>OZ030013.1:109471917-110071917 GCA_964023405.1 Apodemus agrarius | reverse complement strand
CCCCACACACCCCCGGAGCTGTTGGTGAGCCAGCCTGAGGATAGGAGCGTGGGAAACCTGGCCCTAGCACTCCTCCCCTGAGCGCGGCATGGCTGAGGGACAGGTACCATACTCACCCCTTGTCACATGTGACAGGAAAGAGACCTGGCTCTTGGGGTCCTGAGAACAAGAGCGCTGGCCCCGCCCCTCACCAGCTGCAGCACCCAGGAAAGCGGGCCCTGCACCCCACCTGGGCAGCCCCGAAGAGCTGCCCCCGATGGTGGGGGCCAGAGAGGATGAGCACGGGAGAATTGGGCTGGCACCTTGTCTACTGTGCAGCTGCGTGTTCGAGGGAGAGATGCCTTCCTCCCCTCTCTTGTCCCTTGGCAACTCTGGAAGGTAGGCAAGCTGGCCCCGGGGTGGTGAGAGAGGGAGAACTAGCCATGCCCCTCACCAGCCGCAACGCTCAGGAGATGGAGCCTTGTACCTCTCCTGGGCAGCAGGCTAGAGCTGACCCTGACCGCAGGGGCTGCTGGTGCGCCAGCCCCGAAGGCATGAAAGTGGCAGAGTGGCGGGCTGACCAGCTCAGACACGTCTCAGGCCCAGACGCAGGGCTTTGGGTTGGCCCACCCCAACATCTACCCCATCAGCGACCTGCCGGAATGCACGGAGGAGCTGGTCCTACAGATCCAAAACTACAGGATCTTCACGAGTCAGGGCAACAACAGGATATCAGAGAGGAGCCCCGGGCAGGTTCCAGTATTGATAGAGCAGCAGAAGCCAGAGGCCTTGTACCAGGTCAATGAATCAGTGCAATGAATCTTTGCAAGCAAAGAGGGGTGACAAAAAGGTATACTGTGGCCTACACTGACACTACAGCTTCCACGAGATTTTTATTTTTTTTCTTTTTGGGGGGAGGGGAGGTTGCAAGGGTGGGGGGCAGGTACAAGGGAAGGAGAATGTGAGTGGACTGGGGTACGTGAGGTGAAATTCACAAAGACCAATGCAAAGTTAAGGAAATATTTAGAATATGGCCGAATCGGCATAAAATGTGGGCAATGCCTGGCGAGCGGCTGGGAAATGGCTCATAGTCTCACTGCTAATTACGGCTCCTATTGTCACCACTCAAATACTGGGAAACTTGGTCATTGAGGCATGTAGGACTGCAGTGTTCTTTAGCAAATAAAGTGCCAGAAGTCCAGCAAGGGCAGATCTTTATCACTGGCCTGACCCAGTGCTTATGGGAGCAGATAGCACCCACATGAGAGTGTCTGCCTGTGCTGTAGGCCCTGGCTGACCTAGAACTCATTATGTAGGGCTGTCTGAGTGCTAGGTATGAGTGTGCCCTATACCTGGCTTTTTCTCCTTCCTAGGGTTGGATGGTTACCTAGTGCCATCTTGCAAGCAGTCACCCTGTAGGAATAAAACAAATACTTATTAAAGGCCTGCTTGTGCCAGACGTGGTGAATAAAACTGATTTCATCCTTGTTGGTTGTCATCCTAATGGCGGGAGCTGGGTGACAAAGCAAGATGCAGGAAATAATTTCAGAGATCGATGAATACCGTGAAGGAAAATAGAATCCGACGGCGGCCAGATGGAATGCGCCTCGGTAAAGGCGATTTGAAATAGTTGGTACCTTCTATTCTGGTGCAATTAAACTCCCGGGTGCACCCAAGTACCAAGTCCAATCAGACCAACTTCCAATTGTCCCCTCAAAATGACCCACTTGCATTTCATTTTGAAAGCAACTCTCCCTCCCCCACAGCCCAATGTGCCCATTGATTGGTCCAACTTAAATCTCCTTGGAATTCAGAAAAGGATTTCCCCCCCTAAGGAATTTGAACAAAAAACAAATAACACCCCTGGGCAGCTGGTGGCGCAGGCCTTTGACCCACATACAATTTTCCTATCAAACGGAATGGTAATTGATCAAAGTGAAAAATGTTATAGAAAGAGATATTGCTGCCATGTTTCCCAACCGTGCGTTTCCCAGCCAAGTCTCCAGATGGAATCACCGAAGCAACACATCCTTGACTTAAATGTGACTGTTTAACAGTTATATTGGGTAGGCCATATTTTCCACAAGGAGGTGGTTGCTTGTCTTAGGAACTTGAGACTCTTAACAGACTTTTGGGTGAGAGCTTTCCAGGATACCACTCTTTCGATCACACTTCCTGCAGTTACAGAAGTCAGAGTCCTAGCCTTGGTGTCAGGGGAGGGGAACGGTAGAGTGCACTGTTACACAAGCTCCTCATGCCGGCGTGTAGAGTGTCTGAGGCTAGTGGCTGTCAGGACGGCTTGTTTGCCTTTGCCTGTCCAGCCTTTACTACCCTTTCTTCCGGCTTACAAGCATCCTGGTTTTGCTTTCCTGACCTTCTCAACAAGCACAGAAGCACAGAGGCACTCTGAGGCAAAGCCCTCTTATTCCAGTCTCATCGGCTGGGACGAGATATGAGGCTGTAAACAGGTCCGGTCGTCTGGAATGGAACCCTTCAGTAGAGTTATCAGACTGCAAATGACTGGAGGTTGTGCATCCCAGTGGGACAGGGAGCAGCCTGTCACCCCTGCGGGCTACCCTTCCACAGCTGTAGTTTCTACCTTCCCTTTGTCCTCTCAAGAAACCTCATGCCATTCAACTGAAATTTCCAGAACCGTTAGAATGAATTACATTTTTGTGCCTTGAAATGAAAGATTTGAAGTAGTTATTGGTATAGCTGTGACTCATCTGATTGTTATCCTCCCTTGAAATGGACATGTAAAACTTAGGGTCACAGATAAGAGAGCTTGCTGTGCCAGCGAGAGGACATGAGTTTGAAGCTCTTTGCATCCATATAAAACCAAGGCTTTGTGGGCCAGCCAACCTAATTACAAGGTTGGGCCTCGGGTCCAGTGAGGGACCCTGTCTGAAGAGAATGAGGCAGAGTGACAGAGGAAGCCACCCAGCGCCCTAGTCCAGCCCCCACATGCCTTTGTTCAGACACATGCACTCTCATGCTCTCATGCGTACATCACACGTTCTACACACACTTTATACACACCTAGACACCCCTTCCTCTCCCTGCCCGGTCTGCTCCCCAGCATTTCCAGTTGACCTGAGTATTATGTCTGGGGAATCTTCAGGCATGGAGAACTTACACATTCTATGCTTCTTACATGTGTCTTTGACTTGGGGGGGTGGCGGATTTGGGAGAAGCTCTTTCTATGTAGCCCTGGCTGGCCTGGAACTCGCTACACAGCCCAAGGTGGCTGTAAGCCTGTGGGAGTCATGTGTCAACCTTCTAACCTCTGGAATTTCAGGCCTCACAAACTTTGCTCAGCTGTGGATGGTTTTTTTTTTTCTTCCTATAAAAGGGTTGTTTTATTTATTTATTTGTTGTGTTTTTTTTTCTCCCAAGAAGCAAAACATCCATTGGGGGTGGTAGCCTGCACCTACAATCCCAGGAATTAGCACTCAGAATATAGAGGCAGAATATGAGTTAGAGGCCAGCCTGGGCTACTTGGAAAGTCCCTGTTTCAAAACCCCAAAACAGAGACAACAAACAAACAAACAAAACAAAACAAACCTGTATTTAAAATAAAAAAATGTCATCTGCAGGAGGCAGAGGGAGTGTCTCAGAGACAAGAGAGGTTAAAATGATTCATGATGACCAGAGACCGCTCTACATAGAAAGATCTGTTAGGGCAACGCCGTTCCTTCTCCACCCGGCGCTCCCGTGACATAGCAACAATTTGTTAAATATGGTTAACTAGAAATGGGGGAGTGGCTCTCAGCACAGACTCTAGCAACAGCTATGAGAGCAAACCCTGACATGGCTTCAAGTCTGGCTTCAAGGGTTGGCACTGACAATCTTTTGTTTGTTTTATTCTGCCTTTTTAAAGAGGTGAGCCACGGAGACTGCAATCCAGGGCCTTGCACTGTCTGTGGAAACGCACTCAGTGTTTGAGCTACACTCTACTCCTTCTGCTTTTATTTTTCCAAGCTGTGCTATGTTGCCCAGGCTGGCCTTGAACTTGTAATGTTCTTACTAACTCCAGTCTCCTAAATATCTGGGCTGATAGGCATGCATCTTCATGCACGGCTCCTTGCTTTGGTCATTGAAGAGAACACATTTGGAGAATGCGTTCCTACAGTACCACTCAGAACCCCACACACTCAGTAAGCCTATCAGTACAAATAGGAAATCAAAGACAGAAATAGGAAAAACATATACTAGCTACAGGGATTACCAAGAAAATGATTTGCTCCCACAAACACAGAAAGTCCTGATAGCGAAGGCATGAAATCGAGGACAACACACTATGTCATCTTGTTATTGTTCAAGAGCCCTTAGAAGATAATAAACACAGCAGCTTCCTGAATCAGATTTCCTCCGGCACTTCATTTTTCAAGGCACTCCTTCAGCCTTGAACATTGCGAAGTGTGCTCATTCCTCTTCATCTGGGCTCACAAGCCTTAACACACAGGATCCATTCCTTACAGGTTAGCGCCAGCTGAGTTGTGCAGTAACAGCTAGAAGGTGCTGGTAAGTTCACTGCCAGCACGGTGTACAGGGGAGAGATGCAGGAAGCTGACGGTGCCTGGTGGCTCTGGCTGACTGATAAAAATGCATGGCTTTAGGAGAATCTTCCTCTTGACCGTCCTTTTCTCTCACATAAATTTCTCATATCTTACACATCTATAATAGAGCGTGGGTTTCTCTAGGGACGAGAGACGAAGCAGAGAGGCGGAGTAAACATGGGATTTAAACTGTGGGTCTAGGATTAGTGTTGAGAAGATACACAGAGTCTCTATGGTTTTCTTTCAAATCTATAAAATTGACATAAGACTCCTGACTGTCTACTGCAAAGGAATACTGTGTTGGAAGAATGTGCTGGTGTTTGTGATGACATCCCAGGAGGGGGGCTTTGTAGAACTCCCAAGTGGCTGTGAGCTTACAACATTTTCTTTTCGTGACTTCTGGGTAGGTGGTGGGAAAGGAATGGCATTAGAAGTCGGTGGTGTGGGCTCTACCGCTGGGGCAGCATGCATCTGCTACTGAGGAGACATTTTCTTTATTTCCTGTGATTTTTGTTAACAAGGTCTTTTATAATATGTAGCCCTTGCTGACCTTAAACTTCAGATCCGCCGACCTCAACTTCCCCGGGGGCTGGATAGACACACACCAGCTTCCATGTCTAGCTCCCAGAGTTCTCTGCTAAGGGCTAAGTCCCTACTGAGTTCGAGTCTACTGACTGCTGGTGTTTTGTATGTACCATTTTCTTTGCTCTGCCCAAGCATTCTTCTTTCTCCTCCAC
This sequence comes from Apodemus agrarius, assembly GCA_964023405.1. NCBI lineage: Eukaryota > Metazoa > Chordata > Mammalia > Rodentia > Muridae > Apodemus > Apodemus agrarius. Next base: position 110,066,642 of record OZ030013.1, on the reverse strand, counting down.
ATCATTCTTGTGCCTGTCTCTCCTGCTCCTCTCGGAAGTGTAACCTGTTTTAGAAAGGTCTTTACTAGAAATGAAGGAGTGCAGTAACACTGGCCGTTAAGCAGCCCTTGTCCCCGATTTGGCTTTTAAAGATGACAACCTTTATCTCTCCCCCTTACCACCAGAGCTGGACTCCTATGGTTCTGCTCCTACTCAGACATGCCCATGTCTTCCTTTCATTTGCTCTGTGCTCTCATATTGTTCCTTCCAGGTTTGCTCCCCAGAACACTGCAAATAACACACGGTGAGGTAAGGTTATGCTATCATTAGAGTGTCAAGTGCCAAGTCCTATGCGTGGCACATTGTGGGTATGCAACAGTTCTAAGCTATGAATAAGGTGTCTCTTCTCTGAAACCCAAAACCAAAACTATGAGTTGCAAATGATACGTAAAAGTTCAAAGTGCAACTGGTGCAAGTCTTGTGCTCACAACTGGGAAGAAGAAACCAAAATGAGCAGAATATATATTTATCATGATAATTATAGCTTACTTGGCATTTGCTATGTTCATGGACTTGATGAATGTTATTTTTTAAAATTTTTCCAACCTGCTAGGTGCATGCCATGTTTCAGTAGGAGAAGGCTCCCAAAAGGTTCCTGTTGATCTCGAGCTGTGACCGGCTAAGCAGACCCTTGGAGCCCACTGAATTCCAGTCTGTGCTCAGTGACTTCTCTCCTTGTGACAGATGTGGAATTTGGTCTTGCTTCTTTTCAGTGGGATTTGTTTTTTATTTTTTTCCAAAATGCAATCCTTTTTATCTATATGATTTCTGTGATGACTGACTTTTTTTTTTTCTGTCTTGGGTCACCAATTTAAATTTCCGTCCCTTTAGCAGCCTAGCCTGTCTCTAGCCCGTGACTCCAATCTCTCTTCTCCTCCTACTCCTCATCTGTACTGAGATTAGCCTCAATGTTGGCTGCACTCCTGGCTGCAAGCCTTATCCATCCCTTTGTTTCTGCCTGATGTTCTCATCCCACCCCCGCCCCCTGAGTTTGCCTTTAGCTCCTCCTTTAAGGCTCCTATCAAATGGTATCTCCGTCTCAGAACACCTTACAGGCTGTGAACGTCCCTGTGCATCCTTCTCACCTAACCGTTTAGGGAGCAAGTACGTATCCTCTTTCTTGTTTCCCCTTCTTTCTCTCTTGGATATGTTGCTCAGTAACTAGTTGCTGGAAAGCTTTGGATACCCTCACTCAATGCTCAAAGCTCGCCAGTGAGTTACTCTTGATCACTCAGGGCGGTCCCTCACTGCCCCTTACAAGGCCTCACCCCCATTCCTTCACATGACTTTTCAGAATTCATCTATCTACTTCACTTCAACTATTCTGGCTTCATTGGTAGCAAGCAAGTTCCTGCCTCAGGACCTGTGTGTGTACTATGCTTTCCCATGGGGCCCCTTTCCTCTTCCTTTGGGTGCTTGCATATATGCTCAGAGATTGTGAAAGGCTTCCCCTGCCAACCTGCCTGAACTGTGACACCTTTTTCCTACAAAATAAGAAAATCATTGTTCCTCCTTTCCTCTGCCTCTGCCTCTGCCTCCCACAAATACTCCTCATAACCCTTTGTGGCTTTACATATTATCTTCCTCTCTGCATCAAACGGATGCAGAGTTCATTAGGGCAAAGATCCTCCCCACTGCACTCCTTGTGCATTAAGTTCTGAATGATGGCTGTGTCCTCCCTCCTGATAGTCACTGCTTTTCTTAGGCTCTTGAGTACCAGCAAGACTCCACCGAGTCTGTCCACAAAGAAGACCTGAAAGTGCATGCTCTATACAGCCCCTTTGAAAAGTGTGCTAGCCTCCTGATATCAAGTGGTAGGTTCTTGGGGACTCTCAGGAAACTTGCCCCAGAGAAACCTCCTTCTCAGCTTAGCCTTATACTGTTGCTGTGGCAGAATGTAATAATTAAACAAACTAATGTCTTCTCTTGCTGACTCTCTCCTCAGACTAAGGAACCAGCTTCTGAAAGTAGGGCAGTGCTAGAAATCCTTGAGCTGTGTAAACCTTCCATTTAGCTCCATTCTTAAGAAAGAAAATCAAAAAGCAATCAAAGAATTAGAAAGGTTGAATTGATTAGGATTTCCTAACCTTATTCACCCAAAGCAAAGGGTGCAGTTCAGAGGTTACAGTGATGACTCTGGCTCTGCCTTTATTCTTTTATAACACACCACACACACACACACACACACACACACACACACACACACACACACAACAAAAACAAAAACAAAAAACTAAGGTTTTGCTGTGTAGTCCAGGCTGGCCTCAAACCCAAGACCCTCCCTCCTCTGCTCCCCTAGAGGTGGGATTACTGCCCTTCCCAGAATGAGCCGCTGTTTGGCATCACAGATGTCTGCCTCTGTGCCAGCTGGGCTCAGTGCCCCCACCATGTTTATCAGGTTGCTGAGGACTGGCCATGTGTCGGCCTCTGTTTGAGAAGCCCTGCCTTGAGTCAGTGACAAGCCCCTTACTGTGGAGGCCCCAGGTTCTTCCCTGCAGTCCAGCCTTCTGCTCCGGAGCCTTCTCCTGCCTGCACACCTCTTCTCGACACCAGCATACAGGAAGCAGAGCTCAATACAATTCATTGAAAAAAAGCAAAATGTGAAAATACTCCCCCCCCCCGTCTATTAGAATTGGAGATGCTGAGTTCTCTTTGACCTAAATATGCATTATACCCTAACTACACTTGTTCAAAATTAATATGCATGAAATGTCTCATTTCTATTTTTTCTAAAGAAATACAGTAAAAAAAAAAAGTCAGTAGAATTGGTAGTTACTAATTATCCTGATGTTTCTTTTACAGACAGATGTTAGCATAACCTAAACACCTCAGAGGACCTCTGTTTAGAAACTACTTTATTTTTATTTAGTTTATAAAGCATATAAATTCTGTTCTTTTGTTGTTGTTGGCTTAGTTTGGTTTTTCAGGACAGGGTTTGTCTGTGTAGCTTTGTCTGTTATGGAATTCACTCTGTAGACCAGGCTGGCATTGAATTTAGAGATACACCTGCCTCTGCCTTGCCCCTTCTCCCCTCAAGTGCTGGGATTAAAAAGTGCTGTCACCAGCAGCAGCAAATTCTGTTATTTCTAAGTTTTTTTTTTTAAATCTGTAACTTTCTGAAAAACAAACACAACTGACCTTTCGTTCGTTGTCAATGACCCTCAAGCCAATATCTGCTCAGTCAATGACCCTCAAGCCAATATCTGCTCAGTCAATGACCCTCAAGCCAATATCTGCTCCAGAATTTGCTTCTGCTCCGCACTTAGACTGATCAATTTTCAGAGATTGTAGGAGAAGAAAATAAATTCTGTCTCCAAATGATGTTTATAATCTCATATCTAAATTAAAACATGTCGATTCCACAGCCATAGTCACTATGGAAATAGAAACATATAGGCCTCGATTCTAAATCAAGAGAGTGTTTAGCTGGGTGGTATATATTTTCCATCATGTCTTTAAAAAATCTGTTACAGTGTATGCATTTTCGAAGACTTGGATTTGATAAGCCTTTAGGAAATAGTACATGTGCTGGTCAGAGTAGAACAGAGTGTATACTTTGTGTGGTTTCAAATGAGGCTTGTAACATCTTCTCCTACTAATGAAAGCTATGTCGAGTGATTAGAATTACTATAAGATTTTTAAAAATGAAACAAAAGCATCTGTGAAATAAGCCCGTGGAAGCTTCCACGGCCAGCAGCTACGGCTAATCACCTCTACTCATATTCCCCCTGAAACCCCAATGTTGTATTAAGAATACTGCCAAGTAGAGAACGGATTTCAGAGTTTAAATAGAATTGCCACTCACGTCTCAATTTACACGTAATTATCAAGCTTAATTTAGCTTTAGAAACTGCTAAAAAATATATTTGCCAGTCCAAAAAAAAATTTGTTAGCTTAAAAAAGCGAGGCAATAATAGAAGTAATTTATTCTAATGTTGCGGCATGCAAAAGAGATTTTAAACTTATTTAGAACTTTCAAGAAGATGGGATAGTTTATTCAGATGAATGAACTATGAATGTCTCCATCCTTTTAAATACCACCCCCCCCGCAATTAGTTAACAAACACTCCTTCACCCAGTATCTGCATGCCTACTGTGTGCCAGGCAATGTTCTAAAATCGAATGTCACCCTCCAGATCACATAAAACAAGCATATGCTGTGATCATTTTGCTTTAAATATCACAAGCCAAGCATATAACTCTTTTACATAAAATATATCATTATTCTCATTTAAAAATTACAAAGTGCCTTTCTTTCATGGAGCTCAGATGTTTTTCAGAGTTAAAATACATTGTCTTCACATCTCCATTCTGAGGATGGAAACCAGGTCCTACCTACCTTTGCTTTGGCCAGGTATATTTTCTGAAAACTAGAAGTGGGAAAAAGATTTTTTTTTTTTAAAAAAAGTGTTTCAGCAAGGACGATCCATCCTTGTCCCCTAATCGTTCATCAATGGTTAAATGAGAGGGCTCATTCTCCCTTTTATGGTAAAAAGCTCTATTGTTAAATTCCCCCCACCTCCAGGAATGGAATTTGATCAGCATCTCTGCTGATGCCCAAACTCAGAAGTCATTTGCTGATCTGCACCATGCAGGACTATGTCGTGAAATATATAGGTTAGCCCATCTAGGGGATGTGTTCAGAACGTCAGCCATTTGGACAGCCTTTCTAAGAGTGCAGCTTGTCTCATAATTAGCCAGAATGTGAAGATCTTTCCTGGTAGCAGCTGACGTCTTCCAGTCATGCCTCCAAACACATTGGGGATAATGATGTGTGAAGCTGAGATGTGTGGTGGCTCCCCTCCCTTCTTCTAATGGGGACCAATGCACCAACCGTCTACATCCCTGGCTCCTCTCTGTTTAACCCTGTTCACTGTCATAGCTCTGGCTCCAGACCTCTAAACTGTTCGAATCCTTTGACATATCAAGTCTTGCATGACTTGTTGTAAATGACGAGCTGTTTGGGGTGTGGAAGTCACCTTATCTGCTCTAAATGTTACGAATTGCTTATAAATAATAGGTTGGGAGGCTCATCTGAAATTCTGTCCAGAGAATGTGACGTTGAGAGCTCTTAGCTGAAAGCAACTTGCAAGGGGCTGAGACTTCAACATTGAGCATTGAGCATTTTAAGAAACCGTGATCAGGGGCCTCAAGTCTGATACAGTTTGCCTTTGGGCTGCAGAAAGTTGCCTCAGGACCCAGCCTCGTGTGCAGCTCCAACAATGTCCAGATGAGCAGAAGCTCTGCATGTCTTTGGGGCTGGAGACCTTTTCCCAGAAGTTATCTTGGCTGATTTATTTAACTGCTACCTATGGCCAGGGTTGTGTCACATGTTCATTTCAAAGCTAATCAAGGATATGGCTGGTTTAGATCAACAATAGATCTAGTTACAAGCAGGGGTGGGGCCGCTCCTCTGAAAGCACAGTTGTTTTTAAAAGATGATACCTGCTAGAAGATCACGCTGTACTGGAAAAAAGGAACATGGAGAGCAGGTGGACATGATGGGTGGAGCCAGAGGTGTCTGCTACGTAAGATCCGGCAAAGGAACCCAAGGACCTTCAGCCGTGACATCAGACAGCTGTATCAGAGTTGATTGGCATCTTCTCATAGATTAGCAAAAGGAAGAGAGAGAGAGAGAGAGAGAGAAAGAGAGAGAGAGAGAGAGAGAGAGAGAGAGAGAGAGAGAAAGAGAGCTAGCTTTCAGATGGCAACATTTAAAATGTATATTTACTGGCATAATAAAACAGCATTAATGTTAGAAGTTTCTACTGAGTACAAAAATAGAAATTGTCTTAATTTTGTCTCATGTAGGCAGTCAAACTTGTTTTGTAAATTAGCCACTACAAGTAACAACAGAATTGAAGCACTGATCGTTCCTTGTGCCTAAAGTTCAAAACATTATCAGTGGAGAAAATTAATTAGCTGAAGTCCTCTAAATAAACTTTGTAATTTGTTTTCCTTTAAGTTTGACTTGACAGTTAGGTCAGACCCAGATCTGGGGGGAACTTCGTTGGCGCTGCTTGACATGCCTTCTAAGAACATCATGTGTTGCCGAAGAAGTTACCCGATCGACATTCCGATGTCACCAGAGAGGTGGCATCTGTGCCCGTGATAGACGTCGTCAGGCACTCCGGAAGTAGCAGCGGCCATTCACACTGAGCTTCAAGTGCGGACCGAGGGAGTGTCAGGAAGCACAGGCAGCATAGGCTTTCCATTTGGAATTTGCATTCAAGTGACCGGCGAGAGTTTTATGAGCAGGATTGCAAATATGCAGAGAGGAGACAGAAGCGGGTGGCTCACTCCACTCGGTACAGCTTAACTGGCATCAGCTCAGCTCTGCCGCAGCCTCTTTAGATGATGTTCTTCTATTATTTAGTTCTTAAAAACTGAACTGCATGCCGGGCGGTGGTGGCGCACGCCTGTAATCCCAACACTTGGGAGGCAGAGGCAGGCGGATTTCTGAGTTCGAGGCCAGCCTGGTCTACAGAGTGAGTTCCAGGACAGCCAGGGCTACACAGAGAAACCCTGTCTCGAAAAAACAAAAAAAAAAAAAGCAAACAAACAAACAAACAAACAAAAACAGAACTGCATTTTGAACTTTTTTTTTTTCCTAGAAAGAAAACTCCTAAATCCCAGGGAGGTTCGGCTTTCTGTGGAACCAAGAATGACTGTGAGTGTCCTCTGGGCTTCTGGGAGGTGTACCGGGCTTACAAGCAAGTGCCACCAAGTGGGTTTCTGTGGTGCTGGGAATGGAACCCAGCACATCTTGTACAGATGGCAAACTCTACTCACTGAGCTGTGTTTCCCAGCTCGTCATGATTTTATTGGGAAAAACATTCGGAGCAGTAGAGAGACATACAGAACAGTAAGGAGCACAGGCTAGCATCCTTGATTTGGAAAACTAAAGTGGTCCCAGATCTGAAGCTTCTCTGGGGTGCTGACAGGACATCACTATGGAAAATTCTACACCTGCTCTTCCATGTTAGGACACTGTCAAGCTACAGTCACAGAGACACACTGAGCACTTAGTGTGAAAGGTGTGTGAGAGGCGGAGACCAATTTTCTTATTAGACTTGGGGACATAATAGGTATGTTACATATATGTAAATATTCTAAAATAAAAACAAGTCTGCAGGCAGTGATCTGAGGCGTTTCTTGTGCAGAATTCCAGCCTGAGTCTTGAGCCTGTCCACCCCAGACACGGCACTGGGGCCCTGACCTGGGTCTTGAGCCTGTCCACCCCAGACACGGCACTGGGGCCCTGACCTGGGTCTTGAGCCTGTCCACCCCAGACACGGCACTGGGGCCCTGACCTGGGTCTTGAGCCTGTCCACCCAGACACGGCACTGGGGTCCTGACCTGGGTCTTGAGCCTGTCCACCCCAGACACGGCACTGGGGCCCTGACCTGAGTCTTGAGCCTGTCCACCCCAGACACGGCACTGGGGTCCTGACCTGGGTCTTGAGCCTGTCCACCCAGACACGGCACTGGGGCCCTGACCTGGGTCTTGAGCCTGTCCACCCCAGACAGGGCACTGGGGCCCTGACCTGGGTCTTGAGCCTGTCCACCCAAACACGGCATTGGGGCCCTGACCTGAGTCTTGAGCCTGTCCACCCCAGACACGGCACTGGGGCCCTGAGCCTGTCCACCCAGACACGGCACTGGGGCCCTGACCTGGGTCTTGAGCCTGTCCACCCCAGACACGGCACTGGGGCCCTGACCTGGGTCTTGAGCCTGTCCACCCCAGACACGGCACTGGGGTCCTGACCTGGGTCTTGAGCCTGTCCACCCAGACACGGCACTGGGGCCCTGACCTGGGTCTTGAGCCTGTCCACCCCAGACAGGGCACTGGGGTCCTGACCTGGGTCTTGAGCCTGTCCACCCAAACACGGCATTGGGGCCCTGACCTGAGTCTTGAGCCTGTCCACCCCAGACACGGCACTGGGGCCCTGAGCCTGTCCACCCAGACACGGCACTGGGGCCCTGACCTGGGTCTTGAGCCTGTCCACCCAAACACGGCATTGGGGCCCTGACCTGAGTCTTGAGCCTGTCCACCCCAGACATGGCACTGGGGCCCTGAGCCTGTCCACCCAGACACGGCACTGGGGCCCTGACCTGGGTCTTGAGCCTGTCCACCCAGACACAGCACTGGGGTCCTGACTGGCTGCTGTGGTCCTTCTCTGGCTTTTTGCCACATCAGCAGCCATTTGTTGAAGAGCTATCTTTTTTTTTAATCTATTCACTTTATATCCTGATCGATGTTTCTTCTGAAGAACTACCTTAGAGCAAGTCCAGGACATTGCTTTATTTTCCTGCTGTACACTTGTGACCCCCAGTTTCAACATAACCTTTCTACTCATGTAGAGCACTGCACATAGCTCATACACACCTCTGTGCTTGAAATTTACCTTAAAATTAAAGTTATGAAACTTGAGTTACATCTTTAAAAAGCCATAGGCTTTTTTCTTTAAGTGTAATGACAGTGCAATTTAGTATCACCACTCACAACAACCAGTAAGAAGCTTGTAAAGTTAGTAATAGCAAATCCATGAATTCCAACTCCCTTGCTTGATTTTTTTTTTAAAAAAAAGAAATATCCTTTTATAATTTTTTGAAGCAAAACTTGTTTTATGTGTCTGTACATCCCCTTTGTGTGTGACTTATGTGTGTGTCTGTATGTGTGCATACATATATATTTATAATACATACATACCCACCTGTGTGCCTGTGTGACATGTACCAGATCAGGACATGAGGCGTCTTCCATCTCACTGCCTTGAGACTCGGTCTGTCGATGAACAAGAAGTTCTGAGTCAGCTAAGCTGTCTGACCAGCGAGTTCTCAGAACCTGCCTATCTCCACCCCTCCACCCTGGGGTGACAGGTATGTGCAACCATGCTGGCTTTTGCTGTGGTGCTGAGGAATTGAACTCGGATCCTCAAGCTTGCAGAGCAGGCGTTCCGACTTACTGAGCCATCTCCACAGCTCGTTATAGCATGGTACGTATTCACTTTGGTGCGGTTAAGTGAACCCAGAGCTTGGAGCTAGTGCGGGAGCGTTCTATCACTGAATCACAGCCTCCGCCTTGACAGTCACCAAGACCGGATTTAGTTAGCACACTCAGTGAGTTTCACTGTGGCCTGTTCATTCCTGCGTAGCGTCGTGCTTTTCCCATGCTCGCCACTCCGCTTGAAGTATGTGTGTGTGTGTGTGCGTGTGTGTGTGTGTGTGTGTGTGTGTGTGTGTGCTGTGTGTGCTGTGTGTGTGCCACAGTGTACGTGTGGAGGTCACATGGCATCAGCCCTGACCTTTCATCTTTATGTGTGCTCTGGGACTAGGTCGTCAGTCTGCGTACCCAGCCCGTCACCCACCAGGCCATCTCACAGGCCCCACATTCATTTCTTTACTTTTTTTTTTTTTTAAGATTTACTTATTTTATATACATGAGTACACTATTGCTTTCTTCAGACACACCAGAGGATGGCAACAGACCCCATTACAGATGGCTGTGAGTTACCATGTGGTTGCTGGGAATTGAACTCAGGACCTCTGGAAGAGCAGTCAGTGCTCTAACCACTGAGACACCTCTCTGGCCCATTCTTTCTTTCTTTTCTTCTTTCTTTCTTTTCTTCTTTCTTTCTTTCTTTCTTTCTTTCTTTCTTTCTTTCTTTCTTTCTTTTTAAGATGTATTTGTTTATTATGTATACAGTGTTCTGCCTGCTTCTATGCCTAGATGCCAGAAGAGGGCACTAGATCTCATTATATAGTGTTACAAGTCACCATGTGGTTGCTGGGAATTGAACTCAGGACCTCTGGAAAGGCAACCAGTGCTCTTAACTTCTGAGCCATCTCTCCAGCCCTGGAAGTTTTTGTATGTACAAAAATGAAATAGTAATATGAAAGCTTTACCGGAGAGATGGTTTCAGCCATTACAAGTGCTTGCTGCCCCTATGAGAACTAGAATTTAATTCTCAGCACCCGCCCCTGCTGGGAAGCTCACAACTGCCCATAACTCCAGCTCAAGGGAATCCAACACCCATTTTTGGCCTCTATGGGGCCACACCCACACTTGAGATATGAATTTACACACAGATGAATTCGTACTGTATTTTGTATAAGTAAAAAAACCAAGAATTGGTGCTGGAGAGATAGTGTGACGGCTAAGAACACTCACTGCCCTTGCACAAGACCTGCTTTCTATTCCCAGCACCCACACGGCAGTTTACAGCCTTCTCTTAACTCCAGTTCTAGGGGATCCAATGCCCTCTTCTGGACTCTTAGGGTACTGCAAGAGTGCTGCAATTACTGTTTCAAAGGAACCGCCAGACTGATTTCCAGAGTGGTTGTACCAGCTTGCAGTCCCACCAGCAGTGGAGGAGTGTTCCTCTTTCTCCACATCCTTGCCAACACCTGATGTCTCCTGAGTTTTTAATCTTAGCCATTCTAACTGGTATGAGGTGAAATCTCAGGGTTGTTTTGATTTGAATTTCTCTAATGACTAATGATGTTGAACATTTTTTAAGGTGTTTCTCAGCCATCCGAATTTCTTCAGGTGAAAAGTCTTTGTTTAGCTCTGTACCCCATTTTTGGATGGGGTTATTTGGTTTTCTGGGGACTAACTTCTTAAGTTCTTTGTATACATTGGATATTAGCCCTCTGTCGGATGTGGGGTTAGTGAAGATCTTTTCCCAATTTGTTGATTGCCGATTTATCCTTTTGACAGTGTCTTTTGCCTTACAGAAACGTTGTCATTTTATGAGGTCCCATTTGTCTATTCTTGATCTTAGAGCATAAGCTATTAGTGTTCTGTTCAGGAATTTTCCCCCTGAGCCAATGTCCTCAAGGGTCTTCCCCAGTTTCTTTTCTATTAGTATTAGTGTTTCTGGTTTTATGTGGAGGTCCTTGACTGAAAACTTGGTATTGAGACTCCTGCCAGGGAAGCAGGAAGGCTGACTATAAATCTCCACCTCTACCTCTGTTCCCTCAAATGAAATCCCCCAGTCTCATCCCCGGTTCTATCTTCAACAGCACACTTGCTGCAGCCTCCTTCCCCACTCCCACTTCCTCTGGCTCTCACAGATCTTCTCCTTCTGTTCCCCCAACACGCGCGTTGTCCTAGGCCCCAACTCCAGCAGGTATTCCCTGCTAGCTCAAAGGCCACTCACAGGGAAGCAAGTAGGCTGACTGTAGGTCTCTCCTCTCCTGCTGCTCCTCCAGATCCATTGCCCCAGTCTCATCTCAAGCTCTGTAGCAAAAACCATTCCTTCCCTCTCTGATCCCAACCCCAACAGATCACAAAGATCTTCTCCTTCAACCATCCTTCCCCCAACTCATCCCATTACCCCAGTCTCCAACACCAGCAGGCATTCCCAGGGAACACACCAGCTGAGCAGGCCAGGGAAACAGATGCCTAGATGCCAGCGTAAAAACACAATAACAGCCAGGACAATGTGTCACCAGTAGAGCCCTGCAACCTACTGCAGCATGCCCTGAATATTCCAACATAGCTGAAGTATAAGAAAAGACCTTAAAACAGTCTGTATAAAGATGATAGAGGCTCTTAAAGAAGAAATTAATAAATCCCTTAAAGGAATTGGGAAAACAGAAACAGTGGAGTGGAATAGGTAAAACTATTGAAGACATGAAAATAGGAATAGAATCAGTAAAGAAAACCCAAACTGAGGGAATTCTGGAAACAAACAACTTAGGAATTTAAACAGAGGCAAGCTACACCAATAGAATACAAGAGATGGAAGAGATTGAAGACATGATAGAAAATATAGATACATTAGACAAAGAAATATTAAATCTAAAAAAAAACTTCTGACACAAAATATCCAGAAAATCTGTAGCACTATGAAAAGACCAAATCTAAGAATAATAGGAATAGAGGAAGGAGAAGAAACCCAGATCAAAGGCCCAGAAAATATTTTCAACAAAATCATAGAAGAAAATTGCCTAACACAAAGGAGATTCCTATAAAGGTACAAGAAGCATACAGAATACCAAATACACTGGATCAGAAAAAGAGTTCCCTTGGCACCTAATAGTCAATATACTAAACACATAGAACAAAGAATATTAAAAACTGCAAAGAAAAAATATCAAGTAACACATAACAGCAGACCTATAAGGATTATATTCATCTTCTTGATGGAGACTCTAAAAGCCAGAAGGGCCTGGACAGATTGACTGTAGACTCTAAAAGACTACAGATGCCAGCCCAGACTAGTATACCCAGGAAAACTTTCTATTATCATAGATTTAGAAAATAAGACATTCTATGATAAAACCAAATTGAAGCTATATTTGTCTACAAATGTAGCCTTACTGAAGGGTCTAGAAGGAAAACTCCAGCTGAATACTAACTAAAACCATGAAAACACAGGGAATAAATAATCTTAGAACAGTTCAGCAAAACAAAAGAAGGGAAGCACACACATATACCAACAGCAGCACCACCGCCACCGACACCAACACCACCAACAACAAAATAACAGCAATCAATAACCGTTGATTATTATAATATCTCTCAACATCAATGGTCTCAATTATCCAATATAAAAGGCACAGAACAGAATAGATGTGAAAATAGGGAACCATCCTTTCACTGCATCCAAGAAACACACCTTAACATCAAGGATTGCCTTCACCTTAAGGTGAAAAGATAGAAAAAGATTTTCCAAGCAAATAGACCTAAGTATCAAGCTGGTGTAGCCATTTTAATATCTAATAAAGTAAACTTTAAACCAAAACTAATCAGAAGAGATGAGGAAGGACAGTATATACTCATTAAAGGAAAAATTCATCAAGATGACATTTTAATTGTTAACACCTGTTTCCCAAAGATAAGAATGCTAAGTTTGTAAAAGAAACACTACTACAGCTTAAATCACATATTGGCCCTTACACACTGATAGTGGAAGACTTAAATATCCAACTCCTACCAACAGACAGGTTATCTAGACAAAAACTAAACAGAGAAATGCAGGCAATAACAGATGTTATAGATCAAATGGACCTCAAAAATATCTTCAAAAACATTTCACCCAAACACAAAAGAATACGCCTTCATCTCAGCACCTCATGGAACTTTCTTCAAAACTGACCACATATTTGAACACAAAGATAGCTTAATTCTTAGATTAAGTGGAGATTAAGTGGATATCAGCAACAACAGAAACAACAGGAAGCTTACAAACTCATGGAAACTAAATAGCTCTCTACTGAATGGAAAATGGGTCAAAACAGTAATTAAGAAAGAAATTAAAGAATTTCTAGAATTGAATGAAAATACATACACAACACAATCCAACTTAGGGAACACGATGAAAACAGTTCTGACAGGTGAGTTCATAGCACTAATTACCTACCTAAAAAATAAACAATTAATAAATGGGACCTTATGAAAGTGAAAAGCTTTTGTAGAGCAAAGGACACTGTCATTTGTAGTGAGATTTTTGGTTTCTTAAAGACCCAGTTATGTTCTTTTAATCCCAGGTGATTATGATTTGCCTCATGCACTAGCAGGGAGGTGATGGTTGCCAGCTGTGGAGAGTTTAATTCTGGGAACCCTGGAGAGGGTATAAATGGAGGAGCCTGGGGTATAAATGAGAGGGCCTGTAACAGCCACTGCTCCTCCTGATGCTCCTGGTTGCTGTTGTGGGGGTTTGATGAGAAGTTGGAGATATCCTAGCTATGGAGACTGGAATGGCCCCAAGAAAGTTGAAGTCCTTACTCAGCAGGAATTAGTCTGAAGAGGTTTATGCCCACCTTTCCCTCTTTCCCTCTAACTACCTAGTGTTAGTCCTTTCTAATTACCTCTCCCCTCTCTCCTACCGAGTGTTGGGAGTTTGGTTGGGATTAGGGTGGAATAAGTATAGATTAAGGTGATAGGTTAAGAACCCAATAAACTTCCCCTTCCCCCAATAGCACCAACAATTGGCTCCCAGACATGTGGTTAGGAAAAAATGAGAAACTTGTATCTTTTTTTAAAAATCTTTATTGGTATTTTTTCTTTTTCTTACTAAAAAAGGAACTAAAAACATTTTATGATAAAATGGGAGATTTACATGGAAATATTTCTGACAAAATTGAAGAAATATATAGAAAACCATGTTAAAATTGACAATTTTCATGGAAAATTAAAGAGTAAAATGGTAGACATAAAAACATTGCTAAATTATTTGAAAAAGGAAGTAGAAACATTTTATGATAGAATTGAAGATTTATGTGGAAAATATTTTTGATAAAATTGTAGAAAAATATAGAATAACATGTTAAAATGGAAGCTTATCATGGAAAATTACAGATAAAATGGTAGTCATAAAAATATCTCTAAGTTGATCGAATGTGGAATTATAAACATTTTCTGATAAAATTGAATATTTACATGGAAAATATCTCTGATAAAATTGAAGGTTTTTTTGAAAAGCATGTTCTTTTATTGCAAAAGGAGGTAAAAACATTTTATGGTAAAATTGGAGATTTACATGGAACGTATTTCTGATAAAATAGAAGAGATATACAGAAAAACATGTTAAAATTGACAATTTTCATGGAAAATTAAAGAGTAAAATGGTAGACATAAAACATTACTAAATTAATTGAAAAAGGAAGTAGAAACATTTTATGATAGAATTGAAGATTTATGTGGAAAGTATTTCTGATAAAATTGTAGAAAGATGTAGAAAAACATGTCAAAATTGAAGATTATCGTAGAAAATTTTATATAAATATAATAATGGTAGACATAAAGGTATACCTAAATTGATTGAAAGTGGAATTATAACCATTTTCTGATAAAGTTGAAGATTTACATGGAAAATATTTCTGATAAAATCGAAGAAATATATAGAAAAACATGTTAAAATTGAATATTTTCATGGAAAATTATACAGATAAAATGGTAGGTAAAAAATAATTCTAAGTTGATTAAAAGTGGAATTATAAACATTTTCAGGTAAAATTGAAGATTTACATGGAAAACATTTCTGATAAAATTCAAGAAATATATAGAAAAACACATTGAAATCAACTATTTCATGGAAAATTATACAGATAAAATGGCAGATATAAAAAACCTTTCTAAATTAATTGAAGGTAGAATTAAAAACATTTTGTGATAAAATCAGAGATTTACATGGAAAACATTTCTGATAAAATAGACTATATAGAAAAACATGTTAAAATTGAAGATTATCATAAAAAATAATGCAGATAAAATGGTAGATATAAAACATTGCTAAATTAATTAAAAGAGGAATTACAAACATTTTCTGATAAAATTGAAGATTTACATGAAATATTTGTTAGTCTGTCTTTTTTATTGGGGAATTGAGTCCATCCATGTTAAGAGATATTAAGGAATAGTGATTGTTGCTTCCTGTTATTTTTTTATGTTATTTTTATGTTTTGTGTGGTTATCTTCTTTTGGATTTGTTGGGAGATTGCTTTCTTGCTTTTTCTAGGGTGTATTTCCCTCCTTGTGTTGGTGTTTTCCATCTATTATCCTTTGTAGGGCTGGATTTGTGGGAAGATATTGTGTAAATTTGGTTTTATCACAGAATATCTTGGTTTCTCCATCTACAGTGATTGAGAGTTTTGCTGGGTATAGTAGTCTGGGCTGGCATTTGTGTTCTCTTAGGGTCTGTATGAGATCTGCCCAGGATCTTCTAGCTTTCGTGGTTTCTGGTGAGAAGTCTGGTGTAATTCTGATAGGTCTGCCTTTATAAGTTACTTGCCCTTTTTCTCTTACTGCTTTTAATATTCTTTCTTTGTTTAGTGCATTTGGTGTTTTGATTATGATATGCCAGGAGGACTTTCTGGTCTGGTCCAGTCTGTTTGGAGTTCTGTAGGCTTCTTGTATGTTTATGGGCATCCCTTTCTTTAGGTTAGGGAAGTTTTCTTCTATAATTTTGTTAAAGATATTTACCGGGCCTTTAAGATGTAAATCTTTGCTCTCTTCTATACTTATAATACTTAGGTTTGGTCTTCTCATTGTATCCTGGATTTCCTGGATGTTTTGGGTTATAAGCTTTTTGCATTTTGCATTTTCTTTGACTGTTGAGTCAATGTTTTCTGTGGAAACTTTAGCATCTGAGATTCTTTATTCTATCTCTTGTATTCGGTTGTTGATACTTACAAATATGACTCCTGATTTCTTTCCAAGGTTTTCTATCTCCAGAGTTGTCTCCTTTTGTGATTGTTTCTACTTCCACTTTTAGATCCTGAATGGTTTTGTTCAGTTCCTTCACTTGATTGTTTGTGTTTTCTTGTAATTCTTTA
Organism: Apodemus agrarius; assembly: GCA_964023405.1. NCBI lineage: Eukaryota > Metazoa > Chordata > Mammalia > Rodentia > Muridae > Apodemus > Apodemus agrarius. Next base: position 110,050,317 of record OZ030013.1, on the reverse strand, counting down.
AGGGATTTTTGTGTTTCCTTTTTAAGGGCTTCTGCCAGTTGACCCATATTCTCCTGTATTTCTTTAAGGGAGTTATTTAAGTTATTTAAGGGCTTCTTAAAGCCCTCTGTCAGCATCATGAGATACGATTTTAAATCCAACTCTTGCTTTCCGGTGTGTTGGGGTATCCGGAACTTGCTGTGGGGGGAGAACTGGGTTCTGATGTTGCCAAGTAGCCTTGGTTTCTGTTGGTAGGGTTCTTACATTTCCTTTTTACCATCTGGTTATCTCTGGTGCTAGTTGGTCTTGCTGTCTCTAACTGGAGCTTATCCCTCCTGTGGGCCTGTAAGCCTGTCTCCATACTCCTGGGAGACCAACTCTCTTCTGGCAGGGTCTATGCACAGAAGGCTGTGGAGCTGCCTGGCTCCCTGGTACAAATGGCACCCTGAAGTCCTCTGTCCCAGCTGCTCCACTGATTATCTGCCCTGTGTGCTCCCAGCTGTTCCCCTCCAGAGAGAAGGTAGAGACCTCTCCTTCGCACTCAGAAGTGAAAGTGCTGCTGGGAGAATACTCTCTCCTGGAGGGCCGTGCACAGAAGGCTGTGGAGCCGCCCAGCTCCCCCCAGAAACCCCCCCCCCCGCAAATGCAAAGCTATTCTTTTTTCTAAGATTTGTTTTTGCTTTTAATCATGGGTATGGGTGGATCAGAAACTTGGTTTCTAATTCAGTAGAGGAGATGGCAGGGTATGAAGGAATGAATATACTATTTCAGGATATCAGTAAAAAAAAAAGTTTATTATGTCTGCTGCCTCTAGGTTCTCTCCAGTTTTACTCCCAGAGAGGATTTCCTGTACCCACTTCCCCCTCTGACCTTCTTTCTCACTTACATTATGTTGGGGTGCTGGAAGGGATAAGGGTGTACTAAGAGTTGGAAGGTAGAGGTATAAGAACACAATAAAATAAAAAAAATACAAAAAGAACAAAAAGCCAACATTCAGACAAAGTAGCAGCCCGTGGAATTGGAAAAGATTTTACCTAGTCTACATCCAATAGAGCACTAATATCCAAATATATAAAGAACTCAAGAAACTAAATATCAGGGGGAAAATCAAATAATCCAACTAACAGAATTCTTAATAGATGAAATTCAAACAGTTGAGAAATGCTTAAAGAAATGTTCAATATCCTTACTCATCAGAGAAATGCAAAACAAATGAATGAACAAAAAAACAAACCAAAAGAACAAAAAAACTACTTTGGTATTCCAAATTACACCTGTCAGAATGACTCAGGTCAATAATGCAAGTGACAGCTCATGCTGGTGAGAATAGAGAATAAGGGGACCACTCATCCACTGCTGGTGGGAGTGCAGACTTGTACAGACACTATAGAAAGTATGCAGCTCTTCAGAAAGATGGGGATCAATGTACCTCAAGATCCAGCTCTACCGTTTTGGGCATATACCCAAAGGATGATCCATTCTTCTAGAAGGACACTTGTTCAGCCACGTTTATCCTGTTCTATTCATAATAGCCTGGAACTGGAAACAGCCTAGATGTCCCTCAACCCAACAATGGATAAAGAAAATGTGGTACATTTGTTCAATAGAGTATATTATTCAGCTGTTAAAAAAAATGACATCATGAAATTTGTAGGCAAATAGGTGGAACTAGTAAAAAAAAAATCATCCTTAGGTAACCTAGTTATAGAAAGTTAAATATGGTACATATTCACTTATATATGGACACTAGCCATTAAATAAATGATATCCTCTCTGGAGGTTATATATAGAGGAAGGAGCTAGAGGATCTCCCTCAGAGGAGGAAATGGAATAGATTTTATGCATAGACTTGGGGGGGGGCGGAAACAGGAGGATCAGGTAGGAAGCAGAGAAGGGGTTGGGGAGGGCACATGGGGAGAGACAGAAAGGTGGTGGATTCCTGTGGGATGCGGACGGGGAGGAACTGGGAGTAGAGAGGGAAGGAAAACTGATCAGAGCACAGATTGTATGAGAAAATAATCTATTTTCAATAAAAGGGGGAAATTTTCATTGTTGTTCACTGATTTTTTTTTAGCTGATTCTGCTTAGAGTTTTCAGTGGTAGAAGTTTACAGGCCCAGAAAAGAAAGAAAGAAAAAGAAAAAAGAAAAGAAAAAGAGAGAAAAGAAAAGGAAATTTGGTATTGTACCTTTCCAGGCACAAGCATTTCGTGTTTGCTCTTCCGATTGTCAAGAATAGTTTCCTCCTCCACTGCCCAGTCTAATTTTGCCCTTTCTTCTTTTAAATTCAATATTTTATTTTTATTTATTTATTTATTTATTTATTTATTTATTTATTTATAATTTTGACATAGTGTTTCACACAGTACCACAGGCAGACCTGGGACTGGGTGTTATCCATCAGCCTCCCAACTGCTAGGATTGCAGGTGTGACCCACCATGTCCAGATTTCAATCTGCTTCTTTTTCTTTTCCTTTTTTTTTAAATAGCCAAACCTTCTTTGACCTCCCTACATTACATTCCTTTACTACACTTCTAAACCACCACAGGCAGCACAACACAACAGCTTCATTCCCATACTCCTCTGATGTAGTAACTCACATAATCTGTTTGTCTGCCAAGATCTGAAGTTCTACCAGCAAGGGAACTGGTTTTGCTTACTAGCGTGGCATCTAATACATATTAAACTCAAATGTTTGGGTCTTGGGTTCTACCATTATCCATATGAATGAGGTGATTGACTGAATGCAATCATATCTGACATGTTAAAGATGGATGTGCTTCTGTACTCTCAGCGCTTTGGAAGCAGAGATAGGAGGGTCAAGAGTTCAAGGCCATCTTTGGTTACATCATCAATTTGAGGTCGGCCTGGGCTATGTGAAAACGTGTCCCAAAGGGGGGAAAAATAATAAGAGCTGGTGAGATGCCTTGCTGAGTAGAGATGCTTGCTGCCACACCTGACAATATGAGTTCCAGCTCCAAAGCCCACATGGTGAGAGGAGAAAGCCTACTCTTACAGTTTGTCAGACACACACACACACACACACACACACACACACACACAATTTGTAGAAATAATTAAATTTGTAAATTTTCATTGTCACTTAGAAATGTCTTGGAGAGGTGTACATATTATCACATGCAGATGTGGTTTGTAACTTTTACGTGTTCTGTAGCATCTCATTGTGTGCTTAAATAAAGGCTTTACCCATTCTTTCTTCTGGGAATATCAAAGTTCACGTTTCTTAAATATTATGAAGCAAGCTTCGGTACACATTCTTGTGTCTGCCCAGCCAATTGGCTGTTAAATTTCTTTAGGAGAAATGACAATTTTAGGTCACAGTGAAAATACCTCCTGGGGTTTGTAGACATAGCAATCCCTGCTTTTTGCAGAGGCATATTCTCTCAGGGGATGTCTGAGTCTGTACACAGTTCTAAGCTCTCTCTACACACATTCTCTACTGGCTGGTTTTGTGTGTCAACTTGACACAGGCTGGAGTTAGCACAGAGAAAGGAGCTTCAGTTGGGGAAATGCCTCCATGAGATCCAGCTATGGGGCATTTTCTCTGTTGGTGATCAAGGTAGGAGGGCCCCTTGTGGGTGGTGCCATCCCTGGGCTGGTAGTCTTAGGTTCTATAAGAGAGCAGGCTGAGCAAGCCAGGGAAGCAAGCCAATAAGAAACCTCCCTCCATGTCCTCTGCATCAGCTCCTGCTTCCTGATCTGCTTGAGTTCCAGTCCTGACTTTCTTTGGTGATGAACAGCAGTGTGGAAGTGTAAGCTGAATAAACCCTTTCCTCCCCAACTTGCTTCTTGGTCATGATGTTTGTGCAGGAATAGAAACCCTGACTAAGACACATGCTTCTTCCCATACATTCATGATAAGTCTTAATTTGCATATTAGACAAAATGAGGCTGACAACAAAATGTAATAACAAAATAAAACATACTAGGATATGATAAAGGTTGTAGAAAGTGAGCTGTCTGTACAGCACCCCCCCTCCCCGCCGTGTGATAAAGTGAAGTGTCACACCTTCCATACAAGGTGCCTGAAGTCAATGGCATGGGCATGCTGACCATGTGTGGCTGTAAGGCATGCCTGCACATCACACTACAACGGCATGTTAGTCAATCTGACAACCACATGGGTTACTAGGTAGTACATACCATTCTGGACATGGGGATGATTGATAGACATCTCAGGCAGGGTAGAATGAGGTGGTATGAGATACCAATATTCTCTTCAAAATAGCCTATCTTTAAAACTGAATTATTTGCTTCCAGAACAGTGGTTCTCAGCCTCCCTAATGCTGTGGCCCTCTAATCCAGTTCTTCATGTTGTGGTGACCCCCCCCCAACCATAAAGTTATTTTCATTGAATCATAGAGTAAATCTCTGTGTTTTCTGATGGTCTTGAGGTACCCCGTGAAAGACTTGCTCGACCTGCAAAGGATAGCAATGCACGGGGTGAGAACTGATGGGATAGTTCTTGACTGTTGTCAACTGAAACTAGAACCACAAGTGACTGGCCATGGCTGTGCTACACACTTACCCTTCAATACACAGCCCCTGTTTGTATTTTCCCCAGGAACTTATGAAAGAGCATTTTCCCAATCTATGTACCCATGCTTGATAATATTACATGTTGTTCATTTTTCCTAAATTGATGGAGAAAATCCTATCTGGAGCCCATTTCCATCTTCCTGGATGTTTCCAAGATTTAGCACCCTTTCTTACCTTGTTTGGCTGCTGCGGCTTCTTCTGTGTGATTTGTGTGAATGGGATACGTGTATACAGATGTGCCCATGCAGGGCAGAGGACAACCTTGGGTCTCATTCTTCAGCAGCTGTCTTCCTTGTTTTTTGAGATGGGGGTCTCTCCATGACTTCACACTCACCAAGTAGGCTAGTCCGGACAGCCAGCAATTCAGGGATCCACCTGTCTGGTGCGGGTATTTATGTGCAAATCCTGTCACACCTGAATTTTTATTTGTGTGGTGAGAATCAAACTCAGGTCCTGAGTGGCTGTACAGCAAGTGCTTTCCTGATGGGACCATCTCACCAGCTTCTGCTGTCTTCTGATTTGGGTCCATCTTTCTTCTTCCTCCTTGCTTGCTGCTGGACCACCTCTTCTTGGTTCTCTCTCCTTTTGGCTCTCTGATATTTCTCCACCATGGTTTTCTTTGTGTAATTTATCTAAAGTATAGTTACTGAGCACCCTTAGTGTTCTAGACAGCGGAGGGGCTGATATGGTGATAACAGTCTTCCCTGTTAAAGAGCTTTTGATTCGGAGGGAGAAATAGACAATGTAGTATAAAATGGGTGCATGCTAGAGTGTCCTTACTATGACAGTGGAGGATGATAGCATTCTAGGGTATAGGGATGAGGTGATTTACAGTCAACAAGGTCACTCAGCAGTGCTGGGGTGTGCACATCAGTGTGATGGTAGCAGTGAGGAGAGTCATGTTGGGGATTTTCTAAAGATGGAGCCAGCCCCACTTAATGATTGTATGGGGAGTAGGTGGGAAAGGTTTGAGGAAAATTCCAGGATGTCTATGCCAGCTGTTAGGGAAGACTAAGGGAAGACAGGACTAAGTGGTGGTGACTTGCTCTGGTCTGGGGGCATTAACTTAAGTAACCCAGGTGTTTACTGGGTTACTATGAGAAAAAAATGAGAGGCCAGATAATTGTGGGAAAGGGTTCCCCTCCACAGCTAGGTGAGAACCACAAGCAGATAACATCACTGAAGATCTTAGGGAGAAGGGACTAGGGTCAAGGGCTGAGCGAAGAAGTACTGGGGTGTTTAGGAGACACTGGGCTGAGGAATTGTCCAGGTTCTAGAAGCCAGGGAAGCAGCCTCTCAGCAAGGGAAGAAGAGTGGCTGCCATGGGCTGCCGAGGACTGGGAAAGTGAAGCCTTAGGGTTCGTTAGGGTAGGGTCAGAGCAGGAGTGCCAGTGCTGTTTACTGGCCCCTGGAAATGAAGTGAAAGCTTGACTCTTTTTGTTTTATAAATGTTGAGAGAAGTTTTCCCCCCCTCCACCCCCCTCTTATTTCTGAATTTTCCCATCTCCCACCGGCTCACATCCGGTTCCCAGGTTGAGCTGGAATTCCTACCTTGGCTCGCTACCTGTGGCATGCATGCTTTCCCTCCCCCCTTCGCTCTCCCCCTCCCTTCTTCCCTCTCCATGCCTCTCCCCTTTTCTCCCTCCCTCCCTCTCTCTCCCTCCCTCCTTTCCTCCCTCCCTCCCTCCCTTCTATTCATGCAAATAGGAGTAACAAACAGTCTGTCTTAATAAGTAGCCCAGGCTAAGCCTAAATTTCACTTCCCCCTACCTCTCTCTCACCTGTTAGGATTAAGGTCTTCACTACTATGCCTGACATTTTAACTCTAATTGTTGGTATCAGGAATTGGCTTTGCAGATCACCTCCAAGCCCAGTGATGACAGTGATGTCACCCATAGGCGACAGGGACCAGTGAATGTTGCCATGGCAATCGCCACACATTCCCAGCATCGTTTTTTTTGGCTCACCTCCCATCTTTACCTGCAAGCTTAAACGAAAGACAGACCCTCTTGATCTTCCGCTCTCTTCTCTCTTTTCTCCTGTCTCTGTCGCCCCCTTTTTGCCCCCTTCCCTCAATAAACCGCTCTCATGTGGAATTGCATTGGCCTGGTGTGGTCTGTCTGGACATGAGCAGGATTCCAACACAACACTAATTTTTTGGAAGGTGGAGTTGGTTGTTTTGATACTATGTTTTATTTGTGTATGTAGATGACTCTGCCCATGTGAGACAAGCATATTGTTTATCTCTACTCATAATCCCTACTCCATTCTAGATCTAAATATTCATTATTTTCAGTTATTTTAAAGGATCTGGGAGAAAGAGTTTCTGAGTTTGACAAGCATGCAGGGCAGCAATAATGTCTATTAGAGGAATAGACCCATTAATGGGAAAAACACAAGCTCTCATGACATCTCACTGACAGTGGCTGTCGGGCACTCTGAAGGCACAGTGCGTTTGTTAAACGGGTGGAGTGTGAAGGGAGCACGGACAGTCAGGGTTGGGGAGATGGCTTAGTGGGTAAGTGCACTTGTTCTGAGGATGAGGGCCTGAGTTTGAATCCCGGCACTCATGAGAAAAGCCCTGCGAGGCCGTGTACAACCATGACCTCAGCATTGGAGGTGGGACAACAGAGCGGATGCAGGCGGCCTACCGAAACAGCACATCTCTGGTTTAGTGAGAGATCCTGTTTCAAGGTAGTAAGGCAGAGTGACAGAAAAATGCGGACTTCCTAAGACCTGTATCCCACATGCATGTACCATCTACACATGCACACACACTTGGGGGGTGGGGAGAAGGAAGGGACTGGTTCTTTTCACTGGTTGATATAAAGGGCTTTGTGAAAGCCTTTCAACATGTTTGAAGTGGTAACTACGTCTCCCTGGTTGCTCCAGAGCACAGGTTGGTGTGGTGGTAAGAGCAGAAGAGAAGGAAAACTAATACTGAGTTCCCAGGTAACTGGGGTGACTTCCACTGTCACTTAAAGTTACACTGCTTCCATACTGCCATCTACACTTTGATGATTAGTCTTAGCTAGGGCTCAGCAAGTGTGAGGTCCTAGGTTTACTCTTCAGCATCACACACACAAAAAAAATAAATAAAAAAAAATAAATAAAACAAGCTAAAACGCACAGTATGCATTTCCTGTGGAAGATGTTTTGCTACCAGCAAGCATTCACATTACCCTCAGGGGGTTCCAAGGTTCTTTGAGGAAAAGGGAACCTTTGACTTTTACTACCCAGCTTCTTTTTTATCTTGTGTGTATTAGATAAACACCTAAATATTTCCTTTGGCTACTTTCTCTTGCTGTGTCATCTTTACTGGATGTTCTTATCTAATGTCCGGAGGGGCATGGTAGTACATACCTGTTTTCCTAGCACTGGAGAGGCAGAGGCAGGAGGGTGATCACATGTTCAAGGCCAGCCTGATATGGAGTTCTAGAATATCTAAAATTACATGATAAGATTCTTTCTTAAAACAAGAGTCTGCTTGAATTGCAAATCCTCCTATTCACCCATAAATATTTACTGAGGCATCTGATACCTTTTGGGCACTGAGCTTGGACTTGGGATTCTAAAAATGAACCCAGGTCTGAATGTAACTCTAAAGACACAATACTTTTTAGAAGTACCCACTACTTAGCAGGCTAGGGAGTTCAGAGTACTTGCTGAGCACGCACAACACCCCAGGTTTGATCACAGGTCCACATACACTGGGCACTATGATACATATCTGTCACCCAAGGATTTAGGAGATGTACAGGCAAGAATCAGACGTTTAAGGTCATCCTTGAACTTGCTACTTATCAAGTTGGAAGCCAGCCTGGGATACACAAGATCCCTCTACTCAAAAAACCAAATCAAACAAAAATAAAATACCGAAGATAAAACTACCACCCATTAGGCATTCACATTTCTTCTTGTCCAATCTTTTGGAAGTGAACATTGAAAATCTCAAATATTTGTTGTCTCCCCCCCAATTTATCAATTTTTGGCTTTATAATTATTATAATAAAGTGGTTTAATAATTATAAAGTTATAAATTCAGAATTGCAAAAGCACTTAGGGAATGTCTAGTTTAATGATGTTCAGTGAGAGATGTGAACACTTGAATTTACTGATACTTCATAAAAAGGTTTTTGAAGGTAAGAGTAATATTATTTGTTCCATTAGAAATATTTCATTATGTAATCAGTGCAACAATTATCCATATTATCATGTTTATACTTCTTTTGAAATTCAATGTGTATTCATACTTGTAGCAGATATGCATCAGAAGCCAGCTTTTCTTCATTGGTAGTGGTTTCATAAAATTTAGCAGACAAAGTAGATTGATGTACCTAATTTGCTCTAACAATACTTAAAACAATAGTTGAAAGTCAGATGCACTAGATTGATTTCCAGTCCTTAGAATCCACACAGGAGCAGGTTCTGGGACGCTGGACAGAGCTGAGTGTAGCACCCTCAGCACTGGGGCCACGATGTGGCTCTCACTCAGCTTGCTAGGAAGCTGCAGCCCGGGACAAGAGATTTTGAAGGAGTTTTAAGGCATACCCGCAACACCAGGCTTCACAAATTAGGATCACGTATACATTGCTCAGTGATGGCGTTGTGTTAGTCTGTTTAGTCGTGTGAAGATTGGGATGTGTACCCCACACATTTAGTCTCCTACCCTCTGTGCTATGTGGCACATGTGTAGTGTAGCCTACGGCCTCCACCAACCAGACAGGATTAATCTGGCCCATGATTAATGAAACAATGAAACAATAAGGCGTAGTGAACATGAGATAGGTAGGGATTACCACCATGGCTTTGGTCCACTGTCCACTGGAACCATGTTGAGCTATACCTGCCTATCTTCAATTCTAGAAAGCATGAACCTTGCTTAGGTGTATTTGGTTGTTAAAAATAAAGCTGGCATTTTAAAGGCCTCTAGAGCTGGCTTTTTTCCCTCATCTTTGTAGTTTTTTGCCTGTACTAGAGCATTCCAGTACAAAAATCGGTTACAGGCTTTCTAAATATATGGAATCAGGTATGAAAAATAATTACATGGCATTGAGAGAAGAGATAAAATAGTGGTATGCTAAATGAAAGACATAAATGGAATCTTTTTTTTAACTGCCCATTGGCTATATTTTTCTAAAGTTGTGTTGTGTAAAATATCAGAAAATTTTCCACATTGAAAACCAAGACCAAACAAGGAACAATGAAAAACATATTGAACCTAAAAGTAGAGGTTAAATAATTGCTTCCCTAAGACTGAAGCGTTAAGTTGCCGCTTCCTAAGAGGTGTATTTTAGGGATTTCTCTCAGTACCACAGTTTATTTTCACTGCAGTTAAGCTATATGCTATTAATACCTTCACAGAAGCTCCATGTCTGCCTTTGTCTGATAGGCGAGTTTGAGTTTCTAGAACTGCAAGAGCCTCTCATCATTGTAAGTTAAGAGGAAGCAGGAAACTGAAGTCTATGGTTAGATGACGTCCGGAAGTATTCTTAGCCTCTGGCTTTGAGGGAGCTGTTTTCCTTTTCTTGGATTTTGGTAAGGATATATAATTCAGTTCCATTAGAGAGGGTGTTCACAAAGCCAGCTGTCAAATTCCCACATCAATCCTCCTCAGAATTGCCAGAGGTTGACATGTCTGCAGGTTTGTCTCACAGACTCTTTATTAGCAACGAGGTATTAAATTTCCTATGTAGACAAATTAACTTCTAAACTACAAGGAAAACAAACAATACACAGAGGGCTAGGGTGGAGCCCTCTCATTCCAAGCCTGAAGCATTCTCAAAAAGTGTTTCCTCTCTTCTGTTTCCTTGGCTTCCTCCACTCTGGTCGACACCACTGGGTTATTACCTACTTTGGAGGCCTGCAGCTCTTAGCTATCTCCATACTCCAATCAAAGAAGTCCAGGTGATTACCAGAAAGCATGTAAAAACTGCGTGTTTGGGGGAATTCTTCAAAAGTAGGAGAAATCAGTAGGGTAGGCCACCAACATGGTTTTAAGCAAAAGACTTCTCTGAAAAGACAAAATGATATGAATTGGCTTGGAGTAAATTAATATAGCAGTGAAGGAAATGGAAGAGTCTGTTTTGTAAAGAAGCCAGCCTCATGGTCTTCTATGTTAAGTTTTCTGTATCGAAATATGTGTCACAGATTTTCAAGTCTGGTCCTTTCTTCTGAAGCTGATAACTTTATATACACACAGCTCCAGTCACACAAGACGTGATAAAATAGAAGTTAAAACCTTTTCCAAACATAAAGATGCTCCCATACTCACTCTGTTTACTCTAACGGGTCAGACAAAGAGACAGATGCCAGCACTGTAAGCAAAGTTAAGCTGCAGCTTAGTAAGCTGAGGCCTTGAAGCACTCCAGCCTGAGGCAGGGGCGGTGCTGTGTCTGGGAGAGTCTGCCCACTGCTCTCTTTACAGAGGACTACAGAGTAGAAGCTTCGCCCTTGGTATTTATAATCCATGAGTTTTCTTCTAGATTTGTTTATTTTTTTGGTATGGGTGTTTTGCCTACACACAGGCATGTGTACCACATGCATGGCCTCAGAAGAGGGCGCTGGAGTCCCTGACACTGGAATCATGGATAGTCCTGAACTATCATGTGGACGGTGGGGAGGGGGAGCAGGACCAGGCCCGGGGCAAGGAAAGCCATGAGCCATCTCTCTAGCTCCACTCTTTTAAAGTATGACGAGAACTACAGTCTCTTCTAATGTTAGTATTTTATAGTTTGATAACTTCATAACTAGAAATGTTCCAGCAGAAAGTGAGCTCTGAACACTTTAAACAAGCCCAGAAAGGCTTTGGAGGAAAATCTTTGATCTTAAAAACAAAAAACAAACAAACAAACCCCCCAAATGAAGACCAACAGCCTCCCTTCCAACTCTATATATTCTTTAAAAACAGACAAAACCCCAAATCCATTATGTCCTATTCATGGAGAATTTTATTCTGATTAAGATGCCGAGTGGGTTGATTGAAACACAGCTCAGTAGTTCAGAGGTCTCCTGTTCTTGCCGAGGTCCAGAGTTCTGTTCCCAGCACCCACATTGGGCAGCTCACAAGTGCTTCTAAGTCTAGCTCGAAGCCTCTGACCTATTTGGCACCTGTATGTGTGTATCCCTACAACATACACATAACTAAAAATAATAAAAATTAAAAAATATTGATCTGGAGGAAGAAGGTCTGAGTAGGTTTTTCCTGTTTCCTTATAATAATTCCTAGTTGCAGAAGAAGATATGCTTTGTATGTAGCATCCTTTCCTTCCTTCCTTCCTTCCTTCCTTCCTTCCTTCCTTCCTTCCTTCCATTAAACAATGTTTGAAAATTTCTGTGTTAAGCTAATTTGCCCACAGAAATATAAAGCCCTTTAATGGGATATCCAGAGCCCATGGGATTTTTTTTTTTTAACAGACACCATGTGGTGCAATCTGTTACAGTCTACGAGGCAGGATGGGGTGGGGTAGTCTCCGCAGGGGCCAAGAATAAAGTCATCTGTGGGAATTTGTGAAGTATTAACCAAAATGGAGAAATGGCTCAGCTGTAGCCTTTAAACACCTTCTCTTTGCCCAAAACTGTGTAAGCTTTATTAAAAAAAATACCCAAACAAAGCTAGCAAGTCAGTCAATGTAGAGGAGAAAGAAAGCACAAAGCCTTTCCTGAGAGGTTACAGTGCCATTCATTTTGTATTTTAATTCAACCTACTGGTGATTTAATTTACAGATCTCAAAGGAAGTGAGCACTGAAATATTTGAGGACGTTAACATATCAACCACTGCTTAATTTTGGAATGTTCCCGCTTACTTGACACAATATTTTACCAGCTAACAAATGTTTAGCCTTTTTTTACTTGACTAAAGAGAAATAAGTTTCACGGTGCTTCATTCACCTTTTTATGTGCATATGCTGGGAGACTAGATGATTTACAAAAAAAAAAAAAAGAAAAAAAAAAAAGAAACCTCATGTTCCTTTCTACATCTAAATCTGTTTACTGATTTGGAGCTGCTAAGAAACCTGCATTTTCCTGCTAAATCAACTGGATGGCTGGAGCCCAAACTGTAATGTAACAGAAAAAATTATCAATTTGTTTTCGTGACAGTCTTGAGAATGTATAAAATTGTTCTGGCCGCTAAGTCAGTGTTCCATTTCCTCCTATCTCTGTCTCCTCTCTTAGAGATGCCTTCAGCTCTTAAGCCGATACTTTTTATAGCTATATAACAGCTCTAATATTTTGTGACATTTTGTATTGTGACACTATAGATGAAATTGTCATCGGACTGACACCCTGTGCTGTTTATTCCTTAATTACAACTGTTAACACTGCAGAGAAGTGTGCTAATCTGCCAGCACATATTATGAAAACAATGTTATTGTTACCCACACCAACACCCACTCAACAGGACATTTCAAGATGGCAGTGAACAGGAACGTGTTACACAATGGATGCTTTACTAGTTTTTTGTTGTAGTGTTTATGTGCATTTTAACTTATTCTGTTGTCTTCTTTTAAAAATACAAATGACCTAAATATAGGGGTTCATACCTGTAATCCCAGTATTTAGAGGCTAAAACAGGAGGATGACTGTGACTTCAAGGCCAACGTGGTCTATAGAGTGAGATCTTTATCTTAAAGGCAATAAAAAAAAAAAAGGAAGGCGAACTTTTACCACAATCAAACCACATTTCCGATTCAGAACACATTGCAGTGGTGCAGCGCGGCATCTCATCTCGCTGGAAGCTGCCTGCACAGCTAGGAAACTACGCTCCCGTTTTCTTCATCTCATCTCCCTGGAAGCTGCCTCCACAGCTAGGAAACTACGCTCGTTTTCTTCCCCGTGCTCAGGCAGCCAGTAAGGAACTGGAGACTCAAGCTCTGCTGAGCGTTGTGACCCACAGCTTTCTGAGTTTGTTTTATTTTTAAGTTTCAGAGATAACAATAGAAAGGAGGAGGAGGGTGAGTTGACAGATAGCCTTTAGGGAGGGGTATTTGTTTTCACAAGGTTGGTAATCTTCAAATAAGCTTGTCAGAATTGAGTAGCCATTCCCAGCTCTCATAAATTTTTTTTTAAAGCCATCTTGAACCTTCCCAAAATTGGCTACCTATTGAATGCTTTGTAGTTAAGGACTTGGAGAAGGCTGTCTGAGGCACACAACCCCATGAATCTATTTTCTGATAACTAGTATTGAACAAGAGCAGCTTAAGCACAGTGGACTTTCACATAAGCAAGCCAGCGCCTCGTCCCTGCTCCAATTCCCATGGAGAGTGACGGGAAACCACAGCAGTAGGACAGTCACAGCCAGCCCGTCCAGTGGAGAGCGAGGGTGTGAGCCGTAAGCACACACAACACGGATCTAATACCATCTTTAACAAACATTATGTCTTACCATTAATTTTTAACACTTTTCTTTGCAAATCTATGACTTTACAAGGGTCTAACCCGAGACTTTCCAGAGAACTCTCATACTGACGTTGCTGGCGAGGAAACAATGAAATAACAGAAAACAATAACAAAATAAAACTTCTTCCCTAAGTTCCTGCCATGACTTACATAGTTTTATCAAATAGGTTGTTTTTTTAAGAGCATATGAATAAGTTATGACTTGGCCTTGTTTTGAATGAATGGTGCCTCATTTTGATTTTCAGCACCAATTGGATACAGTGCTCTTCCTAAAAGAAACGGTTCCCATTTGGGGACATGTTCTTCTACTGATGCCCAATAACGAGTCTGAAAAAATAAAGGAAGAAAGCATATCAAATAGTTGAATTTGGCTCTTCACAATAGTCCAAATGTTTATTATCATCAGTGTGTATGTGCACAAGTGTACACACTCATACACATATATGTAGAGTGCATTTCCTCTTCAGTATATTTTATGTTAATTTTAGGGGAAAACTGGCTACTTACTAGAGTTAATTTTTAAATTTCTCAGCAAACCAGAGCCTGGCAGAAATAAGGTTTTAAATTTTATTGTGATTTTACACGCCCTCTTGTGGCCAGCCTTGTGATTATTATCAGTACTGTCATTTATGGTACCTGTTATTAAGTATTTTTGTTTACAATTCTACAGTCCACAACTGGGGTTATCCATAGTAAAATGATCACAAAAGATTATACATGAGCACTTTCCTTAGAATTAACAGGAGAGGATAAGACCTAGACCCAAGACCAAGAATGTAATGACACATAAAGGTGTATGGGGTGTTATATATCCACAAGTCTTTTAAAAGAATACTTGACATGACAAATTGTCATATTTCTTAAATTTATGTGCTTGTGTACAAATACGATGTCCACTGTGGTGTGTGTGTGTGTGTGTGTGTGTGTGTGTGTGTGCACATGCCCATGGGAACAAGGATACTGCTAGCCAAGCTCTTCCTTATTCTTTTGAGACTTATGCCTTTGATCCTGGAGCTAGCCTGGCAATAGCAGTCTTCCTGTGTCTTGCTCTACAGTGCTGGCCTAAGGCATTTGGGCCACGCCTGGCTCTTTAAGTGGGTGCTGGGATCCAAACTCAGATCTTAATCAGCAAGTGCTCTTACCTGCTGAGTCAGCTCTCCAGCTCTTTAGACTTTTATAATGAAAAATCGCTAATGTAGTGTACCCATTTTGATGGGAATTAAGATGCTGTATATGTCTGACTGTTGTGGTCTACTGCTGCACTGTGTGGAGGAGGGCTTGGGGTGACCTCTAAAGAGGCCAAAGTTTGTCTCATGGGATGGCATTTTTTTTTTTTATTGGATGAACATAATCAGTATGTGGGGGAGACTAATTCAGCACTGAGTCAGATAACACTAGGAACATGTAATTTTTCACTCTGAGCATGACAAAGGTACAGTGGTTCTGCTGTTTGAAGATGGTGTGAGAGATTCTAAATATCTATACATCTGGGCATGTGGTCTGAGAAACAGCTTGACATACTTAAGATAAAGGTTACCCTGCTGTGCCAGAGTAGCTCAGAATACTATCCAAGGCCAGAGATGGGGGAGGGGATCTCTGTGCCATTCACGGCTGAATTAACCACTATTGTGTGGGCCCTGTATTTGCTAAAATAAGGCATTGGTGAATTCAACAAAGGAGGACATACCCAATGCACAACTTGGAGCCAGAGTTTTTTCTGCATTTGATCAGTGCTTTTTCTTGTTACCCTAAATGACACAGAAAATTGAGGGGCAGATTCTCAGCCTTAGACTTTTGAGTCTATTCTTATCCCTGATTGGGCAAAAAGAAAAATTACATCTGAGAAAGCTCATTAGAAGTGGAAAATGAAACTCTTTTCTGTGTAGTAAATTCACATCCACACAAACACAGCCACATACCAAATATGGCTTGCTTTCGCCAGTCTTCTTCCGATCTGCTTTTGAAATCTAATAAAATTGTTTGTATTGGGTGATAAGCATGGGGGTAGACATTTTTTCCTTCTTTCATCTTCCATTTTGTTTTGTTTTGTTTTCTCGATATACAGACTCACAGCAGTCTCCTGTCTCAGCCTTCTACCACGTTACTGGTTTGCATCTGAATGGCTTTGGCCACAGCCTGGTCTAGGAAGACATTGCTCCTTCTTACATTTCTAACAAGCACTCCTTGGTTGGGCACCATGTCACGTGAAGAGTCACAGCCTATTGTCTGTTCTGGTACATTAGGACAGTTGCTTCAATGTGACAAGACAAGATGTTTTATATCATTTCTGCTCCCTGTTCCCTGAGTCTTGGTGAATATTGATGTCCCATTGAGGATGAGCACCGAGTCTCTCCTCAGCACTATGACCAATTAGTTCCGCAGCTGCACTGACTGCTGCCCATTGCAGAAAGAAGTTTCTCTGACTGAGGCTGACACCAATCAAGGTCTATGGGTATAGGCATAAATATTTGGAAGGCAATTTGACAGCATGCCCATTTAGGAAAATAACACTATTCTAGGGTCTATGGCCTCCATAGACATGGACTTTTGACCAGGATTCCAGTATTAAACAAGAAATTCCATCCTGTAGAGCAGGTCTGAAATCCAATGAGAAAGCAGTTGTGACACTATTGTAGCTGGGAGCATGCCTTGCCTGGCAGCCTGGGAGTGGAGCACGTAGGGTTCAGTACTAGGTAAGACCACTGATGTCTTTTCTTTCCCAGCAGCCTACATAGCATCTCCTGACATTATGAAACTAGGCAGCAGGGAGGAAGTTTCCTGTCAGTTTGAAATTCACTTCTCTAAATCTAGAAGCCAAGTGCATGTGTCTTCAGCATTTTACCATGCACTTATGGTAGGTAACCAAGTATGATGGCAAGAGCAATGGGCTCTGTTGTCTTGGAAACCTTGCAGGCTTCTTGACCAATAACTCATAGGAAGCATCCAGTTTTCATTTAAAAGCTCATGTCTTCTGGGATTGACAATGTCTACCTCTTCAGGGCAATTCTATTTATAAGAGGAGGCCAAAAGAATGTTAAAAAGTCAGAGGGTGTCGACGAGTGCTTGAAATGCTGTCTTCGGGACATGACGTGGCTATCACAGCCACCAGCACGTAACTGCTGTGCTTACCTACACAGGACCAAGGCAGCCAACACCCCAGCAGAGAGGGGAGAGGTAAAGAGCTATGGGCGGTGGATAACTTTAGGGGGGCGGAGACTCATTCTTTGTTGAGGTGGTAACTTGTAGGTTTGCCATGCTCCAGTGAATCCCTCACATCCATGTACAAAGGGCAGCTCTAACTGGACTTAATAGGTTATTTTAAAGGGGGAGGAACATAGGGGGATAGAGATAGATATGATCTGAATTCCATCAGTGAACTAGGATGGCTGGCAGGTTAAGACACTTGCTACGGAGCCTGATTAGCTGAATTTGAGTCCCAGATCCACATGATGGGAGGAGAGAAACAACTCATGCAGGTTTATCTTCTGACCTGCACATATGTACCACAGCATGTGTATACATGCATATTGTCTTCTGACCTGCATATATGTACCACAGCATATGTGTATGCATGTTGTCTTCTGACCTGCACATATGTACCACAGCATGTGTGTATGCATGTTGTCTTCTGACCTGCACATATGTACCACAGCATGTGTGTATACATGCATGTTGTCTTCTGACCTGCACATATGTACCATAGCATGTGTGCATGTAGGTTATCTTCTGACCTGCACATCTGTACCACAACATGTGTGCATGCATGTTGTCTTCTGACCTGCACATATGTACCACAGCATGTGTGCATGCATGGCACTTGCACATAAACACAAACTAGATAATTAAAAATTATCAATTCCAACTAGATAATTTTTTTCATCAAGATATCCCTTAATTGCTAACAACATACAAAACATTGTACTGTGGACATAAAAATATTAACCAGTCCTTTATTACTTATTTTATTGACTAAAACCTGGGCAATACAGCTGGGAAGCCCTTGTTAAACCTGCAGGGAACTTACAGTTGTTATTCTTGTTAGAGTTAACTTAGGGTCTTACCTCAAGAGAAAGCATCACAGGCTGTGGGTGTGGGATAAGCTGGGTCTGAAAAGCCTTCTCTGCAGCGTCTATGTCCTGTAACAGACACCAGCATTTAAAAAATGAAGTGCATTTATATGTAATGTAAATGGCACCTACACCCCCAGTGTCTGTACTCCAAGTCTCTCACCTCAGCCCTTTTCTGGATTCAGTGAGTTTGTGCTGTAATGGAGGGACACAGAGGTAGGGGCCCTTATTATAAATCAAGTAACCCACTTCCAGTACAAGTACAGGGTTTCTCATTTAATATGGGAACATGGTGGTACTTTTGTGTTCTACCGTTTTATTTTGAATAACTGGTAAATGCCAGTAATTAGTTTGAAAAACAAAAATGTTTCCTTTAAAAATGCTCAGAGTTGGGTGTGATGAAGCATTACCATAATCCCAGAACTCGGAGGCTGCGGCAGGGGGATTGAGTTCAAGGCCAGTCTACACTACATAAGGAGAATCTTGATACAGAAATAAGTACAGCAAGAGTGAGAGAGAGAGAGAGAGAGAGAGAGAGAGAGAGAGAGAGAGAGAGAGAGAGAGAGAGAGATCAGATCAATAACTGGAACAGCCTTAAGGTCACCTGAAAACAGGCAAAGTGGAACAATAATGACTCGCTGAGATGTAAACTAGACACTCAGACTCACACTGTAGTGAAGAGTTTAGGCTGTACAGATGATGCACGAAGCCCAGAGATGGCACATATTTTATCAATGTTCCATTTAAAATGTTATACCATGCGAACGTTTCACATAGTTATGGCTTCTTAATGAGTTATCTTGCTACTTTGTAACAAGAGCTTTTAAAAATATTCTACTACACATGTATAACCTTTTGACATTTTGAAACATCTACCAAGGTCATGCTTGAGAACTACATGATCAGGTTACACTCCTGCCCATTTCATAATGGTAGTAAAAGTTTGCACTTCTGCCTCTGGCTGTATCATCGCTATCCTCGGCCATGTGCAGCCCTCAGGCTGTGTGGTAAAAGCACCTACAGGTCTTTAGGACTGGATTTTCATGTTAATTTAAATAGGAAGTGTCATTGCTAGGCAGTCCACCACTCAGTGGATGGCATTCAAGAACCACACTTAAATTTGTAGTTTAATTTCAAGATTAGCATATTTTCTTCTGTGGTTATAAAAACAGCAGCGCAATTAAGCTTAACCTGGTGTAAGTTTTTTCCTTCCCTACACACCTTAAACACACACAGAGAAATGTGGGGTTCTGCATGTTGTTACAGAAACATTTGAGTCTGGCTGAGAAACGCTCTCCACACCAGCAGCACTGCTGTCTAGAGCATACTTACTATCTTGAGTTCACAGAGGGCTGGGTGCAAGGCTTGACATATTCTGTGTCTCCTCTGAGCTTAGTGAATTGCTAGCACGAAGTTCTCTTGATCCATGCACATGCATCGGAGCAATCTAAGTAGAGGACTGTTGGACAGACGGCGAGAAATGAAGAGGGCGTGGGAGTGGGGTGTGAAGAAGCCAATGCTGAACAGGAGAAAAAAGATAGCAGATGGTAGCGGCGGGAGCAAGGGATGGGTGTGAAATGTAAAAAGGAAAAACAGGAAATTCCCTAAAGGGACTCCCCAAAGTTGCACAACCATTAATGCACCTACTGTCTAGGGGAAGGTGATTTGAAGGAAAAATACACAATTCGGGGATATGAAAACCGATGTTAGCATGTCTATCCCCTAGAAGTTTACAGCTAAGATGCATGTTAAAGATTCATGCTGATGACAGAACAGATACAGAGGTATGACTATTCTGTGATTGTTTTATTGAGATTTTACAAGGTTTGTAAAAGTTATAGTTTATGTTAGTAATCCAACTAACGAAACAGAATAATTGTTGCCTCAGATCTGCCAGGACTCAGAACAGGTCCACTGTTGCTGTCAGGGGCAGATCTGGGTGACATGTAGTTCTGACATTATTAGGATTTTTCTTGAAGACAAAAAATAAGGACACTTCATATTGCACAGACGAGTAGCTAAGCAAACAAAAGAGCAGACGCACGCCAGCGGAGGCAGACACTGCTTCTGCCCACACCGCGTCACTCCAGTGACCTCGCCTCCTCAGAGGGCTTGGCTTTCTTCCTCTACTTCCAAGTGTGTCTTTCTTAAGCTGTGACATCTGTCTTCCCATGCTTACCCTCTCCTTTCGTGACTGCCTCTGACCCAGCTTTCAGCATTGCTGTAGAGAAGGGCTAGACTCCACTTGATCTCTCGTGGATCTACTGGGGCAAGCCCCTCGCTGAGTGGGCTGCGGGGGGCTGCGGGGGGCTGGTGTCTGACAGCCCGGCGCCTCTGCAGCTCTCCTCCCTATGCCCACGTGAGCACACAGCTCTCTAGACTGGCCTTTCATTGCCTCCGCTTCATTCTCACGCCACAGTCGTACTACCGATTTGTTTGTTCAAGCGCTCACTGAGTATTTGCTTTGTAACATGCCAAGAGAATATTTTGTTTTATTTCATAACTGTCCTAGGATCAATTTGTTGGTTAAACAACCCCATGGAATCTATCCTCATGTACCTTAGATGCAGAAACAATGGATGCCCAGGTAAATGGGGTGAAGTGTGGCTTCCTTTGCCTGACTGGAGTAAAACAAATAAACAAAAAAGACCACAATTGATGAGCATATTCTGTAAGAAGTTCTATCTTGCTTTTTCTATACAACACCCCCTCAATATCAGCTGTATACGTTGTATGCATGTCTCTTTTATGTGCACTTCAATAGTCACTGAGTGGATAACCACAATTGCAAAGTTTCTTGAGCAGACTCAGAAACTTAAAAAAAGGAAAAAAAAATGCTGTTGAAGATGATCAGGGAAAGGTCCAGAGCAGAGAGCAGGCGTGTGCTGGACCTACTTGCCTATAAATTGTCACTCTGCCTTATAGATCTGCCACTAGACCCTTAAAAGTCTGAGCAGAGCCTGCTATGACAGGGCTGTTTGATATCCATGGGAGGAGAGGCAGACAAGGAATGGATGGGGGTGGGGGAAAGGGGAGAGGGCCAGGAGGACAGGAGGGAGGAGAAACAGGATGTAGAATAAATAGTTAATTAAAAAGAGATTGAGCATGCAAAAGCAAATATCAGAAATTGGCGACCAACCAAAGCAGATGTACTGTATTGGTGGTGGCACAACCATTAGGTGGTCTTTGAACATAGTTCTGACTGAACTTCCCTGCTAGGACAAGCCCTAGAAACAAAGTGTCCTACTACAAAGTACTTCCAGTGGTCACAGTGGTAGCAGTAGTGATGTCTGTCTGTATCACAAAACAGTCACTGCAGTAGTTGTCCTTATCCTTGGTTCTGATATCCAGTTTTAGATTCCACAGTCGACAGTGGACTTCAGATAGCAAATTGAAAGATGGGGACGAGAGGTGCATCTCAGTAGTACCGTGTGGGCTAGCACACAGCATACACGGGCCTTGGTATCAGTATCCAGCTTGGACGTGTGCATCAGAAACAGCAACTAACAGGCTTTAAATTGTGCATCCTTCCGAGTGGCACAGTGGAGCTTCCTGACTCCCCCGCGGTCACACCTTGGGTGGCATACCGTCTCTGTCAATCTGTGCAGTCCGTCAGTGTGCTACACTGGCCACTTGGCAGTTGTCTGGGCTGCTCCATCTGCCTCTGAAGTATCGCAGGGCTGGGTCTACGTGACCCTTGTGTGGGTGGCAGTACATGACCACTTGCCTCACTTTCACACCATCACTGAGGCACACATTAACACCACAGGAACGGGGAGTACAGCACCGCCCCCTAAAACTACGCACACCCAGTTTTTATTAGAATATAACCATCACACTCTATCGTTGCTGATTCTTTTCTGCGCCTTATTTATAAGTTAAGCCTCATTACAGTGTGCAAATATGAGTGAACATTGTACATAGCACGTGGCATGACCATGTCCAGATGTGGGACACCCTGGAGCATGCGCCCCGCAGATCGGGAGACTACTGCGCACAGGTGTGTGGTGTTGGGGAGCTCTCTGAGGACCAAGCGCCTGGGTTTGTTTTTCAAAGGAGGTTTCGATCTGTGGCTTGGGCTTGCCTGAAGCTCACAGCAGTCCTGCTTCACCTCCCGAGACTACAGCTGCGAGCTATCACACTCAGCTCAGAGCCGAGGTTTCTGATATAAGGTGGGGGAATTAGGGGCACAAAATCAATGGTTTTAAGTTAAAAACCTTGCAATCCTTTAACTGAATTGGAGTTACTGATAGGAGTTCTTGTTGTATCTTATCTCAAAAAGGAAAATCAAAGAAGTTGCAATAAATAGTCCCAGTGCCCAGATTGAGAGCTCTAAATATATTTCCTGCCAAAAGGAGCCAGAGCTCCTTGAAGCAATGACCAATTTCAAGCCTGGATGGCAGATACAGGAGCCGGCAAGAACCCGTCAGGTCAGACAGAGAGGAAACGGTCAGAGGTGTGACTTCATGGTAGCCGCATCTGGGGCTGGCTTGGAGAGCCTTCCATTTTGTAAGAATGGCCTAATCCCAGTATAAGGAATAAAAAGTCACACAGAGCTGAAACATTTCAAATTTCAGATAAAGCGACATCTCATAAGTCGCCTTGGAGGAATGGTGGGAAGCCGCCATGTTTTAAATACTCAGCGCAGGGGCTGAAGAGGTGACTCGGTGGCTTGGTTCCCAGTACCCAAATCAGGCACTTTACCAGGTCCTGAAGTCCAGCTCCAGGGCACAGATGCCAGCTCCCCGCCTTCACGGGCACCTGCACGCCTGTGCGCAACACATAACTAAAAACAAATCTTTATGAAATAGCTAAACACAGGGCAGGAAGTGTGGCTTAGGAGTCGCCTAACATGTACAAGGGCTTAGATTTGATACCTAGTTCTGAAAAACAAAAACAACTAAATACAAAAAAAGGAATTAAGCATTCAGTATACTGTTTCTGACATTAACTACATATAACCAGGTAACTGATACAGAGCAGACAGATTCTCTTTAAACAAATGAAAGTCAGAAGTCAAATGAGAAGGAATAATATAACTGGAACACAAGTTTGACTTTTTTTTTCCTAACTATGAGAATTGCTGTGTTACATTAGGCTAGCCTAAATTTGCTTCATTGATGAGACTGGCTTGTAACTTAGGCCAAACCCCTGCTGGTGCCTCTGCGTGCTTGGCCCATAGCCTTTAGAATACTTCTAGTCAGCAATCACCAACACTGGCGTGCTCTTGCCCCAAACATCAAACTCCAACTTGGTGGCCTTTCTCGATTTCCACTCTTAATACTCTTACCCAGTAACCTAACCTATCAGAGCTTAAAGTGTGGCAGTTGTTAGTTACAATATAGTTTCAAGTATAGAATTTGAATCCAAAATTTGAAGGCTAGAGAGAAAAAAATATTTTTAAAGCAAACATTTACAATATTTTATAATTACTTCAAAAATTAACTTAGTCTCATGTTGGATTTTATGGTTCTGGTGATCCAGCCCAGGCCTTGTGCCTGCAGGTTCAGCTGTTTCTTTTGTCTTTGTCATTGGCCGTCCAGGCGACAGTTTGCTAAGTTCCTGCCCAACTACTACGTGCTCCATGACCGCTGCCAGGCTGATCTCCGGAGACTCTGACCATTCCGATTCTGACTGTAATGCCTTCCTACCCTCTCTTTGCCGGCAGGGCTTACACGGCTTCCCTGTGAGGCGCTGCAGACACAGAGAGGCCTTGCTGTGTGAGGCTCAGAGTTCTGGGAGGGGAGCAGGGAGAGATCACATTTTATAACACAGAAGTATTCATACAAACAAAATCTACTCTCTCTTCTAACTGCACACCCATGACGATTGTTTTTAAGGCTGATATTCTGTTTGATTCTAATAGGGAAAAGTCACTCAGCTTGCATTTTTTAAGTGCATGGTCTTTTATGACAATTATTGACTAAAATTTGACTCAGAATTGTCTTGCTTCAGATTCAATTAATTTACTAAAATGCTATTTCATGGGATTAGTCTTTTCCTTAGGTCCCCTTTTTAAAAAAAATTCCTGCATTTGACACTGCTTTAAAAAATAATCTTAGAGTTAGCATACAAACTAATGGACGATGTTGGGCCATTTCCACGAATGCGCACGTGTCCCCGCCTTCTGTTTGAACCCGTCGCTTTCCTCTGCTCGCTCTTCCCTCCGACCGGCCCCCTTCCACCTGCCTCACTTCTGTTTTCATCTTACCTATTCGTACTAGTTTGTCTTTCACAAATGATGTCACAGAAATGTTATCACATCCACGCAAATTTTGTTAAGATCAAAATATATATATGAATAACTTTGTGATGAGTGCATGTAGGTAAATAAGAGTCTCCCCCGTGAGAAAGAGGAAAGGCAGGTCAAGTTCACATTTATCTATTTTTAAACCTTTGAGAAACATTTAATGTTAAAAATAATTTTTAGCCTTTTGGTTAATGTAACAACATGCTATTTAATGTCTTTCCCATAAGCTATGCCTTGTGGCACAGGTCTGTAATCACAGCTTCTCAGGAAATGGAGGCAGGAGGATTATTGTTTGTACATTCATTTCCTATCGAGGTAACAGAGTAAGTTAAAGAGTAGTCTGGGAAACTCAGACGTTTTTTTCAGAAAGAAAAGCAGGTTCATGGGATGCGTGCTTGACGACTGGCTGTAGGGTTGGCTGTGGGCTGGCTCATGGGTAAGTGTGCTTGAGGATAGGCCGAGACCCTGAGTCAATCTTTAGAACGCACACAGCACACAAAGAAATCTCTTCCACAAATTATCCTCCGACCCTCACAAAAATCTGTGGCACCCTCTTCCCAAATATATAAATCAAAAGTAAAAGGTCTGAGGCTATAGTTCAGCGGTGGAATGCTTGCTGGGGGTTTAATCCCATTCTCCCAGACCCTTCCTCGACACACAATCCCTCTCTTGGGAAACGGAAAGTAGGTCACGGGTAGAGTGTGCATGTAGCATACATAGGGCCTGGGACTATTCTCTAGCACCTATCTCTCCACACAAAATTCTAAAAGATTCAGATTCTCTTTATCTTACCTTTACACAGTGATTTCTATAGTAGTACCATTAATGCTGCTTTCAAAGTTTTTAAAAAAACAAAGGCAACACAGGATTTAAAATGCATATGTAATTAAAGTGTATCAAAGAAAGGCGGGGAAGAGATTGTGCCTGCAACCATCACCATGCCTGCATGCAGCAAGTGTTCAATAACGGAGTAGGATACTATGAAGACGGGCATTTTCTCCTCCAGGATACTATGAAGACGGGCATTTTCTCCTCCAGGATACTATGAAGACGGGCATTTTGTCCTCCCAGTTTCTTTTCACTATGACAGTCTGGGAAATGCCAGCACACCAAACTTTTCTTTCAGTTATGGAGGCCAGTGCATTCCCTTCTTTATATACTCATGTTCCTGAACTTATGATGGATTATATCCATGGATCCTTAGTTGGATTGCATTTACTATACCCAATCTATAGAACTTTATAAAATATAAAACTGAACTTTACACACAGACATACACACATATATGTATGTATGAAAACAGACTTTATATAAAATTGAATTTTATATAATTGAATAAAATATAAAAGAAAATATAAGGAGATTGGGTCGATGGCTATATTTTTTTTTAGCTTCTATCCTTACCTCTATTAAAGAACAGTTTCTCTATTCATTTTAAAAAAATTCTTAGGTGTATATGTATATTTCTGAGTGTATGGCTGTGCACTATGTGTGTGTAAGAACCCTCTAGGGTCAAAAGAGGTGTCAGATTCCCTCAGACTGGAGTTATGGATGGTGGCGAGCAAGCATGTGGGAACTAAAGGGCAAACTTCGGTCCTCTGGAAGAGCAGCCTGTGTTCCTAACCACTGAGCCTCCTTTCCAGCCTATTTCCCTATTCTCGAATCATCGAAGGAGAAAGTCAATCTTCCTTAAATGTGTGTGTGTGTGTGTGAAGCAGGAAGCTTGGAGATCACATATTAATTACATGCAGGAAGCAGGGAGTGCAAACTGGAAGTGAGGTGAGGCTATAAATTCTTAAAGTCCACTCCCAGTGACATACTTCCTCCCGCAAAGCTAGACCTCCTAAAGGTTCTATACTCTTCCCAAACAGCACCACTAACGGGAGACCAAGTGTTCAAACATGTTAACCTACGGGGAACATTTTTTTATTCAAACCATTACAGTCTCTGAACAAACACAACTTTGTGTCCTGTGAATTTTCAAGCTAATTAGTTCATAATCCCACTATCATCAATAGGGTCACTCATCTTTTTGTTCCTGACTATTATTTTAACTAAAGAATCTAGTAGAATGTTTCAATTATTTAAATACAGGTGAGGTTTAGCTTCACCTCAGAGGTCTTTACTAATATTTTTACATTAGTTCTGTCTCATTAATTATGTCAGAACAAAGAAATTACGCCAAAATCATAAATTCATGCAAGATATTTTTGGAAAGGTGTGGAAAATCTCTATCCTAAAATAGCCCTCAAGCACGTTGTCAGTCTTATCCTCATAGTGTCCCTTCTACTCCGCGTGACTAGCGTCGGCTCATCTAGAGGATCAGTAATGAGGAGCTCAGGCAGGGCTGATGCTCTCTAATCTGTCGCCTCCCTGAGGAAAGGGCTTCGATGGAGCCCGACTCTGCTATCTCCACGTTCAGCTCCAGGCACTCATCAGATGCTTGCTCATTAAAAGGAGAACCCTCGAGAACCAAACAGCACGCCATCACTCCAGGTAGTAGCAATCAAGTTTTCCAATTCAGTTTCTCTAACTTTTCACAGCAATTTCCAGAGTATCCTATATATTTCCATTTAAAAATAAATATTGTTAACACCATTGGGCAAGTAAGACATATGGCAATATAGAATGCTTTGGTAGCACTATGGCTGTGACTTAAATTACTGTGGATCAAACTGCCAGAAGCTGAGAAGATAACTGAATTTTCCTCTCCCTTTATCCTGTAGTGAGGATAGAAGATAGCTGTATCATGCCTATCGATGAAAATATTTAACAATAAAAACTGAAAACACTGCTTTATAACTTAAATAATATAGTCTTACTACCAAATGTTTTAGTCATAGGATCTCTTGGAAGCTTGAATGGAAGCAAACTCTAGGGTTTTAATTATGGATGAAGCCACACAATTCTGGAAGCATAGTATAGCAAGCAGCCAAAAATGTTACACATATGATTTTATTCCAAATGGGCACATTGGCCAAATGGTGAGCCCCCATGCAGTCATACACTTTGACCACCTACTCCACAACCACCTAAGGGAGTCTGGAAAATGAGCTCTCACACAATGAATTCTGTGTGTTTACTGTGGAATTAGTTGGGCAAAATCAAATGGTTCACATTTTTTGTGCTGCTTAGTATTTGAGTTGAGTCTAAACACATCACACACGTCCTTGTGGTCCTTCCTTGAAAGGGAGAGTATGAAAAATGTAAGGAGACGCTTTCTGCTGCTTCTTGCACAAAGGTGACCTTAATATTCTTCCTGTCGTCATTGATTTTTTTTTGGTTGACAGAAAAAATTTAGCTTATGTAAACTTCACTCTTTTTTTCACTTTCAAAAAGCAAGAATCCATATGCTATTTGCCTAACTAACATGGGCTTGAAAAAGACATTGGCTCATTAATTCTGCTAGTTACTAAAAACAAAGAAACGATGTGAGTCAAAATTGTGAGATGCATGTAAATACCTTAGGACAGAGGAAAACATCTACACCCAAGTCACAGGAATTACCTGCAAGAGCTGAAGGTTTCTTCTAGAAGCAGTCTCAGTGGCTTGGAGGAGAGATGCCCTTTCTGTGTTTTGATCTCCAAATTTATTTTTCATTTTCTGAAGTAACATTAATCTTTGTGATACTCTGGAAAACAGTGAAGATTATATACAGAGGAAAAATTGAAAGGCAAATATTTTATTGCTTGACCAATATATAACATTTCTTTCTTAATTGCATCTTACCTCAGCAATGACCTGTTATTGAAAGTCAATTATATCAACGAATGAGGAAATGAAGAGAGGAGATAGTTTACTCTGTCTTAAGTCAATCTGGGTAAAATTATTTTTGTTTCATTAACATACACTTTCCAAATTCCATAAGTAGATGCCTCTGGTTTTTAGCCACTGCGGTCTTTTGAAATTATTGTAGAGTGTTGAAGATATGTGATTTTTGGTGAAAATGCAAACTGTAATACATATCTCCTTGTACACATAGTTATATATACCTCCCCACACATATACATTGCTATAACTTGCTATAGGAAACCTTCTGCTTAACACTTCAGTACCCCTGAATCTCATGTTACACATTTAGAATTGTGCTAAACTTCCATATGTTTGAAGAAGCAATAAAAATATTTTTTTATCTCTTTTTCCAAGAGAAAGATGACGGTTTGATATATGAGTGAGAGACAGTATATATGTATGCATGCTTACAAGGTAAACCAGTGTTTAGAGAGAGAAGAAAAGCCATGAGTAAATTCTTTACTCATTATATATAACATTATATATAACATACTTAAAAATTTTTTGGTCATTTTTTAGAAGTGTTTTGGTTTCCTAAAAGATGAAAATTATGTACAATAATGAAAAACATATAAGTGGTATACAGAAAACAATATAATTAAATAAAATAATAAATAAATGATAAATAACTGTTTTATAGGGATGTCTTGAATGGAGAACTAAAAAGGTCAATGAACACTTGTATTGTTTTTGTTTTTATGAAAATAGTGTATGAGAAGGCCAAAGAGCCTGGTAATTAGTTAAACAATAGGAAAATCTGAGAGCCCACAGGTAGATAAAGATTAATATTGACTATAAGATCATGGCTCCCTATACAATATCCTGGATTAAGTGCAAAATGATTAAAGACAATGGCATTAGAACATTCAGGCAAGTGCAAGGCCCATGACTATACAGGCCACCCTCCATGAGCATAGGGCCAGCTCTGGATAAGAAATCTCAAGACACCAACTGAAAGCCAAGCTTGGAGCTGGAGATAGGGCTCAGAGTCACGGGTTCTTGCTGCTTTCCTTGAGGACTCGAGTTTAGTTCTCAGCACCCACATAAAGCAGCAATCCATTGCCTGAGTCTTAGCTCCAGGGGTCCTGCTGCCCTCACCCTCCTCTGCACTGACATAGCACTGACACACACTTAATTGAAAGTATTTAATAAAGGCTTAAAATTTTTACTTAAAAAAAAAAGAGCCAAGCATGAGCTCAGGGAGTAACTATCCTTACTCCCGTCATTCAGGAGACAGAAGCAGAGAACTCAGGGGTTTGAGATCAGTTTTGGTTGTGAAGAAAGTACAAGGCCAGTCTGGGTTACATGAGACCCTGTTTCAGAAGCCCTGCAACCCCAAAGTTTCTATTAAAATCTAATTTGAACCTTAGAAAGGGTGAAGGAAGGGAACATTTTGATTTTAATATATGAAAATAGATATATTGATGTTTAGAACATAACTGTGCCGTTTATTCTCATTCTTAAGACAATGAAATTATCTACAATAAAATCTCCTGTCAGAAAATGATGCTTTCACATTTTTAAGTCTTCCTGTGCATGTTTCACTAATAAAGCTAGCATACACTCCGTATTTGGAGTATCTTTTTCAAACACTTACATTTCTTCATGTCTTTTAGAAAGGTGAATTTCTTGAGTAAACAAGGAAGTCATCTTTAATCAAAGCTGGGCTATAAGTCTTCTGCTAAATAATAAAAACATTAGGTTATCTTCCCCCATGTGTTCAGCTATGCAATTTGGCTTTAGGACTGAAACAACACATTAATTCTCCCAAAAGTGAAAACTGACAATTTCATGTGTAATGTGAAAGAATGCACTCAAACACATTTTTTATTAATGATTTTTTTTTTCATTTGCCAGATTCACTCAAAACACCACTGATCGGGTAAACTCAGGACGCTTCATATTTTCTACCTCCACCCAAGCTCTAACCTTAAACGGAATTCCAACAAATAAACAGCTGGCACTAAGACGAATGGACATTTTAACAGACAAAAAGAAAAAAAAAAATAGCCCTAAAAGTTAAACACACACACATAGACAGAAAGGCAAAGAGGTATGAGGACCAACTGGGAACTCATGGTCTTGCCTCTACCATGACCCTTCCAAACCAGGGAAGCATTTTTACATGTGTAATTTGGGATACTCTTAAGTCATCTCACCGTATCCTAGGAGGTCAGCACTCTCATTTGGAGAGTGTCTAGGGCACGCTACACAGGCGCTAAAGTATTTGCACAAGTACAGATGGGGGGTCTAATCAAGTGCTCTGAAGGCGCTGGGCTGAGCGCAAACTTAAAGGTGCGCCACCAAAGGGGGACACACCCGATACAGGTGTCACATCCATGAAGGAGACGTCCGAACTTTCTGAATTTCAACGCTCGTCCCTGAACCGCTCAGGGTCGGGTGCTGCCAGGAAGAAGCCTGAGCTCGGGTTGCACCCTGCACAAGGTCTGCCCGGTCCTGCCGCAGCCTCCTTCTCCGCCCGGGCCGGCTTCCAGCCCCGCGGTCCCCCGTCCGCCTCTCGCCCAGCTTCCTCGCCTTCCTCCCAGCGAGCTCTGCAGCCGGCTAGGGCGGCGTCCGGGCGCCCAGGGAGTCAGCCCTGCCGCCTCTCTTCCTCCTTCGGGAGCACTCGGAAAAACCCTGCCCTTTGACGCGACAGGCGCCCAACGGCCACCCCAATTCCCGCCTTTCGTCCCCGGAAAACTCTTAAAAGCCTTCCTCATCACCTGGCTCTCCCCTCACTAGCTTCCTCCTCATCACCCTCCTGGCCTCAGGGGCCGCGGGCTGGGACCGCACTGCGCCCACCTCTGCTCTTCCGGGAACGCGCCACGGACTACACCTGCGCAAGACCTGGGGGCGTGGCCAGGCAGCCATCTTTGCGTATTTTACGTTCCTGACGTCAGTCAGAGTCTCAGATCCAGGGTGGTTCGCCTAGGGTGCAGGCTCAGGCACCTCAGGGAGGATGAGACTGTGGAAGCTCTCCAAAAGGGCCTTAGAAACCCGGAAGACAAGGTGCTGGTAGCTCAAGCTTTAAGAAAGCGGGCTCTGCATATGTTCAAAAGTCTTCAGGGAGTACAGCTGGCCTCCTGCAACCTTGGAATGTTCCAGTAGTTTGTATAGGGTGTGTGTGTGTGTGTGTGTGTGTGTGTGTGTGTGTGTGTTCATCGGGCCTGCAGAGCAGCCTCTGGGGGCACACAGATCAACACAGCGAGTTCACATGTTTAGCCCCAGGGCACTCCTCCCATGTGCAAACGTGTGCCCTTAAGCATCATTTCATTCCTTGAAATAACTTTATGAGAGAGTGTGTCTGTTTATTCTTTGCTTATATAGAAAGAGATATGGAAGAGTAATAAAGTCGGACTAACAGTTATTCGGCTGGCAAAGGGTGAAGAGAACTTAACACTTAACCAAGTTTTTCCTCCTAGGTTACCTATATTAATTTAGCACCGGGTTTAGACACTTTGAACTCAGTCTGTCCTTTACTTTGAAAGCCTCTTTCTTGCACACTTAGGTATCTTCACTTTATTTCTTCTAAGGCAGGGTCTCACTATGTAGACCAGGCTAGTCCTTGAAATCACAGGACCTATCACTGCCTCTCTGCCTCTCTACCTCTGGTCCTGGGAGTAAAAGCATGGACTATGATACTTGGCTCTTTATATCTTATAATGTTACTCTCTCAATTATTTCATTCTCAGTGTGGGACTTCCCACATCTCCAGTCACATTTTTCTCCACAACAGAGGAACATTTTGTGTTTTGTAAAGTTCCTTTTAAATTTGTGTGTGTGTGTGTGTGTGTGTGTGTGTGTGTGCGTGCATGTGTGCACATTGGGATGGTATGCCACAATGTATATAGGTGCCCTCAGATGGCAGAGACTCTTTATTTGAGTGTTGTGATGAGAACTCTTGTCCTCTGGAAGAACAGCCAGAGCTCATAACTGCTGGACCTATCTCTCTTCAACATCAAAAAAAAATATTTTTGATTTTGGTTTACTATTGTGCATTTTCTAACTGAATGAATGAAATTCTTTTGCCTGGTAAAATTTCACCTGGTTTCCAAGCACCCGGTTCGTTGCTTGGCAGATCTGTTTAGTTGACAATGATAAAATGTTTTCATGTTTATTACGACAAACTATGTGCCGCATGCTTTGGACAAGCTTGCATGGCAGTGCAATTGGGAGAAACTACAGATTTCCCTTGGAGCCCCTCCTTTTTGAACCACTGTCTGCCTTACTGTTGAACCAAGAGATGGTATGTATATTTCACAGTCTTTAGGAAAACGGTAACCAGGAATACATCACAGAAACTTAACGATTATCTAGATATATTTTGATCATGTATAGCAGCCCATAAAAGTTCTTCCTCTCTGCTTAGAGATTAGCCATCATGACTCCTCTCATGACAAATCACATTTGTGATCCTCTCCATGAGACAACTAGCTGGCAAAAACAAATTTCTGGCAACCACATAGTGCCTCAGTCCTGAGAGCCTGCACTTTATTAGTTAAGTCTGGATGATTTCTGGAGTGAAATACTCCTGCTCTACACTGCAAATTATCATAATCGTCTAAATAGCAACTGGTCAGTTGTGGGGTGTTCTTCTGTGCATGTGTAGTGAAGGTGATGTTTCCTAGTGCTGATTCTTGCTTGCCTTAGTTTCATTGTATAGGTATTATTTGGGGAGGGGGGAGGGGAGGGAGGAGTGTGTGTGTGTGTGTGTGTGTGTGTGTGTGTGTGTTTTTATGGAGACCAAAAAAGGGCATCAGATCTCCTGCAGCTGGAGTTATAGGTGGTTGTGAGTGGGACATAGTGGCTGGGAACTGGACCTAGGTTCTCTGGAAGAGCAGTAAGCATTTTAACCTCTGAGCCATCCCTCCAGATCCTGAAGTGTTGCCTTTTAAGTTATATACTCTGTAAAGGTATACATAATGTAGCATAAAGTGCCCTTAAGAGCCCACTGATTGGCTGAGCTCTCAAGATATACACAAAATGCCAGAGGATAGCAGCTGATAGCATAAAACGACTAACACTTATTACATGTTCATTCTACAGCAGGCAGTGAACATGGATTCCACCTAATCTTAAACAAGCAAAGGTGGTGACCTCATACTATTATTGTAACTGAAGGAATTGAGACCCGCAGAAATGACTGGTTCATGATCACACTCATTACAAATGAACATCAGCATGCTTGTTAAAAACATTTCCCATAAATAACAATATATTTCTCAAACGGAGTGAAAATGTTTAAAAAATAAGCTGTTTCTGGTATTGATCAGCAGTTATGAGGACATTTGAAATTTCTTGCTTTTCCACATGATCACAAGATCATTGTAGTCATTTTTGGCAGTTTCAGTACAGTTGGCTTCTGTGACATTTGGGTCTGTGGTGAAACATTGCATTATGATGGAAACACATGACAGAAGAAACTGTTCTATGGAACCATGACTTAGAGACAGACAGAGACAGAGACAGAGACAGGAGGGGGAGGGGGAGGGGAGAGGGGGAAAAGGGGGAAAGAGGAGAGGGAGGGGAGGGGGAGGAGGAGGGAAGAGGGGGGAAAGGGGGGAAAGAGGAGAGGGAGGGGAGGGGGACGGAGAGGGGGAGAGAGAGAGAGAGAGAGAGAGAGAGAGAGAGAGAGAGAGAATGAATCTAAGCTAATGCTCAAAGTGTAGAAAACATTGAGAAGGATTCTTTCTTCTCTTACCAGTGTCGTAGATTGTTTTTCTGGTGCAGGATTTTCACACAGAAGCTTGACAGTGATAGACAGAAAGATTATTAGAGAAGGTGAATCGAGAGAACAAGGAGAAACTGGTGAAAGTGGCAGAGCAAGAACTTTATGGAGGGAAAAAAAAAAGGAAAAACTGACTATTTCATATACTCCAAGGTACTGACAGAAATCTGGTGTATATATTAATCCTGAGATTCACCAGAAAAACCAACTCCACCATTTTGGGCCAAATTTAAAGCAAGCTTTACTAAATATTAAACACTAAGAGACAGACTTTGGTCAGGACCATTCCCTGGAATTTCCCACCCGAGAATGTTGCATGTGTTGCAGGGGTTATGAGGACAAAACTTTTAAGTCACAGTGCTTTCTCACAAGGCTTTGGTGTTTTGTTTTTTGTTTTGTTTTGTTTTTTAAGAACTACAATTCCCAAGCATTCTAGGAAGTTACCTGGTTCCTGGGCAAGTGGGCCTCACAGGTTAATTTTGTGGGACCAAGGTGGCAACAAATACCTCACAGGTTGAAATAAGACTCAAACAGAAAACATACCTTGCAGGATGAGAGTTCTGTTTATAGTTAGAACAGTTTGCTAGCTAAGAGATAAGTTAGTTCATATGTCAAGTCCCTGCTAATTAAGTCCTCTACTTGCAATCAAGAAAGAGTAAGTTCCTGGGCTGGGGCAGACTGTTTGTAACCCCATTCACTGATGTTTATCAATGCCTTTGTGACTGCTTGAAACCCATTCGCTTACTGCAGGTCTCTATCCTTTGTTCTTCCCTTCTTATTGGCTCCCCTTAACAATGAGTGAGTCAACCCTCTTACCACTGTGAACACTGTATCTGCCCTACAAAAAGAACTTCAAAAAGCCAGTGGAGGTTGCCAACCCCAACATAGAGGAGACAGCTGGCCGGCCAGCCTAGACTGCCCTCAAATACAGCTTTCATTTGGACAATTATGGACTCCCGATTTGTTGTTGGTGGTGGTTGTTTTGTTCTTCGAATTCTGGAATTAACACATTACATATACTGCAGAGATTTTTTTTTAAAGACCCTTTGAAATTATTGTAGATGAACAAATGTCTAGAAAATAAAGAACTCATGACTAAAGTGGGATCGGGTTTTCTTAGTTCATGAATTTGGTAAAATGGGCCCAAAATATCTGTTTTTATTCTCTTTGAAGTAGAATCCATAGAATTTTACCTGTTCTCTACTCATACTTTGTTTTACCATGGAAAATGTTTTACAATCAAAATATATACAAAGATTATTTAAATTAGCTCCAGATATATTTTGGCCAGTAGAACATTCATAGATACATACCTTTTTAGGAGCTTTTACTAACTAATCAAGTGTCTATCTAGGCCCAATCAGACAAAATGCTACAATAAAGAAATCACTATTACAGCAGGTGCCTGTGTTGTAGACACTTTTGGCTGAGATGATTCGATCTTGCTGACAGGACTGTGTTTACCTTGGGAGATTTCTGGTGAGAGTTCACATGTGCCCCTTTCCTTCTTGAGAAATGGAACTGAAAATCTCACCAGTTTTGAAACTCATTGGAGAAAGCACTAAGATTTTTAGTGCATATGTGACAAATCTTAGTGACTCATTTATATATTTTATACTTGTTAAATATGTGTTTTCCTCACTCCCCAAATGCATTCGTTTAAAGCTCAGTCAGTCTGTGTGTCTTATTCTGATAGCCGCCTAGCTTTCTGTAATCTCCGAACATTTTCCAGTCCTGGGACCCTGATTTTCCACTGACTCCTAATGCCTCTCTACTAGTCTACAAATGCTGACACTGGACTTCCCTAAAGTGGGTATTTTCTACTTCTTGCCTGCCTGCTTGTTTCTTTTCTTGAAGTTTTTCTGTTCTGCAGCCCCGTGGACACTTCATCACTAGGTCATCACTGAGTTGGCAATTGAGAACCCACTCAGCCGGGGCTTGGGGAGTTGATGTGCATCGTCTTCTTCTGCACTTAAGGTCAATGAAAACCTTCAAGCCTCTAAGTAATTGAAAAATAATTTTGTTTCGGTCTGTTTTTGTTTGTATTTAAACAATATTACTTACTGTATTCATCCACTTGAAAATGTTCCTGCTGATTTTCTTAAACAACAAAACCACAGGAATTGCAATTTTACTACATTTCAGTTTATTTATGATCTCATGATACAATAAAAAATTGTCAGAAAGGCTATCATAGTTTAATATTTGGAGTAGTTGAAAAAATCCCATGTCACTTATTTATATGAAAACAAATATTTTAGCTGAATAAAGATTTCATGTGAATATACTTCCTTTTTTTAAACTTTCAAATTTGATTTTACTTTTAAGCGTATCCTTCCCCTCTTTTAAATAAGGATTTTGAAGTGAATTGCACATGTGTTTCAATCTTAAAATCTCTAAGAATTTTTGAACAAATGTCACTTGAACAATGCCACTTTAATTTTAATAGCATTAAAATTCAATTAAGTTGGAACTTTAATTTTTTTCATCAATTTAGTGTGGTGTATGTGTATTGTGTGAGTGTGTGTGTGTGTGTGTGTGTGTGTGCGCGCGCGCGCGCGCGCGCGCACATCCATGTGTATATGTGTGGGACATGTGTGGGGGTCAGAGGATGACTTGAGTATTTTTTTCTTCCATTATCTGAATCCTGGGGCTTTGGTAACATTTACTTACTGAACCATCTTGCCAGCTGTAATTTTTATAATCATATTCTTCAGAGGTTAAAGTGAAATCACTTTTTAATGCCTTTATTTAGTCCGATTTTCTTAAATTCTGAGAAAAGCGGACATTGTAGACTGGACATACATAAGGACCATAACATACATAATTTTTGATACAGCTCTCTGAGTCCAAATACCTACCAGGTTGCTCATCTACAAGAGTATACAGCAAATAGAATATTAGCTAGATTACATGTAAATCCCACCTGTGAGTCAGCCTAGGCTGGTTGCAACAGGTGGGGGTGTTCACCATGAATGGCAAGTTGAATAGTTAGCCCTTGAAAATCTGGAGTCCGGAGAATTTGCTCAACATGAAACAGGGGTTAAACATCACTGCTTGTATTCCTAAAATTTGGAGATTAGTAACAGAGAAGAAAAGAAATTGATTCATTTTAACTCTAGATGGCAGTTAAACACAACAAAGATAATTTTTTTGAAATATAAAAATAGTAAAACACACATTCTGTTCCTGCCATCTAGTTAATATATAGCCAAGTGAAGTTCTGAGTTGATATTACTAAACAGATGTGTATAAACTGTGATTATGCACATGTTAAATATAAAGTGGAATCCTGTCATGGCGAGGTATGTGTTTTTATAAATCTGGTATCATCGCATGCAGGATTTATATTGTATTTTGTTTTGTGTGTGTGTGTTTTTAGCTCAGTCTAGTTTTATTTTATGTACAGTTATTTACTAAGTCTCCATTTTTTTTTTTACCACTGCAACATTTGTAAACGTGCTGCATATTTAATGATTGAAATATGTTATAAGGGAACGGAAAACCTCATTGAAACATGCATTGCTCTTTCCCTTTCTGAGGACTGTGTGTTAGTGGACTTGGAGAGAGTTATAAACAACCCTCTCCCGAGTGGTAGGATGTCTGGCTAGTGGAACAAAAGGTTCTTACACAAGACAGAGCTAAAGAGTTTCATCCAGCTTGTCAGCTAGCTAGCCAGGAAAGGTTGTGGTAGTTTTAAAAATATTTTTATTGCATTTAGAAATCAAAACAGATCCATCTTGAAGGGGTTGTTTGATTTGTTTCTCCTTTCTGGCGTTTAGCAATTTATGCGGAGTCTTTCTTTAAGTGATGAATTATTATGCAGGCCCTGGTCCTGCTGACCACACCCCTGTAGACCTAATGGAGTGGAAAGAAATGTTGCAGTCAATATTCCAATGCACATTGGTACAGGTGTGCCCACTGGAACCTTGGACCTCACTGAACACCTCAGGTACTGGAATCAGCATTTGCTGTTTGCATTGCTTATAGAATAAATTCTCAATAGGGTCCACGCAAGGTATGTGGTCATGTTGCAGCAACTTCCTGTGGCCTCGGAGTTATCTTCCAAACTCTTGACAGGAGGTAGTTGTTTGTGACAGGTTCTTGATATATGCCAATTTAATGTATTTCCACTGGCATAAGAATAAATGCCTTTCTGCATTAAAAGTCACACGAAGTCATGTGTAACTTACACATTTGTTTTAGAGAAATTTCTACTGAAGCTTTTTGTGCTTCCTTTTATTAGCCTGGTGTATTTGCTGTGCTAAGTAGTGGTTTCATTATTAGATCTTTATTCCTGTGTACTAGGCAATTTGCCCATACTCCCTCCTCCCACCCTGCCTGTCCTCTCTTCCCTCCTTCTGGTCCCTTCTTAAATAGTCCCTCTTCTGGTTCTCATGTTATTATTTTAAAGTATGCGTTCTGTAGAGAGGAGAAAATGTTTTTGTTGTCTAAGTCTGCTTTATTTTGCTTAATGGATCTCCAGTTTTATATATTTCCTATATTTGACAGGATTTCGCTTTTCCTTGTGGTCAGATGACACCGCATTGTGTATACACAGGGCATTTAGCTTACTCATCTGTTGACAGAGACATAGACACATTCTATAATCTGTCTGTCTGTGAACAGCGCTGCAGGGAATGTGGATGAGCAGGACTCAGAGTGGGTGCCGGGGACCAAGCTCAAGTCCTCTTCAGGGGGTGGAATGTGCTGCTAACCCCTTAGCCAGCTCTAGCTGCAATGCTGTTTTTGTTTTTTAATTCTGTGTGTATTCTGGATAATAAAACCCTTGTCGGATGAGGAGCTAGCAGAAATGTCTCCCACTGTGTAGATTGTCTTTCTACTCTTCAATTACATCCAACTCCTCGATTCTATTTCATTAATTAATGCGTCTGTATTTATGTCAGTATCCTGACATCCAAGTGTTGCAATTTATGCTCTACCCACCTTTGCTCTGGGAATTGACGGCTGCCAGCCCCTCCCAGCTCCTCCTAAATCCTCGGATAAAAGACACAGACACAGTTGTTTATTTTCAACTTGCCTTTTTGGCACAATTCCTGGGCAACGCTATCTCCACCTAGCTTATCCTTACAATCTCTTGTCTCTGCCTCTCCCACCTGCCCTAAACTTCAGAGGCTAGTCCCATCTAGTCCCTGCCAAACATCCCTGGCCACTCACCTGTAGTAGTAGCCATAGGCCCCCTGGCCTCCTGAGACCTCACATGGTTGCCTGGTTCTCCTCTCTCCAAAGCATGGTGAACCCTGTTCTTATTCCTGTGTTCCTTTCTCCTCCTCCAAGGACCCGGAAGCCCTGCCTGTCTCTTCCACCCAGCAACTGGCCCAGCACTTTCTTTACTGACAGATCAA
Organism: Apodemus agrarius; assembly: GCA_964023405.1. Classification (NCBI taxonomy): domain Eukaryota; kingdom Metazoa; phylum Chordata; class Mammalia; order Rodentia; family Muridae; genus Apodemus; species Apodemus agrarius. Next base: position 110,011,176 of record OZ030013.1, on the reverse strand, counting down.
GAACCAATTGGGAACAGGATCATAGCATTAGAACCACCCCCTACACACCCAAGTCCATTGTCTGGGTTACGGTCTACATTCTCATCTTCCACATCTGTAGAACAACACACTGAACTCCAAGTCTTCAATGTCTTTTCCAAACCAAATTCCAAATGCCAACACAATCTTTCTAAAAACACAGAGTCAGGTAAGGTCTGTCACAGCAATGTCCCATGGCCTGAAGTCAATTTCTGTCTTAGTTAGGGTTTCTGGAATGGATAATCTTTTTTGTGTGCTCTTGAATTTGGTTTGTAATATTTAATTGACAATATTTGTATCTAAGTTCATTAGAGAAAATTTTCCCTATAATTTTCTTTTTTGTTGGACCATTGTGTAGTTTTAGTATCTGGGGAATGCTGGCTCCATAAAAAGAATTTAGAAGTATTCCTTTTAATTTTTATGAATAATTTGAAGCATATTTTGTTCTTTGAAGATCTGGTATAAGTCTGCACTATATCCATCTCATAGTAGGCTTTCTTTTTAGTCAGATTTTTTTCCAGGAAATACATACCACCTTTATTAGCATAACAGAAACTTCCAATCTACAAGGAAAATAGCATGAACCCAGCACCACCTGGGAAATGTAAGGTCACATTATTGTTCTGATGACAACTGAGGGTCACAGGACAACCCTATCATAGTTGCTTCAAGACCACGCTTCTGCCGTGACAGTTTCATCGTCAAGGCCACACACCGACTTGTTCTGAAGCTTTTGAGTTGAAAGGATCAATGTGGAGAACAGAGTCTTGCTTTTCCAACTAAAAACAAAAAGGAAACCAGGGACTGAGTGAGCAGTGTCTCCTCTAGTCTGCTAGAGCCCTCTATGGGCACTCGCTGGTGCCAGGGGACCAGGACACTAGCACTAGCAGGCTGCTCTGCAGAAAGTCAAACATGGATGATGTTTAGCCATTAACTCTTCCAAGCCGGCGGCCTGCTTTAGTTAGATTTTTAATTACTGCTTCTATCTCATTATTTTTTTAAAAATCTAATTATTATAGTAATTATTTCATCTTTAATTTATGTAGGTCATATAAATCTTTAGATTTTGCAATTTCCTTAAGATTTTCAGTTTAGCAGAACATATATTTAAAATAATATTCTTACGATTCTCTGCCTTTCTTTACAATCTGTTTTAATACTTCCCTTTTCATCTCTAATTTTAGCATTTAGGTCTTCTCTCTCTTTTGACTAAATGTTTGGCAACTGTTAAACTTTTCAAAGAACCAATTTTCACTTTATTAATTATTTGCCTCCTTTTTTCATTTCTATTTCAGTAATTTTGATTATTTCTTCTTGTCTTCTGTTGGATGTTTTTTGTTCTTCCTTTTCCAGAGTCTTCAGATGCATCACTAAGTTATTAATATGAGATTTTGTATTGGTGTAGCCACTTAGAGCTGTAAACGTTGCATTAGGATACTTTTATTGTGTCTCATAGATTATATTTTTTAAAAATTTTTATCATATTTATTCTATCATAGTGTTGTTTTTTATTTTCATTCAATTTAAAAATTTTTAAATTGCCTTCTTCATTTCTTTCTTTTCCCTCTTTTCATTAAGGAGCGTGCTGTTCAGTTTCCATGAGTTTGTGTACTCTCTGTTATTTCTTTGTTGTTGATACCTAACCTGATTCCATACAGAATGTAGAATGTCAGGATTCACATAGATTTGATTTCTCCTCCTCCTTTTACACCTACTATTCACAGGCTTGTTCTTTTATGATGTTCCAGGGTTCCTTCCTGTTCCATCACTTGGGTTTTTAGATTTAGCATTTCCTTTGGGTGATCCAGCTCTTCTCCTTTCCTTAGAGGCCTGACATTCCCTCTTCCATGAGGTACAGTCTATGGTGCAGCTTTTCTCTGAACCGTTCCTCTCCCTTTCTGACACTTTCAGCATTTATTCCGGTTTGCCTTTCTTCAGAGATTACAACTCTTTACTGAGTTCTATCTTCATGTTTTGAACTCTTTTCATTGCTTCACTAAGCCATTTTAGTTTTTGTTATCTTATTTTGGGCATTTATTCATATCCCCTGATTCCCTTGACCGTATTTATAGTTGCTATTTTGAAACTGATGCTTTGCTTGTCAGCTAAGTGGCTTTACCCAAGAAACATAAGAGGGGAGTAATTCTAATTTCTAGAGAATATATACTGTTTTGGATTTGTGTGTGTGTGTGTGTGTGTGTGTGTGTGTGTGTGTGTGTGTGTTTGTAATGGGACCCAGGTATTTTAATTTTTTGCAGTCTTTCTTCCTATGGATATGCAGATGTGCTTTCGTAAAACTGTGTGTTTGGGTCTTTGTTTACTGTTTTCCTAACTTGTCAGGTTGTAGACCAGATGAAGGGTGCTTGAAGTTCAGTCTTGGAGTCACTCTGTGCTGATGTGTGAATGAGGTGTCACAAGTGGTCTCAGCCCAGCTAGGGGTATGTGCAAATTCTAATCCCAAGAGCAAATCTTTTCCAGGCTTAGAAGATTTCACTGCTAAGCTTCAGGCGACTATGGAGGGCACTGCAAGTTCTACAGGCTGTCCTGGGGCATCAGGGGCCAGTGTCAGAGAAGGGCTAGAGGGTCATCCATGGTGGGAGGGCACAAGATGCCATGGCACACTCAGGTGGAGGCTTGGCTCTATTTGGGAGAAGGACACTGGGGGATCCTGGGACATATTAGTTGGTAGGATGGTGGACAGGCTTTGGAAGGTCTCTATATGGGGTAAAATTACAAGAATCCAGGGGGTCTTGGAATAGCACAGGTGAATGTGGCTACTAGTGAGATTGTCTCTCTCTTGCTTTCTTAGTTGTTTTTTCTGTATGAAGTGATTCTGCTAGAATTTTTAAATGATAAAATAAAAACAAAGCTCATGCTCACTTGCAACAGTTTGTGACCTAAGAGAAAAAGGTGTCAGAGTTTTTTATTTTTTTCAGTTAAAGAAAAAAAAAAACAACTCTAGAATCCCAAGGAAATTATCTTATATTGGTTTTAATAGCTCATTCATGCTGGGTATGTAGTTTTGTTGGGGTACTGTTTGCCTGTCATGTGTACTGTCATGGGCTCATTCTCCTCATGGGATCAAGCCCCAGTACTTCATAAAAGAGGATTATGGGGGAGTGTATATAATCTCAGTACTGGGGAAAAGGAGCATGAGTTCAAGGCCACTGTTTGCTATAAAGATCAGCCTGGAATACATGAGACCAATTCTCACAATAAAAACAAAACCCAGGAGCTGGAGAGATGGCCCAGCAGATAGGAGCAGTGACTGCTCTTCAAGCAGGCTCAATTCCAAGCATCCACATGGCATCTCGCAATTGTCTATAACTCCTGTTCCAGGGGATCTGAAACCCTCATGCAAACATACATGTTGACAAAACACCAATGCACATAAAATAAAAGATAAATAACTAAAAAAAAAAAACCCACAAAACAAAAAAACCCAACCAATCAACAACTACCAACGCCAAAACAACTCATTCAAATTAAAGTCTACAAAGCAAAACAAAAGTCCAACAAAGCAAAGCAAAGCAAAATGATATAACTGCACTGTTTTTAATGTGTCTGTATTTTTTAATATCCTTTATACCTAGATACTTAAGATCTTTAGGGTTACACATGACTGTGTTTCACACTCGCTGTTTAACAACAGTGGTATACTTGCATCTTTAGCGGCAGGCCAAATCAAGTCCAAACTCTTTCAGGTGGCAATCAAGGTCTTCTGTGGTCTAGACCTCCCCCTACTTTTCCAAGTTTATCCCACTTTTAAAGATGAAAATGCTGTTTTGCAAGGCCGTTTCTAATATATGGAATACCATTTGTTAACCTTTAAGATTTACTCATCTTTCGATGCCCAGCTAAGGTACATTCTTCTTGGAGCTTTCCTCTGGACTCTGTGACACTTATTACTGTTTATACAAATCCACCTATGGCCTAATGATAAACTTTCATGTGCTTTTATTAAAATTTTAGGTCTGGGGCCTGGAGAGATGGTTCATTGGTTAAGAGAACTCATCCTTGCAAATGACACAAGTTCGATTCCCAGCATCCCCACATGGTTCCAGGGGACTCAACAGGCACACAGGTAGTGTCTATATATGCTTTAAGACAAGAATATTCATATACATAAAGAAAATAAAGCATATACAACTTTCTAAATTAGTTTTAGATCTAGAGACCTGTTAGCATGGGTCATCTAGCAAGGGCAAGCCACACAAACACGAGGGTCTGAATTTGATTGTCACATCTTCATGCTCCTATAAAAGGAAGCAGAGACAGGGGCATACCCACAACTAGCTGGTCAGCCAGTGCAGCTGAATTAATGAACTCCAAGTTCAGTGGAGGCACACACAAGAAATAAAATATTTTATGTGTGTATTAATATATTAATATATTAACTATATATGTTTTCATAGTTCCTGTCTGCTATAGAAGGTAAGGCATATATGTAAAGTATCCTTATTGGTTAAAGTAGTTCTGACAGTTGCATTCTCTAGTATTGTAGTTATTCATTGGAAAGCTGGCTTTAATTTATTCCTCAAACCAAGGCCCAGACCCTTTTACCTAAAGTGCATTTTCCTCCCTGCAAAATAAAACTCTCGTGTTGAAAAACTCTTGACAAAACTGTCTAAACATGCACTTGGGAACAGAACCATGTTTTGGCCATATAAATTGCTGTTAAGGAGTTCTCAGTTATTGGAGGCCCTCACTTTACATGCTCATGTCCAAAATATTATGTCAGACTCTTGTGTTAAAAAGAAAACTAACTAGTGGAAGGCTCATCTGGTAGGGAGCTGGTGATCATTGTCTCTCTTACTGCTGGTTTCTAATTTGTCTTAAAAGATAAGACATCTCCATCCCCCTGTCATTGCCTGTAGCTCAGGGACAAGAACCCACCTGGAATACGTGTAGTAGTAAGAGTGCAATGAGAACTAAGTGGTTAGTCTTAGAAACGCTTTGAGGAGAAAGCCATGGCATGGAAGAAAAATGGGAGTGGGGTGAGAACAGACTAGGAGGGAGATGGTAGACAGGGAGGTAGCAGTGGGCCTGTAGCTCAACTGAAACAGCTAGAACTGGAACAGGAGATGAAGAGGACACAGAAGACTGGGTGGGTGGAAGTTGTGAAGGGAGGAAAAACGGTACTTAGAAGCACAAGGCATTTACAGAAGAACTGTTGGACATGACACAGTATAGTGAAGTTAAATTGATTTGGAGGGAAACTACAAGATCTTTGTACTTGCATTAGCTAAATGTTTTTCAAATATTCAAATGAGATAGGAGGTTTTATCTATGGTTCATCTCTGAAGTGGTGTAAACAAAGATATGTACTGGCTTTATCCAGAAAAAGTGATTTTTTTGACAGATTGTTTATTCTAATATTCATTTTTAAAAATTTACTTTCCTACCATCATAACATGAATATGAGTGTAGGATGTGGGTGTTTGTGGGGCTGGGGATTGAACCCAGAGACTTATGTTTGCAACATAAGACTCCTGCAGTAGGCTCCAGGTCAAAGCTGCATCTCAGTGTAGGCTTCTGTGTTTTGTTTGACACTTTTGTCAATGTTAGTGGATTTTGTTGATAAAGCAACAAATCTTTTAATGGCTGAAGTATTACAGTACAATGGTTTATTTCTACAAATGCCAGTGTAGTTTTTACTTGATAATATTACATAGGGATATATTGACTTCAGATTTTTTATTAATAGATATATTCATTATTTCTATTTGGCTATTATAAAATTGTGTTCATGAAACATTGTAAGAACATACCTGATCCCAAGGTTGTCTCTTATTGGGAGAATAAAATGTCTGTAAGAATATGACTATAAGGGCTGGAGAGATGGCTCATCAGTTAAGAGCACCAACTGTTCTTCCAAAGGCCCTGAGTTCAGTTCCCAGCAACCACATGGTATCTCACAACCATCAGGAATAGGATCTGATGCCCTCTTCTGGTGTGTCTGAAGAAAGCAATGGTGTACTCATATACATAAAATAAATCTTTAAAAAAGTGACTATAAACAAAAAAAAATTCAACCACAAAAGTAGCTATTGATTAGAAACAGAACTTTAAGTAGAGTAGGGTTGGCAAGATGTTCATCAAGTAAACACACTTGTTGCCAAGCCTAAAAAACTGGGAGTTCAATTCTCAGAATCCACATGGTGGAAGGAGAGGTCGAGCAAAATAATTCTCTCTCTCTCTCTCTCTCTCTCTCTCTCTCTCTCTCTCTCTCTCTCTTGTGTCTCTCCTCTCTCTTTGTATGTGTGTTTACATGTCTACATGTATGTGCATATGTGTGTCTGTCTATGTATGTGAGTGTACATGTGTATGTGCTTGCTGTTATTTGCTTAATGTTTTCTAAGACACCTGGCTCTATGGTTTTGAACTACTTGTATTACAAACTGTATGCCATTGTCTTAGTTAGGGTTTCTATTGCTGAGAAAAAAAACCCACCATGACCAAGGCAACTATTACAAAGGACAACATTTAATTGCAGCTGGCTTAGCTTCAGAGGTTCAGTCCATTATCACCATGGCAAGAAGCATGGCAGTCTGCAGGCAGACATGGTGCTAGAGTAGGAGTCAAGAGTTCTACATCTTGATCTGAAGGCAGTCAAGAGAAGACTGGAATCTTCAGGCAGCTAGAAGGAAGCTCTCTTTGCCTACCTCCACAGGGACACCCTCTGGGCCAAGCATATTCAAACCACCACAGCCATTATACTCCCAGATATCTCTTCTCCTACTGGGATTTCAATGATATGTAGATAAATCACTTGATATGATTTTGCTTAAATTCACTCTACTGTTTTGTTTACTCTTTTCCTCTTTACATTTCTGTTGTTTCATGCTTTTCCCTGTCCTCTAGGCCACTGATTATATTCAGTAGTAGACAGTGGCATTATTTTGTATCTTTGAAATGAGTGAGGGCATTGAGCAGCTCTATTTTTTTTTAATTAGGTATATTCTTTATTTACATTTCAAATGTTGTCCCCTTTCCCCCTCCCCCAAAAATCCCATAAGCCATCTCCCCTTCCCCAGTCAACCCTCCCCTGCTTCCCTGTCCTGGTATTCCTCTACACTACAGCATCAAATCTTTCCAGGACCAAGGACCTCTCCTCCCTTTGGTGTCTAACAAGACCATCCTCTGTTGCCAATGTGTCTGGAGGCATGGGCAACTCCATGTGTACTCTTTGGTTGATGGTTTTGTCCCTGGGAGCTCAGGGGTTACTGGGTGACTCATATTGTTCCTCCTGTGGTGCTGCAAACCACTTCAGCTCCTTGGATCCTTTCTCTAGCTCCCCCATTGGGACCCTGTTGAGCAGCTCTTTATACTCTTATTATTAGTGTCCATCTTAATAAGTATTGAGAATTTAACTTTAAATCCATTTGAATTTTTAGTTTTTATTATGTGTGCATATACATGAGCATGCCCGGGTATGCAGATGCCAGAGGACAACCTTGGGTTGTATCACCATGCCCAGCTTTTTATATATGACTTTTGGGGGAATCAAACTCAGGTCCTTGTATCTGCACACTAAACATGTAGTTGTTGTGGATGGGCCTGGTGCTGTTCTTGTGAATAAATACAACCCTAATGAATAAAGGAGCCAATCACTGGGCAAGTAGGCAGGACTTCCGGATTGGATGCAAGAAGAGAGGAAGAAGGAGAGAGTTGACTTTCTTTTGGAACCGGGACAGCAGAGGGGTAAGATGGAGCTGCTCGAGTTTCCTAGTATCATGTGGATCTGCCACTGGAGGGATCAGATTTTAATAAGGCTTACAAGATTAGGTTTTAGTTGTTGCGCCCAGAGATTGAGTTACCATTGTTTCTGAACTAAATTTGTGTTGTGTTTTCCTTCATGTGGCAGCTCATCTGGATTCAAGAGAGAAAGGTATGGAGGCCAAGCATAAGTTTGCCTGAGGTGCTCCACAAAGCCTGTGGGGCATTTGAAGCAAGGGGTCGGAGTGGTAGCAAGCTGCCACTGGGAACCTAGTGAGCTGGGTGGAGATGTTTTGGGAGCTCTAGGTCAGTGAATCTCCATGAGATAAAACCAGGCCGGCCAATGCTCACCAGTGAGTGCATGACCAGCCAGTCCGTGGGGGCAGAGGCACACGCATGGGAGTGTGTTGGTTCTACCTTCTCTTCTTGTTTTTTGTTTTTTGTTTGTTTGTTTGTTTTTGATACAGGATTTCTCTGAATAGCCCTGGCTGTCTTGGGACTCACTCTGTAGACCAGGCTGGCCTCAAATGCAGAAATCTGCCTGCCTCTGCTTCCCCAGTGCCCAGCTTTTTCACCCAACATGTGGTGGTTTGGGTAGAAGCATTACACAAAAGAAAGGCAAATCTGTAACCAGAATAAATATCAACTTCAGTAAGATCAAAATGCTGGACCCTAAGCTGCGTTCTGCAACCAGCTCGCTGGCCCCTAGACCAGCGGTGTAGCGGCGGGCCTCCATATCGCAACCAGGACACAGCTGAAAAGGCCCAGGCTCTGTGGGACATCCCCGCCCTCTGGTGAGCACCTAGGCTGTGTTCTGCAACCAGCTCGCCGGCCCCTAGACCAGCAGTGTAGCGGCGGGCCTCCATATCGCAACCAGGACACAGCTGGAAAGGCCCAGGCTCTGTGGGACATCCCCGCCCTCGGGTGAGCACCTAAGCTGCGTTCTGCAACCAGCTCGCCGGCCCCTAGACCAGCGGTGTAGCGGCGGGCCTCCATATTGCAACCAGGAAACAGCTGGAAAGGCCCAGGTAAACACCCCTTCCAGGGCTACCCTCACGGGGGTATCTGCTAGGGTCTCGGAGCCAAGCAGGCGGAGTCCCGCCTAGGCTCTGTGGGACATCCCCGAGCCCTCTGGTGAGCACCAAGGCTGCGTTCTGCAACCAGCTCGCTGGCCCCTAGACCAGCAGTGTAGCAGCGGGCCTCCATATTGCAACCAGGACACAGCTGGAAAGGCCCAGGCTCTGTGGGACATTCCCGTGCCCTCTGGTGAGCACCGAGGCTGCATTCTGCAACCAGCTCGCCGGCCCCTGGACCAGTGGTAGCAACGGGCCTCCATATTGCAACCAGGACATAGCTGGAAAGGCCCAGGTAAACACCCCTTCCAGGGCTACCCTCACGGGGGATCTGCTAGGCTCTCAGAGTTCCTTGCAACCAGGACACAGCTGGAGAAGCCCAGGTAGACAGACTCCAACAGGGGCTACAATCGCATGGGTGGCAGCCAGCTTATGATCACTTAAAGCAGCAGTCACACATATTCACCAATAGAGAAACAACAGGTGAGCCCAGCCTCACAGGAGATTCAAACACCAGCCACTGACAACAAGGCCAACTAAAACCAGAAATAACCAGATGGCAAAAGGAAAACGAAGGAACGTTACTAACAAAAATCAAGGCAACATGACAGCATCTGAACCCAGTTCTCCAACAACAGGAATCCCTGGATACCCTAAAACACCAGAAAAACAAGACTTGGATATAAAATCACTGGTCAGGATGCTGGTAGCTGAACACATAGAAAAATCTCGTAAAGAAATAGAGGAGAAAATGGATCAAAAGTTAGAAGCCTTTACGAGGCAAATACAAAAATCACTTCAAGAAATGCAGGAGAAGATGGATCAAAGAGAAGAAGACAATAAGGAAGAAAGACAAAAGTCACTTAAAGAACTACAGAAGAACGTGGGCCAACAAGTAGAAGCTATGAAAGAGGAAGCACAAAAATCTATTAAAGAAATTCATGAAAACACAATCAAGCAAGCGAAAGATCTGAGCACATCCATCCAGATACTAAAAACAGAAGTAGAAACAACTAAGAAATCACAGAGGGAGACAACATTGGAGATAGAAAACCTGGGGAAGAAATCAGGGGCCATAGACGCAAGTATCAACAATAGAATACAAGAGATAGAAGACAGAATCTCAGAAGCCGAAGATACCATAGGAACCATTGATTCAACAGTCAAAGAAAATACTAAATGCAAAAAGGTGGTAACCCAAAACATCCAGGAAATCCAAGACACTATGAGAAGACCAAACCTAAGGATTATAGGTATAGACGAGAGTGAAGATTTACAAGTTAAAGGGCCAGCTAATATCTTCTATAAAATTATGGAAGAAAACTTTCCCAACCTAAGGAGAGAGATGCCCATGAATATACAAGAAGCCTATAGAACCCCAAACAGACTGGACCAGAACAGAAATACATCCCGTCACATAATAATCAAAACTCCAAATGTAATAAACAAAGAAAAAATACTAAAGGCAGCAAGAGAAAAAGGCCAAGTAACATATAAAGGAAAACCTATCAGAATAACACCAGACTTCTCACCTGAGACCATGAAAGCTAGAAGATCCTGGGCAGATATCATGCAAACTCTAAGAGAACACAAACTTCAGCCAAAACTACTTTACCCAGCAAAACTCTCAATTGCCATTGATGGAGACATCAAGGTATTCCATGACAAAACCAAATTTGCAAGATATCTCTCCACAAATCCAGCCCTACAAAGGATAATAGGGGGAAAACACCAAGACAAGGACGGAAACTACACCCGGGAAGAAGCAAGATAGAAACCTCCTCTCATCAAACCCAAAAGAAGATAACCTCTCGAATATAAAAAATAAATAAGATAAATAAATATAATTTCAAAAATGTCTGGAGGTAATAATTACTATTCCTTAATATCTCTTAACGTCAATGGACTCAATTCCCCAATAAAAAGACATAGATTAACAGACTGGATACGGAAACAGGACCCTACATTTTGCTGCATACAGGAAACACATCTCAGTGTTAAAGACAAACACTACCTTAGAGTAAAAGGCTGGAGGACAATTTTACAAGCAAATGGTCTCAGGAAACAAGCTGGAGTAGCCATTCTAATATCAGATAAAATTGACTTTCAACCTAAAATCATCCAAAGAGACTCAGAAGGTCACTTCTTGCTGGCCAAAGGGAAAATCCACCAGGAAGAGCTCTCAATACTGAACATCTATGCTCCAAATGCAAGGGCACCCTCCTTCGTAAAAGAAACCTTACTAAAGCTTAAAGCACACATTACACCTAACACAATAATTGTGGGTGACTTCAACACCGCACTCTCCTCAATGGACCGATCAGGAAAGCAGAAACTAAACAGGGACACAGTGAAACTAATTGAAACTCTGGACCAATTGGATTTAACAGATATATATAGAACATTTCATCCTAAAGCTAAAGAATATACCTTTTTCTCAGCACCGCATGGTACCTTCTCCAAAATAGACCATATAATCGGTCACAAGACAGATGTCAACAAATACAAGAAGATCGAGTTAATCCCATGCCTCTTATCAGATCACCATGGAGTAAGAGTGGTCTTCAATAGCAACAAAAACAACAGAAAGCCCACATACACATGGAAACTGAACAATACTCTACTCAATGACACCTTGGTCAAGGAAGAAATAAAAAAAGAAATCAAAGACTTTTTAGAATTCAATGAAAATGAAGGTACAACCTACCCAAATCTATGGGACACAATGAAAGCAGTGCTAAGAGGAAAACTCATAGCTCTAAGTGCATCCAAAAAGAAACTGGAGAGAGCATACACTAGCAGCTTAATGGCACACCTTAAAGCCCTGGAAGAAAAACAAGTTAATTCACCCAGGAGGAGTAGAAGACAAGAAATCATCAAACTCAGGGCTGAAATCAATCAAATAGAAACAAAGAGAACCATACAAAGAATCAACAAGACCAGGAGCTGGTTCTTTGAGAAAATCAACAAGATAGATAAACCCTTAGCCAGACTAACCAAAGGACACAGAGACAGTATACAAATTAACAAAATTAGAAATGAAAAGGGAGACATAACAACAGAAACTGAGGAAATTCAAAAGATCATCAGATCCTACTACAAAGGTCTATACTCAAAACAACTGGAGAATCTGGAGGAAATGGACGATTTCCTAGACAGATATCAAATACCAAAATTAAATCAGCATCAAGTAGATCAGCTAAATAGTCCCATAACCCCTAAAGAAATAGAAGTGGTTATAGAAAGCCTCCCAACCAAAAAAAGTACGGGACCAGATGGTTTTAGTGCAGAATTCTACCAGACCTTCAAAGAAGACTTAACACCAATACTCTCCAAACTATTCCACAAAATAGAGACAGAAGGGACACTGCCCAACTCATTCTTCGAAGCCACAATTACGCTAATACCTAAACCACAAAAAGATCCAACAAAGAAAGAGAACTTCAGGCCAATTTCTCTGATGAATATAGATGCAAAAATACTAAATAAAATTCTTGCTAACCGAATCCAAGAGCACATCAAAACGATCATCCACCATGATCAAGTAGGCTTCATCACAGGGATGCAGGGATGGTTCAATATACGGAAATCCATCAATGTAATCCACTACATAAACAAACTGAAAGAAAAAAACCACATGGTCATCTCATTAGATGCTGAAAAAGCATTCGACAAAATTCAGCATCCTTTCATGCTAAAAGTCTTGGAAAGAGCAGGAATTCAAGGCCCATACCTAAACATAGTAAAAGCAATCTACAGCAAACCAGTAGCCAACATCAAAATAAATGGAGAGAAACTTGAAGCATTCCCATTAAAATCAGGGACTAGACAAGGCTGCCCTCTCTCTCCATATCTTTTCAATATAGTACTTGAAGTTCTAGCAAGAGCAATTAGACAACATAAGGAAGTCAAAGGGATACAAATTGGAAAGGAAGAAGTGAAACTATCATTATTTGCAGACGATATGATAGTTTACCTAAGCGACCCAAAAAACTCCACCAGAGAACTTCTACAGCTGATAAACAACTTCAGCAAAGTGGCAGGTTATAAAATTAACTCAAGCAAGTCAGTGGCCTTCTTGTACTCAAAGGACAAGCAGGCTGAGAAAGAAATTAGGGAAATAACACCCTTCACAATAGCCACAAACAACATAAAGTATCTTGGCGTAACTCTAACCAAACAAGCGAAAGATCTGTACAACAGGAACTTCAAGTCCTTGAAGAAAGAAATCGAAGAAGACCTCAGAAGATGGAAAAATATTTCTTGCTCCTGGATTGGCAGGATCAATATAGTAAAAATGGCCATCTTGCCAAAAGCAATATACAGATTCAATGCAATCCCCATCAAAATCCCAACTCAATTCTTCATAGATCTAGAAAGAGCAATTCTCAAATTCATCTGGAGCAACAAAAATCCAGGATAGCTAAAACTATTCTCAACAATAAAAGGACTTCTGGGGGAATCAATATCCCTGACTTCAAGCAGTACTACAGAGCAATTGTGTTAAAAACTGCATGGTATTGGTATAGCAACAGGCAAACAGATCAATGGAACAGGATTGAAGACCCTGAAATTAACCCACAGACTTATGGTCACTTGATCTTTGATAAAGGAGCCACAACCATCCGATGAAATAAAGAGCCTTTTCAACAAATGGTGCTGGTTCAACTGGAGGTCAACATGCAGAAGAATGCGAATTGACCCACTCTTATCTCTTTGCTCTAAGATCAACTCCAAGTGGATCAAGGACCTCCACATAAAACCAGACACACTGAAACTATTAGAAAAGAAACTTGGGAAGACCCTGGAGGACTTGGGCACAGGGGAAAAGTTCCTGAACAGAACACCAATAGCGTACGCACTAAGATCAAGAATCGACAAATGGGACCTCATAAAATTACAAAGTTTCTGCAAAGCAAAGGACACTGTCCGAAGGACAAAACGGCAACCAACAAAGTGGGAAAAGATCTTTACCAACCCCACATCCGACAGAGGGCTAATATCCAATATATACAAAGAACTCAAGAAGTTAGACCGCAAAGAACCAAATAACCCTATCAAAAAATGGGGCACAGAGCTAAAAAAAGAATTTTCACCAGAAGAAATTCGGATGGCCGAGAAACACCTTAAGAGATGTTCAACATCATTAGTCATCAGGGAAATGCAAATCAAAACAACCCTGAGATTCCACCTCACACCAGTCAGAATGGCTAAGATTAAAAACTCAAGAGACAACAAGTGCTGGCGAGGATGTGGAGAAAGAGGAACACTCCTCCACTGTTGGTGGGATTGTAAAATGGTAAAACCACTCTGGAAATCAGTTTGGCGGTTCCTCAGAAAATTGGGCATGTCACTTCCAGAGGACCCTGGCATACCACTCCTGGGCATATACCCAGAGGATTCCCCTACATGCAATAAAGACACATGCTCCACTATGTTTATAGCAGCCTTGTTTATAATAGCCAGAAATTGGAAGGAGCCCAAATATCCCTCAAAGGAGGAATGGATACAGAAAATGTGGTATATTTATACAATGGAATACTACTCAGCAATTAAAAATAATGAATTCATGCAATTTGTAGGTAAATGGTTAGACCTGGAAAATATCATCCTGAGTGAGCTAACCCAATCACAAAAGAATGCACATGAAATGCAATCACTGATAAGTGGATATTAATGAGCCCAGAAGCACTAAATACTCAAGACACAAATAGCAAATCAAATGATTCCCAAGAAGAAGAAAGGAGAGGACCCTGGGCATGTAAAGATTGCATCCAGTTTAGTAAAGAAACCGAGGGGGGAGGGGGAATGATTGGGGAATAGTTGGGGGGGAGAAGAACTATGGGAACTATGGTGGGTGGGAACTGGGAAAGGGGAAAGCCTTTGAAATGTAAACATAGAATATAGAAAATAAAAATAACTAAAAAAAAAAAAAAGATCAAAATGCTGTCCTTTCCACAAAAGAAGTGGTTCAATGTAGTCAATCTGCCACCAGGTCGCTGGCTGGTCACCTCAATGTATGGTGCCACATCTGAGACACAGTGTTGGTCTCTGCTGTTGGCAGATCGGGCATACAGTAGCAGCTATAGCCAGCTGAGCCTTGGTGAGTGGAAATCCATGTTGTTGGGCCCAAGCTTAGCCCCCATCTCTGCCACCATGGCCACTTTGTTCATGTGGCTCTTGGGCAGTGACAGGGATGACTGGGGAAAGAAGCTGACTGTCCACAATGTGCCATCTTATCCACTTGATTATTGGATTCCTCCTTCGCTGAACTCACATTTTGATGATCATTTATATCAGACACAAATATCTTCATGTCCTTTGTCCATTTGCAGAGATCTATCCACATACTTCTTCCCCAGATGTCTTTCTCACCAATTTTCCAATTGTGACCTTTCCAAGTCCCTGATCATCTAGCCAGTCCATTGGTTACAACCCATGAGTCAGTGAACAATTTTACTTCTGGCCATTTCTTCTTCCAAACAAACTGTAATACCATGTGTACTTCCCAAAGTTCTGTCCCATGTGAAGATTTCCCTTCATCAGTTTCTTTTATGGTTGTCCCAGAAAGGGATTGTAATGTTACAGCTGTCTACTTCCAAATGGTGCTTGTATAAAATGCAGAAACATCAGTAAACCAAGTCATAGGTAATACCCCATGAGGCCATATGTGCATGCTTGACAGCAGACAACATTGTAATAGGAGTAGAAACTTCTTCATGTGACCTGCTTGTGCCTTCAGGACCTACTTGGGCCAAATCATAAGTATATAAGCCCTCCATTTGATCATAGCCCACTGCTTTGCATGTCCTACTTTATGACTTGGTGGGTCCTATAACCCAACGCATGATCAACAGTACAGGTCAAATGGTAACTTGCTCTCCTGTTGTCAAATGTTCAGTTTCCACTAAGGCCCAATAGCAGGCCAAGAGGTATTTTTCAAAGGGAGAATAATTGTCTGCAGGTGATGGTAGAGCTTTGCCCTAAAATCCCAAGGGTGTCTTCTGTGATTCAAATATAGGGGCATGTAAAAAGCTCCAAACAGCATCTCTATCTGCCACTGATACCTCAGGTACCATCGGATCTGCTGAATCATATGGTCCAAGTGATAAAGCAACCTGTACAGTGGCCTGGACCTATTGAAGAGCCTTTTGCTCCAGGCTCCACACAAAGCTACAGAATAGATAGTAGAAGAAGGTAGTTATAAATACCATCTAAAGCAACATGACCAGTTATAGAAATGAGGATTATAAGTGGTATGAGCACTTATGTTTTATTTTAAGAACACATATGTATAGATATTTGTGTTTCCTTCCAATTTCTTTGACATCAATTAAGAGAGTATCAATTGGTATTTAAGTTGAGATACTAAACAGATGTTCCCAAGAGACATCGAACTATTCTAAATTTACAATGCATTTACAAGTTTACAATTGTATGGGCAATCATTACATGTTATTTATGACTACCAAGATCAGCAGCAGCAATGGAATGGAGTCAACCAGAGGCTAGAGGGCAGAGCAAGAGAAATGTTACAAATCATTTTGAGAAGTCCAGAAGATTGTGTGTGGATTCCAGACATTGGATCAAGAAGCTGTAATGATGATGTTGCCTTGGAGATGCCAAGATATTAGAGATTCCAGAGTTAAGGAATACTTGCTGAGGAAAGCTGCTGGCAGGGAGTGGAACCAGCCCAGGAGGAAGAAGTTTGTTGCAGACCACAAAAATGAAATGAATTGGAGATATAAAGAATGCTTTTACATCAGATGCAGAGTTTGGAGTTTGCCCGGCTGGATTTTGGTCTTGCTTTGGTCCAGTATTTCCTCAGTATAACATCGTGAAATGGTAATGTATATCTGTGATGTTGGAGGTATGTGATCTGCTTTTTGACTTTGACTTTATAGGGGATTACAGTTAAGTGATTGGATGAATTTCAGAAAAGAGTTTGAACTTTGGACTTTTTAACATTTTTGAGACTGCTTTAGACTATGTGGACGTTTGAAGTTGGATTAAATGTATTGTGCATTGTGCTATGGCTAGGTATGCTCCCCAGAGACTCATGTATTTGAACAAGCCTATGGGGCCAGTGAGTTAGCACTATTAGAAGGTGTGGTCTTGGAGGAAGTGTGTCTCTGTGGGCGTGGCTTTTAAATGTCCTTTGAAGAGTTGCCGTTCCTTGTGTTTCTTCACACCAATGGAAATCCTAAGACAGCTTGTTACTTACTTTACTGACTGTACAATCTCCCATTCCACCATCTAACCTTTTAATAGTTAGCATACAAAGTGATTGGTTTTGTTATACGTACATTATTGTTGATCATCCTTGCCCACTTTTCTTCCTTAACCGGTACTGGGATGCTGTCCTCCCCTCAATAGTGTTTCTTCTGATATTACATCTCATGTGTGCACTCTCTTCATCTTAGATTGCCTTTATCCCTCTAATGTCCCCTTTCTTATTCCCTGACCCCACATACACATACATATATAAAAGTTAAATATAAGATCCACATGTAAGAGAAGATGTCTCTTTTTGTCCCTTTGTCTACACTGTTTTGCTTAATATAATAGCTTCTCATTCCAACAATTGCCATTTACATGTCAAGATTTTATTTTTCTTAATGGCTGGGAAAATTAAAATTTCAAACATATTTTTCTCATCTGTTGACGAGCATCTATCTAAACATGGGCAGATTCCTTTTAGGTAGACTTACAAGTCCTTTTTGCATAATTTGGTGTAGCTAAATCACACAGTAGTTCTATTTCTAATTTGTGTGCATGTGTACACCTGTACATACATGTGGAGGCCAGGAAGTAATATTAGGTGTGTCAATTGCACTCACCTAATTTGCTGCAGATTTGAACCCAGGTTGTCATGTTTGTGCAGCAAGCACTCTATCCACTGAGCCCTTTTCCAGGCCCTTATTCTAAGTTGTTTTGAGAAACTTGTATACTGATTCATATAGTAGCTATAGCAGTTTATGCTCCTACCAGCAGGGAAAGAGCATTCCTCTTTTCCTAAATCTCACCAGAACGTATTGTTATTTGTTTCCCAATGTTAGCCATTCTGATATGGATCACAACATCCTTCATATTTGCATTTTCCTGATGGCTAAGACTGTTTAACATCTTTTAGAATATTTATTGACCAATATTAAAAATGGAATTTTTTTTCTTTTCTGTCTGTTGAAAGCGGTTTACTCAGTTCATTAGCCCATTTATTGATTGGAGTATGTGTGTGTGCGTTTTATATTTTTTTTATTTCCATTTTTAGATCTTTGAAAAGTATTGGTTGGGCTATTCTGCTTGTGTTTAAAATGTATTGACTGTGAATGCGCTTGGTACAGTATCATGCACCTGTAGTCTGGGTTCTGAGACAAGAGAATCAGTTGGGTTTAAGTGCTTTGGGCCAACCTTGGCATTGGAGCAAGACCCTGTCTCTGAAAAGATAGCAGAAAGTAGACAGAAATTAGGTTTTTAATTAGACCTGTGTAGATACTATTGCTATTTATTTATTTATTTATTTATTTATCTTTAAAGATTTATTTATTGTATGTGAGTACACTGCTGCTGTCTTCAGACACACCAGAAGAGGGCATCAGATCTCAGCACAGATGGCTGCGAGCCACAATGTGGTTGCTGGGAATTGAACTCAGGACCTCTGGAAGAGCAAACGGTGCTCTTAACTGCTGAGCCATTTCTCCAGCCCCCTATTGCTCTTTATTTACATGGTGTAAGTCTGGGGGAGGAACAGGATAAAGGGAACTATCTGAGTTGTGGTTTTTATTGTATTACATTTGGGATACTTACAAAGAACTACAAATGGAAATAGTAAATACACAGTTGTATACAAGTCTAGAGTTTTTTGGTATAGTGTATATTGGGACTAGAGGTGTACCTTATGAGGAGAGAGAGAGAGAGAGAGAGAGAGAGAGAGAGAGAGAGAGAGAGAGAGAGAGAGAGAGACCACTCTGGGACATTTTTCCTAGGGAGATGCAACATTCATGTCTACTCACCTGTTAGGGAGCCCATGACAAACCAAGGTAAAGAAACCACCACATTCCAGCTTGGCAAACCAGTGGATTTTACTGGGGTTGCTTACAGGAATATGGGTGAGGGGTTTGGTACAGGAACAGAAATGACTCAAAGATAGCTGCATCACAAAAGCCCAGCCCACATCAAGGGCAGATCAGAAAATTCGGGAACCTGTAGCACACGACAGAATCTAGAGGCAGCCCAACAGATTAGAGAGTATCCTTTCTAAGTGATCTAAGAATCTGTTCTAAGAATCTGATCTAAGTCTGATCTCAGCCTGTTTGAGGCATGTCCACTGGTTTCTGGTTTCTGCTTCTTTCAGGCAGTTGATCTAGCCAGAAAGTCCTCTTTGCAGTTGAACTTTGCTTAGTTTGAGAGGGACTTGCTGATTTTATTGTTTACCTTGCAGGGGAGGGGCTAGTAAATATGGTCAGTCTTAGGGACTTTCTAAAGCAATTTTGAGCTGTTTACCTTTCTGCTTAAGGAGCTTCCCAGCTTTATGGAATGCTTTAATCTTAGAGGAAACTGTTACGCAATGGTGTGATATAAAGTTACACGTGCTTGGGTGGACTTGCATTGGGTGCTGGATTTGTCTCTTAACTTAAAAGGAGGTATTACTGTCTGAGGCAGGGTACCAATGCTTACATGTTGGAAAGAGGAGCTGAGTAGTGGAATCTTGAGAAGCAGCAGATGTTGCAGTAACTGAGCAGCGTTTAGAAGTTAAGATTGTTAGGATTACGGCTAAGCTCCACCCTGCAGTTACCTGGCAACAGGTATGCTCCTCTCCATCGTTACCTGGCAACAGGTAACTATGATTGATCATAGATGTAGCTAAATAAAACAAATGATAAGATCTCACAGTGACTGAGATCAAGTATCTCCTGTGCACTATATCAGAATTTTGCACGAATCATCTTCTTCTCTCAGCTGTGTAATTAGCCAATCATCATTTTCTGGTTTTTTTTTTTTTTTTTTTTTTTTTTTTTTTTTTTTTTGGTTTTTTGAGACAGGGTTTCTCTGTGTGGTCCTGGCTGTCCTGGAACTCACTCTGTAGACCAGGCTGGCCTCGAACTCAGAAATCCACCTGCCTCTGCCTCCCAAGTGCTGGGATCACAGGCATGCACCACCATGCCTGGCTCATTTTCTGTTTTTTATAGAAGAGGAAAATGGCACTTGGCAAGAGGTGGGGTACTTTCCCTAGATCACTGTCAGTGAGTGACAAAATTGACTAGACTCGTGGCTGCCTGACTCCATGGTTCTCTTTACCTTCCGGCAAAGGTTGTTCCAGTAACTAGTTTAATGTAGAATAAAAGGAATTTTATGAACACAGTACGCAGTCAGAAGAAGCATCTGTACTGAATGGTTTTACTTACTTGCTTCCAGTGGTGCACAATTGTCTTTTTAGTCCTTTGCCTAAAATCAACCTCTACTAAAATACATACATACATACATACACATATAAAATATACATATATATACATATTATATGTTACACACACACACACACACACACACACATATAAATTGTGTGTGTGATTTGTGTCATGCTGGTGTTTCCTTATGTCGTCCCCATCAAGCCTCTTGAGATGGCGTCTCGCACTGCATCTGGCGCATGCAGGTTTAGCCGCACTCCCAGTAAGCCCCAGAGACTCCCATTCCTCTAGCTCGATAGTTACAGACGTCATGTGCCATGATGTCCAGTTTTTACATAGGTGTGGAGAACCCAATTCAGGGCCTTATACTTTGTAGTAAGCTTTTTACACTCAGAACCACCTCCCCAGCCCTGCATGTAATTACGAATAAATTGAACTTTTGTTTCAGTGTTGCAGATTGAATCCGGGCCTCATGCATTCTATCTAGTCAAATGGTCTACTACTGAGGTCATCAGACTCCCTTATTTTTTTTAAATTTATTTACATTTCAAGTGTTATCCTCTCACCTGGCTTCCCCCTCTCCTGGAAACCCCCTCTCCTATGCCCGCTCCCCCTGCTTCTATGAGGGTGTTCCTCCACCCCTTACCCCCTACCCACTCCCACCCACCCCACCTGCCCTTGATTCCCCCTACCCTGGGGCATCTCTCAAACCTTCATAGCACCAAGGACCTCTCCTCCTATTGATGTCTGACAAGGCCATCCTCTGCTACCTATGCAGCCGGAGCCATCTGTACCCCTTGGCTGGTGGCTTAGTCCCTGGGAGCTCTGGGTGGGTCCTCCCAGAGCATTACAAATACAGGGGTGGATGCTGAGTGTGGGGTTCCCAATGGAGGAGTTAGACAGGACTGAAGGAGCTGAAGGGGTTTGCAACCCCATAGGAGGAACAACATCAGACTCCTTTTTAAGACTAAAATGTAATCTCTGCCTCACATGATTAGAAGGCCTCTGTTAGCAACTTTACATTTTTAGAGTAAAGCTACTACTGTGTTGTCTGTGGATTAGGGTTAAGTCGCATTTCAGCAACTGCTTGTGAGATGGACTCAGCACAATGGTGATGATATCTACAGTTCAGAACAAACTTGGAAAGGTGACTGGAGTGTTGCATGAAGTCTGACCTCACACTTTGCAAATGCTGGTGTGGGGAGGGAAAATAATTACCTCGCGAGGCCGTGTCGGGTACTGTTAATTTCTTCTTTCTCAGCTTTTAAGCAGCATGTGAAATGAAATGCAGCTCTGATTGGACTCCTTGCCAAATGAAACCTCGGAACCAGAAGAGCTATTTTTAAACTTGTTAGTTTTCACCCTTAACATAGGACTTATAAAGTAAAGCTAGTGTTTCATCCACTGATCTTGGTGTCTATGGTTTTGAGAAAGGGTGTATGTAACTCATGCTGAACTAGAGTTCACTAGGTAGCTAAGGACGGCCTGGAACTCTGCAGCCTCCTCTCTCTTCCTCCCAAGACTAGATTATCATCCATGACACCCAACTTGAATCTTTGTCTTTAGTCCCATCTTTCAACCAGCCTGTGGCCATCAGTGACTTGTTCCTAAATCTCACTGGAGTTTCACATTTGGCATGTAAAAAGGTGTTTTGGTGTGGCGTCCCCTCCCTTATTCTCCGTAACAGAAATGGAACTTCTTTGGCTATAAATCCTGTAGAGCCAAAGTCATGGAGTCGGTCAGTTGATTTTATTATACCTGGTCATAATGTCTCACTTTATGGTGCCATCTTGGTTGATCCTAGAAGAGTCAAGAATGTGTAAAGGTGCTGTGCTGACTGGCAGAATGCGGGTGACAGGGAGGTCAATAGAAACGATTCTCCTGCTGCTCTTGGTTGTTGGCTTGCCAACCTGAGGGGGAAAATGGCCCTGGGCTCCTAACTGCTATTTCAGAGACGACTGCTCACCGGCTCTAGAAGGGTTAGTTAAATGGTGGTGATCAGACACAATTGCTATAGGAGACTGTTGGCATACCACGACCACCACGACCCATGGTTTGCAAAAGGAGCTTGGAATCTGAATGCAGAAAGCTTATAGGTATTTTTAATCATTTATTAACTCCAGATTTTATTCCCCTCCAGGTCTACCCTCTGACTGGTCAACATCCCATACCGCCTCCCTACCCCACAGTCTCCACAAGGTTGTCCCCCCCACCCCCACCCCACCAGACCTCTAAATTCCCTGGGCCCTCTAGTCTCTTGAGAGTTACGTGCATCTTCTCTGACTAAACCCAGACACAGCAGTCCTCTGCTGTATATGTGTTGGGGGCCTCATATCAGCTGGTGTATGTTGCCTGGCTGGTGGTACAATGTCTGAGAGATCTCAGGGGTCCAGGTTAATTGAGACTGCTGGTCCTCCTACAGGGTTGCCCACCTCCTCAGCTTCTTCTAGCATTCCCCTAATTCAACCACAGGGGTTCTGTCCATTGGTTGGGTACAAATATCTGCATCTGACTCTTTCAGCTGCTTGTTGGGTCTTTCAGAGGGCAGTCATGATAGGTCCCTTTTTGTGAGCACTCCATAGCCTCAGTAATAGTGTCAGGCCTTGGGGCCTCCCATTGAGCTGGATCCAACTTTCGGCCTTTCACTGGACCTTCTTTTCCTCAGGCTTTTCTCCATTTCCATCCTTGTAGTTCTTTCAGACAGGAATAATTATGGGTCAGAGCTTAACTGTGGAGGAGCAAACCCATCCCTCACTTAATGCCCTGTCTTTCTTCTGGAGGAGGGATTCACAAGGTCCCTCTCCACACTGTAGGGCATTTCATCTAAGGTCCCTCTCTTCCCTCTCTTTGAATCTTGAGAGTCTTATTTTTAAATGTAGGTAACTAATATGAGGTTATAAAAATTAGAGGTCAACTGAAACATACCTGTTGCCTGACCAGGATCTATAGAGACTATTAATTTATGATCCTCTGAGACAGAACACTAGAGTCACCAAAGAGTAAAATTTGAGAAAAAGATGCATTCTTACAGTGACACACACACACACATACACACACACACACACACACACACACACACCCCACTTGTTCTGATCCTACATCTACTTCTTGATTCTGCAAATGTTTTTCTGTCAGTGAGTCACCCTTCATCCTAGACAGTAGGTTAAGAGGGAAAAGTTGCTCCCACTGTGGCTGAGATCTTGGAGGGAGAGTCACCTGTGGGACTTTGTCTGGCTTACTCATAGAAGGAGGAAGAATAGCAACACACCAGCATGGCAGGGCATGTCCATTGATAAATGCATGATTACTAACCTTTATTTACTACAGTTAACATGGTGATAGAGGGCTACTGAACCTTAGTGTGACCCGTAAGGGGTAGGAGAACCTCATTTCATAGAAATGCTCGATACTATCAAGTACATCAAAAACCATACTTTATTTTATGTATAGCAATACAATTTACATATTAAATAACACTATAATAGAATGATTTGATATAGTTTTAAACAGAAGGAAAAAGGGAAAAAATTTCAGGTTATAAAACCCCTCCCCCCACGGAACAAATCTTTAAAAAAAAAAAATCACTTTTTCCAAAATGGGTCAATGTGACAAATGTATTCAGTGACTAGTCATGTCTAATTGCTATTGCACTAATTGTCAATGGAATCAAAAAGAATGCCCGACTTTCCACAATCACTACCTCAAAGGAAGAACACATGGATTCTTTTGGAATGCAAAGATGGTTCTCGCTACTTCAATACACAGAAGTTCACATATCCACCACAGGGGAGGAAACCCAACAACAAAAAGAACTATGACATAGTTGAAACTAGAAAAAAATTAGCTTTATATGAAAATATAAAATTCTATGATTATATACCATAGATACAAAGCTCCCAGAAGATGCTTACTCGAGCAACAAAATATTTACAGGTTAAATGTTTTTAGCTGTTTGAAAATGAAGTTAAAGGAACTGGAGTTGACATGAAGGTGGGGTTCTTTAGAAACAACAGATGCTTGCTAGTTTCAAATGTCCTAACAAAAAAGGAGTCACTACCCCAAATGTTGGAGAGTTACGACGTTTTATAAAATTGACTGTCTCCTTTCCTGGAGATGTTTATTCTTTAAAACTCAAGATATTTTTCTTGAAATTAATTATCCTCTGTAGAAAATGCTTCCCTTTGCAAATATTTAACAAAAATACTAAAAACATTTTTAACAGCTAAGACAAAAGTAGAGGCCAAATGTCATTATAATTTCTTTTATTAATTATTTTTGTTAACCATGCCTTCTTTCTAGAGATAAATAAAGCCGATGCTGTGTGTTAAGTGTGGACTCAGGGGGAGGACAAAGGGTTACATGAGTCACAGCTGCTGCGGAGGGACAAAGCAGGCATTCCCTTCAGAGAGAAATGTACTGGCACCGTCTGAACAGAAACTGTAGAACACCGGGGTTGAGAAGGCATTCTCCAGCATAACTGCAAAAGCTTTAACAGAACTACATTTTGATTACTTCTTAAATTATGATGAGTTTTTGAGTATATAGGGTTTTTTTTATATCTTTTTTTTTTTTTTGCTTAGAATTAGTAATGTGTATCTTTGGTCAAGTGGTATCTATATTTAATTTTAAACGTAGGATATATGCATTTATGAAAAGGTTATGAGAAGGCAGTTGTGCTGGGTCATTATCAAACAATTACCACTACTCACTGGCTTCACTGGCTGGGGGTAGGGGTGGGGGTTTGGGGGCAAGGCGGGCTGGGGGGGGGAGAACACCAGACCTTCAACGCCAGACCCCTTTTTCACCTTGAACACTATAACTTTTTTTTTTTTTTTTTTTGACTTTGCCGGACTCTTCTCTTCAACATGGGCTGTCAATGCTCACATACAGTTTAGGAAAGCCACCAAACTAAACTGTACTTATTCTTGCAACTTAGAAGGTAACTTATATATACAAGGAACATCAAAGATGATATTATGGTTTAAGGTATAAAAAACTTTCCGGGTGTCTCTAATACATCTGTGATGTCCAGCACATTCACCTGATCAAATTATATCAATTCAGCTCCATTTGGTTTGTATATTTCATTTCCCTAGAGGTAAATTCATACAAGCAACATATCTCATGGACTTTCACATTAGCTTTAGCGATAGTTCTATCCTTCCCCTTGACTGTAAATAGTACTAACCTCATAATGTACTTAAGCCATGTGTTTATGTCTCAAAGAAAACAACATCTTTGGAACTCTTTGCCTCTAGAAAGATGCAAACATTTTTGCCAATAGCAAAGAAGAGTGACGATACATATGGTGAGCACAAGGACTGAGGACAGCTGAAGGTAACCGTCGTCCTCAGTAAAGGGCGTGCGGACCACTTTGGCAAAATGGGCACATAGCAACTGCACACAGTCCGTCGGCCGGCCTCTGCAGGCTGTGGCTCAAGCCTCTGTGCTCACGTAGGCTGCGCACAGGGAGCTTCTCGCCCGCCTTGACTGGATTCCTGCTCTACTTCTTTCCCCCTTTCTCCCATTGTTCCCTCACTCGTGTATGAGAGAGCCCCCGAACTGTAGAGTATGCAGTTCCATGAACCGAATCCTGTGTAGACAGCACAGAAAGTAACACTTGCCATTTGTCTTCCAGAAAATGTTACGTTTACTAAGAGCCAATTGAGAGACTGTGAACTCCAACTCGAATGTTAATTCTGAAGGGCAGAGCCACCGAGCATCTAGCTGAAATGCATTAGCTAATATCAGATCTGTGCACAGCAAAAAGAATCTCGATTGACGAGGAAGCTCTTACCGCAATCTGAAACCTTTTTCTTCCTTATTTCCCTCAGCCTCTAAGAGTTGTGTTTTCTATGGTCCATCCTTTATATTGTGTAGAGGTGACCCCTCTGGTGGGGCCGGAGGGTTTGGTAAATCCATCTAGCATAGACACTTTAGTGGACTTGGCTGAGCTGCTCACCAGTTCTGAAATCCAGCCTCCCAGGTCTCTGTGTGTTCTCTTAGGTCAGTGTGCACACACTATCTTCATGAGCCCCCGGCCTGGCCCATGCATTGAAACTCTTGGACTTGGCCTGTGACCCCCCTCCTTAGCAGCTCTGGCTCTCCAGCACACAACTCAAGAACACTAAAGCCTCAGTCACAGTGAGATGCTGCCTTCCTCCTCATAAAGCTTCCCGGCATAAAGAGGAAACCGATGTTGGGGGATGATTCCAATTCTGCCAGAAATTGACTTTCAAAAGGAAACAGGAAAAGGAGGATGCAGATCCTGATTAATAGCTTAGTAGTTTTTGTTTTGTTTTAAACAAGCTCAAATAGAATTTAATAATGCTTCCAGTTTGCCCGTATGTGCTGTGTGCTGAAGGCAGCTCCAGAGGCTGGATTCCCGAGGGCTCTTGCCATCTTTGCGAAGGCACATTTGCTTGGGAGCATCCACGTCTCTTGTCTTAACCCCTCTAAAATGGAGATGCCATCTTTCATCCAAGAATTGGGTTTTCTCTTTAAAATTACTATTTCTTTCTCAAAGTAAGACTGATTCACCTATAGGAACTGAGTCCCAAAGATATTTCCAAGTCAATCTTAAGTAGAGTATGGATGTAACTAAGAGATTTATTATGAAAATTTGGCAAAAAAAAAAAAAGAATGTTGTCTATAGGTAGTGTTTATTAGATCGATATAGGAGTAGTTAGTAGGGACTTTTTAAAGACTACATTTAAATGTCAATACCTATTTTGTGGTTGTAGCTACTATGGTACTATTGACCAAAAACCTATAGTGGGATTAACTAAAGAGTGTAACAAGTAAATTGTGTAAAATAGGGCCATCTTCCCATTGTTAAAGACAGCACTGATTTTAGGGTGTAGCTACTTCAGAGAGTCAAAATGGAAATAACACACACTGTCCACATAGCTACTGTGAAATCTGTAATACAGAATGATTCTTTATTTTGACACATTTCAACTGTGAATATAACTTGGTAACTAATAAGAGATGTTCACATGAAGTAACTCTTAAGCCCTCCTAACCGCTTAGTGGATCCCCCAGCCGTTACAAACGGAACAGGCCTCTAGGGCTCCAGGAACCTGCTGTCCTGCAAAAGGAAGCAGTGCCCATCCACTCCCTTAAAACAGAAGGCATATAGTATTGAACAGTGCCCAAAAAAACAGCGGGGACTGAGGAAAGTACAGTGTTGCCTGCTAGGAAATTGCAGCTGCTTTAGAATAATAATAAAACTGAGATTCACTGTCATAACAAATACCTTCACTGCACGGAACTGAAAAATAGCATGTATGTGGTCATGGAATGTCACACCAGAGTTTCTGTAGTATTCGGTTATAGGCAGTAACACTGATCATATAGTGCAAACTAGGTAAGGTTGCGGTTCACTGTGTGAGATGAAGAACAGGCGCAATGCTCAGTAGGATACCATTAAGACAGAAAATGGCAAAAAATAAATATCAAAACTTTTATCAGTGTAAAAAAGTAACTGGGTTATTGTATAACCTAGAGTCTGGCAAAAAAGGCCTCAAAAAAGTTCTGTCTTTACAAGTCTCAGAAGTTTACAAATGAAGTGCCCTTCCAGGGGTCCAGTCACACCAGAGATTCCATGCTCTCTGCAGGGTCTGATTCCTCTGCAGTTAGCACAGCACCGTTTTTGTCCCCTGTCATGGGACCATTTCCATTTTCTTTAGTGCTGACCAAACTGAGCATTGCTTTGTAGACAAACTGGTATTGTTCCTGGAAGACAAGAGGAAAGAGTAGGTTAGGCATTGTATCTAAGATGGAAAAACTGCTCAAAAATATGCTTCTAAAATACACTCCCAAAGAGATGAGAAGAGCAGAAATCCTATGTAAGAAATTTTAAAACAAACCACTTGAATCTTTAATCACTGAGCTCTAAACCATCTTCATGTCCTGCTGGTCTGATAGCATGACATGAAGACGGAATATACTTTGTTCCCTAAGAAAATGGAATATACTTATTTTGTAACTGGACAACACACTACTATTAAACAGAGGGGTTTTCCCCCCCTTTTAACTACACCATTACTGGTATTTTGGGCTAGATAATTCTGTGTTGGCAAGGGTTGTCTGTGCATGGTAGGGTGTTCACCAGTAAGTAGCCTTGGCATTTACACACTAAATGCCAGAGATGTCCAGTTGTGAAACCCAGTTAGTCTCCGGATACTGCCAGATGTCTCCTGCTGGACACACCCTAGTTCAGAGCCCCAGGTCTAGAGTACAGATCTGAGCGTTATCTGATGCTGTGAAGGCGTGATGCGTATGCCGACTACTTACAATGTCTGTGAATACTCCAGGTCTCATGAGATTGATCATTTTTGCCACCTGGAACACATCCACAGCGTTTTCATTCTCTAGCTGCTGGGACAAGGTGGTAAGGGCACATAGCATTCCTGCAGAAACCGCTCCATACCTGGGCAGAGAAAGGAAGGAGTGATTCCAGATCTATCAATGGGGCACATGTAGCAGAGGGAAACTACCACCTTGTACTTCCTTAGGAATTAGGTAAGCTGCCTTGGTGTCTATTCCAGAAGACAGAATGAATTAAAAGTTAGACAGGGGATGGACTTAGAAGTTTACATATAGGGGAAAGGCTGGAAGAAGCTGAGGAGGAGGGTGACCCCATAGGAGGACCAGCAGTCTCAACTAGCCAGGACTCCTGGGATCTCTCAGACACTGAGTCACCAACCAGGCAGCATATAACAGCTGATATGAGGCCCCCCACATATACAGCAGAGGACTGCCTGGTCTGGCCTCAGAGGGAGAAGATGCCCCTAACCCTCAAGAGACTTGAGACCCCAGGGAGTGGAGAGGCCCAGCATGGGGTGTGGGGGTAGGGACATCCTTTTGGAGACAGGGGTGAGGAGGAATGGGATGAGGAATTGTGGAAAGGCAGACCATGGGGGAGGGTAACAACTAGACTGTAAAAAATACAAGTAATAAAAAATTATAGTTCATTAAAAAAGACATTGTTTATGAATATAAAATCTGCCAAACTGCTCCAATAGAAACTTAGCTTGATATCTACTCAGAAACAAAAGGTTCAAGGACAGACTTGAAAAGATTACAGCTTTGGTGTTGGATAACAGTCTACCTGGGAAGATTATGAGCAGGTAGCAGTATTAGACAGGTATTGTAATACACATGTGTAATACAATAGGTGGGAAAAAAAGCCAACCCAATATCTTGACTATTTCCTATCAGATAAATAGAAAGTGCTACAGGCCCCTCATTTTCCCACATTCTTAAACATACAAAATGTCCATTCTGTTGTGACCCTAGCCTTTGACAGCTGAGGCTTCTCTCCAACCATCAGGCAGATAAACCGTACTTTAAAAACATCTCACTGTATAATGAATGATTTCACTAACCACAGGCTACAGTTACGATGTTCCTGTAAGGTTACAATGTACTGGGAATTCCTATTGCCAGTGGCATCATAACACAGAAGCATCCCAGTGTAGCAGCACCTCTGTTTGTGGAAATGCTGGTTTCAGCAGGCTACTCTGATGTCAGTCATAGACAGTTAAAGCAGTAGAGTCCCCTTGTAGCATGCAAGAGGTGGCCACACCCACACTGTGATGTGTGACAGAATAGCCAAATGGTGAATGTCTAAGAACTTAGGGATTTCATGATGTATGTTACCCAAAACAAGTCAGAACTTCTAAAACTTATTTCACATTACATTTTTTTCTTGAGAGAGGGTTTCTCTAGTGTTGCCCTGGCTGTCCTGGAACTCACTCTGTAGACCAGATTGACCTCAAACTCAGAAATCTGCCTGCCTCTGCCTCCCAGGTGCTGGGATTACAGGCATGCACCACCACCGCCCGGCTCACATTACATTTTAAGTTTCAAAGGAAGCCCCCCTTCAAATTGATTGCTACCTGGTCAGATACTAATTTCTCTTCATTTTAAAATGTAAAAGCCGTTATGAAGCTGATGGGTGACTTCCTTGAGAGTGAAGAAAGGTCTGAATGTGTTTTGACCATCTGTATTTACTTTTCTGAGCTGCTTTCCCTAATAAGCTTTGGGTAACATGTTAGGTTTGCTGCTTTCATGTGGTTTTATGAATGACTTTATAATGTTTCTAGTACATGTTTCAAGAGTTTCTCCCCTTCTCCAGCTTTTAAAAACATTGTTTATGATCATTTTTGTTTCCCTGGAATACCATGCAGTTTAAATGTAAATAAAAGTTACCTTTGATTTGGGGGCAGGAGATTGAGAGTGCTGTCTGTAGCACAGTGATTTTAAAGATTTTCTTTTATACCTTCTTTCTTTAAATTAATTTTTTTATTCGATATATTCTTAATTTACATTTCATATGATTTCCCCCTTTCCAGGCTCCCCCCTCCCTGCAAGTCCCATAAGCCCTCTTCCCTTCCCCTGTTCCCCCATCCACCCCTTCCCTCTTCCCTGTTCTGGTATTTCCCTACACTGCTGCATGGAGCCTTTCCAGAACTAGGGGCCACTCCTTCCTTCTTCTTGGACATCATTTGGTATGTGGATTGTGTCTTGGGTATTCCAGTCTTCTAGGCTAATATCCGCTTATCAGTGAGTGCATACCATGAGTGTTCTTTTGAGATTGGGTTACCTCACTTAGGATGACGTTCTCCAGCTCCATCCATTTGTCTAAGAAGTTCATGAATTCATTGTTTATAATAGCTGAATAGTACTCCATTGTGTATATATACTATATTTTTTTGTATCCATTCCTCCATTGAGGGACATCTGGGTTCTTTCCAGCTTCTGGCTATTATAAATAGGGCTGCTATGAACATAGTGGAACATGTATCCTTATTACATGCTGGGGAATCCTCTGGGTATATGCCCAGGAGTGGTATAGCAGGGTCCTCCGGAAGTGTTGTGCCCAGTTTTCTGAGGAACCGCCAGACTTATTTCCAGAGTAGTTGTACCAACTTGCAATCCTACCAGCAGTGGAGGAGTGTTCCTCTTTCTCCACATCTGCTTTCTCCTGAGTTTTTAATCTTAGCCATTCTGACTGGTGTGAAGTGAAATATACCACATTTTCTGTATCCATTCCTCTACTAAGGAACATCTGGGTGCTTTCCAGCTTCTGGCTATTATAAATAAGGCTGCTATGAACATAGTGGAGCATTTGTCCTTATTACATGTTGGAGCATCTTCTGGGTATATGCCCAGGAGTGGTAGCTGGGTACTCAGGTAGTACTACGTTCAGTTTTCTGATGAACCACCAGACTGCTTTCCAGAGTGGTTGTACCAGCAATGGAGAAGTTTCCTCTTTCTCCACATCCTCACCAGCATCTGCTGTCACCTGAGTTTTTTTATCTTAGCCATTCTGACTGGTGTGAGGTAGAATCTCAGGGTCATTTTGATTTGCATTGCCCTGATGACTAAGGATGCTGACCATTTCTTTAGGTGCTTCTTAGCCATTTGAGTTTCCTCAGTTGAGAATTCTGTTTATCTCTGTTCCCCATTTTTTGATAGGATTATTTGGTTCTCTGTAGTCTAACTTCTTGAGTTCTTTGTATATATTAGATATTAGCCCTCTATCAGATATAGGATTGGTTAAGATCTTTTCCCAGTCTGTTCGTTGCCATTTTGTCCTATTAACAGTGTCCTTTGCCTTATAGCCAGTCTGTTAGCCTATGTCTTTTTATTGGGGAATTGAGTCCATTGATGTTAAATGATAATTAAGGAATAGTGATTGTTGCTTCATGTTAGTTTTGTTGTTAGAAAAAACAAAAGGTTGTTTCCGTCTTTTTGTAGGGTTGGATTTTTGGAGAGGTATTGTATAAATTTGGTTTTGTCATGGAATATCTTGGTTTCTCCATCTATGGTAATTGAGAGTTTTGCTGGGTAAAGTAGCCTGGGCTGGTATTTGTGTTTTCTTAGTGTCTGTATGAGATCTGCCCGGGATCTTCAAGCTTTCATAGTCTCTGTTGAGAAGACTGGTGTCATTCTGATAGGTCTGCCTTTATATGTTACTTGACCTCTTTTCCCTTACCGCTTTTAATATTCTTTCTTTGTTTTATGTATTTGGTGTTTATGTGACAAGAAGAATTTCTTTTCTGGTCCAATCTATTTGGAGTTCTGTAGGCTTCTTGTATGTTTATGGACATCCCTTTCTTTAGGTTATGGAAGTTTTCTTCTATAATTTTGTTGAAGATATTTATTGGCCCTTTAAGTTGGGAATCTTCACTTTCTTCTATATCTGTTATTCTTAGGTTTGGTCTTCTCATTGTGTCCTAGATTTCCTGGACATAATGAGTTTTGGGTTATAAGCTTTTTGCATTTTGTATTTTCTTTGACTGTTGTGTCAGTGTTTTCTATGGTATCTTCTGCACCTGAGACTCTCTCTTCTATCGCTTGTAGTCTGTTAGTGATGCTTGCATCTATGACTCCTGAATTCTTTCCTAGGTTTACTATCTCCAGGGTTGTCTCCCTTTGTGATTTCTTTATTGTTTCCATTTCCATTTTTAGATCCTGGATAGATTTATTCAATTCCTTCACCTGTTTGATTGTGTTTTCCTATAATTCTTTAAGGGATTTTTGTGTTTCCTCTTTAAGAGCTTCTACCCATTTCCCTGTGTTCTCCTGTATTTCTTTAAGGGAGTCATTTATGTCCTTCTCGAAGTTAATGCTTTGATCATTTCTTTTATTTTGCAGTTTCAATCTTGATTACCTCTTTAAACCACAAATTATTTATAAATAATTTTAAATATAAGAATTTCAGTTTCCATTAATAGGATCTAGAATATATTATTTGACTATTGGTTTCTAATATAATGTATTGTGACGAAGGATTGTGGCTTTGTATCCCATTTGTAGTGATTTACTGAAATTCAATTTTTGGTCAACTTATATAAATAAACCATTATTTCCACAGACTGTCTCTCATGCAGCACCCTCTGGGTGCATGTGTGTCTGCACCAACACGGGGTAAAGCTCAGCTGTTTAAGTTCTTTCCAGTTGCTACTTTCCAAAAGTCTACTGGTGAGTTTGTTTTTTTGGAACTGGATTCTTCACTGTGTCCAAAACCTTTAGCTGTTGTTTGTCTTTGGGTTTTGTGCACCGCCTCTTAGACCAACTAGAGATCCCATCTCTAGCTTCTGCTAGTTCTACACCAGCCACCACCCCCCCATTCCACCACAGCCCACGCCTTTCATTCTTAATAGCAGTGTCTTTCATTTTTATGTATTACTTTTGCTAACTGGCCTATAATATGTGTTTGTAATCAAGTTCTCCCTCTAAAGGTATTCTTTTATCCCACTGTGATTGCTGTTTTACTATTCTTGTTTAGTCCTTTCCCATTGTGCCACCTTTGTCAGATTCTAACTTGTACTAAGTCAACCTTGTTTGCACAGTATTTTTAAAAAGTCATCTGACTGACTTGGTTTCAAGAAGGAAACAATTTAACCTTTACTTAACTAGTTCTAGTAAAATCATCAAATTTAGTAATGCCAATCATCTTCCTAGTGCTTCTTAAAGATTAGTTCTAGCTCCTCAAGTAGGACGGTACCTAGTTAGCTGGGCAGGCAGTGTAGTGAGATGCCTGCTGTCTACTGTGGCATATGCTTTCAAGTGTGTGTATGCTAGCCTTTCTGTGAAGAAATTAAAGGCCATTCCTTTTAGAATTTTATACACTGTGTGGGATTGAATAATATTTGCTGAGTTTCATTTTGAACCCCATGAACTGATCTTACTAACTTACAGTTGACATTACACAAGAGTTGTATACAAACCTACTGGTTTTAGAAGTTGGCTTGACACACTTACTCTAGTTAAAAGTAATGCTGGCTTAGTGCTTTCTTTTTTTCCCCCAAAGTACTTGGTCTGTGTTGATTCTAAAATAGATGAAGGCCCCGTGTCTGCTGTGCATACTGTCTGTGGCCACAAAAGGTACAGTTGTTATGCCTTTAGCACTAGTTTGAAGATCTGGGGACCTTGGCTGGTATTGGAAGGTACCCTGCATTGCAGGCCAGCAAAGGTGTAGAAAGGTAAACACCAACCCAGCTACAAACCCATCAATCTACAATTGTGACCTGCCTGCAAGATGTGCTGCTGCATTCGTGGCACAAAGCTTGCGGGAATAACCAACCAATATCTTATTTAAGCTGAGGTCTACTCCATAGATGTAACCACACCCAGCAATGCTTGGATGCTCAGGAACCTGAGGGTATCCAGGCCACAGGCCTAGGGAAGACCAAGGACTACTATCTGATCAAAGGAGCTTAGCAATACAATGATTCCGAAAGAGTCTGTGCCTTTCTCAGCCGTCATCAGAGAGGCTTCCTTCTGCAGAAGGGAACACATACAGAGACCCACAGGCAAACAGTACACAGAGAGTGGGAGACCTCGGACACTCAGCCCTAAAGCAGATGTCTCCATCAAATCTCTCCCCTCAGGGGTCAGGGAACCCCGCAGAAGAGGAAGCAAAAGGAGTGCAAGAGTCAGAGGAGTGAAAGACACCACGGGAACAAGGCCTTATAAACACAGCCATGCCTGAAGAGCACATGCAAACTCAGAGCCCGAAGCAGCAGCATGCGCGGGGCCTGCACGGGTCTATACCACACAGGGTCCTAGAGCTGTGGAAGTAGATGCATGCTCCATCCCTAACCCAGAAGCCAAGAGGTAACTGCTTGCAAATTAAAATGAGTCTTTGAAGGGAATCTCACTGCAGAAACAACCCACTCTGAAGGACAGGCCCCTGACCAGTAGCCGCCGGCCACGGGAATGCTGAATGGCTTCTTTTGAGGTTCTTTGCCTCATAATGTTTTGTCAGGGACATTTTTTCCTCCTTTTCCCCTAAAGTTCCTTTGTGTGTATATATTATGGCTTCTGATTCTATGTTTCTAAGAGATTCCTATGTGTAAGTCTGTATGTGTATGTGTTTCTTTTTCTTTGGCTCTTTTTTTGTTGTTGTTGTTGTTCTGTATTTTTGTTTCGTCTATTCTAATTTGTTTTTTGTTTTATCATGTTTTCTTTTCTTTTTTCTTTTTCCTTGGATGCCTATTTTTCCCCTAAGGAGAAACAGAGTATGTTCTGGATGACAGGGGAACAGGGAAAGAACTTAGGAAGTTGAAGGAAAAGAAAACATGATTAGAATATAACTGTATGAAAAAAAAAACACCTAATTTTAGTAAAAATGACAAAGGGACCGTAGCGGGGAACAGCGTGAGGGTTACAGTGCCGTTGCTGTGAAGAAGGTGAAATGTCATTTAGATCTCAGTAGGCCGGGAAGAAAATGCTGCTCTTCAGGGAGGAGGAGCAATGGGAAATTAAAAATAAAATTAGTTTATAGTCCAGCATGGTGTAATCCTCGTACTCAGGAGGGCAAAGCAAGAGGAATGCCATGTTGTATGTGGTATGGTCAGCCTGGGCTTATGTAATGAGTCCTGCCTCAAACAACATCAATAACATCAAAACCTATACACGCAAACAAACAAACGAAAGAACAAACCCAACCCCCCCCCAATTTAAAATCAAATATAACTGTGGGGAGTGAATGAGAGCAGAAAGCAGGAATGCATTTTAATTAATGCATTAAAGCACAGTCTGAGAGAGAAAGAGGGCGTCAGTCGGAGTGTCAGCTGTAAAAATCAGAGGCAGGCAGTGAGGAGTGGGGGCTGGGACGAGGGTGGTTTTGAGTCTTAGGGACTTGTCTCCTGTGTCTCAAGTCGATTTACTAACTCTGGGCAAGCCTGACTGCACTCCAGGGCTTGACAGTTGCCACCTGGAAACGTAGTGTTATTTTACAGATAGGCCTAAATTTGCATTTTACACTAGATCCCATAAATCATGTGGCTGATTCTAGCTGACACTAAATATAAATCTACCCAGGTTCTGTGAAACTTTCATCCTGTGTCTACTTTCCCAGACACACAGTAAATATAAAATTATTTTCTTGTGATTCTTAACAGTTATGACTTGTGGGTGTCTCTGCGGCTGTTGGAGCAGAGGGCAGTCAACTGGCATTTATTACAGGATTTCTTACCAGCCTAACGTTTCTGTTCTCAAGACCAAGTTATAATCATGGCTACACTTTTACTTACTTAGGAAATTTCAGGTATTAGGAATTAAAACAGAAAATGTACAACAGAAACACATGCCTTCTACTAGTCTTGAGTGACAGTTTCATAACATGTCAGGTAGCTCTGGAAATCTCTATATACTCATGACAGAGAATGTCCAAGGCAGATGGTCTCTTGATATATAAATATATTGTAATATATGTTATAATGTGTACATATACAAGCATACATATATAAATATATGCATGCACATATATTTAAAAACTTGACTTTCTTGATCTCTGGAAAGGCCTTGGAGATACAACCCACAGGGTTCTCAGACCACACTTTGGGAACTATTCAATGAAACAAGCTTAGCTACACAGGAAACTAGCTGTTGTTATCTGGGTAAAACAGACAACCATCTGAAAAGATTATGCGGCAGACAGACATCCTGGGTAGACACAGACTGGCCTTAGAATAAAATAGGCTTGAGCAGGTGAGCAGAGCATGCCGTGAATACACATAGGAAGGTTCAGGTGTGCCTGTCCCCAAGGAAGAGCTGCACACCTTTTGGTGAAGAATAGAAGTGCAGTATTTCCCCCTTCTAGAACATACTTTCAAGGAACACTTGGATCCCAGCAAAGTTTGACCAATTAAGACACAACCACAACCCGTTTGCACATGTGTGTCCACATTAGAAGTGACGTGGAGTATCTAAAGCAGGGAGGACACAGTGTTCCCTTTGCAGTTCTGCATGAGCCCTGTAAGAACAGCACCCAGATCTAACATACAGGTCCAGATACTTACTCATCATGAACAATGGTGGGGCCATCCCGTGTTAAGGCCTCTTCCTTGATGACGTTGATCAGTTCGAAGGTACTGCTTATGGGTGCATCTGGGTTAGGCCATTTGGGACACTGAAAGTGCCGAACTTCTAGTACGTAGTCATCCTGCAACGCACAAGACAGAATCACAGGTCTTCCTGTAATCCATATGTCTATAATCAAATGCCTCATGCCTGCTCCCTAGAAAGCATGCATCACAGGAATCTGAACAGTGCTGGGTTGCTCAGATTACACAAGACTACCGCATTAAAACACACCATACTTGTGAACAGTAGGATCTTGTTAATCAGGCAAACAACCGAACCAAACCAAACCAAAACGCCTGTAAGGGACATTATGGCCCACTACCCTAACTTTGACTTATAATAGAAAGGGGAATGAGGGAGAGACTGAGGTACTATTTAAACTGCTGATATCTCTAATCCTTCTCACAAGAAGGTCATTATAATATGTGTAAATAGTGTCTACTAAAGTCCCATCTTCATAATGCATTGCAAGGCTTGTTTCCAATGTCAAAGCAAGCAGCCTTTCACTGCTATATTGAATATTATCCCATATTCATTATGGGATAATATCTTTATCTTTAAGTCAGAAGACCTACTTGTATGCATGTTCAACTAGAGACTGTTACATCTCATCTACCCAGTTGACAAAAAGCAAATATTTGAAGGAAGGGAAACCGGAATGCATTTATTTAAAATTAAGTCTTATTCAAACAGCCGAGTCTATTTCCAAGGTAGAGAAACCAATTTATTATCACTTAAAAGGATAATAAAGGGTTCAGGCTGGGCCATCGAGGAGGGAGTATGGTTTAAGTTACCTGTGTAGCTTCAAGGATGAAGTCATGGATGATAATTTGTTCTTCATTAGAGAGGCACAGCCTGTCTTTGCTGATAAGGGTCACAGTAAAGGCCTCACAGTTCATGGATTCTTCACGACTTGGCCAGTACACAAACTCATCTTCTGCCTTTGGAACCAAGAAAACAAATTATTTTACAGCGGAACCAAACCTTGGCTTTTCAATTTTCTTGCGAACTGACTCCTCATGTTGCATCTCCCAAGACACTCAGGTTACCTTTTATGCTGATTTATAGACTCACTAATTCCCCATCCAGTTACTTACAATGTCATTACAGTTTATTATAATATGTATGTTGACAATAACCATCTCATAGGACCTCGCTCTCGTCAGCACCCAACCACTCTATGCTTCTCCATAGAGCTTGCGTTGCCCCTCGTTGACAGGTGTTCTGCGTTATAAGAGATGTAGCAAAACTAGAGAGCAGGTGTAGTATTTACTTACTATTTTACAGCTGCTTTAGTTTATACTTGATTAGTAAGTGAATGTTTCAACAATAAATTTTATTGTGTACTTTCAAAGTCAAATGCATATTATAAACAGTAAAGTTTACTTCAGTCAACTAAATGAACATGTTATCACTTCACACATATTTTTTTTTTTACTTTTGTGGCAACAGCTACAATACAATTCCCATAAATGCTAAGTATAGTTCAGTTTTTTACTTATAGTTCTTAGATGGTACCTGATCTCTAGATTTATTCATTTTACATACATACCTGTGTTTTGTGTCCTTGGGCCTACTCCCTACCCCCAATTACCATGTCTTAGTGACGCTATGGGCTGTTTTCTTCCTATGTGTGGCTTACTTAGTGTGGTGTTCTCTATTGGTGGCAAAAATTAGATCTCGTTTCTTAGGGCCAAAAAAATATGCCATGTGTGTTTACTTGGTTGTTTCTATACTTTGTGTGTTATGTACAATGTTGCAGAGAACACTGAAGTGTAGAAATTTCAGAGTGTTTATCTTATTTGGGGGTGGGTGCCCAGCAGAGGTGGGTTTTATTTATTTATTTATTTTTTGGTTTTCGAGACAGGGTTTCTCTGTGTAGTCTGGCTGTCCTGGAACTCACTCTGTAGACCAGCCTGGCCTCGAACTCAGAAATGCCCCTGCCTCTGCCTCCCAAGTGCTGGGATTACAGGCATGCACCACCAGGCCTGACTTAGTGGTGTTTTATATACTTTAGAAACCTGAATACTGTTTTCCATGTGCTTGTATTAGTCAATACTCCAATGAATAGAGTTTTCTTTCAATTCTTTTTTAACGATGGGGTGTTGTTATGTGGTCCTTAAATGCCGCATACAGGGTTACAGTCATGTTAGACCGCACCAGCAAGAATTCTTATTCCTTTTTACCAACATTTGTCATTTGTTGATTTTTTTTTTAAACAATAGCCACCTTAATTGGTAGGTGGTGCTATTTGATAAGAGAATTGATAGTCACACAGGGCACCTTTTCACACACCTGCTACTCATTTCTGTCGCACGCAGTTGGAGACATATTTTTGCCCACTTTTTAGAGTTCTTTATAAGTTTTGGATGGTAGCAGCTAGATATGGGATTCCTATATCTAGGAATATCTATTCCATCTGTCCTGACAAATGAGGATGTGCTCAGAGACGCCCGGGAAGTGTCTAAGTCGCACTGCCACTGAGGAGGAAAGGCAGGGCCTCTCAGGGAGGAAGCTGTGCAGAGGTATGCGGGCCCGCTATCGCACAGGTGATCTAACAGGTAGGTCACCCCGCTGGCGTCAGATTTCAAGAGGGGCAACACAGGAACCATCCAGCTCTGAAGCAG
Organism: Apodemus agrarius; assembly: GCA_964023405.1. Classification (NCBI taxonomy): domain Eukaryota; kingdom Metazoa; phylum Chordata; class Mammalia; order Rodentia; family Muridae; genus Apodemus; species Apodemus agrarius. Next base: position 109,971,447 of record OZ030013.1, on the reverse strand, counting down.
GCGGGCCTTACGTGTTCATCTATTTAAAGTTTAAAACTGGAAATTCAGGCTCAGTACTTGAATTCTATCCCTGAAAATTATGGCTTCCTAAGAAAAGGTTAATTGTTGAAGACTATAAGAAATAGGATTGTGATGGTGTATATATTCCTCCTCCTCCTTTTTTCCCCCCTAATGAACTCAAATGAGAAACTCCCATTTGCCTGAGGCATGAGGATTTTTATGAACATTTTTACTGAGCATGCCTGTTTACACGTGTGGAAGTCAGGAGTAATGTTCACAACAAAGAGGGCTTTGTTTAAGCTTACACTGTTGCATTAGAAATGAGCCAGCCGCCCAATGAGACTTATCACCCTTTCAAGTTTCAATATAGAGTATTGCCAAGTGCGTTTTTATTTTTAAAGCTCAGCAGAAGGGAAAGCAGATAGCGATTGGGCTTAGTCTATACAAAAGAAGCCCGGGACTGCCGCGAGCTTGACGGTGCTTTGTTCAAGGAAGCGGAAGTACGGCCCTCCAAGCGGATTCGGGAGGTGGAGTTAAGATGGCAGGGCATCAGAAGGGTGCAGATTAATTTATCTAGTATTCTGTGTATCCCATGCTTCATATCTCCGAGCCCTTATTTCCATATTTTAAAATTGAGAACAATATATGTCTGTGTTCTCAAAAAGATATATACTAGAAAATAGTTTATGATCTAGTTAGTTTAAAGAAATTAAAGGCAAGAAAGAAATCTACATACATTGATTTTGGGAGAAATTACTCGTCTTGAAACATTAAAATAATTGTTTCCTTTCCTTCCCTCCCCTCCCCTCCTCCTACCCTCCTCTTCCCCCTCCCCTCCCTTTCCCTTTCCTTTCCTAGGCAGAAGCTCATGTAGCCCAGGGTAGACCTGAGCTTGTTAAAAAGCTAAAGATGACCCTGAACTCCTGATCCTCCTGCCTCTCCCTTCCCAAGTGCTGAGATCACAGGCTTATGTCGCAACCAGTTTTATGTGTACTGGGGATTAAACCCAGGGCTTCATACGTGCTAGGCAAGCACTAGCAACTGAACTACAGTCCCCGCTTCAAGTACGACTTCTTAATTCAGCTGACGTTCTGTGTGTGTGTGTGTGTGTATGCACACACATTTGTATATACACTGTATATGTCAGGTAGGGCCATGCCACTTTGTAAAAAGCTTCTCCATTTCTGTTAAACTGTGAAAAATCCCTTAACAATGGTAATTTGGTTCCTAGAAGTAAAATAACTTATTTTTCTAGATTTTGACCATTGTGCTCCGGGTATCCCAGTAGTGGCCACCATGAGAGATCTCTATGGACAGCTGACATTCTTTAAGGGACAACATCCTGGCTCACCCTAGCAATGGCCAACTTTGCACCCCCAAAGGGCACTTCACCACCTTGCTCCACCCCTCCCCTGTGCCCTGTAACTACCTCAGCCTCTCGAGCAAGGCCGGCCAACTCTTACAGAGAGCCCCTCGGCAGGCCTTCCCAACAAATAAAGTCCTCAGCACTTTAACCTGCCCGCTCCATTGCCTATCTTTCCTTCTTCCTGACACTTTAATATTATTATTATTATTATTATTATTATTATTATTATTATTATTTTCAGATTGCGCCTTGATAAAACAGGATGGATTTTGATTTCCTTTATAGCTGATGATAACCTCAGATTCTGGATCCTGTTTCCACCTCCTGAGTCCTAGAGATTATTTAGATATGAGATTATGTAAATATAAAGGTATTGGTGATATTGTTTTTGGAATTAAAGACTAGTGACTTTTAAGTCAACTAAAAATGAAGACTGCTGTCCAGTTACAGTAGTAGTAGTAGAAACACAACAAAATGATACCAGCTTTAGGCAGTCTTCCAGCGGGCCTCAGAGAGACCTGGAGATAGCATGTTCCACGTCAGTCACTGCACTGGATCTGGAGAACAGGTTTCTCCTTATTGGGTCTAGTTGTTCCCTAGCTTTCCTACACGAACGAATTGTGGGAAGAGTCTTGCTGGCAAATGTCCTCTGTTAACTGACAGCAACCACCAAAGAACCACTTCCATCCGCAGTGCCTCCCATGTCCATTTCCACACGCAGACCAGAGTGGGCCCCGTGGCTCAGCTGAAGACCTACACTCCTGTTTTCCGTTTCGGCTTCCCAACCTTGCTGCCATTCATTCCGCCTCAGACCGAAGCGGCCTTGGGATTCTGAAGCAGGCGCTAACTGCGACGGCGTGAAGACGCTCCCTGGACTGGGCACATAGTCAAATAGTGCCATCCAGACTCGGGGGTTCCACCACAGGCTGCTCTTTCTTAATTAACAAACTCATTAACCTGACAGTCAGAGGCAGTTCCCCGTTGTTTTTCGTCTTTTCTTGTAGGCACCATGTCCACAGAGTCGCTTTTTAAGACCTAGCTAACTCTGAAATGTACATGCACAGGATAGCTAAGCAGAAACATACAATTCTGTTTTTAAATATGATTACCCATCTCCTATATAGAATCTTTAACAGACAGAGACTAAGTGAGGGAAAAGAACTCGAGGCTTAGACTCCCCTCTGTAGGCTGGACTTAATGCCTTCTCCTAGTGTCTCTCGTCCGTGGACCCGAAGGAATGGGAAAACATTAGTACCCATTCCCATGATATGGTGGCACGGGAGGCACAGGGAAAATGATTAAGAGTTTGGACTGCAGACAGACAGGTGACTTAGATACAAATCCAAGTTGAATTATTACTGCACACTTTCGAACAAGGCCGCTCCTTCAGTTTCATCTGCGATTAAAGAAGTTAGTTCGTAGACGGTAAACACAGTTGACATACACCATAAACGAAATACGATATTCCCGGAAGAGGCATGCAGCAACTGGAAAGTCATTCTGGCCGTGTTAGGAGTTGACTAAATCTTCCAAGCCTGCCCATGCGGGTGAGGAGCAGCACTGCAGATCAAGTATGGGCGTGGCCAGGAGGACGGCACTTGCGAAAACACCCTCTGCAGCACACACAGACACAACGGCCCGTGGCAAGGCACCGCAGTCAATGACGCCGTAGCCTCCTGGGCTCATTACTATAGAGCAGATGTGTTTCACTCACCAGGCTCTGGTTGTCTGGCAGCATGACAATGATCTGTGCATTATGATCCCAAATCATTCTCCAGAAATCTTTCGTAGTGTGTGGCAGAGGATGCTGGGTTATGATGAACTCATTGCTCCTGTAATACCCCTGCAGTTAGAGAGAGAGAGAGAGAGAGAGGAAAAATTAGCGACTAGGTAGTGTCATTGCAGAAGTAAATGCAGTTGGGAAACAAGGCAGCATTATTTGGCTGCCCTAAAAAAAACAAAGGTTGGGAAAAGCATTCAGTACATTTGCTAATTTTAAGTTGTACTTCTGTGAACACTGTGCAGACAATTTTCTCTCCACATGCAATTCACTTCAAGTTCCCCCTGCTGTTTTTACTTAACAGCAATTTCAACATTTATTTAAAAGCTAGATGGGCGAAATTAACAATAAAATTAATTCCTTAAGCAGCATTTGGCTTAATTTAGGTATTCTGTGCATTCCCACCCTTTGGGCATCTTTTGTTAAAAGTTTTAAGACACAGAAATTTCTATACTTTTGATGTTACGTGTTGAGAAATTACATCAAAAATGAAATCAGTCACAGGGGTGGTATGTACTCCTTAATCATAAATCCAGCCAATTAAACTGAAAGGTGTTAACGGTTGACTCTCACCATGATGTAAGAAGCATTAATGTAATCTGTTCCTTTCATCCCGGGCAACGGTGCGAGTCCCACTCGGGCGCGCTCGGCTATCATATGGAAAGAAACAATAACACCACATTTGCCTCATTGTCCACAGGCGCTGGCAATCCTTCCTGGGCTTTACCTGGTGAATGGCTTGACTCCCTGGCTCCTTTCTAAGTCTTACATATTTAAACAAGCTAAAGTGTTATCCAGTAAGGAGGGTATTGAAGGAAAATTTCCCTGGGTAGTCAAGACAGTGTAGGATAAAAATTTAACTGTAGGAAAAGATTTCACAGCCTATTAGAGGAAAGCACAAGGAGGTGCCTCAGATAACCTGACCCTGGTTATTACACTTCTCCAGGCACGCCAGCACACTGCATTTGTCCTTCTTTTTCAATCCCTACGTGCCCTTCTCTCCCTGATGGCCTTAGAGAGCACTGGCCCTTTTCAATACAGATAGAGCAACAAATGCCTGTACTTATAGGATATACAAAGTATTCTCTGCTAAGTCCTGAGTGATGTATACAAAGGTCGCCACAAGTCAGTAGGGCCCAGATCCAGAATAATTCAATGGTGCAGTTCCAATTAACCTAATTAGTCCAGATTAATCTAAGTAAGACCCAAATTCTTAGTGCCACAGGGATAGTAGCAATATGGTCATTTTAAATTATTTATTTAGTGTACATTTGGTGTTTGGCTTATATGTATGTCTATGTGAGGGTGTCAGATCCTCTGGAACTGGAGTTATAAATAGTTGTGAGCTGCCATGTGGGTGCTGGGAATTGAATTCGGGTCCTCTGTAAGAGCAGCCAATGCTTTTAACCGCTGAGCCATCTCTCCAGCCTCATTTTTAAAGCTGAAATGCTGTGGCATTTTGAGGCAAATCAAAATCGGGTTTCATGTCAAAGAGGTCACATGACTTGCAGATATCCAAACCCAGCCCGTCTATTTGCCTTAAACTGTCTAGGTTGAACTCGGAGAAGTATTGTGTGCTTACACCACATGCACAGTGAACTTCAGGACTTCTCGCACCCTGAGCGCCCGCGGCTAAGCTGCAGTCTTACCTGGCACGACAGAGGAGTTCCTGTTTTTCTCTTTGTTGCACTCCTTCTGGGCACTGAAGCACTCCACGGACTTTGCATTGCACTGTGTGATCAGCTGAAAAAGAGCACCGCGTTTTGGCATCGTTCAAGGGCACACACACTACTACCTGCTTGAAACTGTACGGATGTCAATCACCAGCCAGACTGAAACAATAAAGAGACTTTTGTACCCCAAAGAACGCTCATGCTTCACACATGGGCCTCGGCACAGTCGCCTGGCTTGTGTCTGCAGCCAGGTCCTGGGGGTCTGGAATGAAGGTACTGTGCCTGTGGCCGTTCCTATACACTGGATTTTTCTGGTGCATGTAGTCACTGCTGTTGGAAATTTCTCTCTGAGTCCTCAGTAGCATATACAATTCAGATCTACATTACACTATTATTTAATCTAATTAAGATCTGAGCATACATCTTGGAGATAAAGACCTTGGTCAATTCTCTGTACATTTCTGTGGACAGCCGGTTTTATCTTACAGCCCTGTAGTGTGATCGTTCTTGTATGTAACTAGGCTGAGACACTTTCTTAGTTCTGTTTTGTTTACAACTCTGTGACAGTTTCATACATGTCTAGAAAATACTTTGGTCATTTTCATGCCTGTGACCTTATAGTCAAGGTGCTGTTGAATCTTTTCTTCACAACAAATTCCGTGTGTGTGTGTGTGTGTGTGTGTGTGTGTGTGTGTGTGTGTGAGAGAGAGAGAGAGAGAGAGAGAGAGAGAGAGAGATATTGTGATCCACTGAGTTTAATTAGAGTTCATGAGGACATGAGGAGGTTATTTCTTAGGGTATGGGCGATGTACCAGTGACTACACCACTGAAGAAAATATCCGTGGTGTGTGGGTGCATGTGTGCATGACTTGGTATGGTCAGCTAAAAGGGGAGTAGGGGTTCTGTCTGAATGAAATACATGAGAACAGTCTGTCCTTAAAGGTTATTTTCAGTTTTGAGTTTCTGCAAATGGCTAGTGCCTTAAAAGACCCAATTGTCTGGTGTTTTCCCAATAGTTGCAAAGACTGGTTTGTTTGGTGAATTCTAAAGAAATATGGCTTGAGAGTTAATGCTTGGGAGTACCCTGTCTATCACCTATGTGTCTATTAGCACATATAATTAGATATCTTAGGGAGTGGAATCAAGTCTAGACATGAAAGTTATTTATCATTCACATATATATAGCATGATGGTAATTTCACATACCTTTTGTGCATGAAACAGATGCACAAAATCATGTAGTATAGAAATTCCCTGTATGACATCATGTTGGCAATCAGAAAGGTTTGGAGTCTAAAGCATTTTGGATATCATATATTTAATGTAAGGATGCTCCTATTATTCTTTGAGCCTATTTTTTGCCTATACATAATCAGTTTTTCATTCAAGACAGACAAAATGAGATGAATTTGTTTACCTTTAGTTTTCACATTCAAACTTTCCCCAGACTCTGAAATCCTCAAATATAGTGGAAATGTAAAACGTAGAAAAATTTTGGTACTTACTGTTTTGTGATGACCCATCTTTCATAATCAAAATAATGCGGTACCGTCTGTTAATTACCTCAAGTAGTTTTATAGTAGTGAGGCTGTTAAGAGGAGAACTAGACATTTGGAAATGGTGCTATGATTGAGCTCAGTCAAATGAACTTGTTTCTCATTTCCTACCATTTGGTATCATTTACTTGGATGTCTCATGTCTTGGGCAGAGATGCCAAGGAGGATTTTTGAGTCTAGGTCAAGTTTTTCCATGAAAACTTTTACTGTAATCATCCTTTCCACCCTGATATGGAATGAGGAGATTACGTGCAGAATGCTGTGCTGAACTGGAGCAGGGCGAGGCTAAGGAGGAGAGCGCCCGGCCACTGGGAGGCCGGGGTTTGACGTCATCTACACAAACCTTCACTGCCACCAGACTCTGTTCCACTAACATAAGCAAATCTCATCTCCACTCTGTAGTAACACCTTTTTACTTTCCCAATAGCCTTCTGGTACTGATTTTTCAAAGAAGTATATTTCAACCACAGTATATGCACAAATCTTCCCTCTCTCTTCCTGATAAGTTCTTACTCTGTAACTGGCTGATTATGATTCAGGCCTAGGCCTGAATGCAGGCATGTGCTACCACTCCTGGATCACATAACCATCCTCAATAAAAGTATTACTGAATGCTTCTGAGGAAGAAAAAAACCACATTATCCTGGGGGCCAGACAGCTGACTGAAAGTCTTATGTCCTTGTGGCTAGAGGATACATTCAGATGGTCATCAACAGCTCAAAAGAAAATAGAGTTCTGTGCCACATCTACCTTTATATGAGTGGATAGACACAATGAAACCTCCCTCTGCATTTCCACCTCTCCTTGAATACAGCATGTATTCTGCATGTACACATGGCCAGACCTTGCCTTCGCATTACATTTAAGGAGTAAAAACAATACCCCATTTCAGTGTCTACATGAATATGACCCAAATTCAAGGCATCTTCTAATTCCTTGCTTTTCCTAAAGACACCATTTGCAGCAGCACTACCTTAAACTGCTTTTCCAGCCGCGTCTTTCCTCCTACTCCCGGTATGAGGATGCTGTTAACGTAGCTGTGCAGCTGACTTGAAGATACTTCAGTTTCCTTCCCGAGAATGGCTTCCAACAAGGCATCGTGGATGAAAATGTACTGCTCCTGAAAGGTACACAGTGGTGGATGGTGAGGGGACCTGCCAGGGGACACCCACCCGTTCACAGAGTTGACTTTGGACTAACACTGCTCTGTACAGGGTCTGACAGGGAATTCCTCAAGCATTTATAGCTGGATGGTGAGCCCAGTGCTCACTTGCTCATGTTATAACTTATGTTAGAGTAGAGACCTGTGCTAAGTTTAGCTCTGTGTTTTCCCACCACCTCTAGACCAGGTAGTTCAGTAATAACACAGTTACGAACACATGTTCAATAAAGAGCTTAAGAACCAATCTTTCCCGCATATTTAAACGTGGGAAAGACAGCATGCTTAACTCCCTGGAACCTAGAACATGGCTTGGTATAACTGTTGCGGATTCCTAAGTATCCAGACTTTAAGACTGAGATGGAAAGCTGAGATCTAGAGAAGAGCGTGCCCCTCAGCTAACTCAAGTACAAACCCATACATTCCTTCAAGTTCTACGGGGGTGGTTCTTTCCCCCCAGTTTGCTTTCATCGTTCTGGGCCATCTTAATGGCCACTTCTTACCTCTGTCTGGACGAGGTAGTTACGCTGTGTCCTGATGTGCTTCAGGAAGCCCAGGACATTAACTGTGCTTTTGTCTTTGATCTGTTGCAGCATGCTGTCTATTACAATGTAGGTGCCTGTCCTGCCCACACCAGCGCTGTAAGAGATGGAAGTACTCAGCCTGTACCATCACCCCAAGGCATGTCTACCAAAATACAAACACATGCTCATGCACTAAGAAACAGCCCGTCCCGAGACAGCCTACTAGAAATGACACAGGCTCTTCGTGGAGATAACCTGAACACTTCCCGCCATCTAGACCTGAGGAAGAACACAGAATGCTCTTCTACTGTAGGATGACGAAGCTGCCACAGCTGCCTTCCTGGCTTTCCCTGAAGCTCAACCAAGGCACGAGGCAGGAGGTGTCTTGCAGTAACCATCTTCACAGCAGAAGTAGGCGGCTGAGGCCTGGGCAGGCTCTTGCCCATGGTTCTCGGACTCTTTCATTAAAATCCCTTTTGGTATAACTCTCCCAGCCTGCCTCTGACTCATGCAACCAAGAAGCCAATGGTCTCAGTAGCAGAAAAATCCTACCAAAAGGGACATTTATTTTCTTTTAGCAGAGGAGAAAATGGTGTGTCCAGACCACTCAGCTTCTCATAGTTATTTTCTTAACTCCTGTTTTAAAAGATATGGAAGATCTGAACTATCTAGTGTCACATGACAAGGTTGTTTTTGCAGAATGCGTCCAGGAGGCTCCCCACCCAGCACAGTGCCTGGACTGTCACAGACGGAGTTTCACTACTGGCTGTAGAGTGGATTAGCAAAATGGTAGAGTTTTCCTAAGGCTTTAAACGCAGGTCCTATCTCAGCTCCTGCAAACGTCCTACTTTGTGAAAACACTGTAAGAACAGTCCCGCAGAAGTGCTTGGAACACGCTAAGCAGCCCCGCAGCAGCACTGGCTACAGGAGAAATAGCTTGAGCACTGACTACAGCAGGGGCAGGCCATGAGCAAAACGCAGTGAAGGCATTCAGACAGCCATCGAAGGCTGTTTCTGCTAGTTCAGAGACCACAGGAACTTTCTCCGGAGTTTTGGTAAGAGGCAGTTTATGTAGCACATGGAGTTAGAAATGAAAAGAACCACTTTATACATGCCATTTTTGTTGTTATTATTTTTAGAGAATCCCTCAGAAAGTCCATTTAGAGAAAGATTAGAATCTCTGTCATGGCGCTCTTCCCCATGTTCAAATTTTGTTAGGTTGAGCCCACAATTCCCGTATAGTAGTAGGGACCTTAGTAAGACCGTCTCATAAAAACTAGATAGTCAAACAGATTTTGTTTTCCAAAGCCACAGATTTCTTTCCCCCCCTTTTCCCCCCAGATGAAGTTTTCATGAGACTGAAGTGAAGTTACTCATAAGTGCGCCAAGCTTGCCCGGTTCTCAGAGAGGATCTGAGCCATGGGAACTTTATCTGTGCTTTGAGCACAGGCCAAGTTCACAAGGCTCAACACCCCTCCTAAACCCCCCACTCCCATCGTTTCCCTCCGAAGGCTGACCCTACCTGCAGTGTACCAGCACAGGACCCATGTCTGGCATCCGAGCTGCAGATGACCTCCTCACGAAGGTGAGGACTGGGAGGGCATACTCAGGGACCCCCATGTCAGGCCACTGTGTGTAGTGATACTGGATCACCGTCCTCTCATTCTGACGACCTTTGGGGTTTCCCTTCTGGCCCTAGAAATGTGTAAAAAGGCACCATGAACCCCTAGGGTTAGCAAAATGGTTAATAGTACAAACGTATCAGGAAACAACCTCTGATCTCATTCTTTAAACTACTGTTTAGGGGCTAAATTACTTCCTGTCTGGGATCAACTTATATGTTGTCAAATGGTAACATCCACATCTCTCAAAAGAGAAGAATAAAATCATTCCGAAGATGAACATTCACCACCACCAGGGTTCACAGTCTCCCACAAGGCCTCCTGTCCCTGACCTGCTTCCCTCCTGGGTGCTGCGCTTTCATCTGCCATTCTTGTTTCCTGGCCGCCCCTAGCAGGGTCCTTACTGCCCGCCATCCCGCAGGAGGGAAGGAAGAGCTGTGAGGTAGGCCTGCGGCTCTGGTCAGGGCCACGCCTTGCTCTCTGTCTCTCTCTCACACACATGACTGTTTACAGACTGGTTTCCATTCCGGAGCCGACTTTTTACAGTTTCGGAGACCCAGCCTATGCGTCGGACACACAGAACACGCACTGCGTTCTTTTACTTAAGTTGCTAGCAACGAAGGGCAGCTGGGCCCATCTGAGTACTGAAGGACTCCTAGGATCTCTGTGAGTTTCCTCAGTACTGAAGGACTCCTAGGATCTCTGTGAGTTTCAGCGTGATTATTGATTAGCCAGGACCATCCAGACGCTGAACGGGACGGGACACTCGGTGGTGCTCATTTAGAACAGTGTGGCTTACAGTAATCATAACTGTCTGGAGGAAGGACTGTTAACCTGGGGGTGTAGGGGCCTTAGAGCTGGGTAAGTGTGGGATCCCCTATGGCAAGGACAGGAGGGCCAGACAGCCCCGCTTCAGACAGCTGCCAGACTCAACGCTGTCACAAGTGTACTTTCTTACTGAGCTGCTATTTAGATCTCAAAATACCGCTGTGGTGAATCTTGTTGTGACGGAGGATTCCGAGGAGCAGGGCCAGGTATAAAAACTGAGAAAACTCGAAAGCAGCATTTCTACACTGAGAGTCTCCGGATACTATAAAGTTTATAAAATGCAATGTTGTGGTTAAGTCACTCGACAGAACACGAACTCCAACACCACGTCCCTTGTACCAGCCATTTCCTGTTCTTACTGAATAGCAGACTGTGAGTTTTAAGTATCTGTCTCGGGATACTCTGGGCAACACAGCACTGAGACTGTCGAAAAGCAGACTTCACAATTGGATGCCACTGTCTGCGCTGGGTTCTCAGCCTTAGACAACACTTGCACAGCCAGGTTCACGGGGAGGAAAGAAGCCAGTCAGGCCACCCCTAACTGCTCTCCTGCACTGTCAATGCCTTTCTCAGGATACACGCATATCAGGCAAAATGTTCGAACCTGGTATGGTAGTTCATGTCAGTACTCAAGTGGTACAGACGGGAGGAGTAACTCAACAGTCTTAGATACGCAGCCAGTTAGAGGCCAGTCTGCGCTCTAGAAGACCCTATCTCAGAAAGAAAGAAAGAAAGGAAGGAAGGAAGGAAGGAAGGAAGGAAGGAAGGAAGGAAGGAAGGAAGAAAGAAAGTTGTGAAATATGTTCTAAGAGCTTGGGTCTGCTTTCACTGTGCAGCCCGGCCCGCCCAGCCCGGCCCGCCCAGCTCACACACCCAGCCCACCCAGGTGCACATACCCTTTTCACTTTTGTGTTTCTGACTGAAAATCGACGGACGGTGTAGCAGGCGTGTACTTTTGTGCTCTTCAGTGTGACGATAATGTTCCCGTACTCCTCAGTGTTCTCCGTCGGCCAATACTGATCACACTTTCTCTACAAAGAGGGAAGAGGGGGCATTTTCATACGACAGGACCAAGACACAGCTCTCACTGCCTTTACCAAAGAACTAAAGAAATGCATGGGCTGGAGGGCTCAAAGGCTCTGCGGCCTCTGAAGCAGTTCATGACTTGGTATAGGTTTGCAAACATTACCTGAAAAAATGGGCTAGTGTTTATGATCGACACAGACACACAGATACACAGACACACACACACACAGACACACACACACACACACACACACACACACACACAGAGAGAGAGAGAGAGAGAGAGAGAGAGAGAGAGAGAGACAGAGAGACCTATGAAGGAACCCTACACAAAATCTGGCCAAAGTGTGTTATAAAACAGTTTTAAGTACTACTTGGTCTGTTTTTGCCTGTCTACTTGGGAATCTCTGTGTCACGCCTGAGGTCACTGCCAACAAAACGGTGATCCCATAGACAGTGAGTCTGAGACGCGGTCTTTATTCCAGCCCAAATCAGCGCCGTCTCCACGAACTGAGAGTACAACACCCTCTGCTACACTCTGCACACGGTCAGTGGGGTTTGCCCTGGCTTTCCCCTCAGTTTCCCCCTCACACCACATTTCCCAGCATGCCCGCTTGTTGCTGTCTGTCTCCTATTCTTACCTGTTGTTCCCCGTTTGAGTCTGTTTCTCACCTCAGGTATGAGAGTCTCTAGAAGCCTCCACACTAGAGGATGCGTTCACTTGCCTCAGGGCACACCCCAACGCACGCCTGTGTGCTACCATATTTAATTTGGACTCAGGACTCCTCAGCTCTCTCAGAGGACACAAACCCATGCGTACAGAGAGGACACGCCCATGTCTTCATACCTGGCCAGCTTCCTTCCCTACCCTAAGCAGTGCTCAGCTCCCACTCATTCACAAGACAGTGAGGCCAGGGGCTCCTACCCTTCCTTTCTCCACAAGGTTCGTGATCATGATGATGATTCCTGTATTTTGTTCCCAAATCATCCTCCAGAAGTCTTCGAAGGTGGACTTTAAGGGTCCCTGGGTGGCAATGTAGGCTTTCGCTTTGTTGTAACCCTTCAAAGATGACAGCACGAAGTGAGATCAAAGTTTTAGCACAGCAGACGGGTTAACAATTCAAGTACCCTCCACACTGAATGGGCTGTGTTCTCAGTGACATTTCTATGCTAAAATACACCAACCACCTCTGCTGCAGTCTCCCATTTTCCAAAGCAGGTTTAAGAACGTTTCTGACTTACATCGACATAGTTTGCATTGATGTAGTCGCTGTGCTTCGAGTCCTTTCCTGGTAAAGGTCTTAACTTCACCCTACTGTGATCATCTACAGGGAGGAAAACACAAAAACAAAAACGTGATTGAAAACAGCAGCAGCTGGCAGGATCCTTAAGGCAACCTGGTGCTAAGACAAACATCTACCAAGGACAGCTTCAAAGCCATCCCAACATTGCACGGCTGTTGCTAGTGCAACAGGGCCCAGTGGAGTACAAATTGTGGCGTTTACTAGTTTTTATAATTTCTAGTGGTAGAAATTCTGCAGTCCTCTAAAATTTCATTTTCTATTTCAAAACCAGATTCAAAGGCCTTTGCTTATCCAGGCCTTCACTCCCTGCTAGTACTATAAATGGGGGACTTGGGGTGGGGGGATGGGGGGAGGGAAGAATAAGAACACAATAAGAATGTTCTGAGTGAATGAATGCATAAGAATGCATGAGGCTGGATGGGTAAGGATGTTGGAAAGAGTTGAGGGAAGGAAACAGTATGATCAAAATATACTGCATGGAAAGAAAGGTTTACATAATGTCCCTCCTAAGGTTAATTTCTATGATGCCCATGTCTGGAAGGTGTTTTCCTGCCCTGTAAGGATGGATTCCAGCCACTTTCCCAGCACCAAAGGATTGGAAAGAACCAGAGCTGTGCCTGTATCATGACTCTGGCACATCCAGGATCTGACTGTACCAGTTTATGTGACAATGCTTTGGTGTCCTTTGCTACATGAGGGCATGAACCAGGGGAGAAGAACGTGACAGACTGTGCACAGAACAGGGGTGACTGCAGGAACCCGGCTCTCTGATCCCGAGCAGCAGAGATGACAGACAGTCTTTCAGCCACATACTTCCAGCTGGGTATGATGGTGGCACACTTAATCCTAACAGAACTCACGAGAGCAGAAGCAGGCAGAGCTTTGTGAGTTCAAAGCCAGCCTAGGCAACATAGCACGTTCTAAGCCGGATGGGACTACACAGAGGGGCTCTGTCTCAACGAAGGACATGATTCCTGTATGAATTATGCAAATGATGCATTGATTTCTATTTCTCCCCGTTTTGCATGTACTTTCTGGTTGCTCTCTGGGAAGAATGATGTCCCTGTGCCCTTGCTGGACTCATGGTAAGAAGGATGTCTATGGGTAAAGGCTCACATTCAAAGGGTGACGACCCCTGATTGGGTCAACCAGCAAATACTGGTCACCCTGATCTGCCCAAAGCCTAGAAGGGAAAGAAAAGATTTCTTACACCTTTACACCGCCTCTTTACCCACTCATGTAAACAAAACCAATAATCCTTACTCAAGAACAACTTGTTCTTTTAGAAATCAGGACAAATAAAATGATCTCTATTCATACACAAAATGATCCAATCAGTAGAAGCCCAGAGGAGTTCACAAGAATTATATTTTAGAATGAATGGGTCTGACAGAGCTGCATGAACTATAATCAATATATAAAAATCACCCGTGCTTCTGTACAGTACACTGAGCGTGCTCATTTGCAACAGGCCTCAGAAGGAATGAAGTAAGGGTGGGTGGAAAGAGGGCGCCGTGGCCTAGAGTACTTTCTGCTGTGACAGAGGACTGGGGTTCCATTCTGAGTGCCACAGGAAGCTAACACCTGTCCACGACTTCAGTTCCAAGAGGATCTGATGCCCTCTTGTGGTCTCTGTGGGCACTGCATGTACATAGTGCACAGACATCCATGCAGGCAAAATTCCCATGCTCATAACAAAATCTCAGAAAACAAACAATAAGACAGGAATATTTTCCCCAAAGGAAGCAAACGCATATGCAATGCAGGTTTTAAACCACGGCTGAAAGAAACAAGACCTAAGCAGAAAGACATCTACGATCACAGCCAAGGACAGTATTAACATGGCAGTGGTTCTGGGCTTAACCTCGCGTTTGGTACAATCCTCATCAGAACCCTGGCTCAGTATTATGCATTAGCGGTCTAGTTGGTGCTAAAATTCACATGGAAATGCAACAGCGTGAACTGGAGAATCTTAGTGTCCAATTTCAAGCTTTGCCCCAAAGCTGCCAGTACTTACAGCTGTGTGGTGCTGGCAGGAGAACCCACACAGACATCGGAGATAGAATCCAGGACCGGGAGTAACTCATTACCTTACAGCAAGATGACCGTCAATGAAAGTGCTACACCAATTCAATGGGGTAGAATTCTTTAAATCTTAAGCCATAGCAAGTAGATACAAAACACATAGAAAAATTAATCCAAGTGGATTGAAGACCTAAACAAGAATGCTAAACCCCCAAAACTCTAAAGACAGAAACACAAGAGTAAACTTGGTATGGTCTTCCTTTCTAAGATATGATGTTAAAAGCAGCACCGACAATAAAAACTAGGTTGGTTAGATGCTGACAGACTTTTGAAGAGTTGTTTTAGAGGGTTCCACGAGGAAATGGCAAAGGAGCGAGCAGAACTCGGGGAACCACAATATGTAAAGTTCAATGGTAAAGAGAGAAAATGTGGAAGAGTAAAAGATGAGAACAGACTTTCCCCCAAGGAGCTGTACAGATGCGCCACGCCCTCCTGACCACGGAGGCAATCGTTAGGCAATCGTTAGGGACGTGCTTCCGCCGGCTCCCATTTCATCCCATCACAGGGCAGAAAATGCCCCCTCACTGCGCACACCCTGTGATAAAGTAGCTTCCAGTTGTCAGCCTTTCCCGGCACTCTGGTTCTGCCTGGCTTTTGATGCAGTGTGAAGACTTAATTTTCCTCACAGTAGAAGATAATCTAGAGGTTATTACTCACATGCTAAAATGTTGATGTATCTGTTTTTGTGCTTGTTGTCTGGATGATTGGAATGTTCTGCAGTGATGTTCATATCAGCTGTACAGCGCTGGACCTCCTGATGGAGAAAAACGAGGTTTTAGACACACTAGGAATCCAGAGGCGCTGCCACCGTGCCCCATGCAGCGTGCCATCAGCATAGGCTACAGACGCGGTACTGGCTCTCTAAGACCACACACACTGTGGCTGAAGAATGCTCAGTGCCTGGTGCCAGGCAAGCTAGAGTGTATCTTCACATGCACACTAGTCCATCTGTTGAAGTGGACAGACCTAGCGCACTGCCAGTCATAGGAGGTACAGCACATGACACAGA
This sequence comes from Apodemus agrarius, assembly GCA_964023405.1. Lineage (NCBI taxonomy): Eukaryota > Metazoa > Chordata > Mammalia > Rodentia > Muridae > Apodemus > Apodemus agrarius. Next base: position 109,955,515 of record OZ030013.1, on the reverse strand, counting down.
GGACGAAATTTAATATTGTCATTTTACAGCGGCCAGACGCAATCCTGGAAAACAGAGTGTCCTTTATACTGAGACAACTTCATGTACACATGCTTCCTCTGTCTCTTGACCGCATCACAAGGTGGCGGGGAGTGACTGGCCTAGTCTGTCTAGGTACACTTTATGGCACGGCTATGATGGCGAGACCACCTAATGTCGCAGTTCTCATTATCTGACGTCATCTTACACGGAATGACTCCTCCCCTCCTCTGTGCACACACTCCTACGTACAGATATAGCTATACAGAGCCAGAGGCGAAGGGTCTGCTCAGCCCCTATAGGGCCACTGTTTCCTCCAACTCCATCAGATCCGAGCATTGCTGTAACCACAGAAGGCAGGGGGATAGTGTGACTGTGACTTCGCTCTGTCTTATTTATCATTTTGACCTGGTATTTGGGTGGTATGAGACAATATCTCCTTTAGAGTCTGAGATACAAAAGAATCTCTTTTTAAATAAATCATAGTCTATAAGAAAAAAAAAAAGACTGTTAGCCAAATGTGATCAACAGAGAAGAGGCCTGAGGAAAAAATATGGGAATAAAAATAGAGGAGCCAAGGGAGGCCTAAAATAGGCTGTGGCAATTCACTGGCGTCTACAGGATGCACGGGGACTTCCAAGAAGGACAATACACCAGGATTTGCAATGTGCTTGTAGGCTGCCTGGCCTCATTTCACAGACAGAACTCCACAAGCTAAAACGTCTGTGTGAAATAACAGTCATGTTTAGCCCAGCTAATTCTCTTGACTGGCTCAGATACACTTGGCCTGGATTAACTGTTTGCGAACAGTTAACTGAACTTTCATTAGACACTCAGTGGTGTCAGGAGCAAGGCTGCTCCACTACCTTAGTTCTGGATTTAAACATCTATTGGCCCAGTATGAAGCGGCTGAGAAGCTAAATTCCTGGGCCTTGGGTGCGTCCAACACACAAGAGAGACAGAGCTAACTGACAAGGAAGCTATCAGCAGCGCGCAGCTGGCCGCTAAGACAGGACCAACTTCCCAAGATCAGCAGGGGAGTGGTTTGTACACGGCGGACGCCTGAGTCCCACAAAGCAGCTCCACAGAGAGCCTCCCGGGAGGAGCCCCTTCTCCACAAAGAGCGCCTCTGGTGTCAAATAACAGGTACAAAGGGCTGGGATCGTCTCAAGGTATTGTGATTATTGAACCTCCAACACCTGGAGGCCTGTGTTCAGTTTTTCATAACTGCAGATCTTCCCAGCTGTCCCCGAGGAGAAGACCCCATAGGCCTCAACATGAGCCATCTCTTCGGGAGTGTTTTTAGTGATTCTCACCTGTTTCCTACCCCTGCTAAGTGAGATTAAATTCTGCTATCTTCTGTTCTATTCTAGTTTATGACTTAGTTTTGGAAACAGTGGTTTAAAGGGCCACGGGGTTGCCTTTGGCTCTTTTCTCTAAAATGAAAAAAAAAAAAAGTATGTGGACAAGATGAGAGTCTACTATCTCAACACTGGCCAAATCACAGCAGTGCTAATTATATGTGGGAACACTGGGACTTGCTTTTTGGAATTGCTTTAAAAGCTTGAGGGCAGTTTAAGGCAAAACATTTCACAAATGGGTTTGCATCCTGAACTGCATCAATTCACTCTGCACACAAACCCCAGAGGGAAGTCAACACCCTGTTGCTGCTGGGCGAAAGCCGTCCTTTTTGGCAGGTAACGCTTTAAGGCTGAGATGGTCAGATATTTCATACTGAGATCTTAGCCTTGAGTTCTTTAGTTTGAGATTGACTGTCTATTGATTTTCCTTCTCTCCCCTGCTCTATGGATCTGACTACCCTAGCCATGTCAGAACTGGGCCTTTGTAACAATATACTGCAGTTGACTAGGGATGCATTTGTAAAGCACATTTGAGGTAGCCAATGGAATTTTGTTTTGTTGTTTTGGTTTTTAAAACCCTTGGTCTGAGGTGTTGTCTTTGTTGCATGTTTCCAATTATGTGAACGGCATAAAATAAAGACCCATAAGTAATCCTAGGTCTGCTTTTATCAGAACCCGTGGATTTGGCTAAGGCTTTCCTATTTTGATTCATGGATAATAATGCTACCTGTGAGTCCTTGCAGTGTGGCCTGGCTGATTCAGATGCTGATAATATCATGTGATCCTCTCTTCCAGAACTGGCATTTCAAAGTTCGTGTGATTTTAATAGGTGCTTCATCCTTTTAAAGTGATCCTGGCCAATGGTGTGTGCACAGGAAACTTACCTACTTAGTTAAGCACTTTGACAAGAATGTTAAGATTAAGCTTGCTTGTATTTTATTGTTTATATAACAAATCTAGAATTCTAAAAGTGGATATTCTGAATATTGACAGATACGCACCCCCAGGGGATGGGCTAAGAGAAAACAGTGGGCTTGTGTAAATACTATTATTTGCTATTGGCGGAATTCTTGGGAGATGTCCTGGGCTGGATCTCCTCCTAGGAGTTGTTGCCCCATCTAGAGGGCATGGGAAGGCCTGCCAGCCTGCCTTTTTGTGTCACCATCCAAACAAATGCTACCTAATATCTATCAGATAACCCAACAAAGAACTCCGGAAGAAAATCCTTTGGACCTGGTGTATAAGGGGACTAACCTACAGACAGTGGAATGCATTATTAGGTCATGACTAGCCCAGAGCTGTTACAATCCAACAGAGGTTTGCTAAGCTGTGCTGTCACCATCTTGTCCTTGGCCATTAAATCTGACTTTCTTTCAATGCAGGAACCTGTTGAATTCCTTTGCCCCCTTTCACCCTTTCTACCAGATCCTGTTCTCCTCTCAACCTTAGATCTGTGCTCTTCAGACAGGCACCACCTCTCCCCAGAGGCCTTCACCGCCACCTCTCCCCCACCACTATCCAAACCCACGGTCTTTGTCTCCAGCCCCTTTCTACCATTCCACAGCTACATGGTCTACATAATAAAATTTTTTTCAGGCACAGGGTCATAAAGTTTAATATAATTGCCCAAACCCTTTTATAAAAGGCTTTACTTAAACAGTTACTTTTCTTGATAAAGGATTTAAAACATTTCTTAGCCAGGTGTTAGTGACCCACACCTTTAATCCCAGCACTAGGGAGGCAGAGGTAGGTGGATCTCTGAGTTTGAGGCCAGACTGGTCTGCACAGTGAATTCCAGGAGAGCTAGGGCTACACAGAAAAACCTTGTCTTGAGAAACTGAACCAAAGCAACGAGCCAAACACACGTTTCTTTAACATTCAAGACCAAATATGCTCCTCCAGGGTCAGCTTCTGCCACTCCTCAGTCTGTGGAGTATGACATCTCTTTCCAGGGGTTTCCCTGTTCAGCCATCACTGAAGTCTCCATTCATGACACAAAACAATTGCGCATGGGCTGAGGGGGACAAGCATTATGCTCTTGATTTAAGATGAACAACCAACCGGTCCATATTGAGCTCAGCAGTTAATCGGAGCAGAGTCCATCCCCAAAGGATTGTAGCAAGGGCCATGGGCCTCTGGCCTCATCTCCATGTCCAGCCTTTAATCTTCTGATCCCTCTAACCACTGTGTATCAGCCAGCACTGAACTTTAAGAAGCCTTCTGCTTTATGATTGTCGGGGCAGGGAAAGAGGCTTCTGATATTAAACAAAAACAAAAACAAAATCAAGCCATTCTGGAAAAGCCACTCTCCAGGAAGCCCAGTGAACAAGTCAGTTCAGGTAGCCAGGAGAACAGAATCAGGAGACATTAGTCTAAGACCAGACACACTATGATTTTCACAAGCTGGAGAATCTTTGAGAGGTGTAATGTCCCCATCTTTGGAAACTGTTGACAATTTATCTGGCAAAGAAGAATCGCTGGTTTTCAGCTTCACCTCTAGACAGACTCAAAGTTACTCAAGCGGCCTGTTTCCCCGCCCCCCTCCCCCCCAGCAACAGGATCCTTAAAATATGACAGTTACTCAGTCCACTTTTTTTTTTTTTTTTTTTTTAGTAATCCCAGGATTCAAAACCAAATGAGGCAAGGAGAACGGGCACTGAAATAGCCAGCCAAAACTCACAGGGCCTCTCCAGACGTACCTGGAAGGCCCCAGGAAGTGCTGGAGCAGGCTTGTTTTAGTCCGTTTCCTTTGCATTTCCCTCTGGTCTCCTTCCAGCCCCTCCAAATGGAGCTGCTGTAATTCATCTCTGCACCTTGCACACAGACAAGGACTGGTCGGCACTCCCTGAGTGTGCCTCGCCTCACTAACCCCGCGACTGAGCAGTAAGAATTCTCACAAAGATCCTGACTTTGGAACTGGAGGCTTCTGTTCAGAGGCTGAGTAGGCTTTCTGTAAGCCACATTTGGGGCTAAACAGGTTGTGTAACAGAAAGACCATGTGCTCCTTACCTACACATGTAGGAGAGCCCCCCAACACCTCGGTCTTCTTTTATTTTTTGCCAAGGCACAAATAAATGGGGGGGGGGTCAAGGGTAATCTTGTTTACCTTTCTTGACTCCAGCTCATCCCAGGACACTACTTTCATGAGTCTGGAAGCCACTGGGGTGCACCAAATGGCCTGGGGTTTGACAGCAATGGTCTCAACCCCCGGCTGCTGCCATTTCAAAACCTGGCCACCTAAGATCTTAGTTTTCCCATGGATAAAGTTTTTTCGACTTTACAGTGAGGTCATTTCTCAATGAGATCAAAGAAATGAGTGACAGAATACACCGTGCTGAGTGAGTGCTGGTCGTGGTTGCTCCTCACGGTGCATGCACATGCGCTGATGAGTTCATACTCCCCGACCATAATAGTGGGCTCATTTTAATTACTTACTTATTCTTCCTATTACACAAAAATCTCTTTTTTGGCCTTTCCTTCCACGGACAGTTGCTACCTCTGTTTATAAAATAGCATTATTCTCTCTCGCATGGCTTGTTAAAACCTCTCCCCTTAGCAAGGTTACTAAAATGGAGAATGCTTTTGTTTAAAAATCCTTCAAAGCTTTGATAAATTTTAAAGGTCACAATATATCAGGTTTCATCATTCTCCGCTCTCTGTCACTGCTTTACTAGTTTTTTCCAGAAGAATTCTTCTGATTGAAGTAACTCAGCTTTCGGTTTCCCCAGGTGGAGTCAGGAGACACCAACGGAAGGAGAGTGGCTGCTCCTGCTCCCTTCCCCAGCCAGTGAGCGTTAACCACCAGCTCGCCGTACGGATGTAGGCGATTAAACTGTTAACCCACGGTATTAATATTTCTAGGATAGAAATGGGACACAAATAAATGCCCAGGATTTGTTTCCAGGCATGATTTTGATACAGCAAAGCCCATCTTTAAGTCAGATCAAGTATACAGAGGTGTAGCTGATTATTTTGAATAATTAAATGGTGTCAAAACCAGCTGTGATGAATAGCACTGGGGTCTCAAATCATAAATAATTGAGAAACCAGAGTTGCATTTGATCATCCTGATCAAATTCTGTTCTCTGGAGGATAAATGTTTGTCCTGAATCCCATCAACATTGTTAAATGCCTCAATACCGTTGCTCAGCCGTCCAGCCAACAGCCAATTGAACTCAATCACTCTCACAGCACACACACTTGCTGTCCTCATGAATACAAAATGTTTGACTTAAGCCATGTTCTTTGTCGTAGAGCAGGCACCTTTTGGGGTCAGCATACAATAGCAGCATTAATAAATACTTGACAAGCATTTGTTCATTCCACAAAGCCAAGTTCTTCCTCCCTGCCGTCCTTGCCATCACTGTTTCCAATAAAAACCCAAACCAAACCAAACAACAAAACAAGAACAGCAGAGAGCTAACCACAAAAGAACCGCAGAGAAAAACTTAACTTAACCTGGGATGTCAATATAATTGCCATTCTGATGGCCCTTGGGGGTTCCAAATTTGCATGGAGACTGGGGCTCTGGTTCCATTTTTCTCATTGTTCATGCGAGACTATTGCACCTCAGAGCCATATGTCCTCTTCACGGTCCCCAAGAGCTGACTCCCCATTCTTTTATTTGAGCCCCATATCCAATTGTGCAAGAAGAGATGGGGTGAGAAAAGATCCTTACCATCACTCCCATTACACTGTAGAGATGGAAAGAGAAGCCCACTCACCCCTACAGCTAGAAGACAGCTGAGCTGTCGTGAAAGTGGGCCCTGCTCCCTCCACACGGGCCCGGCTGCCAGGGATGCGCTTCAGTGAAGAAAAGGGCAGTCTGTTTAATAGCTCTTCATTGACACCCTGTCACTGCTGAACTGGCACAGGACCCAGAGCTGGCAGCGAGGGACCCGCCATTTCTCTACCTTGTTTCCTACACACCAGCTCTTAAAATCAGAAGGCTGTGTTAACCCACACCGCCTCTCCAAGGATTAATACTCACGAAAACAGCAACAGTCAATTAATAATTAATCCAGCACTTTCTAGATGTTTATTTTTTTTAACCTAACAACTTTATAATGTGGGTGACATTAGCACCATTTTTAAGGATGAGGAAACTGCAGATCAGAGATGAAGTAATTGGCCCAAGAACTCAGGAAGCTCACTCTGACAGAACGAGCACTTTCTCTGATGCCAAACCTCCTGTCTCTATGAAACCATGTACATCCCAGCAATGACATGGAATCAGGGAGCTCAGCAGTACGACTGTGCTCCTCCTTAGGCTTAAGAGCCAGAGGACCCAGCCCCACTGACCATCCTTCCCTCAGCCAGTACGCCTGGCCCTCCACAGACCCGCACATGCAGCACACTCGAGGCCAGCTCCCTCTCTCTGGATCTTCTTGGGGAAATGTTTACAAGAACATCAGCAAAAAAGAGAAAGGCATCTCTACTTGGCAGAGTTATTGTCCTGAGAGGCTTAGAATAAATGAAGTTCACACTTTCAAAAATCCTTATGAGATAAAAATAAACCTTTTAGAAATTAGTTTCCAGTTTTGAGACGTACCTCAAAATCTTCCGAGAACCCGTGCTGGCTATTGGAATAGAGCTCGCCGATGTGTTTACCAAACTGTTTGACAGGGATGGCTTCCATGTCATCTGGAGGAATGACAGAATACTCAGGGTCACACAGAATACACCCATGAAACAAATGGCATTTAGAAAGCAAATCCAACTCAAATATTTGCCAAAAAATGATAAAATTGTATCAAGTGAAATAGGTTTCTGAGGAAAGGTCTTAGACTTCATTTTACACCAAGGTCTAGTTAGGACCTCAAATTGCTTACCAGCAGGCTAAATAAGCCGTTTCAAAAACCACACACTTACTTTTCTGCTCTTATTCTGAAGACAATTTATACGGTCAAGGGAACACATCATACTCCTACCTACAATTCTCATTTTACCAAGGGAACTACTCATTTGCCAGGAAGCTTTGCTAGTTCATGTGTTTTAAAATGTTCAATTATTATTCAATAGCTGGAGCTTGAAACAGCACCTAAGTTTACTCAAAGTCTCTGGAGTCTATGTAATTTTTTTTTCCCACTCGGATAGACGCCCTTGTAACAGCTGTACAAAAACCATCTATCTTTAAGTGTTCAGAATTTTAGTTCAAGGCAGCTGTGTCTATATGGTGCCAAATAATCAATTAACTGGATTTTTTGGGGGGGGGGTGATGACAGCCTAGGTGTAGATTCTGGAATACTCCACACACCCCAGTTTATTTCGTCACTTTGAAAGGAACCTAATGCATGTTTTAGGCTTATTGACAGAGAGCCAGTCTGATATCTGACTGTTTCTGCTAAATGGCCACACCCACCCCCTCCCTGCCACTCGGAACTAACTCCTCCTCCCTCAGCCCTCCCCCACAAATATTTCCTTTAAAAAATACTCGGCTGAATATGAGATAAACAACAGACATGACATTTACTTTATTCAGAGTGAAAGATCTTTGGCAAACGCACAAACATCTAAACTGCCGCAGATGCTTTTCTTAGCAAAGGGTATGAAGATCTGTATGTGCAAACGAGGTCCTGCTTTGGCACGAATTTTATAGATGCAGGCCTGACAATCTGATTTCTCTTCATCTGGTGACAGTTAACGTTGACTCTGTCACTCTTTCTCCACTTCCTTTTGAGAGAGCAATGCTCTAGGGTGGCTTTTTGCATCTATTGACATTTTCAAACTTGAATCAGTCTTCAGTGGAAAATAGCAACTTTTATACTTTGTTTAAGAAAGGTGATTTGTATGTCCATAATCTAAGTCACTCAGCACTGAAACATTATTTAAACAGAATTGGTGGTAGTCCCCAAACACAGATTATCTCTGAGTGAACAATTAAAGCCCCAATTGCTTTAATAGTAAACTTTATGAAAAAAATTTCCAAGTTATTTACAAATATTTCAGGATTGAATATGTTCATGAATATGCAATCACTTTGCACACCCAAGAAATCTATAGCTTCCACGATCTAATCAGCATTAGCAAGCCACAAAGAGCCAAAATGTCTGCCCAGAATATAGCAGAATGCTATTCAAGAAAAGTTTCCAAAATTATCTGATCACTTAAGATGTTTAGAAGTAAGGGAATTTTGTAACAAGAGTCGTATGGCAATGAAGGGTCCTCAGGCTGACTGAAAAAAGGATTAATATGCACAAAGTTGGGGAAATCTCAAAAACCTAAGTGTCCAAGGATAAACACATCTTTGGACTTTATAACAGTTTTCAAGGGCAGAGTAGCACAGTTAATAAATGGGTGACACCAATATTTTATTCTGTGATCACAGTTTGGAATTTCTAAGTCCCAGAAATTTATGGTCCTGGGATGAAGGACATGGAGCTTGGTTCAAAATGGGGGGGAAAATGTTGGTTACATTCAGTTATTTTATGGGTAACATAAAAGGTTTTCAGGACATCAAAATGCTAAGGTAAAAAAAAAAAACAAAAACATAGCATTTGAAGGACACAGCCTATGGCAAGTCCTGAAAATAAATGCTTTCAAGTTCATAGTAAACTCTTTTCCTTCTAGAGTGTGATCAACTACAAAAATCAAACTGCTTGTTAACCCATGATGATATGCAGTAAACCTCAGTAGCACTCAGTGTGGTCACCATGGAAACTTGTGATGCACTATATCTTTCATTTGCATTTTTATCTCAGGAAACTAAGCCACACCCAATCCATCTCCTCTGGATTCCGGGATACCATCAAAACCATCATTCGAGAACTACATGGGCAGATGTGCATGGAGAGGCGTGCTATATAGACCACTGCCAACTGCTCCGATAACATCACTTGTCCTTCCCTCAAGGTAAGCATTGCAGGGCTCATATATCTCTCCTGTCATAAGATAAATATAACACAGCAGTTAACAAGAAGCTCTGGTCAACTAGTTCTCGGATAATTTTTCGAGTAAGTTTACTCAACAACTTTGAACAGTACCACGGGCCTGGTCTGCTCAGTTTTGATCTGGAGAGATCCCACTCGGTGTAGAAAAATGTCCATCTACAAGATGTTGCTTCTTCCTAAACAAGTTCGATTACAGATAATAGTAGAACTAGTTAATGACCACTGCTTTGCATACGCCCACTATGTATCAAACAGTGCCCTGGTATAGGTAAGACAGGCCTCCTCCTCTTACAAGAAAACAATTTCCTAAAGATGGACTGAAGGGTGGATGGTGTTCTGGTTTGGTTCCCCGTGGCTGTGGTGCAGCACTCTGGCTAAAGGCATCTTGGGGAGGAAAGGAAGGAGGCCAAGACAGCAGCTCACGGGGGAACCTGGAGCAGAAAGCATGAAGAAGCGCTGACTAGCTTGCTCCAGGTTTTCTTACACTGCCCGGGCCCACAAGCCTAGTGGATGGCGCCACCTACGGTGGGCTGAGGCCTCTTACATTATGCTGCACAGATGGGCCCACAAGCCTAGTGGATGGCGCCACCTATGGTGGGCTGAGGCCTCTTACATTATGCTTCACAGATGTGCCCACAAGCCTAGTGGATGGTGCCACCTACGGTGGGCTGAGGCCTCTTACATTATGCTGCACAGATGTGCCCATAGGCTCATCAAGTGAAGGCAGTTCCTCAGCTGAGGGTCCCCCTTTGTGTGGCACAGAAAGTTGGGTGTTGTTCCATAAGTGTGTTCCAACTTGGGGAAAGCCTTCCTGTCCCGCAGTGGGTAATAGCTGTATAAATCACTCACTGGGCACCGGGGATCAGAAGATGAAGAAGATGGTCCCCATTCATGGGCAACTTCTGTGTCAGAACTCAAATCCACATTAGAAAGTGAGGGGGCAAAACCAGGATGTGATCTGCACATTGGACACTGCTGTTGCCATCCACATGTTGGGTGTGGTCGGGAAACCACTGATGGACGTAACAGCTGCAGAAGCAGGAAGCAGAGGGGTAGAACAGAAGGCATGCTCTGTGTCAACACCAGTCTTAGAGGTCAATGACTAGGATAGACAGGGAAGCAGGATAAAGATGGAGTTGGGATAATTCAAAGGGAGACATCATTAAGCCTGTCCTGGTTGCCAAAGCCTATGATGACACTTTAAATGCACTCTTCTTTACAAGATCCAGGTGTAGGGGACCGAAATCTCCTTGTGATACACATAAGGACACTTGAGGCCACTTCTCTAAAGTGAATGGCTGAGCTGAGCTTTGGCCAAGCCAGAGCTCTGGCTGCTATGTACTGTCTTAATTCTTAACGATAGAGGTGGTGAAAGGGAGAACATGGCACTGAACAGAATGATAAATAATGGTCACTCTGTGCCTAGGATTCTCGTTTGCAGAATTTTCTGCTATAGAAGATCTGTTAGATGAAAACGAGACCACCTCACATTATCACTAAAGCCCTAGATTATAAACATAAAAATGGTTGATATAATCAGCTAGGAATCAGAATCAGAAGTGTGAACTTCTGTTATCAAATACGATCCTTCATTCTTAGCTCCAAAGGTTTAGCTTTCTGTGATGAGAATTACACCATGAACATGGCAGTCCTTTCATGTGGGCTAACCCATAAGGAAACCTCCTCCTAGTCTCTTAGTGCTGTAGGGGCCAACACAGGGCATGAGAAAATGAAGGGAAGAAAGCAACTTTTGCCCAGAAGAAGGTATCAAAGCTTAGATAATGGTGAGCTCACATGCCATTGCTAGGAGTGATTAGATACCAATGCATCTGAACAGGAAGAAAATCCCCTTCACAGATCCACAGTAAGTCCTTGCATCTTTAGAATGATAAGCAGTAAATCACAAATACCTTAGGCTTCTCCAACCTACTCTATCCATTCTAGATTGAATGTCTCTCTTAATCTTAAGGAAAATCTGATAAAAGAGAGAGAGAGAGAGAGAGAGAGAGAGAGAGAGAGAATAAAAGTTAACTTTCTTGCTGCTCTCTGTGGTTTGACACCAGAGAGGGAAAAAAGTCAAACGCTAGCCCCAGCTGCAGCACCATACCCAGCCATCAGAAGAACCACGTTCTTATCAGCCCTGTCTAATCGACAGCTTCTATCAACCAGGCATGTGTGCTCACCAGCATGATCAGAAGAGCCAGAGCCATGTTGCCTGATCCATGGCTGCCTCTCTGGGATTCCCTTCTCCTGGCTGGGGGAAATGGCAGGAATGATGACGCCTAGTTCACTGAGTGCTCCCAGAAATATCAAGTGAGGACTTGAATAACTGTGAGTTGTCACTAAGTACTACTTGCTCTCTCTGTACCATATAACCAGGGGAGAAATCACATGATCTAGAGAAATGAAGGCACTTGCCCAGTGTCCACCAGTCCTCTGCTGAGACCAGGCTGCTTCCAGAGCTAGGTTCCTTCTTAGTGCAGACCTGACATTTGAACATATTTGACCCATAACAAAAGAATCAAAATGATATGCCTGCTTCACCGCCTGAAAAGCTTACATTGGATTACTGATCACCTTGTTGAGGCCAAGGTGCTAGCTCCTGAGCTCACTGGATAAAAATATATTCAAGAAAATGTCCCTCTTGCTGACTTGGGAAGTGGATGGGCATGCATATAAATAAATAGTATTAAGATTTCAGACATCCTTAGGTCACCCACTTTAAAAAGAAATTCTTGTGCAAGAGTCACTTAACCCTCGGCGGATTTCTGAACCTTACCCCAGATTCCAGCCGACTCCACCTCCGGGCAGGGAGAACAAACACAAGTGTGTACAGGACTCCACTTACACTGCTGCTGATCAACGCTGCTTCCCCAGTGTCCCCACTGGGTCAGGGCCTGGTCCTGATAAGCACATCTCTAGTGGATAGAACTCAATCCCAAGAGTCTAGCTCCCTACTGACTGCCTGTCTAGCCTCCCAGAGTCCAATTTCAGGCCTCTAGGGTTAGTCCATGTCAACTTAGGAAGATGAAATAAACACAAAAGAAAAGAACGCTATCAAGATGGTAGTTCTCAAGTTAGAGCACAATAAATAGAGTTTTGTCTCAATCAGACTTGGGATGTAGGGAGTGTTTGGAGATGAGAGCGGTTTATTTCCTAACATAAAAGAAATCTTCTGACACAATGAAGTCAGTGGAGAAAGGCGTTGATTATAGTCAAAAGGCCAATGAATCTCCTTTGGAGATAATCTTCGTATAAATAAAACATGCCAACAAGGTTGACTAAATCTCAAGGGTTTTAAACAGCATCAATAAACCCTTTTATACACTGGCACCCAGCTGAAGCCGGTGACCTTCACATTATTAGGCTGGGCTTTAACTACTGGGAAGGGGTGAATCATTTCTGGATTCCTAGGCTACGGGTAGCCCCCACATTTTCTTAGGTTTTCTAATTTTGGGAGAAAGCATTTTTGGTTTGACATGTCACACAGCTCTATACATCTTCCAGTGTTTTCTTTTAGCAGGTTAGTTTAAGAACTCACTTCTAACTTTAAAAAGTGTATCTACAAAAGAAGTCTAAAACAATGATATAGTATAGTAAATACAATCTTGATATAATAGACACTGCTAATGCTTCATTAATAGCTAATGAAAATTTTATTCATATTTGTTGTTTCAAAAGAATAGCATCTGGCAAGGGGAGCAGTTCATTGGCAGGATGTTTGCCTAGGAGATCCGTGGCAAATACATACATCTCAGATACATACATATGTATACATATTCACATATATACATATATGCATATGCACATAGATGTGTACATACATTATATACATATACACATTCATACAAATATTCACTTACACACACATATATATCCATCCATCCATCCATCCATCCATCCATCTATACATGCATACATACATATATACATACATACATACATACATACATAGAGTCATGTGGGTATGGATTGGTAGGATTCCAGGAATGTTCTAGCATATCCAGTAGCTGGACTTTTAAAAGTGCAATACATATTGTCACACGGTTCTAGCAGGCTTGTTTCAAAACTTGTTTCAAAAACTTAACAGATCTAAAAGACAGAAACTCTGTCCCTACATTAATATCTTGTAAGATACTAAGTATACGCAGTGACTGAATGCTGGGCCGCCACATTCCATCAGGCTTTATACGCCCATCATAACAAGAAACTGGTCACCACAGAACATTTGGTTTTGAAAACCCAATAGTGAAAAATTGGAGGCAACTTCTTTCCATACTGCTGGGGCTTTCACACTTTAACTTGCCCCTCCCATTGGCCCCATACACCACACACACACACACAAACACTCACCACACACACACACACACACACACACACACACACACACACACACACTCAAACACTCACACAGCATTTGCTCTAGTAATGTGGAAAATGCTCTTGTAGTTGGAGTCCTACCATGCTGACCCTGGCTGACATCATCCATTTCAACCATCTTCAATTTATACTGTCAGCAAGCTAGGTAAGATGCGGTGGGGGAGTGGGGGAGTGGGGGAGGGTGGGGTGCAAGAGTGTCTTTACTCTTTAAAGACCTTTTAAAGGGCCTTCTTTGCTATATCACACTAGAACACACGCAAGATCTCAAATTCCTGCATTCCAGTTAGCATTAGTAAAACTGATAACTAGAAATTTAAAACTTTCTATAAATTCCTATTTTTAAAGGATGCAAATAAAAAGGTTAAAAAATAATTTTCTCTGAAAATTGACACAGCTTAACTGATTCTATTAATGCTTTAGGGTTTAACAAATATCAGCTTGGTAGCCACGGATGATGATACAGACTTAGAGTCACCACACTCAGGTGACCAAAACAGAAGGTTTCTGAATGCAGGTCCAGCCTAGGATACAGAACAAGAGAGCCCCATTGCAACACCAAGAAAACCGTGCATTCAAAGAGTTGCCTTTGGGCCCAGTGTGCAGTGCAGTAATTAAATAGGTCACCGACAAGGCAGAAAGCACGCCAAAGCAACTTCTGGTGTTAAGAAGGCTACTGGAGGGTAAGTGGAGGCAGCACTGTGGTGGCGTCTCGAGAGGCTGCTACTGAACGGAAGTCCTAACACTGAAGAAACAGCAGTGTTCACACTGCACACACAGCAGCTCACACTGTGGGTGTGGTTCACACCAGAGAGAAGGTTCACAGAGAGGCTCTTGGCGGACACTGGCTTTCCTGGTGCAGTGACATACCCCAGGTAGCCCAGGGGAGGCAGGAGATGATCCATCCCGAGTGACAAAGCCGGAGGTCCTCTCCGCTACCCCCTCATCAGGGTGCAGCTCCTCCGCCAAGGATAAACGTCACTAGGAGGAACCCAGGGTGTCAGAGAACCTGTCCCCACCTCCACTGAACTAGTCAGCTGCCTCTCTAGCAGGGACCAGTGGGCCATTCTGTTACCCTTCCTGTTTCTTTGACAACTTTTAGTGAGAAAAGGCTGCCTAGAATAGAGCCAATTCTAGCAATATCTAATGACAAATTTTATTGATACATAAAGGGACCATTAAGTCCCTAGCTATGACCACACCCAGTGATAATTCTGCCAACAAGTTTGCCTTTTGATAGCCAGAAAATGGTTGTAATGTTGAGCTGCATACAATGGCTTTTGTGGATTTCTAAACTTTTTCTGACATTCATGTATCTACCTAATAGTTTAAAATTGCCTACTGTGTGGTACTGCAGCCCTGACAATATGTCCATTTGCCCTTACATAGTTCCCATTCAAGTTAAGACGATCTCAGAAGAGTAAAATAGGTTAGCTGCTAAGTGCCCCATCAGACTATTAGAGCTGCAGGTACAGAGGGACATTAAAAGTAGTTTCCGCATAAGATATCAGAATCTGTATTTACACACACACACACACACACACACACACACAGGACAAAACTCAGCAGCACAAAGATCCTATCTGACAACAGGAAAAGGATGCTAACGAATGTTGGGTGAGATCTTTAAGTGGCACACCCCGACGCCCCGCCTAGGGTGGCCAGCCCCCTTCTGAGCTTCCACGTCTGCAGCATTTGCTCGCACTGAGGACAGTCTGTCCGACCAATCCTCCTGCACACTGTAACTCTTCTAGGCTTGTGCTGCAGCAGAGCAGTCTGGTAACCATCTCTAGACTTTCAGACAAATATCATTGCCGAAGTGTCCACCACTCTGAGAGATGAGCCGAGAGGAGACTCTTGCCGGAAAGCTCACCCTTGAAACTATGTTCACAAATTGTGATTTGACATTGTTAGGATTCTCTACTCCACTGTGGTATCTCCGTCTCCTGATGGTGATGCTGCCCTACACTAACCCAGAGGTAGCTGCTTCTTCAACAAGGATTTGACTTTGTAGATGGGCAAAGGGACAAACATTTTTATTACCTTAGCCTTAGACTATCTTGTATATATCATAGACCAGGCGAGCTTCACACAGCCATGACAGTAATATTTTGTCACGGCATCACATAAGACAGAGAACAAAAGAGAGAGCATCCGACTGGGGGTGCCGTGGCGACTCACTTACCCGGGATGGGAATAATAGGAATACTTTCGTTGGGGACCACCCGAGGTGAACTGCTGTCTTCCACGTAGAAATGAGCAGTCTGAAAACATTTTCTGCGTGGAAAAGAACAAGATGCCAACAGTGAGCACAGAAGTACACTTTGTCTAAGTTTATCATCTCAAGATCCTTCTTTAACAGTTTCTCCCAGCTTGAAACATCGCGCAGCACTGATGGCAAACCCAAAGAAAAATAGTACAAATGCAAGCACAGCACTTAGCACGCTGGAGCAGCCCCAAAAGGCTGAGTAGCCATCTCTCATTCCAGCCAACCCCAACCCCAGAGCTCCAAACGACTCAAAGAAGTGAGAATTTGGCACAGAGTAAACTCCTGCACAGGACACTACCCAGTCTGCAGCTGGCCCGGTACAGAGGAACCGTTTGCACTTCTCTCTAACGGCCCCCACGTACCAAGTTCAAAACCACACCTTGAATCCCTTCCAATAGAGTCACCAAACAGCCCAACTGTACAATAGCACCACATTGTCTGTGCTTAGCCAAGGCCCCAAAATCCTCAGACAGCTTTTAAAGGGGTCAGGGGGCTTCAATAGGGAAAGCATGCCCAAACCAGGGGCCCTTTCCAGACCACGGCTGAGCCTGCAGGTGTTTTCTGCTTGCCTCCAGGTCATCTTTGTTTTTACCTGTACTTCAAGCAGAGCAGGGAGCACACAGTGGTCATCACAGGACAGGCAGTGCACAGAAAGGCTATGCGCGGCGCACGCAGCCTCTGCCCGAGAGAGGCTGGCCAGCCCTCAGCCTTCCAGCTCCACGTCACTGCTTGCTGAGGCCCTAATGAGCTGCCGGAAACACCGACTGAATATTTAATGAGGTTCCTCAGTGTGAATGGCTATTGTGACTTGAGAAGGGTCCCGTTCATCTGGCGGTGGCTGTGGAGGGGCTTTACAATAGCTGGCCCTGCTGCTGGGTCTCTTAGCCAGGCAGACAGCATCTTCTAGCGCTCCCAGTCACCAGGCTGAGTCCCACTCCTCCTGTGTTTCACGTCAAGCAACATTTACACACCTTGGCTTTGCATTTTCTGGGGTCTATCTTCCAACTACTAGGGATAAGTCAACTTTACTTCAGGGTGTCTTTTCTCATCTAGTGGAAAAAAATCCTGGGGCATTTTTAAAAAGCCAAAGAAGGTGTGGGGGGGGGAATTCATAACTCTAAGAAGCCAAATCAGATCCTGTGAGAAGACCCTCACTGTCACCTTGCTTTCCCACAGCAGGACGCTGTAGACTTGCTATCACCAATGCCTCTACAATGAGGACTTTTCCTTTAAATTCTCCCCCTTTTCACATGGGGAGGGGATCAGTCTGCATTGCTCTTCCAAGGCATAGGGGGTCCCTGAACATAAATGACTCTAAGCTCACATGTTCTACCAAGAAAAGGTGAGCATTTTCTGCAAGCACCTGACATATGGAATAGAAGTCGGGGAGACAAGCGTTGATAGCTGGTCTTGAAGAGCCTTTGCACGGCCTGGTGTAAGATGCGCACACTGTGGGGCTCTGGCCCTAACGACCTGACGCCAAATCCTCACAAAAAATACGACTACCATTTTGGAAATGCCAACTTCTTTCTGTTTTTTACAATTAGTTGTCAATTTCTTTTTGCCTTTGTGTTCTTGTTTGTTTGTTTGTTTGTTTGTTTGTCTGTCTGTCTGTCTCTTCTTCCCTCTCATAATCCCGTGTGCACAGATTTCTAGGATGCAAAGCTGAGGTTGAAACATGGGTCCCGGAGGCTGCGACTGAGTGTGAACCTTGCTCGGTCAGGACCACAGCTGTTGGCGTTCTATGCTTTTGTTTACTCGGCAACCTGGACAAGTTCTCGAAGTCACTCAGACACATGCCATCCAGTCTGCCGGCCCAGCTTCAAAACACAGAGGAACAAGTGAACAGCAAAAATAACAACCGCCTGGTAACCTCCGGGCTGCGAAGAGCAGCAGAGGTGTAATCCCAGCACTCCAAAACCTGGATCTTAAGCTCAAGACCAGCTTAGGCTAGCAGTGTGAGACCAGTCTCCAAAAAAAAAAAAAAAAAAAAAAAAAGGTTTCTGTTTTAAGACCGCAAATTACTATGCCTATTGCTTTTAGAACAGGAAGCGGTTAGCACATGGGATTCCATTACTGGCTAAGTTACACAATTAAGCCAGACAACTCAGGACGGAACAAACCACGGTGCAGATTATTATTTTCTAGAAGACGGGCACACAGTCCAGCCAGCCTTGCTGGTACATGTAGAACAGCTGCACATTATCTTTAGAAAAACGCAGTGTGTACTGAAGCAAATCTCACTCCCGTGCCCCATGTGCTGCTGTTTTTAATGGATTTTTCCCTGGAGTAAAGTAACTCTGTGATTGTCAGAGCAGGGCTGGCAAGGGGTGGGGGTGGGGGTGGGGGTCAGGAACCTGGGAGATAAAGCTCTGCACATCTGCGCCCTGCTGCATGGCACATGCTTTTATCCCCCACGGTGACATGGGTCAACCAGTCAGCACAGAACCTGGGGAAGCCGTCGCCCTTCCAGTGGAAGTTTTATGGCATATGGCAGGTGTTAACTCAGGACCCAGCCACAGCAGCACACATGCAAATTATATGTTCTCTGCAACTGGCCATAATCCTCAAAACCAATTCCTAGAGCCTAGCTAAGCACCGGAACAGATGATCCTTTCAGAGACACGAGCGAATACAAATGAACAAGAGGAAGATCAGTTAAAATCACCTGAAACCCTCCTCCTTACTCTAATCATCACTGCTGTTGTGGTTGGGGTGGGGGTGACACATCCCTCCATATTTCTGCTTATTTGCTTATCTGGTATTCTTTGATCATTGTTAATGATGTTGGGAGCAGGAAAGACAAGAGAGACAAGGTCTCCGCCTTCTTTCTACTTAAGTTCTCATAGGAAAGGGAACCACAAATATGGCAGTGGTGTCGAGGAAATGCAGTTTCACAGGGTTGCGATTAACTGATGAAGATTTAAGAAGGGACAGTGTGGCATTTGAATTGAGGTCTGAACGTGAAGGACAGGGGCAGTGGGAAGAGC
The DNA here is from genome assembly GCA_964023405.1 of Apodemus agrarius. Classification (NCBI taxonomy): domain Eukaryota; kingdom Metazoa; phylum Chordata; class Mammalia; order Rodentia; family Muridae; genus Apodemus; species Apodemus agrarius. Next base: position 109,936,611 of record OZ030013.1, on the reverse strand, counting down.
ATTCTAGGCAGAGACAGCAGCTGTGAAAGCATCTTAGAACAGAGAAAACCTGACAAGTTACTCGAACTTAATGGAGTCTGTAAGGTTGGATATGATGGCAAGAGCCCCAGCAAAGAAGACCCAGGACCTTTGCTGGCTTTTGTTGAAGTCTAAGAACCAGGCAAAGCCTAAGGACTCTAGCCCATGCTGCGACACACTTTTAACTCTCTCTTTGAACAAGCTCACTTGGGATGTTGTATGAGAGATGGTCCATAGAGCATCAAGAAGGTAACAAGAACATCAACTAAGGGCTACTGTTGTAATCACTCCAAAACTCAGGTAGGTAAGTAGATGGTGAGTAGTGTGTGTGTGTGTGTGTGTGTGTGTGTGTGTGTGTGTAAAACATGTGGTGGTACTGTGAACTGACCCTAGAGCTTCACACATGATAAATGTTCTACCATTGGGCTACCTTTCCATCTCTGTTTTATATATTAATAACAAACTACAGCCTTGGTATAGACATATATCCCTTCTAAGAAATATAGATGGCATCACCATTACTAGTGTTTGCCCAACCTCCACTACATTATTAGAACCACTGCTTTAAGGAGCATCTATCTGGGGCCAGGCTGCCAACTCATTCTCAAAGTGCGATGATCTTTTCTTGAGTGCAAATGCTATACTTTGGTTTTAACTTTCCAATAAGGCAGAAGGATATTGTATGGCACTGTATTTTAATTTGTTCATTTCTGAAAAGTCCCACAAAAAATAGGTTTTTTTTTTCCTTGATGTTTAGCAAGATATGAAAAATAAAAAGCAAAGGCAGGGATTTTGGAGAAATGGGAAAATACCCACATGTCAGTTCCTCTAAACCTCCCCCTTGCCCTTGCTCCTAGACGCTGGGTTGCCTCTGAGTCTGAGCCCAGGGGATCGGGACAGACTTCCTCAGAGTGTTCTCAAGGACGGCGCTGAGTGTGCAATTTCAGTTTTCTTTGTAGTTTCAATTCTCTTTCAACCAACACAGCCTAATCACGCCTCCTTGAATGAACAGATTTCTTGGATAGTGAAAAGCTTTTTCCAAAATTGCTTTACTGTGATATTTACACGGGTATTATTATAAAAATGGAAGACAAAGTAGATCATGTTTAGAATAATGAAGAAGTGTGTTTACAAGTTCAGTTACAAATTACAGCCTAGTTCACCGCCAACGTGCATTCTGTGCCCTTTTTCTCTTCCTTTCCCCCAGGGTGCTCGACCTTCTCTTGGGAGCCAGGGCCAGGTTACAGATGTTCACTGGATTGACACCATTGGTTACTGGTAATCCAAATGACCTTATGCCTTCCCTAATCGATACTAGTAGCATATATTTTGTCTGACATTCTTCTAAAGAGTTTCCAAATTTAGAGATTCTTTGAAGTTTTGAGGTTCCTCTCTGTACCTGCCTGCTCCGCCTATGTTAGTCAACAGTGGTTACTGCAGATGTCCAGACCTCTTTGGCTTTAGTAAGTCGCGCAGGACAAAGCCAGTGACAAGCACCTGAGAAGGCGGGTGGGCCACAGCCTGATGTATTCTGAAGATCCTCCCTAAGGAGCTGGCTTGCAGTGTTCCCAGTTAAGAACTTCTTGTGACAAAGGGACAACAGTTACAGAGACTCTCTGATGCCATCACTAAGAAGTCACTGACAATGAAACACCCTTGAATGGAAGGTGGGCAGTGCCATACATTTGCCCATAGAAGTTATATGGGAGTTTACAGGACCCCATACAGCACGAGAAATAGTTACTATGGCATCAAGGGTGTTAAGTGTACAAAGGACTTTTGTCCAGTACATTCTTGAATAAGAATGTCAAAGTCCTCAGTTCCACTTCTGTTAGAACCCAGGTTTGATAGGGAGTCAGCTTGGTGTGATGGTGTATAAGGCCAGCCTGATCTACACAGGGACAGCCAGGGCTACCTAGTGAGCCACTATCTCAAAAAGCACAAACAGACAAACAAAACAAACAGGATAGCAAACTGCTCTTCTGTAGGAATAGGTATAAAACTGCTCTTCTGTGTGTACAATGGATAAAAGTCTCTTTTGGGAGGAGGCAAAATTACAGAGAAGGCATTTCTCGGTTCCTCCCTCCTATGGCTAATTTAAAAATAACCCTTGTGACTGACCCTACTTGTCTGATAGCAAAATTCATTGTACTCTCTGTGAAGAACTGAAGTTGTGCTATGTATTTAAGTTTACTGTGTATTCTTGTGTCTTCATTTCCAAGTGTCTGAGTACTTCTTATGACACAACTCCATTAGTGAAGAAGTATTAGGAAGCACTAGACTGAACACCTCCAGATGAGAGCGGGAAGGAGACAGCAGGACATGTTTTCTCAGTCCAACTCAGTGGGTACAAGAGATGGAATGGGACATATGTGTGTGTTGTTTCTCCAGTGGGTCATGATTCTGTATGTCTCTCCCACAGTAAGCATCCTGCCACAATGAGCCAATCTCCAACTGAACATGTCTCCAAATGCGTCTGATGCTAGACCAAGGTTGGCCAATGTATTAATCTATGATTGCTTCCAAGAAGCTCTATATAGCCAGATGGGAACAGTTTTCCTATATTCTTCTGCATTACTGTCCTCTTTGAGAAAGCTAACATGAACTTAGACATTTTAGAATGATTTCCAAAGATGGCTTCATTGAAAGCCAAAGAGTACCATGGGGGTATCTTCTCCACCAGTTCTTCTAGTCTGTCTGGATTCTGCTTAGCAGTTCCCTAGATCTCAAGGGACCTTAGATCTAGGGTTCTTGAGATCTAGGGAACTCCCACCACTGTAGTCCAGACTGTGGGATGTCTGGTTCTTGTTTCTGTTCTTTTGTACAAGTGCACAAGTGTTCCAGAGAACACTTGAGGCTTATGGGTCATCAAGTACTGTTCTGTAGCTAACATTTCTAAAAATAACTTTCCATTCTTTCAAGTAAGGGACCTAATTTGAGGACAGAGCTTTCGTCAGGACTCAAGCGCTCTACTGTTGTGACAGCAGCAGCTCTCTGTCATCGGGATGCCGCAGACATGGACCAGCATCAGCTGTCAGCTCTCCGTCTTAGAGCTCCCACGGAAGCACACAGGGTGCCAGCGCATGGCAGGTTCTGCTGTTTTTAATTGGCCCTCATGACTAATGACACGCACACAAACAGCTGCTCCAATGGCATAATCCAGTCAGAGAGCCTGGCTCTGCCAACAATACAGACTGAACTATAACGACGAGCAGGAGAGCTCTAGATTTTTAACACTCTGCCGTACTTCCTTCCAGGAATCTGACATAGACAGTCTAAAGGCAGAATCCCCAGGAAGCCCGCACTTCTGCACAGCCCCCTCCAATTCTGCTGTTTCCTCCCAGGCACCTGGTTAGACAACCTTCGGTGTGGGCTTACGATTTTCTTACTTCTGTCTCTTTCTTCGTGCCTGACAAGAATTTGTGAATAAGCAGGCAACCAACACTTTTCTGAAACAAAAGGCTGACACTCAAGTCTAGGAATGTCTAAAGAGACACTTGGCACTGTCGTCTATAAAAAGGGCCCTCCACGTCAGGCAGGGGCTTCTGGGATTTACTGACATTTGTCTCAGCGTGTCCACCCTTCTCTCAATCTTAGGCTTATTATTACAACGGTCTGTCTTATGCTGTGGATGATGGGCTGTGGGCTGGAGTGGAATCCTAACAAGGTTTTCAGACTACGTAAAAACTCAAAATCACAAACTAAACAAATGTTGATATACAGACACTAGAAATCGGAGTCGCTATCTTCAAATTAAGCACAATGGTTTTATAATCACACCAGGGTGTGAAGGAGTTTCTTAGCTGTATGGAGGCAAAATTCTAATTGCAGACCATAGCAGGCAGTTGGATCCGCTACTACTGAATATTAATTAAGCAATCTTAAACGATTCATAGGCTGCCCTCATTTGAATTTATAGTGCCATACCCACTAATAATCTCATTTGTTTTCATGTTGTCAAGAACAGACATCCCATTAATATTTACTTTTGTAAATGGGTATGTTGTAGTGAACTTTGAGTTAGAGCCATTTATTAATGGAAAGCTGCAAACACTAACAGGCCATCAAAGAAAGAGATTGATAGTTGTGCTAAAAAAGACTCCGATTGATTTATTAGGGCAAAATGCTCCCAGAAACAGAAATGACAAACAATAGAAGAGAAAGGCTGTGGATATCTCTGGGCTTCCCCTCAGGAGTGTCTGCCTGAAACTACTCCCGGTCCCTCTTGGAAGGTGGCCCGATTCAGTTCTAAGTTGAGATTTTTCATACACAACAACTCACTTGCTGCTAAGTTGTCCTTACTGCCTGCTAAGTGATCCAGTTTATGTAGCTAAGTTTATACAGAGCAGTCTCCGGAAGGGCTCTTCCAGCATGAAAGATTCAGACATCAAAATATGCTTCTGGTTGGCATATTTTCCAAGTCAGGGAAGGGGACACAACAATCTGACAAATCAGAGTGTGCTTTGGGGGATAATAAAGTGGCATGTTTCGCTCGCATCGGGACTGCTGGGACTCCTGGGCACATGGCTGTCATACTCTGGACAAGCAGAGGACAGAGTATGAGAGGGAGGGAAAGAAGGGGAGAGAAAAGAGAACAAAATCACCCGAAGGATGGACAGATGGACAGACAGGAGATGGAACGCAGACACCATGCGAAGAGAAAGGGCTCCCAAATATTTGGGATTTCACGTAGGTAGCAACAATGTCCGCATTCACTCCTGCTGTAGCTAGACTGACAGAGAAAAAGGTGTGAATTCCACGGTGAGCATGTTACTGGATAAGTCAGGTGGCCTGTAGTGACTTTCCTTAAATGGGAGAAGATAAGCAAACTGCTCACATAGAAGTGGCCCTGAGACAATCTTTCTTGATCAACCTTGGTTTTGCCAAGAAATTCTAACCGATCCCGAGGGATGACTGCGTGGGCCTTTCCAGGGAAGTGGACAGCAGAGGCCACTTCCTATGTGGTTCCAAGAAGATAAACCCCTCACAGTTCATCCCAGGACTCAATGGAGACGTGGGGAAGGCCTGGCCCCAGGGTCTTTGAGACAGTTGTCCCACCTTTGCACCTTAGCCTGGAAATGTTTGCGCACCTAGAATATGGTGACAGGTGCTTACCACTGATCCAAACCCCACTAGCTTGAGGCAGTTAACAGAACCATGCAAGTCCAGGTCAGTTCAAGGAGGAGAGGAAACAGATATCTCCACTCAGACTACCATCTACAATGGTCTAGTCGCTACTTACTTCCTAAACATAATGACTATTTTGTTGTAAAATTTTTGTTTTTGTTTTATTTTTGTTTGAAACATAGCCCTCTACATAGCCCTGGCTGTCCTGGATCTCACTCTGTAGACTAGGCTGGCCTTGAAATCACAGAGATCTGCCTGCCTCTGCCTCCCTAGTGCCAGGATTGAATGTACGCAGCACCAAGTCTGGCTTGTTGTAATACTCTTAATAGCCTTAATATTTCAGGATCTTGGAAGGTTCTCTGTGATTTTTTTAGTGAATACCATTGTAGCAGTACTTAGGAAACTTGGGATGGGGCTCCCAAAAGATACCCCAATGTCATCATGTGACATTTACAATGATCAAGAATTCACTATTAAAAGAGCAATTAAGGTACCCACATAAGAACTTTGGAACAAGTCTCTCAGAATGGAGAGATTGCCTGAAACAGTGGCTCTCAATTTATGGGTCGTGATCCCTTTGGGAGATGAGTGACCCTTTCACAGGGTCACATAACAGATATCCTGCATATCAGATATTTACATTAAGATCCATAAGAGCAGCAAAGTTACAGGTATGAAGTAATAGTGAATCTAATTTTATGATTGAGGTCACCATTACACAAAGAACTGTAGTAAAGGGTCACAGCATTAGAAAGATTGAGAACCACTATATTAAAGAAAAAACATTTTAATAAGATGGTAAGACACTGGGCATACACTGACTCGTCCTACATCTCTGCTGAATTAACACTAAGGCCATGGTGCCCAGCACTAAAGGGGAAGCAGATACACACACACACACACACACACACACACACACACCACACCACACCACACACACACACACACACACACACACATACTGCCAAGAGAAAGACCTCAGAATCAGAGGCGGAGAAGGACGGTGTGGAACCATCTATCAGAGCACCATCCATGAATCCTGTGCTGCCGCCAGTTTCCTGAATTTATCCTGCAGCTGTATTTATCCATGTGCAAAATGAGACATTAACAAAGCTACCCAGCATGGCACTGTCTTGTCACAAAATTGACAGCCTTAGAGGACTCTTAAATAAACCATGGCATATCTATTTAATGCTCCCCCAATAGGGGGACGGAGCTAGAGCTGCCTAGAGAAAAACTGTATTATCTCGAAGCCAAGCACATGGGTAAAACATGTAATTCTTTACTGTGTGAAAGGAGACAGAGGTATCCCTGTTTGTTTAGATATATAACAGTTGTCCAATAATGAATAATTTTGGAAAAATGAGCACATATTTGTGAGTAGGTGGGGAATAGGGTGGGTAGATGGAGCTGTCAGGTTATATATGATTTTAAACTTTATTATCATGAATGATGTCAAATCGTACTTATTCACAATTTAAGTGGACTTTTTTTGTTTTTTTGAAAACTTTGAATACTTGAGTCTGGTTTTTATAGTTTTGTCCTTAGGTCACACCTTTCACGACTTGGGGCCCTCAGAGGCACACACAGGAACAGCTAAGGAAAGGGTCAGGAAAAGCAGGGGTAGAAGGCAGAGGTCACACCAGGGTGCCTACCCTCCTTCCGCTGCTGTGTGGGGTGCTGCTCTTTCAGTATCTGTGGAGGAGAGGAGAGAGAAAGAGACAAAGGCAGACATGGAGGCCGCTGAGGCTGCTTGTCCTGATTCCAGCCTCCAGTAGAAGCTCAGAAGAGCTGGCAGCCTGTGCACCAGAAAACCACACAGGTCAGAGCGGGGTTAGCAGCTTAGGTGGGTGGGTGCAATGAGGAACAGCGTGAGCACGTGTGAACTGCAGACCTTAGGCGTATAGAACACACAGGGGAGAGGGCAACTGTAAACTTCGGAGGAATCACATAGGCAGGGCAGCTCCGTAGGAAGAGCAGGAAGCCCTGAGCCCCACGTGGACAGAGACTCTATCGGTCCCGGCTCTTCCTTGTAAACTACCAAGCATAGCACAGAGTGGGAGGGAAAGGACCTGCTGGAGATCTAGCTGCCGAGAGTGGAGGTCCCACTCCAGCAGGACTGCCTGACCATGTCACTTCCCTTCTCAGGGTCTCCATGTTTCCTCCTTCTCAGGTGTTAACCAACAATTCCATATATGCTGCCTAATTTAATCTTACAGCCATTCTATAAAGAAGAATTCTCAATAGACCCATTTCCTAGATGAGAAAATTAAGTCTCAAAGGGATCCCATGCCAAAGAGTCAGGAAGGGGTAGAGCTAACGTGACAATCCACATGTCTGAGTCCACGGTTTATAGCCATACTATAAAAAAATGCATTTGATACTGCATAACTCACAGAGTCCATAAACACCTGCAGTTCCTTAAGATGATCCTGAGCTTGCACCTAGGTGGAAATAATACGTTCCCTTGGTCTTAAGCAAAGAAGTTATCAGATTCCTTGTAATAAGCTGCAGACATGAGGTGCCTCCTGGGTGAAGCACAGTGGGCCTGTAGCAAGTCCACTTCCCCAAGTGCACATAAGCAGCTGAGAATTCTGTCTGAGCGCCCAACAATGGATGGGCATTGCCTTTGTGTTGTACATGAATCATGCTGGTTCTTCAAAGCGCTACAGTAAGACATGTCACCATGGGCTGGGTATTTCATCGGTTTGCCTGATGTCCATGCGAGAAATGTCACCGTGGACTGGGCGTGAGAACTGTTCCCATGATGTCCACAGACCCCTCTCTCTTAAGAGAAGATCTTTAGGTTTAAAACAATAGAGTTTTTTTGTCCCATATTTGAAAAGCTGATTTGAAAGTATACTAGAAATTGAAAATTCAACAAACTTTTTAAAAAGAGGTCCTAGAAAGGAATAATGACATCACCAGAGTCAGTGAGCCATACACAGGGCCAGAACTGTACAGCATGCGGATGGGCCAGCCAGGACCTTTCTCATTAACCTGTCAAGATTCCTTCTCAGGAATCAGAACTCTGTTTCCTGGGAATGTAAGTGAAATGTCATCTCAAAAATCAGATCTACAACCAACAGAGACAAGCCATTCCATGTAAAAGGTTAGATACAAATTGTGTAAATTGCTTTACTGAAAGTAAAAAAGACCTACTTACAACATAAGTTGATTAAATACCCCACTTAATTGTTTAGTAATAAAAGATTATTAATTTTAAACAGTTTATATGAGATAAGTCTTATATAAATATTCTCAAGAGGTTCAATTGCAGTCATTAGGACTATATGTACAACTTGTAATTGTTTCATATAAAACTCTTCAGTTCAGAATATTAAGAATTCATGCACATCGACTTTTGGAAAAGCACATGCTATAGCGACATTTGTTCATTTTCTGTCTTGTTCCTGGTTTTAACCCCTTACGTATAAATTAAGATAGTTTCATTTATTAGGATTATGCTTATTTCAAAAACAAAGCTCTATCAAGCATGCAACATCTTAATTGATTTTTTAAAAGGAAATGGATGCAGCATACACCAGACACGCAAACACAGCGTGCCCACAGTGTTACCAATAAAGACAGAAAATACGGCCCAGCCAGCGCACAGACAAAAGCGAAGCAAGCAGGCGCTGGGGCTGCTGCGGTGGACGGCAGCCTCCTGGACGCACAACTGGGCTTTCCAGATCTTACTAGCTGGCATGGAACAGGCGCACACCAGCATTTTCTGTCTAGAAGACTTCCATCCCCATAGCAACAAAAGAAAAGTTCCGCAAGCCAGTCCCAGCCGTGGAGACTCCCCGTTAAGCTGGGCCGCCCTCACCTGCTCCCTTTCTCTCCTCTCTCCCCAGAAGAAGGCACTTCACGGGAACGCCGGGGAAAGCCCTTGGACTTTATTTTGTTACACCCTCTAAATGGACAAAAGACAAAAGAGAACATGTGTAGAAGACAGTATTTCAATTGGTCCCCCAGTGTTATACACCAATGCCCTCCGCCCAGACATCCCTGCCATCACAACTTCATTCACAGCATTTTCCAAAGGGCACATATATGCCAAAATGGCTGGCGTCGGGGAGGTCTCTGGTGCTGAGGTAAGAGACACAAGGTAGCCCTGTTCTCCAAAACAGTGGTTTATAAATCGGAGGGTGGTGTCATTCTCATGTCAGCCTGCTCGTTGCCTCTGCCGGCAGACTGTCCCAGCAAGCAGACAGCTCTGAAGAGGACAGGGCTTCCAAGAACTTGTTGGGTCTCCACTGCCCAGTGCCTGTCACATGACCTGCCCTCTGCCATCGATTTCTCTGCGTTAGACAGATCGGGGGCGTTGTCTGTTCCGAACACATTCTTGTCATTTTTACACAGAAAGTGCCTCAGACAGGCAGGGACACTTGGCAAGGTATTGCTCTATGTAGAGTCTCTTAAATTCTAAGTACCTTAGCACCCGAGACTTGCCGGCCCATGTGAAGGATGCATGTTCTAACAAATGCAAACACTTGTGGGTGGCTGATTATATTTGATTGCCCAAGCTACTTGGGCTATAGGATTTCACAGTGAAATGATCTTATCCTAAGTCTTGTTCACAGAACTGGGGGAGGGGGGGGAAACCCTAATATATAACCCCCTTTTTTTTTTTCAGGCTCCCTGCTGAATCCTGCACAGAAATTGTGGGGTCAGAGGGCCTGAACCACTTCTCAGTAACCGCTTCCTTCTGGGAACCAGAACCTCTAGCTTTTTAGTGTTCATGTTTTTCTTCTCCTGTCATATATAAGTTTTAAGGTCCTTTTTTCATTCCTAGTGCTATTACACCATTACACACAAGTGCTTGTCATAGGATAGGAGCTCACCTTCAGAGAAAGTAGAACTTGACTGGCAGCAAGGTTGAAAGGGGGAGGGACTGTTGCAGTTCAGAACTTCCTGTCTCTCTCTCTGGAGACTACTCTGTCACTACAATGACTGTCCCCCAAACATCACAGATATGTTGTGTGGCTGCGAACACTAATCTGAAGAAATCACGACTATGTTAGAATGTTTTTATAAATTTTCAGAAAAACTTGAAACTTTCAGCTTCCTAAAATATTTAGACTTTTTCTCAACCCTTAGCCCTGCTCTGAATTCTGCCAGATTTACTCTTTCGGGAATTTTGGAGCAGAGCCGGCTATCTCCACAGCTTTTCCTCACGCACAATCACAGGCTCTGGAGACTCCCACCCGTAAACTGACAACACTTTCGTGAGAAGCAAATGCCACCAATCAGTAACTAATATCCCCGACAACCAAGGGGTAACCTGATCAAGCACAAGGAAGGCTGGGAGAGAAGGCAGTGAGTTCCGAGACTCTGGAAGAAGATGGGTTACGCGGCCTAGAACCCACACCCAGGGAGTCGGCTTTCTGCTTTCTAAGCAGTGAGCTCTGTTTAAAACAGCATCAGCCGGCACTTCCCCAGTATAACCTGGGCTGCCTTTGAAGCATCGAGGAACATGTTTAAATGGCCACCTTTAGCTGTGCCTCCCTCCCGACTTTGTCTAATGACTGTGTGTTAGCCTGTTCCAAGAGCTTCCACCGGCATCTCAGGGCCAGCTCGACAGCAGGGGGCGGTTACTATAACAACTGACAGCCCTCATGAATTCTGAAAGGCCCCTGAGTAGCCATTTGGGAAACAGTTATTGAGCAAAAAGTTGCCCGGGATCTGAGGCATTAGTGGCCACGTGACTCGGCTTTCCCTGAACAGTTGGGAAGGAAAGGGGGGAGAAGAGTGCCCAGCTCCTGGGAACACCTGGGGACCTCAAAACGTCCCCCACCTCCATTGCTTTCAGATTCTCGGGGCAAGACAGCTTAACACCAGAGTTATCATCATCCCAAATCTCCAAGGCAAGTCTTAATTTGGCAACATGAAATGTGTCTCAGCTCTCGCTACAGGTTTGACATGTTTTCAGGGTTTGGAGAGCTCAATGGTAAAAATTATTTCTAATGGCTAAACGTCTTGGAATATAGCCAGAGAGAGAGAGAAGGTCTAAGTAGAGATGAGTTATACAAAGGAAAATTAATTTAGAAAAAGGCAAAAACCAAACAACAAAAATACACAAAGCACCCACGAATGGTCTGCTTTTAGAGAAAACAAAGCCACCCAAAATACCACTGAAGCTCCATTTTTTTCTACCTTTTGGTTCTGGGATTGAATGTAGAGTTTCATACATGCAGAAGCCTCTGGGAAAAGCCTCTGAAAGGCTAAGAAAGTGGACTTTGCTTGACACAAAGGAAGTGTGGTTTGAGGGACAAACCTATGGCCATACTGAAAGCACTGTGACCTAGCATCCCCAAGGCTGCCCCGAGCATTCATCCTCCACTGGTTCTCTGCATAGTCACAGCTCAGATACCTTCTCCAAGAAGCTCTCCTTGGCTCTCGGTCCTCTCCCCTGTACCCTAGCCACGGTCAAGTTTCTTAAAGGGCTCACTGTTCCCCTTTGGCATGGCTGGTACCCAGGGTGTGTGTGTGTGTGTGTGTGTGTGTGTGTGTGTGTATGTGTGTGTGTGTGAGTGTGTGAGTGAGTGTGTGTGTGTGTGTGTGTGTGTGTGTGTGTGTGTGACAAAATCAACCTGGAATCAGGCAGAAGAGCAGTGAGAACAGATGCCGACTTCAGTGGCCATCACAAAGGAGCCATGGGGTTGGCTCTGTCCTGCTCAGTGTTCCCACTGGGGAAGGTGAGAACCGTACAGCTGAGTTCCCAGTTCACCATGCAAATGGACAGCCAGTTGGGGATTATGATAGGCATTATTTTCAAATAGCACAGAATATACAAAAGCATGTGCCGCTTTATACAGATCACCGGTTTCAGACAACCTTTATTTACTTATTCATCTCTACTAAGCCATAAGTCCGCAAAGCAGGAATTCTGTCTCCTACGCCATTTTCCACAGCCTTGTAGGTGTCTGAGCAGTGGTAAAAGAATCCAACAATGGAAGGAAAAAATGGGCAAGTCACAAAGGCCTTCGTTCAGCAATGCAGAATCCTAGACCGGATAAACTAACACTATAAGGTATGGATCCTGGCCAGTCTTCCTTTCTGGAAACTGTTTCCTCTCTTGGCTGCTCTCTCTCTTGGTCCCCTCTCTGTCAGGTAGGGCTTCTCGAGAATCAGAAGCACAGGCATGCAGAGAATGCTAGAACACACTTGCTGCCCCTGGTTCTCAGGGAGCTGAGACAGAGGGACGCTCATCTGAGGCTAAGCTGACACCGGATCATAAGCCCATGGAAAAATCTCTAAAAGGTGCTATGGCTCAGTGGTAAGAGTACTTAGGTAGTACACAAGGCCCTGGCTCCAACCCCTAGCGCCTCACAGGGGAGACGGTGCGACATGTGCTTTCTCTCATCCAACAATTACTTTCCTGGTGGCTTCTACTAGCAGTTTCATATTTAGTATCCCTGCCGCCACCTACTTAGGAAAAAGCAAGTTCTTAGTAAACTTTATCCTCCACGACTCCGCCAGGGTGGAAGGCAGGCTAATCTAAAGCCAGAGCCAGCGAGCCCGGACGAGCTGGCTGACAGAGCACTTGCATGCAGAGTACCTGCTCTTGTGTTCCTGCTCACAGCTAGCTGCTCCGATTGTCATTGTCACTACTGTGCATCTGGAGAAAGAGCCCACCTTCCAGAGACGCACATGTGGTCAGACACACTATGAGAACACATGGCATATTGTCACATGCCTACACCCCATGTCCATGTGTTTCCGTTTGCCTAAGCCGCCGTTATGTCCATACAAATCCTTACACATCTGTACTTTGTATGCTACCACAGTCACCCCACTCTGTCTCCCTCTGGACATCCAGGGAAGAAAAAATGGCAGTGTCAACCAAACTCATTTGTGTTCATGATGAACAGTGTTTGTTTTTGCAAGACAGAGTTTCTCTGTGTAGCCCCAGTAGTCCTGGAATTTGCTCTGTAGACTAGGCTGATCTTGAACCCACAGAGATCCTCCTGCTGCTGCTGCCGCCTCCTGAGTGTTGGGATTAAAGTCTGCCAACACTGCCTGATGAACATCATTCTTAATGAGCAGATATCAACACATAGAAAGGTCTAAAGACAGAACTCAGTAAAAGAGAGACCTTTTACCACATGCAGATATGACTCACGGATGTGAGCTGACTTGCCATAAAGTTTACAAAGGGCTTGGTCATATGATCGAGGGGGACATGAATTTACCAGATTAGAACAATACCAAACTTTAGCAAGCCTAGGGTCAGTGGCTACAGTTTCTATTTACAAAGCTTACCGTCCTATGGTCCAGAAACCATGAAGTTATCGCAGGCCTGTCTGAGAAGTGAGGCTGCCTTGTACGTCTTCGAAATCCCTTCCCAAGCTAGAATTATGTTTAATAAGACACTAGACTAAGGACGTTAACACTAATGAGCAAAGGCAAAGTCCATTTCCTCAACATCAGACTAACAGCGAGATAACTGAATATATTCAGCATTATTCAGTTCCAAGAACACCTTAAAATATAATTCTTTCTCAAAGTTTTTGTTCATATAACTTTGGTGGATTCAGAGTTCAAGATGGTTCTTATCTGGACCTCAAGGTCAGGTTACTGTGAAAACATCACATAACAGTAGTCAAATGGTTTCTTTGCCTACGGTGTCTATTTGACCTTCAAGCAGGAAAGCAGATCACATAGGAATAACTAACTGTTCTCACCACGCATGTTATTCCCCTATCTGGGGCAACACCATGTAATAGTTAACATGGTGGGCCGTGGCAGGGGGGTGGGAGGGTGGACAGATGGATCAGCGGGCAAGAACACTTGTTCGGTAAGCATGAAGGCCTGGTTCTTAGCCCAGCACCAGTATAAAGCCACGCCCTCAACTCTAGACTGTAATACCAGTGCTATTCAGGATGGAGACAGGAGGACTGTTGGGGCTTGCTTGTCTAGCTTTAGGCTCCTGGAGAGACCATGTCTCAAAAGGAAAAGCAGGATATCCAGTCTCCTACTCTGGCCTGTGCATACATGTACCCTTCCCTCCCACATATACAGTACATATAATGGTGGGCTATGAAGTCAAATTAGCTGGGTTAAAATCAAGGGTCTACCGACTAAAGATGGTCCGTACTATGACCTGGGCTGAGCACACACCTACACACCTAAGATGGTAAAACAATTGTGTGTGTGTGTGTGTGTGTGTGTGTGTGTGTGTGTGTGTCCTGAGCTATCCAGGCCTCAAGGGACATAAGAGCCATTCACAAACAGAATCTGCCTTCATAATAATAATCGAAGTTCTAGGTGTATATGGATGCCTGGCTCAGGGTAGCTAGCCTGGGCTACATACAGCCCAGATGCTCCACAACTGACACGCCCCAGCACACCCGGCATCTCTCCCAGCATCTACCTCAAATTACTTAAATCAAGAAGGTACCATCCCAAACTGTCCACCTTTTGAGTGGCAGCAGCTGGGCTGCTCCAGATCTTTCTCTGGCACTGATGCTATTTAAGCAGCCTGCTATGGTAAAGCAGGGATCCATGGCTCTTGCCCAGAGCGTCCTCAGTGGTCACTCAAAGTCGGTGCTTCTGCCATCTAGAGCAGTAAGGGCAAAATGGCATGCTCTTCTTTTCCAGCGTCTTCAAGAGCTCGGGTTGTCCTGACTCATTTGAAATAGCTCTGAACCACTGAAACAGACTGCAGAATCGGTAATAGTTACCGCGCACACAGCTGGGCGCCATCTGCGGAAGGGAGCAAGCATCCCTCCAGTCACTCCTTCAGATAACCTTGCCCTATCACCCTGTCCCCTTCGGCCACCAGTGTACTTCCTGTACTGTGACAGGTTTGGGGCTTTCCTTCTCTGCAAGGCGAGTGAAGACTAAGCTGTAGCATCCTATGTACAGCACCTCCACCGAAAGCATTACAAAGCACATTTCCCTCTGCGGACCTACACTGCCACCTGCTTTTACCTAAGAGTCCCCGGTGGACTCAATCCCAGATCTCTCAGATATCCCAAGTCTGTGCTCACGTTTCTTCTGCTCGAGCAAATCTGAAGAAGTTGTCCCTTTTTAGACACGTATGCTGATATGATGACGTCAAGGAACCTAGATATTCAAGGACACACGTGTCGGCGCTCCATAAACCCAGGTGTGCTCGCCTTGTGTCCTCAGGGGCTACGTCAGCTGCCTATGCAGCAGTCCCACAGAGAGGGGTCACCATGGAGGACAGCCTGAGCCTGTCGGACTTCGTGGGGTGAGAAGTGAGCCTGCCTCTGTTGTTCCACATGATCTGCTGCTAATCGAGAGCCAGCCTTGGGGGAGCAAGGGTGGCTCCCGGGCTTCAAAGCTATCCCCCTGGGGACGTGGGGGTAGGGCCTGCCTTTACCCTGTCCCTACACAGGGAAGCCCTCCTCTGGGATTGCCTACAGGCCCATTAGAAGCATCATGCGAAGTGATTTTATTAACTTTATAGTCACCCTTTGGTTTTTGGCTCAAAGTAGTTCTCCTCAGTTGGTTAACCTACATTTATACTATACTTAGCTCTAAATTGATGACTGAGCTATTTCTAGGCTACTGTGCATAATGAGATCATTCCAAAGAATAAACTGTAGAAGGAGATTCCTAACTTTTTTTTTTTTTTTCAAATACCATCTTATGCCATGGTAAGATCGCTGGAAATTATGTACAGTTACGCAATGTGACTACATTTAAAAGGTATTTATTTTCATCTATGGATTTCATTCTCTCACTTGCAAACATTTCAGGTATGCGAGGACCCAGAATTCCATTTCTATTTTTCCTTGCAGTCAGATCTGGTGGAACACTGGCACATGTGTGCTTAGTTCCATCTGTCACACAGGGCAGACGCTTCTCACAGCCTAGACTGCCTGCCCATATGCACCCAGGACATGGTTCCTAACTACTTTATAGGGAAGGGAACTGAGGTTGGAAGATGGCTCTTCACTGAAGGCAGTACTTATAAACTGGCCCCTCCCTGGTAAGTCTCCAGCTCCTGTTACTGACCAGAGCTAATTTTTAAACTCAACACCACTGACATCCACTATATCTGTATCTCTCTGTCTCTGTCTCTGTCTCTCTGTCTCTGTCTCTGTCTCTGTCTCTGTCTCTCTCTCTCTCTCACACACACACACACACACACAAACACACACACTATTCCTTTTCACCTCCCTAGAACCAATTTTCACCCTCTAGTAATGACAGCAGCCTTTGTTAGAAGCCTATGCGACCCCTGCACAGGGCTGTAAGTCTGATGGAGTCTTCAGGCCCAGGCTCTGACCAGTGATCCGGCTTCGCTGCTCCACACTACTGCATCCCTGAGGTGCTGCCTCCGGCACCTGCAGCCCCTCAGTGTTCTCTGGTCACTCTTAGGGTGGTGGCATCCAGGACTTCCAGGGCCTTTACTGTCCTACAGTCTGTCCCCTTGTCACTGAACCAGCCTATCTGCTTGCGCTCTCTCTTTCTCTGGGCTTGTTCCTCTCCAGCTTCCTGCCCTGATTTCTAGCTGTTCCCGGGGCTTCTTCCTGGACCTTACTTCTCTCTCAGGCTGGGTGGAAGCACAATGTACCCTCACCCTTCTTTACATATTCTCTATACTCTGTTATGTTACTCACCCAATTTTTTTTTAATAAACCCTGGGAACCCTAGGGCTTTGTGTCTGAATCATCAAGCACATCACAATGGGAACTGTATAAACAGCAGGAAGTGGCATACAAGACCGCGTCCATGCAATGACAGAAATGGCCTCATAATTTCATAAATAAGGGAATACTTAGCCAAATCTTCTAAACTAGCTGCCTTTCCAAGTCTAGACAGCCCCTGCAGAAATGACCAGTTGCTAGCTTTCAGTTCCCGTTTTTGAGTGTTAGAGTGGTGAGGCTGGGTTTGGGCTCCGGAGTGAAACTGAGGCATGACAAGGAATAGTCCATCTTTCCAGCCACAGACTACACCAGAGGTGGACAGATGACCAAAGTCACGTGAGAAACACCATTTTGGGACCTCACTTGAACTGTCTGATGACAAGGTCCCTTTCTGCTGGGATGGAGTGATGTAAGTCTAACACAGGCCAGCAGGATCCCACGAAGGACAAACCATACCAGCCCTGTCCTTATGCCCTTGTTCTATCTTCCAAGACCAGCCACACCTGAGGCCCCTGGAACTTAAGGTGTGATGAGTCAGTATTAGGGTTTTCTTTGGTGGGGGGGGGGTGCTTAAGGGAACTTGACTTGTGTGTTAAATACAACCAGAAATGTGCTCTGATGATGCTGCATTTTGTCTGGCTCACAGCAGCAATTCAACAAATGTTAGTTTCCTTTCTGTCCCCAAGTCAAAGAAAGGAAACCACCTAGCACATAGATGGTGCCCCAGGAGATGGTGCCACCCACGTGTTTGGGACAGTGCCTGGCGCTGGTGGCGGACCTGCTGAGCACAATCACACTCTCAAGCAGGAAGCAGAGAGAGAGGATTCAGAGACCCTGCGTTTGACGTTTCCACCTTTTCATGAATGATTCCGATGCGGTGTCACCAGGTCCAGGGGAACATGCTCAGATTCTACAGCACTGGCTGCAGTAGACTGCTGTCATCACGGACTGGCACTGCGGGTGCCCAGCGTGCCGCCTGTAGACACAACCCCTGGGGTTTGGATGAGCCTGCACTGCTTCTGTCAAGTCCCTGTCAGCCACCTCAGCCACCCGCTGCTTCTGCGCCTGAGAGGGCCTCGCCACGCTAGCTTCAAAGCCACACCACCACGGGACATGCTTCCACATCGTGCTTGCAAGTTCTCTATGTGACCTTCCTCGTGCTGCCTCCTTTCATGTTAATCACAGGAAAAGCACTGGACAGAAAAAAGGCCCTTGTCTCTCTAGGCTGGTCTCCGGCTTTGCCAACAAACCTGTCTTAACATGAACTTAGTTTTATTTTTCCTGCTGTCAGAATTTCCTTTTTCTTCTACAGACTTTTTTTTTTTTTTTTTTTTTTTTGCAATGCCATTAAATGTCTGGTAAAAAGCTCAAATGAAGACTCTACAGGAAGAAGTGTAACACACTCTGGGCATGTTAAACTAAGCTTTGGGGGGGGGAAAACAATATTCTGGCATAACCACTACTATATTTTCCATGTGGACTAACGGAGTTTTTCAGAAACATAAAGAGTTGTCATTTCAGTCTTGAGGGGAAGTGTCAAACTGTAGAGGGTTTTGAGAGGTCCGTCCTATACACCCAGTCCCTCCTGAATCCGACTGCACAGAACCGCGTGCCCTCAGCTGCCTGGGGTCTGCCTGACCTACCATGCTGCTCCCCTCTCAGTCTTTGTGACCAGTCTGTGAGACAGTAGAGTGCAGGGCTATAGTCTGGTTGGTTTTGGTTTGCTTTGTTTCAGAACTGCTTGGTACAACTTTATCCTTTCCCCCGATTCCTTTCTAGGTAGCCCAGGCTGCTATAAACTTGCTGTACAAGCCATGAGAAACCCTACTGGATGTTACTATTGGTGTTTCTTTTCTTCGAGACAGTTTCTCTGTGTATCCCTGGCTGTCTTCTAACTCAGATATCCTCCTGCCTCTGCCTCCCAAATGCTGAGATTAAAGGTGTGTGCTACCATCACCCGCCTCAGATGCTTCTTTATGGCAGGATTAGAAGCCTTGGTCAGTAGAGCGGCAGCTACAGAAGCACTCCAGCAGGTCTCCGCTGTGAATCTCTACCCCTTGGGGGAGGGGGGATTGAACGACCCTTTCACAGGGGCTGCATATCAGATATTTACATTACAGTTCATAATAGTAGCAAAATTACAGTTATGAAGTAGCAAGGAAGATAATTTATAGCTGGGGGTCACAACAACATGAGGGAATGTGTTAAAGGGGCGTAGTGTTAGGAAGGTTGAGAACCACTATGCTGTAGTCCTATGTGGGGAGTTATTGTCACACACTCGGGAAAGCCTGAGATGACCAAAGTATCCTGTCCTACTTGGTTGAGAACAGACCTGACAGTGTACTGCTAATCAGTCAGTGCTTTCTGTCCAGCTTTCCCTCAAAATCCACCTGAACACTCACCACTCACGCTAATGCTCCCTCCGAGCTAGACACATCCCTCCCTGCATCTGAATGCTCGGCCTCCGATCTCTGCTCCAGCTTCGTCTCTCCCCTAACTGCTGCTTCATACACAGGGCAGAATTCTAAAGTCAGACCGCCATAAGTGTCAAAGGCAAGGTGGTGGTGGTGCGTACCTTTAATCCCAGCACTAGGGAGGCAGAGGTGGGCGGATTTCTGAGTTTAAGGCCAGTTGGTCCACAGAGTGAGTTCCAGGACAGCCAGAGCTACACTGGAAAACGGCCTCAAAAACCTGAAACCAAAAAACTTCAAAAGCTGTCTAGGACTCCACCCCTCATGCACTGGCCTGTGTCCCCTGATACTCTCTACTCCAACCATACTTCCAACAATCTGGGCATGCTCCTGCCTCAGAAAGGGCATTTGGTTAGGCTAGAATGGAGTCCAGTTTGGGGGTCTTTGTTTACCAATGATTGCCCAATCAGGATGTTCACGGCCACTCTGACACCCAGAATGCTCGCTTCCAGACCCCAGAGAGAGCCAGCTCTTTCCAGATGCAGCGTTCTCCTTTCATACACGAGCTCTCTTAGGGATACACTTTGGACACTGCCGCACCGCCTGCCTCCTCACAAGGCCATGAGAGCAGAGCTTCTCATGCCCACCTGTCTCCACAGGATGCTCTGACTCAAACCTGACGGAACTGATGGGAAGAGGTTGGGGAGCCAACGCGTCCCAGCTTGAGGGATGAAGGATTACTGAGTCTCAGCATGAGCACTGTCCTTCAGTGTAGGAAGATGTGGTGGTGAAGGATAAAGCTATCATCTCTACAAATCAACAGTGAAGAACAACTCTGGCACTGTGCCAGTTTTCTCTCTTCTCTCTCTCTCTCTCTCTCTCTCTCTCTCTCTCTCTCTCTCTCTCTCTCTCTCGTCAGCTCACGGGTAGTGCTGCCCACTTCCAGGGCGGATCTTTCCTAAGGACTTGACAATTCAGATGGCAATCAAAACTAACCATTACACTAGCTGTCCTAGCTTGCTTTCTATGGCTGTGGTGAATACCTTCACCAAGAGGGGTGTGTGTGTGTGTGTGTGTGTGTGTGTGTGTGTGTGTGTGTGGCTTGGGGGGATGGGTTACTTGGTTTACATAGTCCTATTTCAGTCCATCACTGAGGGAAATCAGGCAGGAACCAAAGCAGGCCAAAGGTGGGAACCAGGCAGGAGCGCTGCTTTCTGGCATACTCCCCTGGCTTTCTTAGCTACTTCTCTTATACAGCCCGAGTCAGCTGCCGAGAGAGAGCACTGCCCACCTGCAACAAGAGCCCCCCAAGCATGTGCACAGTCTGATGGAGGCAGGTCCTCAGTGGAGGCTCCCTCTTCCCAGGACACTATAAACTGTATCAAGGAACAGAAACTAAGGCGCACACTGCTAAACCTTGTTAGATAACCGGGAGGACACCTGGATGTGTGAGTGATGGCAACAGCCTGGCCCCACATCCGGTCTGGCTTGGCTCACTAAATTGAAGTGGCTGGAACTCTATCGCTGAGGACTCCGGAACTTCTACACAGAGCCATAAGCCCCTCGTGGGACTTACAGTGAGAACTTCCCAGGCAAGAGTGATAACAGAAGGCTGGCCGAAAGCCGGCATCCTTATCGCCCCAATACTAAATGCCACGTGATATAGTAACTGTCTGGTGATCACCCAATTTAACTTTCACCAAAAAGCCATGAAACATCTGAAAGATAAAGGCTACGTAATGTGCTGTATGGACACTGCACACTAAAGGCACAGTCTGACAGAGGCTGGAAGTGCTGGGAACTCGCCAGGCCCTTTGGTAGGTCTGGATGACTAAAGTTCAAACCAGAAAAGGAATCTGAATCCATCAAGTAGCAGAGCCTGAATGTGAGTATCAATCTCCCAGATGACCGTAGGTGCTGGGACCCCAGGGGCAGGTCTGGCCTGTGTCACCTTCCCGAGACACAAGGTCAGAAAATGCGCACTGCTTCGGTGTTCTGAGCATGGAGGCCACGTGTTGTTCAACTCTCCGGGGGATCGGTGCCTGGTCACCCGCCCTGTGTGCTCACCTCCAGTACACCAGCACGGCAATGAGGAGAACGAGGCACAGGAGGGTCAAGGCTGAGACCACAATCAGGGGGATGATCCACTCCATCCTCCCAGGGGAGGGGCGGCTTATCATTCCAGAGGTGTTCTTCTCGGCTGCAAGACAAACATCCCAGTTAGTGGGCAGATGGGAGTGAGCCCTGGAGCCCGTGCACGGTGCTGAGCTCCAGTCCATGCACAACTGGGCCGTACTCACACTGAAACACCCACGGGCAAGAGGGGCAAAGGACCGTCCACACCCAGATACTGCTCCCGCGCAGGTGGTGCTCCTAGTGGCCAGAAGCATAGGTTTGCCAGAGAGATTCAAGGTATTTCTAAGGCGAGCTCTGCGGAGGACCAACCGGCTTTACTCTTGGATGCACTCAAGAAGGGGCTTCCTAGATGCAGAGACCAGGACAAGCTGCTTGGAACTACGGTGGTCTCTGGTGCTGCTTTCTTCTCACTCATCTCTCTGTCTTACCTTGGCCAGGGGCCAGTTCTGGGAAACCACCTCTCGCTAACAGATATGGCCATGATTGGTCATCCGTGTGCAGCTCCTGCTTTGCTGCCTACAGTGGCCCTGAGACCCACATCAGAACAATGAAGGTCTTATCCCAGCATCTAAACTAGGGAAGTTTGGGGCAGGGTCTGAAGGGTGCAGTGTGTTCTGGAGAGATGGCTCAGTGGTTAAGAGCACAGACTGCTTTTCCAGAGGTCCTGAGTTCAAATCCCAGCAACCACATAGGCACCTGTAATGGGATCTGATGCCCTTTACTGGTGGATCTGAACACAGCTACAATGAACCCATATAAAATAAATCTTAAAAGAAAAATAAGCAGCCAGAGAGCAGCACCTCCTAGCATCGGCACCACAGGCTCGGCCCAGCCTCACCTGCCCTGTAAATCCCCAGAAGGCCTGGTTCTCTTCCCACCCATCACCTGCCCTCATTCTTCTCAAAAGCCCAGACGACGAAGGACAGGGGGTCAGCCTCCCTCCCCCACCACAGCACATTCCTGCCTCTAAATGGCAGTCTGAGGTTCAGTGTAGAAATCTGCCAACTGGTGGAGTCCTCCTCCTGGTCACCCAATACGTCTCACTCCAGAAGATCTTTCTTCCAGCATCTAATATCGTCAGAGGTCTCCAGATGCCTTAGCAGGACAGGTGAGTCTCTCTAGAGCTATGGGGCAGGTGTCTGGGCATGGTTAGGGTTGCTACTCCTCACCCCAGGTGGGGGAGAGGCAGGCCTCTGGAGAGCTAATCTCAGTGGAACTAATGTGATGCCAGGGGAAGTGCAAGGGCTTGGGCTTGGGCTCGGGGACAGTACCCAAGGCTGCACTAACACTAACCCAAGGAAAGGAAGTCTGGGGCAGGGTCGAAGGGTGAAGTGTGTTTTGGACCAGAAGTGGGCATCAGATCCCATTACAAGTGTGTTCTGGACAGAGGGAATGTGGAAGCATAACGTATGAGGAGGGGACCAGGATAGAACACCAGAAATCAGGTCAACCAGGGCCTCGCGGGCTGAATGGAGCACATGGATTTTAGTCCTAATGGTGCAAGTTTCTGTAGGGTTTGAAGTGGAGGTGGACAAGAATCACATATTCATTCTCTCCTCTACACACTGTTTTAATGGCAAAGCAGTGGCAACCGCCCAGAGGAACCAGAGTTGCAAATAAGGATAATTTTTCAGGGTTCCAGCAGGGGTCAGTTCAGCCAGGCAATTATCTGGCTGCTGGTCGGGGCGTCTCACAGACCTAGAGGTCCTGCTAATGGGAGAAGTGTCAGGAGGTTTGATAGCAGAAGCACAAGACCAATTAACTCTGTTTTTACCCTGGGATGCTCTCAGCTACTAGGGGATGCCTAGTGTCTTTTGTGATCTCCCATACCGTACAGAAACTGAACTCTGGCCTGTGGCCCCCACTTAGTTCTATACAGTCTCTGGTATTGCTGTCATCCTAAAATCTGTAGGACCACTACAGAATTCTCTTGGCTTTAGGAGGACCACTGGAGTAGCCCTGTGGTTTTGAGGATCAGTGACACACTAACTGTCCCTGAGACCAAGTGTGTACCTCTGCTGGGGCTTCTGTCTGCCACTTCCTCGTCTTTCCCAAGATGATGAAGGTATACATAAAGTCTTCATATGAGCCCTGGGCTAAGCAGGATTGTGGCGCAGAGACTCCTCCATGTCTGAGTAGGGAGGGTTCTAAGTTCATAGCCAACTCTGGTAGAGTTGGGTGAGTTACATCATCCTAGCATTGTGTGGTGCTGCGTAACACTGTCCCCAAGGGCAGCATTGGTTATTTATTTATTTGTTTGTTTGTTTGTTTCGAGACAGGGTTTCTTTGTGTAGCCCTGGCTGTCCTGGAACTCACTCTGTAGACCAGGCTGGCCTCGAACTCAGAAATCCGCCTGCCTCTGCCTCCCAAGTGCTGGGATTAAAGACGTGTGCCACCATCGCCCGGCTTAAGGGCAGCACTGGACAGCAGACCTCAATCAGCGGCCACCTGCACCCTGACAGTGATGGCCCGTCTGTGGCCCATGGCAGTCTTTCTCTGAAGGCCTTAGAGGGGGTGCTACTAGATTTCCAAATGAGGTGAAAGACAGTCAGCCCCATTGCCAACCTCACACAACTATCTTGTCTTGGGTATTGGGGACCTGGAAGTGGTTCCATTTCCTGTTAAAAATCCCACAGTTACTCTCCTGAAGCATGGATTCCCTGCTCGGAGAGAACAGGGAGAGTGCCCAGCTGGCCAGCCTGCTGAACTGTGGCCATGTGGAAGCTCGGTCTTTGGTACCTCTGGAGGGTGAAGCAGGGTTGAGATCGTAAGATCGAGTCTCGGCTCTGCCACCTTGTGTGCAGCCTTTAACCGATAGCCTAAGCCTGCTTGTACCTGGACTACTTCATCTACAAAAGAGGACACAGGGCACCTGCCACACAGGAGTATCAGCGGCTGCGATGGCTAGCTTTGACTGTCAGCTTGACTTGCCTGGGATTAACTAAAATTCAAGTGTCTGGGTACACCTGTCAAGGATTTTCAAATTGCTTCAAGTGGAAAGATCCACTTTCAACATGGACCTTTTGAGGTAGAAGGTTTCCCCTTAAATCTGGGCCATGTCTTCTGGTGACAGCTTATATAAAGACGACGGGAGAAGGAAGGGCTTGCTCTTTGCCTGTTTCCCTCCTCACTCATGCTGGCAAGCCTGTTCTTTCCCCGTCATTGTCCCAAAGTCTTCTTCACTGGGATTCCAGCATATACTGAGACCAGCTGAGACTCCAGCCTCTCAGACTTTCCATCATAAGGCAGCCATTGTTGGACCAGTCAGACCATAGCCTGTAAGCCACTCTAATACAGTTTTTATACATTATAGATTCATGCTGTCAGGTCTGTTTCTCTGGAGAACCTTGACCAACCCAGAGACTCTCAATGAGGAGATGTGTGCAGAATGGCTGGAAGTGTACCCACATCAGGCAGATGCAGTGTACAACCCACTACCACCCCTGTGGCTCTCACAGCACAGGCCACATACAAGTTTTCTACATCCCCACGGGCTTCCTAAGGCAGGGCTGACCTCCACCTGTATGCAACTCTGGGTAAGTGAAATACTGTTAATAATTACTATGGTCAATTTCTCTATGCCTCAGTTTCTTCCTTGTTGTGGATGGCTCTATGCTACTTGTATTTTTATGTCAACTCCACTCTCCCAGGAGGGGCTGTCTTCTTCTTGTGAACCAATCCCCTAATGAATGAAGGAGCCAATCACTGGGCAAGTAGGCGGGACTTCTTAGTTGGATGGAGGAAGAGAGGAGCCGACGACAAGAAAGTCTTTTGGACAGGGATAGTGTGAAGACAAGGTGTAATTACGAGTGTCTTCCAGTTTCAATGGCAGATCCTTCAGGATTCGCCACCGGAAGATTTAGATTTAATAAGGCTTACAAGATTAGGATTTTAGTTGTGCCTAGCAACTGAGTTACTATTGTTTCTGAACTAAGTTTGTGTTGTGTTTTTCTTCCTGGGGTGGCTCAGCTTGGTTCAAGAGAGAAAGGTACGGTGACAAAGCATGGGTTTGCCTGAGGTGCACCACAAAGGCATCTTTTTAAAATTTCCCCAACACTCCTCTGTAAAAGAAGGGAGTAATACTGTCCTGTGCATTGTGGAGTAAACACATATGCACATGACATTTAGAATGCTGCCTGGTCCTTGCCCTGGCTACCACTAGCTGTGGTCCCTGTCACCGTCACTCCTGCCATCTGGACTAGCATCGCCATATAAGCTCCCTTGCTAGTCTCTTCCCTCGTAGCCTACAGCATCCCCAAGGGGATGGGAACACTACCTGGGTGGCTGCTGAATCTGACTCCTACCTGTCAGACCTGCGTGTGTGGGTCACACAGCACTTCAGACAAACACAGCCCGAGCACAGGGTTCTGCCTACCTACCTGCCACAAGCCTGCCTGTAAGACAGCCCCAAGGCTGGCCCTGAGGGAGACCCACCACATTCTTTCCACTTCAGGAAGACAGCTGTCCCACTGTTGAATCAGTCTGTGGCCCCAATGAAGGATGAGCTGCTAGGTTCTACTAAACATATAGCATATCTATAGGCACCTGCTCACAATGTATCTGTAGGCTCCAGTGGCTTCCTGAGGTCACAAACAGTGCAAGCCTATATATGCTGTGGTTTCCTTATGTATAAAGTTTGTGATAAAGTTTAAATGATAAATTAGAATAAGATATTGATAACAGTAAAGGTGGAACAACTAGAACATCCTGGAACAAAAGCATGTGGATATCATCTTTTTCTCTCAAAATAGGCATTACTTGAACATAAGGACCATGATGATGGGCAGTGTTGATCTGATAACTAAGTGACCGATAAAAGCAGGTGTTGAACATAGTAGACACACAGAGATAAATCACTTTATAGGCAGCGTGGTGTTAAGACAGTATCACATTTCTTCAAGATTCTCATAACTGTATGGTGGTGCATGCCTTCTATCCCAGCATTTGGGAGGCAGAGGCAGATAGCTCTGTGTGATTTTTGAGGCCAGCCTTCTGGTCTACTTACAAATAATTGCTAAATTTCTAAATCCCTTTTATGTTGTTTATACAAGAGTTGGTAACTCAGATAGCAGAAAGCCAAGCCTTGGGGTCTCCCGTATAAAGGTTTCAGTTCAACTGAGGCAGCGTAGGCCTGACAGCAAGGTTCTGGACCTCGGTTCAGGTGGCCCCGGCTACAAACTGATAGGTTAGGGTGTGGCTTCGAGTAAATGACTGGCAGTCTTAGCATCTGGCCCTGCCTCTTTTAAAGGAAAGCGGCGGTAACATTCCCCTTTACTGGGCACAGGAGGATTACAAAGATGACCCAGGTAAGCGGATGCTGAGTTATGCCTGTATAATTCACCAGCCAAATGCAAATGAACCCAGGCAGCCCCTTGTTCACTGAGGAGTTTCCAGGGGAGCTGAGTAATGTGACTGCAGGCATGTGTCCCTCTGAGCACAGAGCCTCCGAGTGCCCACCTTGGAGGCTCGCAAAGCTGCTGTTTCTAACCAGGGCCACCACGCTGCCTCTCGGGCTCTCAGGAAGTACTGGCTTCAGAGCCTCCTTCCAATTGGAACTGAACACTGGCTAGCCCGCTCTCGCCTCTGAGGAAGGGAGGAAGGGAAAGCGTAACCACCTCCCTGCCTCTCGGTATTCATTTTCCCATCCAGCAGCAATTGAGTACAGTGCCTTCATTCTGTTTAAAAAAAAATTCAAAAAAAGAAAAGAAAAACAGTTTTCAGTGGCATATGCCATCACTGAATTAATGCTGTTTGCCTTTTCCTGGCTTGGCGCTCGTCCCAGGAGAAGCAAATAAAAACGAGTACAACGTACTGTAAATGCTACAGGCAGAGAGACATCAGATGGACCCAGCTGAAGTGCTTCCTGCCTCCGAAGGACTCGGCTCCAGCCACGGGTCAGGAATAGACCAGATTGCCCGTGAGCGTCCAGGACAGAGGAGACGGCTCCTTTCTTTTTCAGAGAGAGCCATGAAAGGAGGGGCTGCATCCTCGCCGACATGCAGCCTGTCCTCCTCAAGGGTGACTTCACTAACATCCTTCTGAGTGATGCCTCATTAAAAACCACCCACTGTGAAGAAAGGGAGCTGCTCTTTCCCCTCCCCCTCCCTCCCATATGTGTGTGTGTGTGTATAAGTACATAATATAAAATTTACCATTTTAAGCATTTCTAAGTATATAGAAAGTATTTAAGTGGGGTTAGGTAAGCCTGCTGGGAAGCTCATCTTCCCAACATTTTCATCTTATAAAGATGGGAAACTCCTAAGTCACACCCTTCCAGCTACTCTCCCAGACTCCGTTCCACACAGGAACTGCCAGTGTCAGGTCTGGGGTCTTTCAGAGGAATCATACAGGATTTGTATTAGTGCCTGGCTTATTTCACTTAACATAATGTCCTTGATGGCTGATCCGGAGTGTGTGGGGGGCGGGGTTTCTGTTTGCCCCTCCTACTCCCTGGCCTCCTTCTCAATGCTCAGTAATTCCTCAGCAATGCTGCATTTTGTTCTTTCATCCACTGATGGGCATTCCAATAGCTTCCGTGTCTTGGCTACTCTGTACACAATACAGCCGGGAACATGCGCAGATGACTCCTCCAGCTGCTGCTGGGAACTCTTCAGAATGCACACCCAGATGTGGGATCGCTGAGTCCTTATGTTCATTCAATTTTTTTAAACAACCACCCTGCCTCACCCTGGTTCCAGCCTCCTTTAGGGTTTGGTTTTTCACATTAAGAGTTGCTGATTAGTTTGACACACACACACACACACAGACACACAGACACACACACACACACACACACACACACACACACACACACACACACACACTGTCTTAACAGGACCTGGCTCTGTGTTCTCTGATCGACATGCGTGAACCACACTAGAGTACCGTCTGTCTCCTGCTGTATCCATGCCCAAAGTTCTCATTAGTAAAATTCCCAATTCCACAAATGCCTGTTTTGTGAGATTTTGACCAGCAAAGGATGATCTGTCACCTCTGGTAGAGCTTGGAATGTTGAGCGTGTTTAGTCGTTCCCAACCTAATCCAAAATCTCCCTTACCCACCAGATTGCTCCCAGGGACACACGGATCCTCGTGTGCCTTATAGTCACATTATTTATACAACAGCCAAGATAGGGAAGTGAGTGGCATGGCCAACAATGACTGCAGGGAGGACACCAGACCTACCCCACGGTCCTGGAACCAGTGAGAGACAAAAGCCACGATTATAGCGCAGGACCACTTGAAAACACAGATGGCCAAAATTCAGAACTCTCTCTCTGTGGCTTTAGGGAGAAGCGATCCTTTCTGCTCTGACTACAGAGAGCCTAGGGCAGGTGAGTGTTCCCCAGTGGGGCGGGGCTGGGGGTGGGGCTCATATATCCCAGGAACTTCTTCTGATTGGCTCCTCTCACCTTCTGAGCACTACCATGCCTGTAAGGTATGTGTGGAGCTGAGGCTTTCAGCACAAAAAAAGATGTACTCTGTCAGTTTAGCTACACCATCAAACCCCTGTAGGTCACTTTAACTCCAGGAACTTGGGGCTGCTCCTTAGTGTTCGTTCAGATTGCAAACCAGACCTCCCGGGGCCACTGCCAAGCTGGCATCGTTACCAGGCTTCTGGCGCTCCCTCCTTCTCCGCACTAAGACCAGAGGCTTCACCAGCTTATCTGCGGCCCTGACCAAGAAGCACTTACCAGCTTTATTCTGCAGGTAAGCAGAAACCAGCTTGAAGGTCGAGTGACTGGGGGGAGGGAAGGGAGCTACTGATTGGAGTAGCTACTCCGCCAACTTTAAATGTATTCTGACCAGAGGGGTGGAAGCTGGACAGGAAATCAACCCCAAGCTCTGCTTTCTTCTCCCTTTTCCTGGAGTCTGGGGTTCACCTCCTCTTACAAGAATCAGTCTTGGAACCCCACCTTTCAGCTTCTCAAGCTAGGGACACCCCCAGTGCAAGCACATAGCAAACACTGTTTTCAGACACTTGGTAAAAGGACTGTTTCTCAGAAGCCGGCCGAGCGCCTTCGGTCCCACTCCACCCCTCCTCTTAAAGAGGAGACACACTGACCAGAGCCACATGGCTATGCCCGTCTCTACGCACAGGGAAGTGTTCTTGAGGAAAAGAAGGTCTAGTCACGTCTCTTGTTGGTGTCTACCCCGGGTTTGCCATTTCAGGTAAAATCTACCCCTCAGCCTGGCAAGCACGCCCTTCGCAATCGTGGCTTTCCCAGTGTGCGAACTCCAAACTTATCACTGCTCCTTCCTCTCTGTTCTTCCAGTTCTGCTGAGAGCTTCTCAAGCCATCTAAACTCGCTCCCGGTTTAGGACCTCTCTCTCCTCCTGCCGTTCCAGCAGGCTTAGAATGTTCTTCCATGGGTCTGTGAATGGCTAGCTCCCCACACTGGTCTCTCTGTAAATGCTATTTAAGGTCGAACAGTGTTTGCTAGGGTATCCTAAACCTTTCCCGTGAGCACGTACCCCTCAGAGAACAGAAGTCTCCATCAACAGTCTCTCCCTAAAGCCTCATCTAGAGCCTGGTACACAGTGAGAAGGAACTCATTTCTTTATTATACTTAAGTGCAAGAAAGTCAACTGTTACCCAGCAGTTTCCCAGGGGGAATGCGCAGTCCGCACAGGAACAGTATCATCCACGGCCCCACATTTCCTTCATCCGCACAAGGTTCCCACATCTTTCCATCAAACTACCCCACACTTGACAACACCCAAGGGAGACCCCTTCTTAGAAAAAAAAATAGTTCATAGCAGCTTTAAGGGAAAGTAATTCAACACATGAAAATGTATTCTAAGTTGTATCTTAACATACGAGATCTCAGCTTTAGATGAATTTTAATGTTTACAAGTGCAAAAGCAAATAAATATTTACCAGTTGCCTTTTTTTTTTGCACTCATAATTCCACAACAGCTTAAATGAAAAAAACATTGTTGCTAAATGTCTTGCAGTCTGGCAACACGAGGGGTTTCTTATTAAGAAAAGCCCCTCGTGCCACAGCTCCAGCCCAAGCGTCAGGATGGCTCGCTAGGATCTGAGCACGTGACTGAGGAAAAACATCAACACTGTGTCAACTACCTGAGGATCACAGGAAGGGGGGCCCCCCCAGCCAGCCACGCCTGCTGCCCCAGCTAGAAATGGGGTGTTTCATGTAGCCAACCAGGGCTTAAAGGACAGCCAGCTCTCCAGCCGCGTCTGCTTCCCCTGCTCCGGATGGGGTGACTCAGGAGGAGGCCACCCATGGCTTCTCACAGCTACCCTTGCTGATGGGGAACGATCATGGACTCCTAAGGCCAGGAGTCTCCAGACCGGACATGTCACCTTTTCTCATTTAGGGTGGGTCTCCATCGTCCTGTCAGTCGCAACATCCTGACTGTACTGTCTATTACTCTCTCATAATCAAACATCCCAGTTGGGTGGTTTCCTGGCTTGCCAAAAAACCACATCTCAGCAGCTTGCTCTGCGGCGCCCCTGCTACCCGCGTCCTTGGAATGTCCTGTGGCCAGCTGTCGTCAGTCATTGTTCCGTCATCCCCTCCTCCAGGATGCAGGCAAGGAGCTCCCCCAGCAGAGCAATGGCCGCCAGGTAATAGACTGTATTTAATAAATGACTAAGGAATAAAAGCGTGTGTGTGTGTGTGTGTGTGTGTGTGTGTGTGTGTGTGTGCATGCATGTATGTGTATGTGTTCATGTGAGTATAAGTGTATGTGTATCTGCATGAATGTGCATGTGTGTATGTACGTGTGCATGTGAATGTATATGTGTGTAGAGGCGTGTTTACGTGTATATGTATACATGTAAGTGTGTATGTGTGCACTCAAGTTTGTGTGTCGTGTGTACATGTATGTGAAACCTGGAGAACCACTTTGGATGCTCCCCCCCAAGAGCCATCCGTCCATCTTGGCTTTTTGAGCAGGTCCTTTCCCGAACACAAAACTCACAGAACAGGCTGTCTGGCCACTGAGTCCCAGGACCTGCTGGACTCTGTTCCCCGAGTGCAGGGCTTTCAAGTGCATGTAACTATGCTTTGCTTTAAAAAATATATATATATGGGTTGGCGCTCAAACTCCATGCTTTGGAGGCGAGCGATTCACTTTCCCTTGGCTCTTACCCCATCCCCCATCCCCGCTGCCCAGGAATCAAATCAAGAGTGAGCAAACTTAGTCCCAGGGCCCACTTTCTCCACTGAGATCTCTGAGGCCATGGGTTCTGTCTGAAGAAGGACAGGGAAAGACTTGTTCCAGTGAGAGAATGCATCTTATCAGGAAGACACACAAAGACGTGGCCTTACCAGGGACATGGATAACCCCAAGGGACTAACTACTTCCCCGGCCCCCCCCATACCCCCCTCCAAATTTTAGAAATAGGTCAAGCCTGTCCACAGCAGCCTGAACCCTCAAATGTGGACCAACCCCACTCACCTGGGTTGACAGTGATGAATTTGCTATCCTCAGAAAATCGGTCCCCTCGGGACATAGGCTTTTTAGATGGCATTTCAGGCCTCCTGGGATCACTCCCTGAATAATGTTCCTCTGTGGCTGTTGGGGGCACTTGGGTGGCTGTGTCCACAAGGGGATCCAAGCCTGGGGCGACATGGCCCGGCTGGTCTGTGGCAGGGGCGGAGTGGTCCTGCCTGCGCCCAGGTATAGTCTGGTGTCCTCCCTGCCCCGCAGTCCTGTGAGGGGAGGAGGGGGTGGGGGCGGGTGCAGTCCGGTCACTCTCTGCGGCTGTGTGAGCGGCCTCACTCTTCTCCTTCTTCTCAGAGTCCTTCTCCTCTTCCTCGTGCTCCCTCTCACCGTCCTCACTCTCGCTCTTCTCCTCCTTCTCCCCCTCCTCTGCGCCCTCGCTGTCCTTCGTGGGTGCTGCGTCGCCATCCGGCCCAGGGGACGCTAAGGCCTCGGTGGTGGCAAGGACTGGCCTCCCTGCCTGCTTGCTGGATGCGGATGTGGTGGGAAGGCGTGTGGGCCACACGGTACTGGGGAAGGAGGAGATGCCACCACCACCGAAGCCCAGGCCTGCCAGCAGTGTGCTGGTGACCACAGAGGCCACTGTAGCTTGGCTGCCACTGGAAGAAGGACCCATCCCAGTTGCCATGGAAACAAATGAGAAGGGGATGCCGGAGGATGTCCAAGTAGAAGAGCCAGAGCTGATGGGGGCCATGTCTGCTGAAGAGGCAGGAGAGGCTGTGGGCTAAAAGGGTCACCGGGGTGTGGAGAAAGGGAGAGGAAGAGAAACACAGAGCATATCAGTAACCAAGAATCAACTTGACGCCCTGCTCTGCAAAAACCCAGATTTTAGTCTCCTATATTATGGGTTTTCATCAGCTCTAGTATGAGAGTGGAGCACTGCTGGGGGGTGAGAGGCAGGAGTCCATGTGTGTTGTTCTGCTGGTGAGATGTGGGAAACCAGCAGACAGAGCTAAGACCACCAGCACACAGACAGGCGGTCAACAGAGCCAGGGGGAAGGGCAGCAGCCCAGGTCAGCAGTGGCGGTGGCAGAAAGAGCAGGCATACTTGGGATGTAGCTCCCGACTCTGCAGCTTCTGGTTGGATGCAGCCCGGCCACAGCAGAGCCTCTGGAGTGCCTGCATTTCTCCACAGGGCAATCTCTGCCTCCACAGACTGTGACACTCCAGGCAACGACAGATGTTCCACTTAGGGGGAACCTCTGTGTTGGGGCTCACCATGCTACCCATTCTATGGGTAGGGAAACTGAGGCGTGTAGGGAATGGGGAGTGCGTGACTGTGATGCCTCGGAGGCAGGGCTGCGTGTGGGCACACCTCAGCTCATCCCTTCCTTAGGCTGAATTCATATGCCTTAACCCTATTCAAAGAAGGCATCTTCTCCCCAAACCAGGAAGTTTCTGGGACAGCAGCTTAAGTCCAACCCTTACACGCAGGTATAGAAAACTCCACCTTACACCTCACTACTCATACAAGCATCAAACAATTAATCAGAACAAGTCCCATTCTGGAACCTCATCCAATTTCACATGGAGAACCTTGCAGTTTCAGGATAGCCCTGAGTACTGAAAATCAACTCTCACTTAAGACTGAGCGCCAAACACAGAAAAGCCCTTCAACTGGGGTTCGAGTTGACTCCTTCCTTGCTGTGTGATGGTGGGCCCGCGTGTTTAACTCAGTTTCTTCGCCTTCACCCTAAGCTCTTTGAAGACTCGAAGAGAATGTCTGAGAGCTGGGATGTGCTTAGTGAGTTTCAGGTTACGATTAACCCCAGCACTGGCAATGTTTTATTAGTAGCCGTGGATGACGACTTCTGGCTTGTACCATAGGTGAGTGAGGGCTCTGAATGGGTTAACTCCTGTATCATTTGATTCCAGGGATCATACATAGTTACAGATCTGAAGTATTTTTATTTTGACAAAATTATGCATCAGAAGCCACCAATGGCACAGTAAATCAAACAGCAAAATGCATGCTTGTCTCTGAATGGGGCAGTTCAACAACGTTATGCTGACACCTTGTGGTCAGAGCTTTGACTGCATCCAAATTACCACCTGCGATGGGGCCCAGCGTCCTCCACTTACCACTCCCGTTTTCACAATCCTGGTCCCTTGGAAGATCCGGGTAGTGTTAGCTGAGAAACAAAGAAGTTATGATGTAGACAACACACAGTGCTCAGATGTGCTCCCGTTAGACCCTCCTATGGATACACAAATCCAAACCACACAGTTTCCATGTCACACAATAGTATTTCTTTGTACACTTTCCAACCATTTCAACACATGACCCTCCTCTGAGGCATGCAGACATATTCAGACCACTGGGATCTAGCCAACTGTTCCTGTCAAGCAATTCATCTAAAATTTGCGATTATTACGGTTTTGTTTTACTGAGACAGAACTTCAACAAGAGTAAGATGCCCAGGATTCCGATTACATCTAATACCTGAGCAACGACCACTCACAGTAAGATGCATTTTCTTTCTTCTTTTTTTTTTTTAAGATTTATTTATTATGTATACATCATTTTGCCTGCAGGTATGCCTGTAGGGCAGAAGAGGGTACCAGATCTCCTACAGACAGTTGTGAGCCACCATGTGGTTGCTGGGAATTGAACTCAGGACCTCTGGAAGAGCAACCAGTGCCCTTAACCAAGCTGAGCCATCTCTCCAGCCCAAGATGCATTTTCAAGTACTGCTGGGTTTCCTGGTTTCGTATATTTTTTTTTTATTTAAATGGGATTGTATCACCCCAGTGTTTTTTCTTTATTGCCCCTTTACCATTTTCTAAATTTTTATTACATTTATGTGTGTATTTAGGCTGGGAATGGGGTGCTTGTGCATGGAGGTGCACACTGTGGAGACCAGAGGACAAGTAGGCGAAGGTGGTTCTCTAGGTACATCGCGTGGGTCCTGAGACCTGAGCTCGGCTCATCAGGCCTGGCTGTAAGCACCTTCACAAATGGGGCCATCTTGCCAGCCTTGCAGTTTATCATGAATTAATCCTTTTACCTTTCTGGCAACACCCTCTACTGCTTTCCTCTCAGTGTGCACTGCTGTGTGCTCTCTGCCTGCTTTACAGTTTACATGGCCACGTGACTTCATCTCGGTGCGCGCAGGCCTATCTGGTGTCCACGCTTCTGATCCCTCTGCTCTCCTACGTGGGTGCTCTTAAGCAATGCCACTCTGGTATCTCTCGAGTCGTATGAAGGGGCAAGGAATGTGACATTTACCATGTCCGTCATTTTTAGTGTGTCTGCACCAGTAATGTTCAGCGCATTTGCTTTACTGCGCAGCTGACCTCACCACCAGCCATCTCCAGAACTTCCTTAGCCTGTAAAATGAAACTGCGTACAAACTCACCGACTCACATCCTCGTACAGGATCCCTGGGAACCACCATGTAGTGGTGTTTTCTATTTCTGTGTGTGACTACTCTAGATACTGCATATAAATGTGATCGTGCATATTTGTATTTTTGTGACTGATGTATTTCACTTATGGCATTAAGCACAATGTCCTTAAAGTCACCCCTGTAACACAGGCAAGGAACAGAATTTCTTTCTTTCTTTCTTTTTTTAATACCTGATAATTGTCTCTTGTGTGTCTCTATCACACTTGCTTAGCTATTCATCTGCTGAGGGACATCTGGTTCCTGAATAATGCTAAACATCATAACATAAAAGAAACATAACAATCCTTTTTGTGGCTAATAAAATAGGGCATTTAAAAAAAACTAAAGACCTGCCTCCTATACACACCGTATCAAAACACTGAAAAAAAAAAAAGCCAGTCAACGTCTGCTATGCTTGTTTCCTAATCTAGAAATGGCAAGGGACCTACATACATTTCTGTTTGCCCTACAAGTTTAAAACAAACCACCAATAACAAAAAACCCAAACCCCAAACCACCCTGACTGTGTTCTGACTTCCGAGAGTCAACTGCTCCTCTTCCTGGACACATGGCGTCTATTTTATCACACACACTTTGACTGGCCCCATGGACACCCGAGTTCACAATCTCCGGCCTAATGGTGCACGCATTCTAAGTACAATGTGCACAGAGAGAAACATGGAGACGGATCTAGGAGTCAATAAAACTGCTAGATTATAGGTCAAACAAAGTGGCCAGCGAAGTGGATCTAACCCGGGACAACATACGGCCTCCACGACCCCTGAGCTGTGTGCACAGATGAGCATGTCCTGGCTCCTTAATAAAAGACAAATGGCTCCCAGGAGCTCTGCCTCCCATGTTCTTTTAAGGGATTTAAAGAAGGCCAATCTAGACTCAGCAGCCACTCCACAAGTCTGTTGGCTGTTTATTAGTGGTGAACAGTCTCTACCTAGGTAGCCAGAGGGCTGCTGCCAAGATTCCATGGGCCTCTTAGACTATGAGCCCTTTCCTGAGGCTCAAGGGACCCAAGCAAACGCTGCGGGAGCCCATTTCCTTCCAGGAAGGACCAGTCATGGCTGCATTCTCTGGGCATGCGACTTTGACTCTGAGATCTGATTGCTTTCTCCTGCCGGACTGTCTCAGGTCTTAGTGATTGCGGGATTCGCTGATGTTAATCACTCCTCAGGAATCACAGCAGCTCCAGGACCAACTCCCTCTCACTTGGGGCTTTCATAAAACAAACATGTGTGTCACCGAGGCTCCGATTTGCTTAAGATGCGACACGTGTATAGGAATACAACTGATTCCCCTCTGATGTCTTTTAGTTCTTTAAGCCCATCCTCAGGAAGGGTCTGCCTAATGAGTTTCCCGTTCAGAGAGAAGGCTCCAGAAGCCTTGTCCCATGTCTGACTGCTAAGCATTGTGCAGTTCCGGAACACTGCATCCCATCAGGCCTCTTCTCAAGGGTGGAGACCTGGTGTGGTGAGTGCCGTGTACTCTCAGTGTACACTGCCGCCTGCAAGCCATGGAGCCTTAGAACAAGAACACAGACTCTGTTTAGTAGCTAAGAGATTTAGCTCAAGTTCCTGGCACTCTGAGCATAATTTGCCCATTTGTAAAACCAAACCAAACCAAACCAAACCAAACCAAACCAAACCAAACCAAACCAAACCAAACCAAACCAAACCAACAACCTGGTCCCAACAACATAACAAGCAAACAAACAAACAAACAAACCAAACCCCAAAGAAAACCCATACATGGTAAGCTCTCGCCTGTGACACTGGGGTCGGGGTGAAGCAGCTGAGGCGGAAACAGTCTGTTCTGGGAGCGGGCGCTCTAAGTGTCTCTTGCTATTAGAACTGCTATCACGTGTCATGGCAGCTAAGAATATTTATTGGTATCTTAGTTTTCACTCCATTTTATTGATTTATGTGCTAATTGTGTATGCCTATGTATACCAATCACGGGATGTGCATGCCGTGGGTGTGACCTTTGAGGTCAGAGGTCAACTTTCTGGAGTCAGTTTTCTCCATGTGGATCCTGAGGCCTGACTCCGGGCATGCTGAGCAGGTGTCTTTACCTCAGCACACTGACGCT
The DNA here is from genome assembly GCA_964023405.1 of Apodemus agrarius. NCBI lineage: Eukaryota > Metazoa > Chordata > Mammalia > Rodentia > Muridae > Apodemus > Apodemus agrarius. Next base: position 109,899,331 of record OZ030013.1, on the reverse strand, counting down.
TTAGTATGTTATACAGAACATAAGTATCATTACAGTCACTCTACATAGTCCTCCATGTGGTCCTCAGGCTCCCAGATCTGATGCATACTTATTTCCAAAGACAGTTACTATGAGGAAAACTTCTCTGGAATTCTTGAAGATCTTGTTTTCTTTATGAAAACTTGAGTCTGGATAGGAGGCGAGTTTTGGACCTTGCTCTCTCTAGTTCCTAAGCAGAACTAGAGAGCTGGGTAGGAAAGGGCAGTGGGCGGGCACTGCTGAAAGTCCAGGCCAGCACGGGGCGAGCATGCGTGTTGTGGGAAAACCGCTTTGCCTGTGTGGGGAGGTGTGACCAGAGGAGCTGTTTCTGTATCAGTGGAGAACATCTGGGGACACCAGCCATTTTCAACAAGTCACTGTGACCAGACATTTAAAATGATCCCTGGTTTGAACGTCTAGCTGATGGGGCCATTTTAGAATTGCATTATACTATAAACCTTTAATTTTTCAGGGTCTACGCAGAAGCCAGGCCGTCCTGGGCTATTAATCAAAGGAGGCAGTTCTGCAACTCTCAGGCTCCTGGTCCAGGCCAGGGGAGGCCTAATCATGATTTATAGGTCTGAAGTTCCCAGGCCTGGCCGCAAGTTCCCTGACTGATCTTCCTTCTCATTCCCTTTGCCACACAGACCCTGCCATGGCTCAAGGTTCTTGGTTAACACATGAAAAACTACATTCTACCTATATGTGGACACAGATTTATTTATGAGAAGATGCAACTGTGGTAAATTTCAGTTAATTTCTAAAAAGATGGATGGAACCATTAGCAAAGAATTTTTAAATGCCACAGGTAAATTCCAGTTCCTTGGAAGAACTCTCTGCTGGAGAGCTTCCTCTCTGGATTCACCATTTACTACCTTTTCCTAGCAAACCTCACAACGGCTAAGACTTTACGACCACTGAAAAATTAAAGGCTTATAAAATATAGTGCAATTCTAAAACTGGAGCATTTGGATGTCACGATTCCTGGATTACGAATGTTCAGCTGGTAGAGGCTAGGCAAATACTTCACAACAACATATAAGCTGTTGCTGGTTCCCAGTCCTGTGATTTTTGCTTATGCTAATTATTTAATGCATGTCATCTTGTGCTACTGTGCAATGGACCCTGTGGACGGGCCTGTGCACGCTATCGGGTGTTTTGGAGTGGCCAACAGCAGCTTTGAGAAGATAGATAACATATTTTCTCAGCATGGCACAGCTGATGATTAGCAGCAGGGACTCGCACCCAGCAGCACCGTTCGGGGGAGACCAGCTCCAAGCTGGCCTTCTCCAGCATTTGATGTGCTTGCCAGTCACCAGGGCCATCTTGCAGGATCCACATTCCTAGACCCCACTGCCGAGATCTGGAGGCAGTTGGTTTGAGAAGGCCTTATGTGTGTGCAGAGCTCTCCGGGTCCAGATGCTGCCGGTTCAACCTGTCTACTTGCTTTATAGGATTTGTAATTTTATCCACATGCCTGGAATCTTCCAGGGGAAAGCCCAGATGTTTAATTAGATCCACAACTCAAAAGTTAAGAATCAGCTGAGTGCCGTCTAATAAGCCCCGTGACGCTCTGCTACAAAAAGACATCGGAAACAAAAATGGGGGAACAGTGGCCTGGTGAACAGGCTTTTCATTTCATAGACGGTCAAGCGGAGGCCCTGAAGAAGTTAGCAGCTTGAACTGCCAGCGTCTCTGTGAGGAGCCCCAAGACCCTGACCTTTAGTTTCATGATGGATTTAGTGTCTGTTATGAAACTAAATCACAGCTGACTGCTGATTTCTGTAAATAATACGAGAACCAGGATTAGGTTGTGGTATGTAAGAGACTACATCTTATCATTACTTCAATAGGGAGTAAACTCACGCCTTGTATATGCTAAGCACATACTGATCTCCAACGTGTCTATTTAAAGTTCTGGTATTTCTGGAGCCAGAGATGGCTCAGCTGTCCAAAGCACTTGCGGCTCTTGCAGAGGCGCTGGGTTTGTTTCCGACTTGGCAGCTTTCAGCTGTCGGTAATTGTAGTTCCAGGGTATCCTCCTCCCTCCTCTGGCCTCCGTGGGTACTGTATGTATGTGGAGCATGCACACACATGAAGCTACAACATTCATACCCATAAAATAAGTTTAAAATAAAATTCCAGTATTTCATTGATGAAATCTTTGGACTGACTTTGCTTTTTAAAAACAAAAATCACTCCATTAAAATGTGACAAAGTCAATTTTTATTTGCTTCACCCTCAGTTTGGTCCTAGATCCCCCTATAATTCCCCAGTCGGCACAGAACATAGATCTCCAGACTGGGAACCAGGAAGATGCTATACACACAGACGTTTTTGTGTGTCTTGCAAATTGGAAGAACAAATTTTATGTCTTGGGCTCTAGACATACTTGAAAGGCGGTGGAGATCAGTCATGTTAGATATCTAAGAAAAAGGCTACGGCAGGGCTTGGGGAAGGTCCCACTATCCGACATAAATAGGAGGCACAGCTGGAAAATATCACTAAAACACGGCAAAAACATCCTCGCTGTCCCTCTCCTCTTCCGGCATCTCCAGAGACAGATCTTAATGACCAGAGCTCACTGAATGTGGTTTACATCCTACCTGGACCAAGTCCTTTTCCTTCTGGCCACGCATCTCGGGGACAGGCAGCCTGAGGCACACCAGGGGGTGGAGAGGATAAGCAGACTTACCTTGAAAGAGCATCGTCTGGCTGAAGTCACTACGCATGTCGTTCCGACACACGGCCTGTACTCGGAATAGGTAAAGGCTATCGGGTGACACGTGGCTAATGGTGGCTTTCTGTGGGGAAAGAAAGAGAGGCGCTGAGCTGGTTTTGAAAGCCCACAGATGTGCTGCAACCGAGAACAAATCTGGGCATTCTGGGAGCCGCACCTATAGGCTTTCTCTGGAGAGAAGGAGTACTTACAACCTGTTTTCGACATTGAAAAAAACACCAGCGTTGGTCCACAACTTTGAACATGTCTTCATCTTTCCTGTTCTCAAAGCCTAGACTTCTTAGAAACTGTAATTATTATCCACAACAGCCTTCCCAGCTATTAGATAAAAGATCACCAGAGCCATGTCCACTTTAAAAAAACCAACAAGAAATTCTCTGCCTGTATGGTTTCCTTCTTGCTGTCTGTCTTAAGGCCTCCTTACAAAGAATACAAATCAATAGAGTTTTGAGATGCAACTTTTTGTCTGTGGGAGTCTGCAGTGTTTGCTCATGTCTCCAGCTTCTGCTACTTTCTGGTGTGCTGTGTGGACAGGAATAGCCACTAGCAAGGCTGTGTAACACAGGCCATGCAAACCCTGCTTATAGAAACACTGAGCCTAGCAGTAGTGAGGGTCAGCAAGCTAGAGCCTGTATGGTACTTCTGGCAGGCTATTGGTTAGTAGAAATAAAGTTTTACTGGCACACAGGCATAAATGTTATTGTTATTGTTGTTGTTGTTGTTGTGCATATATGTATATGCACTCTGTATACTTTCACTCAATTACTGACAAGGTTAAGAAGTTATGACAGACCATATGGCCTGGAATCCCAACATACCCACTGCCTGATCCTTTCTACATTACTGTTTGTCAACTGTCGCCAGGTACCACTGCCCATGTCCGGGTCACCATTCCTTGATGCTGCACCTTACCAGACTTTAACAGGAAGGAAACAGAACATACCTACAGAGCAGGCACTGTTGCTTCTGGAGAAACAGGCAGCAAATGCCACTAGCCCCCAGAGGTTCTTTCAAACGGATTCTGGGTCTCCTTGCAGACATGTGTACCCCGGGCCAATCTGAACTGAACTACCAAGAGGGTTTTCCATGTACAGTTACCATAATCCCCTCCCTATACTGGTATTAGCATGTGACCATGGCAACACTGGTTGCTACAACTGGAAACAGCTTCCTCATGGAAACAGGGAGTTAAGGTCATGTCACTGAGCTACAGGCTTCATGAATTTCTCATGAAAAAAAAAAAACCCAAAAAACAGTGAATCCCACCCACAGGTCTATGACGGCAGCATGGACTGGGAGATGCAGGCTGGAGAATGCCTCGAGGTCACCAAAAATTAGAGATGAGCGTTGTCCTGGGCCAGCGCTCTTGACATGTGGCAGAAATAAGAAATGAATTTTGTGTGCCTCAAAGGAAAAATAAAGCCTCTAGAAATTCTTACGAAATGGGACGTGCTGTTAGAGCAGGCCCTTCTGCGCATCTCAGAACCTAATGTAGTCTGTGTACCCTAGACCTCTGCCCCATCTTCTATTCAGAGTAAATCTTCACTCCATCTCTGTGGGAACTTTGGAGAATTCACTCTGTGCAGTGTCTCTTTATCTCTGCATATTTAATTATTTCCCACTTAGAACAAGAAACAGAGGAGGCGCCTAGATGGTTTCTGCTGATTATTGTAAGCTCGACTTCAGGGAGAGGTCCCTGATGGACTTCCACTGAGAAAAGAGAAAGGTTCAAACACACGGTGACCTTGGGTGCCTTTCCGTGCCGCCTTCTCTCGTTACAGGGAGGCCTCTGCTCCCTAATGTGACCCAGATAACAATGTCTAGTGGGGGAATTGAAAATATAAATGGAAATGAAGTCAAAGAATCTTCATCTAAAGGAATATGAAAAGTATTATTCTATAACTGATTGAATGGGCCCCGAGGACTTTCTATTGGGAGGGAAAAAAAAGTGGTAAGTCATTAAGAGGGGCGCTCAGAGGCGCAGCGTGCGTCATGTGCACATACAATCACAGGCTCCATTATTCTGGGGCCTCCTTTGATTAACAATAAAGCAGCCAGGCTTTCAAACCCAAATGTGTCACTTGGAGGTTCTGTGTAAAGCCTTGAAGCCTAGTGCTCGCGAGAGGTTTACGAGGCTTAGGGAAGGAGCGTGTCTACGCGGGATACTCGAAGGGTTGCCATGGGGGTCTGACGACAGATACATGCATTTTAAACAGTAATGTTGACCTGGGGTTCGTGTGGTCTACAACAGCCCCGGACTCGAGCCCTAGCCCCTGGAGTCCAGCAGGCCATGTGTACTGACACGTGAGACACATGGGTGGGTGGTGGGGACTGTGGACAGCAGCGGGCATAGTTGTGGCAGGAAAGATGAGGTGGCAGCGGAGGTGGGGTAAGTGTAAGAGAGAATGCTCACACAGTGTTCCCCAACTGTGTGACCTGCAGTGATCTTACCTAACATGTAATACTATAATAGCCTGATCGGAAGAAAGGGGCAATGAATGAAAAGCAGCCACAGTAAAAGAGAAAAATCTGTGTGTGTGTGTGTGTGTGTGTGTGTGTGTGTGTGTGTGTGTGCTCACATGCACACACGCACGTGCGTGTGAGAGAGGGAGGGCATGAGTGTGTATGAGTGTGTGAGCATGAGCGTGTGTCACCTGTGTGGAAATAAGAGGACCATATCAGGTATGGTTTTCGCTTCCATCTTGCTTGAGACACAACCCTGTTGTCCAGGTTAGGATCCTCTTCTCATACTCTCCTACCTCCCTAGGTGCTGTATGAGGGCTATGCACCTGGACTCCGCCCAAGGGGGGCCTTACCAAGTCCTTGTCACTGTCTTTTGTAAACGTCTTCTCCTTCTCGTCCTCATTCTTGGTCCAGCTATAGGAGATCACGTAATTCATGATGGGCGGGTGGTAGATGGTTTCCGGCTGGCTCCAGGACACCTGCAGTGCTGTCTGGTTCAGGGGCTGCACCTTCATGTGGATGGGTGGAGAGCTGCAAACTGAAGACACAGGAGAGGCGAAAGGGCGTCAGCGCTGCCTGCCACTCACATGGGTGCCCTTTGACCTCAGGACATGCGGTAAGCACCCACCCATGGCCATCCAAGGCCTATCAGCACGACCCCCACCCCTGTCATCCAAGGCCTCTCAGCACGGTTCCACCCCGTTCTCCTTCCTCTTGGCCTCTATTTACGCATCCATGTAGTGTGCACAAGCATGCACCCACAAGTGCCGGAGCGCAGAGGAGGATGGTACTGCCATTTCCCAGGCGTCAGCCACTGACCTGGACTTGTCCAAGGACGGGTCCCCGACTCAGTGTTGAGGTCACGTGCTCACATTTTATTCGCGCCTGGATTTTTTTTTTTTTTTTTAAATATGGGTCTTGAAGATCAAACCCAGGTCCTTGCAAGGTAAGTACTTGGCTAACCAAGCCATCTTCCTAGCTCCCTCTTTATTTTCTGAGACATAGTCTTGCTGTATAGTCCAGGCTAGCCCCAAAGTTATGGCACTACTGCCTTAATCCCCTAAGTCTCGGGGTTGCAACCATGTGCCACCAGGCTTAGCCCTGACCCCTCCCTACATTTTAGCTCAGTAGACACTCTGTTACTTCAGCCCTAAATACTCAGACCTGCGACTTTTCAGAACGAGAACATTCCCTCATCTAGCCTCATTACCGTTATCCTACGTAAGAAAACATACCCTGACTCACCCGGATTCTCGTACAATATCCGGATTCAAATCTGCCCTCTTGCTTTAAAGGCAACTCGTAGCTGCTACCCTTCTCACCTGACCCTGTACTGATGAAGCTTTCTCCTCTGACTTTTCCTCAGGATAGACTCTCTGAAGAAGCCAGGACATTTGACTGGAGAGCCAGACAAATAGCTAAACTCGCAGATAAAATGTTATTGCAGGCAGATCAAAGCATGAGTGCACCGTGCCTTCCAATAATTTTAAAGCAAAGGCACCTAGAGAAAGGATGGCTTCCTCTGAACTGGTCGTACCCTGGGTGGCTATCCGGGGACTCAGAAGCTTTAGGAGACACGACAGAGCCTTCTGTCCAGGGCCGACTCCCCATGGTATTGAAAGCTCCGGAGGGTGGCAGGTGTGGCCAATGTCTGCTCCGTACAGTCCATGGTCAACTATGCCACTCCCCATCTTCATAAGATGGCCAAACCTGTCTCTAAACACACACAAATATCTCTGCAGGGCCCATTTCCCTCGGTCTCCAGGGAGAAATGCAGATTTTGGAAGGAACCACCTGTGCAGGGCTGATACTGAACACAAGGACTGGACAGGTGTCAGGACCAAGAAGCTTGCATTCTGCAGAAGCTCTTCGACAAGGACCCGACTCCGCTGGGGGCTGACTCCCTTGAGGAAGGCTCGTTCAAGTGAGCTCTTAGCCAGGTCTACACAGGTAGAGGTCGGGAAAGACGTGGAGGCAGAGGAAGGGACAGGAGCAGTATTCCAGGGTACAGGACCATGATGGGACCAAAGCGGGAAGACGGGGAAGCCTAGAGGCCAGGTTAAAATTCTGGCCTTTCTTCCGGAAGCCTCTGGAGACCACTACAAAAGTCAGCCCAGAGTGTCAAGATGAGGATGTTCTGACAAAGACTCCTATGCCCTCAAGGTGGAGGAGGCAGCTTGTTCAGGTGTCCATAGCACTGTCTGTACACTAAGCCAGGGCCTGGGACTAGCAAGACAGCAAGTTCTAGAACGAACAATGGGGCATTCACGTCAGGCAGTGGGAGGTACTTCCCAGCGGGGGTGTAATAGGACAGCTGCTGGCTCTGAGAGGCACGGAGCTAAGAGAGAAGTGAGCCCACTCCGCAGCCAGCCTGGGGAACAGCACAGAACCTTCCAGAAGCCCCATGAGACACACATCTCTTTTCCGGACCCAGACTCCCAAACCTAAGGCAGTCTCTGGAGCCTCGGGCCACGCTCCTGCAGAGGCACTCAGGCTGTGTCTGTGAGGGAGAGTGGTCCTGCCTGGCGAGGGGCTCCTTTGCCAGGAGTCTGTTGGAGAAATGTGCTTTGTGTGGCTTCAACAGGAAGATGTGGGGATCGATGAGGCATGACCCTTGCCCTTCAGGGCGTCCCGACGCGAAGGGTGGGCATCACACACTTGCCTTCAAAGACTATGAAGACTGCAGGAATGGCCAGACTTGGCATTCCAGAAGAAAAGCACTAGGGGGCGGCAAGGTACTGCTTTTTAAATAGTCCAATTGGCTTGGCTTCTCCAGGCGGCACAAGGGGAGGAGGGACGCCAGCAGAGACCCACAGACCCCTCCTTTGTAAGGCTGGCAGTGGGGCCGGCTTTATATACTGGCAACATCCCATACTCGGCAATGACTGCCGGCCCAACGCCTCCCACCACCGTCTCCCTTCCCTGGAAGCCATTCCCTCCCCTGCCACAATCAGTGGTGGCCCCGAGGGACACATTTCTCCAGCAGTTACATCACAACCACATAAATAATCTTAGCACCCACATGCAGATGCACCATCCTTATTTATTTATTTATTTTTGAGATGAAAATGGATGGGCTTTTCTATGCAGAGTAAGATGATTCATATAGTACAAAAAAAAAAAAGAAAAGAAAAAAAAAGAAAAAAGAAAAAAAAAGCAGGAAGAGAATTAAAAAGATTCACCTAAATGTCGCTGTGACCACTGACAATGAGCAGTTACAAACATTTTAGGATCCAGCGTCTGATATATGATCTACCTCTTCCTATATACGTGAAATAGGATTACATACAATTTGATATAGAAAAAAAAAACAAAAATGAAATAACAATGGGCTGGACATAGTGGCGGTGCATGCCAAAAAAATCAAAGATGTTCACAGACATTCTCAGGCCAAGGCAGAAGGTTCTTAAATCTGAGCCTAAGCTAAGCAACAAGGTGAGCCCTGTCTCAGAAACAAATAAAACCCCAAACAAACCAACAAGAACAAGAGAGGCCTAAGGTCTGTAGGTAAGTTAACGATGGAGTCAGGAGGCCGTGCCTACAATAACAGCGTCAGATGTTATCGCTTTGAGTGGCAAGTGCCGCGTGAAGGTCTCGGGGAAGACCACCTGCTGGGAAGGAGCCGGTAACTAAGTGGTTTCCCAAGACACATGCGTGCCTCAGATTGACCAGGCCAGAGGTAGCAAGAGGTTGAGCAAGGAGCCCTCCTCACCTGAGCCCGGGTTGAGGAGTGTAATAAGAAGTGTAATACTCCCAAGCTTGTTTCTCATCGTCCTAGACAGCGGGGACAATGTGGAAGAGGACTTTGCAGAATACTGCACTGGAAGGACCCGGAAGAGAGTTGGGCATTCACATCAATAAAAAGGGCACATAGGAAATATTTTTGGCTTTGAGCGTCCCGTGGTCTCTCTTGCCTTCAAGGCACCAAGCTGCAGAGGCGATGAGCATGTGAGGGTGACTGTGCCCACAACTCACGCACTGACGCTGAATTTCAGTTCCATATGATTCCCGTGGGTCTTGAACTTTGATCTTTTTTTGTATTGTTTAAAGACATGAACATCCCAGTTCGTATCGTACAAAAATTGGTGGTGGGTGAGGTTTTCATGATGAAAAGGAACGTGTGTGTTTATCCCCTCGGTGAGGAATCCAGCCCCTGAGCCCAGCTCACGGGCAGCGTCTCCTCAGAGCTGAGACCCTTCACTTCATTCACCCTGAGTCACTTGCTGCTGCACTCTCTGGAACAATCGCCCCCCCACCCCTCAGCTGAGTGAGGTGCAGGTGGGACCTCTTTGGTGGCGTTCTGTACCTCGCAGCGGCTGACATGCATGTGTATTTGAACAGCAAGCAAGCTGAAGTCACTGGTGTGAGATCCTTGGCCATTGCCTGGTCCACAGGCCTGTGGGATGTGACGCCTTCTGGGTTCCAAAATCCCAGCTTTCCAGCTTGCTCCTCGGTCACCTGTACCTGCCAGCTCTCCCCCAGCTGGTGATCTGCCTTCAATGTCCTTTGTACCTCCTCCTCACCCCCCTACCCCTCTGCCTGGGCTGTGAGGACCTTCAGGGAAGGGACTACACCACTGATCACCAGCGTCCTGTGTACAACCATTGAGAGAGACCCCCTCCACACGGTCAGTGGCACCCAACTCGCTACGGCCGCCACATTCAGGGACTTATGTTTTTTGTGGAAACATTGTCTACTTTCTCTACGTCACCCCTCTCAGCAAGGGGATGTGTGTGACTCAGGAAACACATACAGTCTCCAGAAGCAGCAAGGGGCTACTCCAGGCTGGAGAAAGATCTTGAGAGGCTAGCTTGAGCCTGTGCCTAGGGTTCTGCTGGTGTGTGCAGTTAAGAAACCATGGCACCAAACAAGGCCTTCCTTTGAAGCCTGGTAAAAAAGAAACCAGAAAGAGTGCACAGTTTTATGGAAGGCGTATCCAAGTGTGGGACTTGGGATCTTGTGGCCTCTGGCCTCCTCATCTGTATGAGGGGCTGCTGTATGTAATAGCTTCCTCATAGGATCGGGGTGAATGTCACAGGCGCACTGTAAGTAAAGTACAGGTTGTGGGCCTTGGGCCCACTGATTCAGGCTCAATAACTTTTATTCCTAAATCTGGATGTTTAAATCAGGTCAGCTAGAAGAGCAGAGCAAGGCTCTCCTTTAGACTAGGGGTGTGTTCATCTTCACCGCAGTTCCCACCACACCCCATCGCCCTTACACCGTCTCCTCCACAGCCTGACCTCCAAGGCCAGGAGCGCAGCGGTAGCCGCCTAATTTTTACATCCTTCCTTCCCTAGTGATGGCCATTGCAACCCCTGACATCTGGGACATTTTGACACGTCCTTTTGTTTAAAATCAAAGCCTTTTCACCATGCAGGAGGTGCCACACCCTGCTTGCCAAACAAACAGCCCCGTGAGGTGTCTCTGACGTCAGCCTTCCCTGCCCAGGGCCTGAGCACGTGCTCTCTGGGGACTGATTGCTTTTCCCAGATTTTCAGGCTGGCACTCCCTAGCAGCTCAGAGAATTCCTGCTCTTCCTCTGAACTGCCTTTAATTATGCGCCCAGCCTTCGTTAAATAATGAAGAGCCTTCTGACTGAGCACACGGGGTCCTCCGATTTTACATCAATGTCAAGGATATTTTCTCAGAGGTTCCAAAAGCCAATCTAAGTCTTCCCCTGACCCTTCTCATTTTGGGATTTAGGTGAGGTACTGGGATTTGCTCTTGTGGAAGTCAGGGTGACCCTCAAGTATCTTCAGCTGTCAGAGGGAACAGCTACTCAGGAGACCCCAACTCGGGCCCTCTGCTTGAGGCAATGGGCCAACTGTGGATCAAAGAGAGCACTCGGGCACAGGCTTAACTATTTCACATCCTCTCCATAGCAACAGAAACCAGGCCAGGGTGGTGCAGGGCGATGCCATGTACACACATCAGCCCAGCCTGAGAGCCCTTAAATGCAGGGAACTTTCCAGAGACCTGGCATGAAGAGAAAGGTCTCTCTTGCTGTATCAGAGTCCCCACAGCAGACCAGTCAGGACTAAAAAACCCAAACCCTAGAAATCCTGGTGCCTCAGAATGTCACCTCCCTTTCTTCCATGTCTAAGAGCCCATATCTAAGGGCATACTACTCTGAAGAAGGTACAGGAAGTGGAGGGCAATTTAAAGTGACCCTGGCATGATCTGCAGTCCCATCTTCCAAAGACCATGGCATGAGGGCTGCCAAGAACATCCTGTCTGAAGGCAAGCTCTGTTCTCAGCTCTGATGGTCCACGGAAGCACAGGAGTGCCTGAGTCCAGGAAGAGTATGTCCATCCAGGCTGAGGACTCCACAGTCCTGGAGACCAAGTCACTAAGCAGAGAGTGAGACAGAGTGGGAGGTGAGTCAGCCTGGTTTGAACCCAGGAGAGAGGCAGACAGCAGCTGTTTGTTCTCACATGCTCTGTCTCTTATCCCATCTCCATGATGGTATTGAGGCATTGGAAGGTTATTCAAACTGCTGGGAGAGTGACCACTGTCCTGTGTGGGCACCATGGGTCAACACTGCAGCCTTTTCACCGTGGCTTCTTCCAGACCTAGTGACACTTGCACAAAAGACCCCTTCTCTTCCATGCTCCTCTCATATCTTCCCTTCATGCACCTCCCCTTTTCTTAACAGCAAATGGGAGGGGGAGTCTCTAGAATATCTCCAGAACAGTCTCTGCCTCCTGCAAGTTCCTCTAAAACCAAAGGCAACCCAAGTGTCATTCTTCCAGAGTAAGAAATGCAGGTGCAAGTCCTGGTCCTTCAAGCCATCACGGGGAAGCTATAAGCACATGCGGTGGCACCCCCCCCACCCCGGCACATCATCTCTGGGCCTTTCCCTGTGCTGTGGGAAGGTAGAAACACATGCAGTGGTATCTTCCACCAAGTGTGGAGATGGTATTCACTGCTGAGCATCGATGGCCTTTACCTTGTCCTGGTTGACATGTCAGACATCCACTATGATTTTCATGAAGCTCCTAGTTTTCCATTTGAGAGGCGGGACTTGATAGAATCAGTTATTCATTTACTCAAAAGATGAACATAAGCTAGCATGAGCTTTAACTGGTGGGAGATCAGTCTGGCTGGGCAAAAGATAACCATCACCAAAGCCTCAAACTCAAGCTCTTAACTTGGGGTTCCTTAAGGTCTCTAGAGAGAATTCAATGAAGCTATTGACTTGGACGAGAAAGGATGACATTGTTTTAACTAATCTCTAACTAAGATGTCCTATTTCTTTACATCTCAAACGCTGGCAGCAAACTGCCAATGCTCACAGACTTGGCGTGAGACACCACCGATGGCTGATTCTAATGGTGAACAGCCTGGTTGTTCAATCTTGCAAACTAAGTGTCCTCACTAGAAAGCAAAGACATGTAGTGGTCTGAATTAGAATGCCCTGCCCTGCCCTGCTCTACCCCAATTCCTATTATTTGAATATGTGACCCATAACTGGTAGTGCTGTTTGGGTAGATTTAGGGGATGTGGCCTCGCTGGAGGAAGTACATCACTGGGGTGGGCTTTGAGAGTTTAAGGCCTCACCAGGCTCCCAACATGATCTCTGCTTTGTTCTTGTGGTTCAGGATGTGAGCTCTCAGCACCCTTCGGCAGCCACCATGTCTGCCTACTACCTCACCCTGCTGTTCCGGACTCTAACCTTGTGGAAGCATAAGCCCAAATAAACTCTCTCTTCTATAAGTTACCTTGATCAGGTGTTTTATCACATCAACAGAAAAGCTGGCAAAACAAACAAACAAACAAACAAAAACCCCAGTATGTATGTATGTATGTGTGTGTGTGTGTGTGTGTGTGTACAGTATAACACAATTTTAAAATATTGTCATATTATCTACAGACGGCTGGCTTTTTATAATCACTTATATGTTACTGTATTGCATCTAAAATTACTAATAAATATGAGGCTTATGGATGGATATTTCCCAGATGGATAAACTGGGGGTTAGAATCAATGTCAGCCGAAGATGTATGCACTTGCAGCACTAAGGAACATAGTGATGAGCTTTTAATGACCATATTATGGTAGCTTCGAGAAAAGTTGGAAAAAAAGAACCTGGGTCTGGATTTTTAGGGAGGATTGGCGGGGAGACCTGCTGAGCAAAGAGAGATGGAACTGAATCCTCAACGATACGCAGAAGTTGAAATGGTGAATGGGGAAGGAGACAGATTGGATGGGTTAGGCTGTCACGGCCCTGCCGTGGATAAGTGGGCAGAAAACACAGAAAAGCATGGTACCCGACTAGAACCCCAAGCTGCTCAGGATGGCAGTCAAGATTCTTCTCAAGTAGGTCTAACTCCAGAAGTCAGATCTGCTAAGCAGCTCGGTGCTGGGGTACCTCTGGGGGACTCTGGGTACAGTGGCCCTAAGTTCTGTTGAACACCAGACTGATCACTGCAAGCCTTGCAACATTCCCACTAGATGCAGGGGTATCTGCTCAACCTGTCAGCAGCTTGGAACTGAAGCTGGTTTTCAGCAAACAAGAGTGAGAGCTGGTTACAACGAGCTCTGCAGCTCTGAAGCGGGACTGGTGGTGCTGCTGTACTGTGCTCCAAGCCCAGCCAACAGGCTGCCTGGGGAGGCACGACACCAACTCCGTGGGTCGGAGCTCCACATGTGCACTCTGGACTTTCCCAGCCCCGCAGACCACTCCGGAGTCTGCTCTGTTCATGGCTCTCATCTGCCGAGGGGAATGGCCATGGGAGGTGTCCACATCCTATACAGGAAGGAGCATTGTTTGGCTTGACACTAAGGGAGGTGGCAGAGTTCAGAAGGGTCCATCTTCCAGGCCACACCTAATGAAAACAGCTAAACCTTGAGTCCTGCCTGGAAGACCGGATTTCTTCCACATTCTCTGGGAGGCTGTTTCCCCTTCCCCTGAACACACTGTGACACTGAGTCAAAAGAACAAAGTGGGCCGGCCCCACCTCACCTGAGCATTCCTTCAATGTGGGGCTTCCATCTCGCAGACCTAGGTCTCCACACCGACTCACAATAGGAGATCCTTGTCAGAGACCCAGCACCCCTGCGTGTGGTGGGGTTTCCTGAAGCCATATTTCTGACTGTTAGGATGATTTTACAGCAGTGACACATAAAAGAGAGGTCCAAAGAGATCTTTGGCAACCAAAGGATGAGCTCTATATAACAGTCTAAGAGTCTATAAGCTGTCTTTTTAAACTATCTCAACAGACGTGATTAAAAAAAAAGTTACATGGGTCCCCCACAGAGAGGCTAGCTAGGCTTTCATTGAAATAGGCTAGGGATAGGAAGTGTGGACAAGATCAGGAATGGCCAGTGGGCTCGTGGAAACCCTGGGCCCATGCCTGTTAAATACCAGTCTTATCCATGCTGGAGAAGGAGCCGGCTCTGATGCTAGGCTGTTTCTAACAACTGGGTCATATGGTCCAAGGAGCGCAGGCTCTGGGGCTGGTAACAGCTTCAAGTGGTCAGCCTAGTCCTCTTTGAGAAGGCTCCTCTCGTTGGAGAAGCTTTGCCTGGTGTCAGCCAAGAAACATTGCTCTGGGCGCTTGATAACAGCCGACGGCTCTCAGCTAGGCAGTGTCTCCTCCACACAAGGAGAGGTCTGACATGTGAGAGACAAGACATGCATCTCAAGCCAAGACAATGCATTGGAATTAAAACACTCACATGCCCATACATGCATGCACGCAGGCACACACAGGATATCTGCCCAAGATCAGAAGCAAAACCATAAGGCCCCTGGTGCTAAAAGGTAAAAGGCCAAGAATCAATGTAGAGTGGGTTCCTGATGCTCCCCAAGCTGTATCCATGCATCTGCCTACTTCTAAGCAGCAGGGGAAGTGGCTGTTTCTTAGGTCATGAGAAAGTGAGGGTCATGCCCATCTCCTTGGACGGTAGTTGAAAGAATAGCACCCACAGGAGGCCTGAGGAATAATTGGTGGGCAGAATGGGGAGATCCACTGATTCTGGGCTACTATATCCCCCTGCAGAGAGATGGCACCCCATGCTTCATGAGCAGCGACTGCTGTTTAGCAAGAAAGAGGAAGTGGATTGTGCTGGGAGGAAGGACACCGGTAGCCTTTATTAATTTCCACATGGTTGTTCACAAGCACCACCGTGCCCACATGAATAAGCCCAACGTCAGAACAGATTTATCTGGTGAGCAGAAGAAAGTAGAGGCGGTAGGAGGGAGGCTAAGTTGGCCTTGAAGCTCAAATTCTGCCTACCTGCCTGGAGACAGAGAGGATTAAGTAATTAGGTAATATTTATAACGTGTGAAAACAATTGACAGCCCCTGGCACCTGCTACCAGAACTGGCTCCATAGCTCCCAAGCCCAGGCAGCAGTGGCACAGGGAACAGCCTGACTCCAGCCAGCACCTGCCAGTCTAAGCACTTCCTACGCTGTTAGGCTGATCTTCTACACAGTGAAGCAAGCCCTCTCCTCATGGCTGCTTTGAAATGATCACTTACATTTGGGAGAATTTTGTCTACAATAGAAGGAGCCCTCTGGCTGCAGGTACTGTGAGTGATGTATTCCCATTCTATAAATGCCTAGTTATGCTCTCACTGGACCAGAACCTAGGCTGGATAAAAGGCAACTGATCTGACTGGGCCAACTCTATAGAAAGGCTCTCTTCTTCCTGGCCATGTGGCACACTCCATCCATCCATCCATCCATCCACCCATCTATCCATCCATCCATCCATCCATCCATCCATCCATCCATCCACCCACCCACCCACCCACCCACCCATCCACCCATGCATCCATCCATCCATCCATCCACCCACCCATCCATCCATCCATCCACCCATCCACCCATCCATCCTCATACTCACTGAAGAGTTAGCAATGATGACAGTGCCACCTACCTACCCAAGAGATACAGAGTCTCACCACATCATGGTACTTGTAGGTAGTAAAAGAGATATCTATTATAAAACAAATGTCAGGAGTGGCCTTGGCAGGGGGCGGGGGTAAGTATGGGTGTCCTCCCAAGCAGCCAGACCAAAGCAGCCAAGAGACTTCCCTTGGAAGGACAGACACCTTAGGCAGAGCTAGAAGGTTGAGAAGTTTGGTGCAGAGGGAGGTCAAGTGTCCCGAGCCAAAAAGTGTAGGCTTCTGGGCTGGAGCACATCAGTGAGCTGACGTCAAAGGAAGTGACATGCAAGACAGGTCAGGGGATGGGGCGGGCCTCGTGGATCACAGTAGCGACATTTCTCTTCCTGTTGCTGTGATGAGATACTCTGATAAAGATAATTTAAGGGAGACAGAGCTTATTTTAGCTCACAGTTTAAGGTACCATCCATCATGGCTGAAGTCAAGGTCCCAGGAGCCTGAAGAACTTCGTCACTCTGTACCCGCGGTCAGGAAACAGGACAGAGGATGCATGTGTTCAGCTGGCTTTCTCCTTTTTACTCAGCCTGAGCCTCAAATCCCGAGAACGGCCCTGTCCACAATTAAGATGGGTCTTGCCACGTCAGTTGAGGTAATAAAGGTCATTCTCTATAGGCACGCCCACAGGCCCATCTCCTAGCGGATTCTATATTCTGTCGAGTTGACACTAACCTTCTCACACAGAAACAGTAATTTTCCCAGAGGGGTTTCAACGGCTGCAAACAGCCCAGCTTCACACTTCTCCCAGGAGGCGTCACCCCTCATTCTGAAATGTGAACTTTGGTGACCATGTCAAAGATAACATTCTCCCCGAGATGTACACTGAACGCACTGCTCACCCATACACCAGAAGTACCAGTATCTGCACAGAACCTTCCATATCTCTGAGTCTGTATTATCTGTTCCACAGATTGTCACATTTAAAAGGTCATAGGCAGACAATGGGAATGATGACTGCATACAAGAACACATCTGTAGGCCTTAAGCCTGAGCGTTGGGTGCTGACTCTCTAGTTCAGTGTCTAACATGACTTCAGGCTGTCCTGCAGGCCCAGGGAACACGGATGGGCTGTGACCCTGCCAGGATGGGGTTCCACTAGTGCACACACCCCTCTATTTAGAAGTCCCACTTGAAGAGGGCATGCTGGCTTCCTACAGGTTGACCCTGTGACCAAGCCCTCAGTAGCTCATATAAGGAGCACCCGAGCTAGCCTGGCAAACAGGAACCATGAGGCACATTATAACAGTGAGAAAGGTAGTCTGTGAGGGTTGGTTTCAAATACCAAATTAGCCGGGCAGTGGCGGTGCACACCTTTAATCCCAGCACTTGGGAGGCAGAGGCAGGGGGATTCCTGGGTTCGAGGCCATCCTGGTCTACAGAGTGAGTTCTAGGACAGCCGGGGCTATACAGAGAAACCCTGTCTCGAAAAACAAACAAACAAACAAACAAACAAACAAACTTGCTACAACTTAAGAACAGAGAAGCAGGAAATCTTAAGAACTGTGTACAGCAAGCTGGCTCCTGTACACATCTGTACAGGATTATCTCGACTTGCCCCGATGCCTGCCACCACCTCTGCTGCTGCTGCTTTCTTTGCTGGTACTTGAACCGGCTTTTCTGAGCTGCCTATATACACCGAGGATCAGTGGCTCTCTAGAAGCACTCTAGGCCAGGGATCCTCAAACTTCCTAATGCTATGACCCTTTAGTATAGCTCTCACGTTGTGGAGACCTCCATCCATACAATTATTTTCATTGATACTTCATAACTGTAATTTCGTTACTTTTATGAATCACGATGTAAGTCTCTGATATGCGACCTCTGAGGGGGTTGTAGGCCACAGGGTAGGAATCTCTGCTGTAGGCCTTTGGCGCCGGGTTGGAACTGTTGAATGCATGAAGCATCTGCATGAACCAAGCAATTGTATCAGCCTGTTGGGTGTGTGATGACTGCTGCTGAGCTACTTTATAGTATGTAAGCTGATTTATAAACTCCTTTTGTCTATCTGTCTGTCTGTCCGTCCGTCCGTCCATCCATCCATCCATCCATCCATCCATCCATCCATCCATCCTGTGGGGGACTGACATCCCCAACTGGATACGTCTAACTCCTGCTTACTTTACCTGACCTAAAAAAATTTTAGCAGTCTCCTGCTGGTCTAGTAGATTCTACTACATTGTTGTTGTTGTTGTTGTTGTTTTTTAAACAATACAGCCAATGTGAGAGGCTCACATACCTGTTCAGATCGCTGGACCAGGGCTGTAAAAATGTTATCACAATACCCTGACAACCTTCCTGACTCAGCATAGGTCCGCCTTTCCTTTATCCAATCTTGTTTCCCTCTGTTCACTGTTCCATGATGCTTCCTCTACCCAAGGGACTTTACAAATAACCTTTTCCTCTAGATCTCTGCAGGATTACCTTCCTGCGCTCCCAGTAGCTAATCCCACAATGAGGGACTTGGTAGTCTATACGATGAACACCCAAGATAACTTGGCAGAACAAATAACACCAAGCACATAAAGAATGTTGGACTGCCCTGCTCAAGGAAGACTTCCCCTACTCTTAGCACATGACTGATTTCCTGTAAAACCAATAATACCTGGGCATGAAGGCCCATTCATGCCTTGTTTAATTCTCTCATTCACAATGTAAAATGTCTGTGTGTCTGTCTATATGTAAGTAAGTAGGCAATTAGATAGGGTGTGTGTGTGTGTGTGTGTGTGTGTGTGTGTGTGTGTGTGCAAGTGCGTGTGTACACATGAACAGTGACAGCATGGAGTGGGGATTGGGGGTTGGTTATGTGTGCACATGGAGGTCAAAGGTCAACAGCCAGATGTCTTCTTCCATCACCTAGGATTTTGCTAATAAGATCTCTAGCTAAACATGGAGCTCACCAAATCTGCTGAGACCAGCCAGCTCATGAGCTCAAGGAATCCTCCTGTGTGATCACAGATGCCTGCCCCAGCTACTGGCTGTTAGGTGGGTGCTGGGAATCGAAAGCTAGGTCTTCCTGTTTGCACAGGAAGCCATTTACCCACAGAATCATCTTCCCAGTCCCTGTGATTCTCACCTTTCCTTCTAGTGCCTAGTGATACCCAACAAATATGAGATAAGACCTGGCTGAAGGCTTTCTGGAAATTAAATAAAACATATGTGTATGTAGAGAGGCCAGCACAGCATCTGGCACCACCAACCTCTTCCTGGGCACAGCCACTCTCCTTGGTAACCTTTTCAAAGGCAGCTGAACCTACACATGAAGATAAATCTACTGGTGGCAAAACACTGGGTAAAGCAGAATATGCCTTGTCCCCAACCAAACTCGTGTTGAAGCATGGTCCTCAATTAAATACACACTGGATTTAAGAGGACTTAAGAGAAAGAGGCTCTCCCCTCAATAAGGAACAGATGTAGCTCCCCAGCATGATAAATGAGTTTTCGGGAAAGCGGGCTGTAAGAGGGCAGGCCAGCTTTTTGTCTTCTCTCCTCTCAGCAAACTCTCTTTCTCAAGTTCTGGAACTGGAAATTCTTGAGTCCCTTACCAGAGGCTGGGTAAGGTGACACAAGCCTTACTGCTGTTTTGAAACAAACTAGTCAGTTTTGCTGACTGTGCTACAGCAACAGGAAACAGGCAACACCACATGTTGGCAGAACACTAACATTGTGCCAAGCACTTAAAGGCGACCAGCACAGACTTACACATTTACATTCTATGAGAGGAGTTAGGGAATACTGGACATTCATCTAACTTGACCCTAGAGTGTTCTGAGTTTTAAATCAAGACTCGCCTCAAACTCACTCTCAGGTTAAAAGCAACAGCAAACTTCCATTGTCTTCGGAAGGGGACAGCTAACTACCAACTCTGTGGAGCTGCATGGAACATGTGATCTTCTTTAACATGTGCCTGCCCTGAGAGTTTCTGGAAGCAACAAGAGAACTTTTCAGAAGGGTTTCTGGGAGGAGCTGCTGCCTATGAAACGTACCTACTAGAGCCTCCCGTGACTGACATAAAGTAATTGTAGCTCAGTAATGTGTTGTGTGGAGATGATTGAACTGAAAAGAGAAAACATTAAATATTTTCTCCAAAAATAGCAGAAAAGCCAACATTCCGATGCCGAACGCTATAGCAATCATGGATTTTCTCCTTTCTTTGTTCATTTTGGCGGGAAATGTCATATTCTGCCTCAGTGTATTTGGGTTTAAAATCAGCTAGTTACTTATGGATATGTCGTTTAAAAACAACTTTGAACCAAAACAGGAAGTAATCATTTGCACTGAGATTGTAGCTGAAAAAAAAAAACAGCTCAGCAAAAGAACACACTTTCTACGAACCACAGTGTGGGTCTGAGACACTGAAGGGTACACACACAGCCAGTGTCCGCTCTATTTCCTCTGACTTTATTACATTATACAGTGTCACTTTAATTAAGCCATCAAATCAAATTATCAGATCAAGTGGCTTCAATTCCACTGCGGGTTGAACAGGTTTCATTAAATTAATAAGCCATATGTTTTGTGCTGTTGGAAGCAAAGTTATTTTCCTTCAATCACCATCCCAAATTTCTTCACAATAGAGTGTGTTCCGCACTTAATCACAGGATGCTCTTCCATGGGCTTGGGGGTGGGCTGGCGAGTAACTGAAATGACAGCCCATGAAATGCTAAAGTCTGCCAAGTCATTTACCAACCAAGGGCAGAGTAGCCAACTGGCCATCCCTCAGACAATTCACGGAGCCTAAATATTGTCCCCATTTTCTGGAATCAAGGCTTTGTATCTTTTCTGTATGGCATCTTGAGCCAATAGTGCAGGATTGGGGTGACCATTCCTCCCCTCTTTGGGATGCTGCATGGCCATGCATCTTGGGCTGGGGCCGTAAAAGGCTGCATTCTGTTGTCTCCCTGCTAGTGCAACCAATCATCCTGACAGAGGACTGACAGGGGAGATGGGTGCACTGCCCTCGCTAAATCTATGGGACACAATGAAAGCAGTGCTAAGAGGAAAACTCATAGCTCTAAGTGCATCCAAAAAGAAACTGGAGAGAACATACACTAGCAACTTAACGGCACACCTTAAAGCCCTGGGAGAAAAAGAAGTTAATTCACCCAGGAGGAGTAGAAGACAAGAAATCATCAAACTCAGGGCTGAAATCAATCAAGTGGAAACAAAGAAAACCATACAAAGAATCAACAAGACCAGGAGCTGGTTCTTTGAGAAAATCAACAAGATAGATAAACCAGACTAACCAAAGGACACAGAGACAGTCTCCAAATTAACAAAATTAGAAATGAAAAGGGAGACATAACAACAGAAACTGAGGAAATTCAAAAGATCATCAGATCCTACTACACAAGATCTATACTCAAAACAACTGGAGAATCTGGAGGAAATGGACAATTTCCTAGACAGATACCAAATACCAAAATTAAATCAGCATCAAGTAGATCAGCTAAATAGTCCCATAACCCCTAAAGAAATAGAAGGGGTTATAGAAAGCCTCCCAACCAAAAAAATGACGGGACCAGATGGTTTTAGTGCAGAATTCTACCAGACCTTCAAAGAAGACTTAACACCAATACTTTTCAAACTATTCCACAAAATAGAGACAGAAGGGACACTGCCCAACTCATTCTTCGAAGCCACAATTACGCTAATACCTAAACCACAAAAAGATCCAACAAAGATAGAGAACTACAGGCCAATTTCTCTTATAAATATCGATGCAAAAATACTAAATAAAATTCTTGTCAACCGAATTCAAGAGCACATCAAAACGATCATTCACCATGATCAAGTAGGCTTCATCCCAGGGATGCAGGGATGGTTCAATATACGGAAATCCATCAATGTAATCCACTACATAAACAAACTAAAAGAAAAAAACCACATGGTCATCTCATTAGATGCTGAAAAAGCATTTGACAAAATTCAGCATCCTTTCATGCTAAAAGTCTTGGAAAGAGCAGGAATTCAAGGCCCATACCTAAACATAGTAAAAGCAATCTACAGCAAACCAGTAGCCAACATCAAAATAAATGGAGAGAAACTTGAAGCAATCCCACTAAAATCAGGGACTAGACAAGGCTGCCCTCTCTCTCCATGTCTTTTCAATATAGTACTTGAAGTTCTAGCGAGAGCAATTAGACAACATAAGGAAGTCAAAGGGATACAAATTGGAAAGGAAGAAGTCAAACTATCATTATTTGCAGACGATATGATAGTTTTCTTAAGCGACCCAAAAAACTCCACCAGAGAACTTCTACAGCTGATAAACAACTTCAGCAAAGTGGCTGGTTATAAAATTAACTCAAGCAAATCAGTAGCCTTCTTGTACTCAAAGGACAAGCAGGCTGAGAAAGAAGTTAGGGAAATAACACCCTTCACAATAGCCACAAACAACATAAAGTACCTTGGCGTAACTCTAACCAAACAAGTGAAAGATTTGTATGACAGGAACTTCAAGTCCTTGAAGAAAGAAATCGAAGAAGACCTCAGAAGATGGAAAAATATTTCTTGCTCCTGGATTGGCAGGATCAATATAGTAAAAATGGCCATCTTGCCAAAAGCAATCTACAGATTCAATGCGATCTCCATCAAAATCCCAACTCAATTCTTCATAGATCTAGAAAGAGCAATTCTCAAATTCATCTCGAGCAACAAAAAACCCAGGATAGCTAAAACTATTCTCAACAATAAAAGGACTTCTGGGGGAATCAATATCCCTGACCTTAAGCAGTACTACAGAGCAATTGTGTTAAAAACTGCATGGTATTGGTACAGCAACAGGCAAGTAGATCAATGGAATAGGATTGAAGACCCAGAAATTAACCCACAGACTTATGGTCACTTGATCTTTGATAAAGGAGCCACAACCATCCAGTGGAATAAAGATAGCCTTTTCAACAAATGGTGCTGGTTCAACTGGAGGTCAACTGGCAGAAGAATGCGAATTGACCCACTCTTATCTCCTTGTACTAAGATCAACTCCAAGTGGATCAAGGACCTCCACATAAAACCAGACACACTGAAACTATTAGAAAAGAAACTTGGGAAGAACCTGGAGGACATGGCACAGGGGGAAAGTTCCTGAACAGAACACCAATAGCTTATGCACTAAGATCAAGAATTGACAAATGGGACCTCATAAAATTACAAAGTTTCTGCAAGGCAAAGGACACTGTCAGAAGAACAAAATGGCAACCAACAAAGTGGGAAATGATCTTCACCAACCCCACATCCGACAGAGGGCTAATATCCAATATATACAAAGAACTCAAGAAGTTAGACCCCAAAGAACCAAATAACCCTATCAAAAAATGGGGTACAGAGCTAAACAAAGAATTTTCACTAGAAGAAATTTGGATGGCTGAGAAACACCTTAAGAGATGTTCAACATCATTAGTCATCAGGGAAATGCAAATCAAAACAACCCTGAGATTCCACCTCACACCAGTCAGAATGGCTAAGATTAAAAACTCAAGAGACAACAAGTGCTGGCGAGGATGTGGAGAAAGAGGAACACTCCTCCACTGTTGGTGGGATTACAAAATGGTAAAACCGCTCTGGAAATCAGTTTGGTGGTTCCTCAGAAAATTGGGCATGTCACTTCCAGAGGACCCTGGCATACCACTCTTGGGCATATACCCAGAGGATTCCCATGCATACAATAAAGACACATGCTCCACTATGTTTATAGCAGCCTTGTTTATAATAGCCAGAAATTGGAAGGAGCCCTAATATCCCTCAAAGGAAAAATGGATACAGAAAATGTGGTATATTTATGCAATGGAATACTACTCAGCAATTAAAAATAATGAATTCATGCAATTTGTAGGTAAATGGTTAGACCTGGAAAATATCATCCTGAGTGAGTTAACCCAATCACAAAAGAATACACATGAAATGCAATCACTGATAAGTGGATATTAATGAGCCCAGAAGCCCTAAATACTCAAGGCACAATTAGCAAGTCAAATGATTCCCAAGAAGAAGAAAGGAGAGGACCCTGGGCCTGTAAAGATTGGATCCAGTTTTGTAGAGAAACCGTGGGGGGAGGGGGAATGATTGGGGAATAGTTGGGGGGGAGAGGAATTATGGGACATATGGTGGGGGGAACTGGGAAAGGGGAAAGCCTTTGGAATGTAAACATAGAATATAGAAAATTAAAATTAAAAAAATAAGGTTTGAACAATGAATGAGATGTTTTCATTTTCAATCTCAAACTTCACAGAATTGTTTGAATATGGAGAAATAAAATTTGAAATGATAAACTAATAATAATAAAAAAAAGATCACAGCTTTGGAAACAGGGATAATGAGGAGTTCCATACATTTAACTGAGGCTTTCGTTATACCTCTGCTGTGAAAGATGGCCAGTTGAAAGTTGAGATAGTGCGAGTCGCTCACAGCCAGGTTCCTAAATCTCTAAATACAATGCCAAATCCAAACAATTCATAGTTCCTACTGCTACCATTGGTGGGGAGACAGCTGGGATGGAATACCCGTGTCCTGTGCGTTTTCTGCACACGGCCTACCATTTAACTATATCCCTATTCACACTACAACTCTTGATATAGTCAATATTTACCTTTAAAAAACATATGCTTTTTCTATCCAACTGTGACATATTCCCTAAAGCAGGGACCAAAACTGGGTTCCCAGGGCAAATCTGTTCTAGACTTTTTGTGTTAAAATAGAGAGTCACTGGGAGATATTTTCTTTTTCTTTCTTTCTTTCTTTCTTTCTTTCTTTCTTTCTTTCTTTTTTTTTAAATTTTCTATATTCAGGAGACAGCAGATGTTGGTGAGGATGTAGAGAAAGAGAAACACTCCTCCACTGCTGGTGGGATTGCAAGCTAGTACAACCACTCTGGAAATCAATCTGGTGGTTCCTCAGAAAACTGGGCATGAAACTTCCGGAGGACCCTGCTATACCACTCCTGGGCATATACCCAGAGGATTCCCTGGCATGCAATAAGGAAACATGTTCCACTATGTTTATAGCAGCCTTATTTATAATAGTCAGAAGCTGGAAAGAACCCAGATGTCCCTCAATGGAGGAATGGATACAGATAATGTGGTATATTTACACAATGGAATACTACTCAGCAATTAAAAACAATGAATTCATGAAATTCTTAGGCAAATGGTTGGAACTGGAAAATATCATTGTAAGTGAGGAAACTCATTCACAAAAGAACACACATGGAATGCAGTCACTGATAAGTCACTGATTAGCCCTGAATCGCAGAATACCCAAAACATAACCCACATATCAAATCATTCCCAAGAAGAAGGAAGGAGAGGGCCCTGGTCCTGGAAAGGCTAGATGCAGCACTGTAGAGGGTTGCCAGGACAGAGAAATGGGAGGGGGTTGACTGGGGAATGGGAGGAGGGAGGAGGGCTTATGGGACTTAGGGGGAAGGGAGGAGACGGGAAAGGGGAAATCATTTGGAATGTAAACAAAGCATATAGAAAATAAACAAATAAATAAATACAAGCAAAAAAAAAAAAGAGGGTCAGAGGGTCAACTCAGCAATAAAAAAAAAGGAATCATCAAGAGACACCTGTAAGAGCCGAGATAAATCCCAATCCTACACCACAGGAGGGAGGAAAACACGCGTGCCTGGGTTGTGGATGGGAAGAGAAAAGTGTGTATGAGAGGGTGTCTCTGGTGAAGGGAATGTCCTACCACTGGATCGCAGTGATCATCTTGCAACCATGAATCCTCTGAAGATCACCAAATGGTACACTTGCAGTGATGGGGTTGACATGCAAACCAAGCCTAGATTTTTTTTTTAATGTTGGAGGAAAATGAAATGGAGTGCTGGGGTGAGGCTCAACAGCAGAGAAGCTGCTTAGCACGGTGGGGCCCTGGGTTTAATCTCCAGCATCATACATAAATAGTGGGCAGGAGAGTAAAGCATGGATACTGTCACTCTAGGAGACCGGCAATGTCCAAGAAAACTAAACATTTCTCCAGTACACAGTGTCTACTTATAGACGCCATTAAGAAGCACGCCCAAGAATGTTCTACTCTCATTGAAATCTAGAAATGGATCACACAATCATGTAGACAGTACCTATTTTCTGGAATAGTCATACATGAAATGTAGTCCTAAGAATGAACAAACCGTTCCATGAAACACTCCCGATATCAGTGTGGAGTAGACGCTAAAGAACGCTAGTCAGCTGACTCCACCAGCACACCAGGACAAAGCCACTTTCTGGCAGTGGTGACCACGGGAATGCAGCTCCGAAAGGGGGTGGGGACCATCCTGAGGTGGTGTGGATGTTAGCTCCTTGATCTGAATCCTTATTACTGAGCTGTATTTAGTTTGTAGAGATGTATCAAGCTGTGCATATATTACATAGATATTTCTCCGGATGTGTATAAACAGTATTTACAGTGATTTCAGGGCTACTAGGTCAAAATATAATGCTTTAGACTTCAAACTGAAGGGGTCTATGAAATGCAAGTGTAGTGAGGCCACAAAGCTCCTCCCAGAAACTCACTAATTAGGGATGAGACACTTGCGCCACCTGAGAGGGAGCAGTATCCTCTCTTCTCTTCCTTATAAGGACGGTGTACAAGTGGTAGATCTGGGATTTAAGTTCTCACTTCTTTATGCGATGGCCTGTAGGGTACACATACTTCATTTTTAGGCCCTTCTGTATCCAGTGAGAATGCAGCAGGAGGCAGGGGCATGGACAGACAGACAGAGTGACTAACACAGGAAAGAAGTCAGCAGGCAGGAAGACTACAACCCTTCCCTGCTCAACTCACATAGGACACAGCAGAGCTTGTGCATTTCTGAGTGGGGAAGACAGATGAGAGCTCTGTAATGACACAAAGGGGGTCATGACAATGGGGAGCGGCATGTTTGGGTCTCAGTGCTGTTCCCTC
The DNA here is from genome assembly GCA_964023405.1 of Apodemus agrarius. Classification (NCBI taxonomy): domain Eukaryota; kingdom Metazoa; phylum Chordata; class Mammalia; order Rodentia; family Muridae; genus Apodemus; species Apodemus agrarius. Next base: position 109,872,295 of record OZ030013.1, on the reverse strand, counting down.
TTGCTAGCCCACTTACAGTCCCAGGAGTACCTTCCTTAGAAAGCAGTCTCCAGATCTACCATTGCCCCTTTGCCCCTGGTCCCCTGCTTTGATCTCTGATACCAGAACTTGGAAGTTTCAACAGATGCCCTATGGACTCAGACCCCTGCCTAAGACAAGTGCTCTGTGCAGGCTCAGTTACCAAACATTCAGATGGGAAACAGAATGACTTCACTCTTCTGTAATGCTGAAAATCCAAGACTGCAGATCTCCCTACGTCCGCCCCACCCTCTCTTATTTCCTCTCTCACTATGGCGGCTCTAAAAATATCAGAAATCCTTTTAATACTTACACATTGTAAGAGTTAACAATGGACATGATATTTGCAGCAGGCTTTGGAGAATGCGGAACCGACAGTCCGCATCCCACATTTAAGGTGTTGGCCACAATCAGTGGAGGACCCTGTAGACTTTGACGTGGGAATGGTGGAAGACCACCACCCTCCAGCTTTCCTCACAATCTTTCTGTACAGATCATCGGTCACGCACTCACATGCTTGACACAGTCTCCGGGAAGTGCTGTTACTGCCCTGTTCTCAGCAGTTCTGACTGAGCAGACTATGTGTCCCTCTGGATCCAGATTTCCCATCCCTTGCAAGACCTCTCTGCACAGACTTCTCACCAAGAGTGAGCCCTGGAGAGGTCTCCTTTCCCAAAGTTCTCTTATGGAAAAGCTTTCACATTCAGTTATTTTTAGCTAAGTTTCAAAAGTTAGCCCAAGTGAGGAGTTTTCAATGACAACCCAGCCTGAGCCAACTCCTAGGTTTGTGGGCATCTAAATTGTCCTGTGACTGGCAGGAGCTAGGGACTCAAGCCTTTCACGGACCCCTGGCCGGAGCAGCGTCCTTTACTAAACCACAGACAGACATCCCTCCTCTTTTCTGCTCCCACCCACACAATGCTGTGCTAAAGGCTGACATCAGGGCCTTGCTCCACTGTTACAGCCATCTTCTTTGAGGTCCTTTGTTGGCTTAGGAACTTAGAAATCAGGCTTATTAGTGCTAACAAGCAGAGGCATTTGTGGACTATAACCTCATGCTTCTAAGTACCTGCAAAGCTCATGTGCTAATAATGGTGTTGGGGACATTCTTAGGACAAGCTCCCCTGCCACATACCACACCACAGAGAGCACAGTCTGTTTTTCTCGCCAATGAAGCACGTGAGCCCTTCCAGGACACTCAGCTGGGAAACAGCCATGTCCTCACACCAGTACAAATATTTTGTTGCCCCCTTTACCACCCCTAGGACTAGGTCTTTGACCAGACATATTTCTCCATGTGCTTCCTAAGAAGCAAGTCACAATCCCAATAAGGCCAAGAGAAGTGGATGCCTCCTGGGAGAGGAACGCATGTACATTATTTCACATAAGAAAGCAGAGATGTAAGTAAGATCAGCACGTGACGTACACATCCTTACCAGGGATTAGAACTAACTCTTCAATGGTTTAAGAAGCTGGTGGTTTCTGGGGGGGGGCATTCAAAGCTAAGCTGCACCCCTTTCTTAGAATGGGAGCAAGCGGGAAGGCTGCATGCCTGGAGGACCTTAAAGATGCTGGGGGTTTCGGGTCAGGGAAGTGCCTGACAGGTAGCCCAGGACTGGGGATGTGGCTCGGCCACAGTGTGCTCCAGCCCAATATGCACAATTCCTTGAGCTCCATCTCCAGCACGGCATAAACGAAAGCGCCGTGGCATGTGTTATCATCTCAGCCCTCAGGAGGCAGACGCAGGAAGGTAGAGAGTTCAAGGCCACCTCAGCCTCTTTGCAAACCTGAGGCCAGCCTTGACTACCTGAGGCCCTGCTTCAAAGACAAACGACAACATCAAACACACCAGTATGACAAGAGTTTGATTTAAGAAGAGTTTCATTTAGATATTATTAATTAGTTTGGAAGTATAGAATAAAAATAGAGCGAATGACTGATCTATTCCTGCTAGTCAAAAGGGCAACTTTCATAAATCCAACCAAAGTTATTCACACATCATTTCTATTTATTGTCTAGACAAATTTCTTTTAGCAGAGAAACATATGCTCTTAACACCAAGTCCTAATTTTTGGCTGACTGTGAACCATTTCTTCAAATGTGTGTGTGTATGTGTGTGTGTGTGTCTGTCTGTCTGTGTATCTGTGTGTGTGTCTGTGAATCTGTGTGTGTGTGTGTCTGTGTATCTGTGTGTGTATGAGTGTGTATATGTTATCTGTGTGTCTGTCTGTGTACCTGTGTGTGTGTGTAGTGGTTGACAATAGGTGTATCCCTCAATTTTTCTCTACCTTGGGTTGTGAGATAGGGTCTCTCGCTGAGCCCGGAGCTCACTGCTTAGGAAATGCTGGCTGCTCCGTGGGCTCTGAATGCTCTGCGTGTCTCTGTAGCCCAGAGCTACTCCCTGAAGTAGCTTACAGGCGCATGCTTCCAAGCCTGGATTTTATTGGGTGCTAAGAACAAAATTCCCTTTATAATTTAAAATCATTTATAAAGGAACCTCTCTTCTTCAGGCTGGAGCACTCAATCAAAATTTACCTTTAGAGGCTTCTGTCCCTAGTGGGTTGTCCAAGAAGTCTGCCAGGTCATGGTTCCAGGCATCCCGGACAGCAGACTTTGACACCACTCTGTCGTTCAGAGCCTGCTGTGGCCGGAAGTTATTTCTCAGGTACTCCACCGACTTGACATGGTCTTGCTGCTCCGTGGTGAAGATAGAATAAAAAGCCTCAAGCTGAACAAAGAACCAGAGAGAGAAGGAGAAAAATTCAATTAGTAAGGGGCTCTGTGATCCAAAGGATATGGGGTGATCAGATCGGAGGCAGCCAGGCCTACACACACACACACACACACACACACACACGTCTTCTGGAATCAGCACCAGGGGCTGAACTCCCTGTCCTGGCTGTTAATGCAGCCGTTCTCATCTGAGGGTAGGCAGGATCCTCAGACCCCTGGGCTGTCTGCAGATTTCTCCAGCAATATCTTTGGTATTATGGGAAAGAGCAGAGACTTGTGGTGAATCCTGGAGGTAAAGTACCTAGGTACGAACTCAAGTCCCGTGTACTGCCCTGGGCCTCTAGCAGGCTGCTCCACTTGCTGGAGCCTCCTCTCTCCTTATAGAAAAGGGTAGTAATTATAATAGTGCGCACCTGATGAGGTTGTGAAACCAGGATTCATGACAGAACACTTATTCCTTGTATTGCATTCAAAGTACACACTAACAAGAATAGTAGTAATTTAATTCTTATTCACAGCCTCTGTGGACATACCACAAATCAAATTCAGCCAAGTTATGAAGATGTTCAATGCTAAATGTGTGGGCAAGTTCAATTGCCCAGTTCTAAATTCACCAGATGGCTAGTCACAGACAAATTACTCAAGCTCTCTAAAAACTCAAGCTTTAGTGAAATGCCTGTAAATACGGGCTCCATTTTCTAGGGTTCCTGAAAAGATGAAATCTATGTGGGTCACCCAGAACACAATAGACGTTTAACAAAGATCAGCTATTGTCATGATCAGTATGAAAAAAACATCTTCCACAAAAACACTGATGAAACTATTTAAGAAAAGCAAAGAAAAAAAACCTTCAGTATCCCACAACCATATCCCGACCATCAAAAGGGCGTCTTTGCAGCCCTGAGCACTGCATCATTGTTCTGTTCGTAGGGGTAGAGCATTGACTGGCTGTCACAATTGCTCTCATCAGACCACAAAGATAATCCTGTCACCAAAGAAACGGTGATAAGCAGAGGGCTAGATGCTGTTTCAGGGAGCCAGGTGGCTGGCCATCAATCCCAGAATGCAATTTTTTTTAAACTATCATGGGCTGGAGAGGTGCTCTGTCATTCAGAGCACTGGTTGCTCTTCCACAGGACCCTAGTTCAATTCCTAGCACTCACAGGCCAGATAGGAACAGCCTGCGACTCCAGTTCCAGAGGCTCTGTGCGCTGCAGGCGTCTCATGTGCCAGCTGTACTGACCCATGGGAGCAAGATGGCCGTACGCCTTATATCGCTAATAAATACATGCACGAATAAAACCAACAATGCTCTCTGGATTTTCTGTAGATTCTGAGTAGGGAGCCATCTACAAGCCTTGGCCCAACACTCTTAGCTCAGAGACCAACCCAGATGATGACCAGCTGCTGACAACCAGAGCTTCCTTCCTTAACTGAGAAAGTGAGGCACTCCTAGAGAGATTGCAGCCAATTGATCATTCTCCAGACTCTCTTCTGTGGAGGAATGAGCCAATACACTGCGAACAATTAAAGAGGCTGAAATCCCCCCGGGCCAATGATGCCACAGGCTTGACAGGATGACTAAAATCAGACACACATAGATACACAGACACACACAAACACACACACACACATACATACACACATTAAAAAAATCCACACAGACACAAAAACACACAAGTACACACACAAATATACACAGACAGATTTTCGCAGAGGAAATGACTTCCTAAAGTTTTATAAATGGAATTAAGCAAACCTCCCCTGGAAAGAATCCTGGTAAAGATGAATCCTGACGATGAAAACACAGGAGACTCAATCCTGTGATGAAGGCCTTAGGGAGTAGAACTGTTCAACCTGAAGAGCGGGTGAGCACCGCACAATTGGATCAAAGGCCCTTGCATGTAGAACTTGCTAGCCAGCTCCTCTCCGTGTCCAGAGAAGGCCAAGTAACAGGGATGTGGCTTAAATTAAATTCATAGAGATAGAAGTTAAATAAAGACATGGTCTCTTCATGCTCAGGGTGGTTTGGGATTCTTGATTTTTTTTCTCTTTAAACATGAACTGGGCTCTCGCACCAAGTCAGACAGGCAGTGTGGAAGAGACAGCCATCTGTCAGGAAGGGCATCAAGCTCTGAGGAGCAAAAGGAAAGAACCCAGGAGGCTTGCGGCCACTTAGCACCACGCCTTGTTTATTCTCTAGAGTATGCGTTTCCTTCTCGGCTAGCACTTAGTTCTAAAAAGTTTACTTCTGAAGCTTGGCGGAAAGAATTAGTCACACAACTGTAAAAAGAGGCAGGTTGTGAATTAAACACAAAAGTGCCTCCGTTTAAATTGCTCTTACAGCTTAATGACATGCTCTGGCTTAAAAGCTCAAGATGCTTCCCTGTCATTAACTCAGCTCTCCTGGCAGACATTGAAGGAAGGCTGTGATGGCGGCGAGTGAACTGATGACCTGGATGATATTATATTGTCAACTGGATCATAGCTTCCCTTGACAGTCACACAAAAGGGTTCATGCAAGAGGACAGGCGTAGCAGGCCTATCAAATGCCTTTAGTAGGTTGGCAGCATTTGCTAAATGCTGTCTTTCCTCTGAAAGGAATGGAAATTGCTGGTGGCCCATCCCTTTGGTAACGGCCACAGTTGGTGACCGAGTAAAAACCTCCCTGAGTTTTGGACTGGGGAAAAGTCTGCATGTTTCACTTTGCCGGGAGGGAAAGACATCACCTGGGCAGGAACTCGACTGCCCTATCCTTCTCATATATTTTAGATTGGCCAGAGAAAGCCGAAAGGCCAGAGGACATGGAGCTGGAGACATGACAGTCTCTCGTCACACCAGAGCCAGAGGACATGTTTCTCTTGGCCTTTGACCAGTGCACAGGTTTGATACTTGATTTGTTGGACCCTCCCACATCTGGTTAGATGTGAAACAGTGATCCTTTTAAAATGTATACTGGGGCTCTGCAGTCACGGCACTGGTTACCTTTGCAGAAGACCCAGGTTCGGATCCCAGCCCACATATGCAAGCTCACAATTGAGTTTCATGAGACCCAGCACCTTCTTTTGGCCTCTGTGAGCACCAGGCATATGTGTGGTGAAAATACATACATGCAGACAAAACATTCATACATGCAAACTAAAAATAAATCTTAAGTACAACAGTTGTACACTTAGGCCCTGTACACCTCTGGTTCCGTATCACCTCAATCTCCCACTCTCAGTGGGGGTGAGGGTGTGCTAGGCGTCTGGCCTGTGCCCCATTTTCTATCTTTAAAGCTTCCACTCTTAATACTTGAGTCCAAACTTCTGTTATCAGGAGGTGTGGTCATGGAATCTTACATACTCTTCCTTTGTGTGTATCCCGTGTACGTATAAAATGTATGTGCACGTGTGTCTGCATGCAGGTAAAGGTAGAGGCCAGCGGTTGATGTCAGGAGCCTTCTTTGACCACTCTCCACTTCAGTTTTTGAGAAAGCATCTCTAAAACCTGGAGGTCGCCAATTCTGCGAGGCTGGCTGGCAAACCCTGCTTAGCAGTCCTGTCTCTGCCTCCCCAGGGCTGGGATTACAAGCATGTGCTGGTGTATCTGGCTTCTTGAAAGGTTACTGGGAGATGCAAATCCAGACCCTGATGCTTTCAAGCATTTCGCTGAATGGCCTGTCTTCCCTCTTCCCCACGCATTCTTACTTCTGAGTCCTTACAGCACAACAGATATAACAATGTTGTTCACATCCTGTGGCTCTCCTCTTTAGTTGGTTTCTCTATATAAAGTGTTTGAAATAGTTTCTGACAAAAGAAAATGTTCAATAAATACTGTTGTCACTATAATTATTTTTATTTTCTAAGGACTGTACCTAATGATGACTGTAGCCTGTGATTATAGCAATGAAATATGGCTTATCTATTCTTTATTTATAAAACTTACTTTATACAAGGTAGTTCATTAAATACCTAAAAAGAATGATTTTAAACTCACTTTTAGCCTACAAAACAATGTTAATAATTAGCAACATTGTTATAATGTTGTGGTGGTTTGATAAAGAATGGCCCCCAGAGGCTCCTATTTGAATGTTTGGCTCTCAGTTGGTAGACTGTTTGGGAAGGATTAGGAGGTGTGGCCTTGTTAGAGGAGTTGCAACATTTGAAGCGGGTTTAGAGGTTTGAAAAGCCAGTTGGAGGTCCAGTGTCTCCATCACTCTTCCTCGGGCTTATGTTTAAAATGTAAGCCCTGTGCGAATGTTTCAGCAGCATGCCTGCAGCCATGCTCCCCACCATGATGGTCATGGACTAAGCCTCTAACACTGCAGGCCCACAACTAAGTGCTTTGCGTCAGTTACCTTGGTCATGGCATCATCTCTCCACTGCAACAGGACAGCAACTAAGACAAGCACTGACATCAGCAACTAAGACTTTCTAAGCTCTTATGATATGCAAAGGACCACAGAAAAAGGAGCATGCGTTTGGTTACTTAGTCATCAGATAGGTTCTGTAAGGTTGGGAGTGTGGTCATTGTTCATAGACTGTCTTATTGAAACCAATAAGGACAATGGTCCTTGAGACATTACACCTGTCCCAAGGTAATAAAAGGTGAAATAAGGGTTAGAAAGTCATGACTGATGACACTTCAGAGGACCCTGCTATACCACTCCTGGGCATATACCCAGAGGATTCCCTGGCACGCAATAAGGACACATGCTCCACTATGTTCATAGCAGCCTTATTTATAATAGCCAGAAGCTAGAAAAAACCCAGATGTCCCTCAATGGAAGAATGGATACAAAAAATGTGGTATATATACACAATGGAGTACTATTCAGCCATTAGAAACAATGAATTAATGAAAATCTTAGACAAGTGGATGGAGCTGGAGAACATCATCCTAAATGAGGTAACCCAGTCTCAAAAGAACACTTATGGTATGCACTCGCTGATAAGTGGATAATAGCCTAGAATCTTGGAATACCTAAGACACAATCCACATATCAAATGATGTCCAAGAAGAAGGAAGGAGTGGCCCCTGGTTCTGGAAAGGCTTAGTGCATCAGTGTAGGGGAATACCAGAACAGGGAAGTGGGAACGGGTGGATGGGGGAACAGGGGTAGCAAAAAGGGCATATGGGACTTTTGGGGAGCGGGGAGCCAGGAAAGGGGAAATCATTTGAAATGTAAATAAAGAACATATCGAATAAAAGAAAAAAGTAAAAAGAAAAATGAAAGAAAGCCATGACTGAGTAACTCAACTTCTCTCAACCATACATGTCACCCTCAACAGGTCCATAGCATGACTCAGGGAATGAGAAGCCAGTGCGGGGGCGGGGTGGGGGGACCCAACGTAGTACTGGTACGTTCCCATTTACTATGTCCAAGGCCAATTCAGGCAGGGAACCCAATGTCATCTGTCTGTCCCCTTTTGTGTTCTGAAAGGAAACCACTTAGGGCCAACTGGGTGGCATGAACAAGATGGCGACCAAGAAGGAAAATGCTCTCCATATCCCAAAGCCCTCACTTCTAATCACCAGAGCCAGTTCCAGGAGCAGGTAATAAACACGTTTGGATTTATCTTACCTTTAATGTAACTAATGAAGTCTTTATCATTTAGTAAAAATAAATGAAAGTTTTTATTTCTATAATATCAAATTGACTTTTTAACTTTTGAAGTGAGTGTGTAAAATACTTCCTTTTTTTATCCCTGCTTGGGGAGCTGTAATTGCATTTTAACTGGTACTGTTACAAGAACAATTTTAACCTTGAATCGCAAATGTGTTGGCTGGAAGTGTATATAAATCATTTCGGCTTCGTTTTTATTATAAAAGTATTTCAGAGAATAATTAGTTTTTAATCTGTCAGTTCGAATCAAAGGAAAGTTGAAACCTATTCATTCCAGCGTGTGCAGCCGGGGCTCTTGGTCCACACAATGTGGGGGGAGGATGAGGCTGAAGGGGAGACATTAGTGAAAGCAGGAGGGAGTAGAAATAAGAGGCACGAGACACTGGTCTGAGCAGGATTTGAAGGGATGGATATACAGCAGGAATTCCAAACAGCCACAGTCCATGGTTAACACAACTAACACTAGGGAACAGGCTGGTCCCTGCTTTGTTGCCTCGTTACAGAGCAGACAGTGGCAACGGACTATTACAAGCCTGATAGCCCCGAGCAGCTCAGGTTGTACTTTTGAACTACAGCTGCAAAAGAAAGAAACTGAGACTCACTAGCTTGAATGCAAGGCCGTGTCCTTCCAGAAGCGCAGATACTTTTACAGCAAGGCAATTACAGAAAGGCCTTCTACATAAAGAAAGCGCCTTCAGATAACTAACAAGGGAAGCACTTTCTTTTGGATTAATGACGGCATCTCTGGGTACCTCATGGGGCTGGGAAGAATGCTCCTGGGTAACTGACATACTAGGACTCACGATGCGGTGACACCACAGCAGCCAGGAGAAGTGCGTGCTCTTCCCTTAGCTCACGCACGCTGGGACAACACTTCAGGTTACTGGGTTAAATTCTATGTTAAAATTGATTTTCTGTTCTTGTTTGTGTTTTAAATATGCCCACTATAGAACTTAAACAAGACACCTGGCTTGCTATATTTCCATGGGACAGGGCTGTCGTGTGGATATGGTGATCAATTAATAAGGAAATCAGGAAGACTACTAATGATCCTTAAGCTGCTTCCTCCCATGTCGAGCACAGGACCGCACATTTTCACCTCCACTACCTTTTTATCTTCATCAGCTTACGATGTGGAAACAGAGGACAAAGTAGAGAAACTTGCCTGAGAAATGGAGCCAGGAATGGGACTCTCAGTTGAAGGCAGTCTGCCTCTGAAGCATAGCTTTTACCTCCAAAGACATGCTTAGTTACTCCGGTGGACAGACCAGAGGCCGGAGAAGGGCAGTGCAGAGAAACCTGCCCTTCCCAGCCTATCTCAGTGAGAAAGGAAGGAAGGAAGGAAGGAAGGAAGGAAGGAAGGAAGGAAGGAAGAAAGGAAGGAAGGAAGGAAGCCAAATGTCCAAAGCAGACTAATTGAGGCATTTAGATTTATTGCGTAAATCTGCAATATTGCCGCATGGGAGAGAGCATACAACCCAAAACTATACTCATGGTAAAGGGCTGGAGTGGTGGCTCAGGGGTTAAGAGCACTTAGCCACCCTTACAGAGAGGTCCTGAGTTCAACTCCGAGCACACCCACTGTGCCTCATTCGAGTCTGTAACTCCAGTTGGAGGAAATTCGGTGCGGATCTTCTGGCTTTCTCGGGTACTAGGAATCCTGTTTGTCTAGTACAGGGACATAACGTACAGGCAAAATACCCACACGCATAAAACTTAAATATTAAAACAAAATCATGCTGGAGAAAATCCATTGGCACTGCCACCTTTTAACCTACAAGGGGAGCCACTCCAATGGGGACAGTGGGTAAAGAAGCATTGTTTGGGAAACTCCCCTTCGGGAGGAACTGAATCCACATTAGAGTACCGTCTTCTGGACTCAGTGAGAGAAAGAGCTCGGCATATGGCATGCGCCTGCATGGGAGCTTAAGGGAGGCTGCAGCTTGCTGATTCCTAGCACTAGTGCCATTGCTCGGTGCTGCCAGGCCCAGGCCGTGGTGCTGTGTGGATGACAAGGAGGCCGTAGCATTTGATTTCCCATTTTCTCTCCTCTTATCGCCTGCCCCGTGTGTGTGTGTGTGTGTGTGTGTGTGTGTGTGTGTGTGTGTGCGCGTGCTGATGTTAGGTGTCAATCATTCTCCATCTCTTTGCCATCATATTCACTGGGACAGTCTCCCTCAATCAAACTCCAGGCTCCCCGAGTGTAGCTAGCTTTGAGAACCAGCTTGCTCTGGGGATGACCTGCTCCCGCCTTGCACGGTTGGTTGGTAATGGCAAGCAGGCCACTGTGCTCACTCAGCGTGCCTGAGGGGTTTCCAGGGATGCGAACTCTGGTCCTCACACTTGTGCAGCGAGTGTTTCTTACCGGTGAATCGCATTTGTTCCCAGGCCCATGACCTTGCCCGGTATTTACAAAGGATGGATGCAGGAGTCTCAGAACGCATCCTGACTACTGGTCAGCCATGGAGTCACTGGCTAAGAGCGGGTTAGAATGCCAGTGTAGACTCACAGAGAAGAGTAAAAGAGGCAATTTAATGCCCGTTTGTGTGCTCAGAGAGCCTTTAAAGACCTCCACATCCCCAGCCCGCACGCCTGGGCCAATCAGCACACCTTACAAGGAAGGCACTTACTCACTGCTTGCCCACAGCGATGAGAGAAGATAAGAGGGGGAGGCTTCTGAGAAAAAGCGGAACAGGACCTGAAGTGCTTGGCTGTTTTCTCTCTGGCGGAGGCAGCTGTGGAATTCCTGACTGCTCAGCTTTCCCAGTTGGCCCCTGCCTCCCTGGATCAGTGCTCTCTCTTAGCTTGACCCTGGAACGCGGCAGTGACCAAATCTGAAGTTTTGCAACACTAATACATGGATGTACGCTTTCCTGCTCGGGGTGTGGTGTCTGTGTGTGGGGGCGGGGTGGCGTGGGTGCAGCTGTGGCCTCTGCAAGCTGGCCGGCAAGGAGCTGGCCACAGGGACAGGGAGCTGTCCCTCCCCTGGGAATGAGACAGCGATGTGGGGTGCCGGCCTCAGCAGGCAGTTTGTAATGAATCAGAAAGCAAGCGCGAGGTATTTTTTCTGTTTCTTTGTAACACGGCCCCTTCCAGGCAAGGCAAACACCTGTATTCTTCTCCTCCAGTCCTTGCTCTAGAGCGCTGACAAGCACAAAGGCATCCACAAAGCACTTTCTAAAAGCTCCAGTTTCCAAATGTCAAAATGCTTCGAAACCACAAACACTTCTGCAGACATCCGCTCCCCAAAAGTATGTGTTTTATTTGAACCCATTAGATAGCTGTAGCTGCCAAAACAGCCCAGCATGCTGATGGCCTTCAAATCCCTGAGCTAGCCAACTTCCACTCCTCACTACCAAAAAAGAGAAAGAGTGAGCAAATCCTAACTTCAATAGCTCAAGTATTTAAATATTTGAAGACAGAGAAGCATTTATCTTAAGTAACAAAAAGAACCCTTTTGAAAATCAACTGCACTTTTTCCTCAACCCTACAGAAATAAATATTTGGACTAGTTTCTTTAAAAACAAAACAATGTTGGCTTCACCATTAGGAAGAAAACTCGTCTCTATTTCATTTTCTCCTCACAGCTGGCAGATCCTGCTCAGGAACCCAAACTGCTAGTCCTTCCTTTTCTGTCATAGTGTGAATTAAAAAGAAAAACCTCCCCAAGAAAAATGGCTGCTCTCAGCAGAAAAACCCAGGTCAGCCTGGCGTCTCTCCACCTAGCTTGCTGGAAGGATAAAGGGCTGCCCCGCCCCGTCTCCCTCTACAGCTCCTGTGCCTTGTAACCCAAGAAAGGAGGTCAACAAGGGATGCCTTAGGGCACTATCCAGCACCTCCTGTGACTTATTTCAGGAGGGGCATGTGACTCAAGGCCAGACCTTGGTTGCCCAAGTTCTCAGAAACATCTTCAGGAATCCTTTCTTGATAGAAGAGCTGGCTTTAGCCAGCTATGGTCCGCTCTTGACCTCAAGGGTCAACTAGGCCTGGTGCCATCATAGTGGACTATGGAGCCAGACGCAACAAGCAGGGGGCCAAGTTCTGCCAAAGTACAGGGTCAGTTCCAAAGCCACGTGAGAAGCTTCCTGATTGGTGAGACCTCTGGACGCAAGGTGGACAAAGCACCAGGAGCTTCGCTGTCTAGTCAGAAGTCAGTCTGGTGCAGGAGGGCTCACGAGCCTCACCTTGAAACAACCAGACCATTGCTTCTCCAGACACACTGTCTGCTTGGATGTACTGAAGTCGTCCTCTCTGTTCACTGTAGCCAAGGCAGCGCCCAAGCAGAGCATCACCTGACCCTCTCCTCCCTATTCTGTACCCTCTGCCTTGCTTTAGGAAAGTCTGGACCATCCCCCAAGATCAAAGCCTTATTGCCTGTGTTCTTAGTTAGGTACTGGTATTATCACACCGTTCTAGAACTTTCCCTCCTCTCTGCCCCACTGCTGGCCAGAGCTGTAAGGTTGGCTGGGTAGAGAAGGGGCCATATGAACGGAAGAGCCTTACAGAAGTCCTTCACTTCAGATAGTGCTGGTTAGTGGGTCCTTCCTAGTATCTAACTTACCCATCGTTCCTGGCCCTCCACATAAGGCCTCTTCCTATTTTTAACCAGTAAGAGCTGAGGTCTTTTTTAAAGACTGCATTTGCTTGTTTACTCTGGAGGGCTGTGCACACGGAAGGCAGAGGACAGTGTGTGGGAGTCCCTTCTCTCCTTTTGTCACAGGGCCCTGGGCACTGAACTCACGTCATTAGGAGTAGCTACAAGCATCTCCCCTACTGAACTCCTTTACGGACTCTAGGCTGAACTTTTGATAAAGAACGTGTTCTTTCCAAAGAGTGCCCCTTTATTCTGTCACCGCTCAGGAGGCGGCTTAAGGGCCCTCAGGCCATGAGTGACTTAATTTCCTCAGCCAGTTTACCCATCCCAGTCCAATTTTACCAGTTTCTCCCTGTGATTAACTGCTTGGCCTGAATCCTACCTTTCAAGGAAACCATCTCAGACCCAAGCCGGAAGAAAGCAGGGCAGCAGTGGGTTAGAAACACTTGACTTGTGATCATATGATGATCATATGATCATATGATGTCCCGTACAGCACCCAGTGCCTCCATCCACAGCCTGATGCCCCGGGTGGGGCATGTGAGGGCAGCAGACATCTCTTAATGCTTTCGCATCATTGATCCAGTTGACATGTATAAGGATCCTGTTCAGAAAGAGCTTGGTTGCCTGAGGTAGTCAGTGCCCTGGAAGGCTCGCATATGCCATGTCCCAGCTGGTGACACTGCTGAGAAATGGGAGACAGGATCCAGTGGATGCCAACGTCTCCAAGGCTTACCCTAGGGAGGTCACAGGCAGTACTGCTTTAATGCCCTGCCCCCGCTGGCTCTGGCTGCCTGGTCCTCTCTGCTTGCCGTATCCCGCCTCGCAGGACCAGGGCAGCAAATCCAGGCAAGCGCGGACTAAACCCTCAGAAACCGAGTAAAAGGAAAACTTGGGTCCTTCACATGGATCGTTCAGATATCCTGACAGTGCAAAGGAGTGGGGTGGGAAAGCCCGGGCAGGGATGCGGTTTGCTCCACTTTGTGCATAGGATCTTTTCTCAACTGTTGCAGGCTGAGTACTCAGAGGACGATCCTGAAGACAGACACGAGAGGCTTGGCTCCCAGCTGTGACCGATCCTTGAAGGCACCTACACTCCACGTTCTCTTCATTGCTACCATAAATAAGGGTATAAAGCATACTGACCTAAGACTGTAGAAACACGCAGGAAGAACTGATACGCAGGAAGAACTGATACGCAGGAAGAACTGATACGCAGGAAGAACTGATACGCCTCAGACACGAGCTACCACTGTGCACTAGCTGTTATTTCCTCAAGACCAAATCCCAAGCAATACCTCACTTCATGTCTGCAATTCTCAGTTAATCTTCATCTGAAAAAATATTTCTCCAAGTCTAAAGCGTATTGTTAATACAACTTTTACAGAATTTGTTCTTTGACATGTTCATACATGCATAATATGGATTCTGAATATTGTAACCCTGCATGCTCTCTGATATTACTTATATTCCTAGTATCCTCTCCTCCCTACAGATTCATTTCTTTTTACCTATTTATTTTTACGCCACTGAGTTTAACCAGGAGTATCTCTGTGTGACCATGGGTTTGGAACTGTCTGTTGAGCCTAGAGGTCTCCTTGGGGCTGGATACAATGACTGCCCTATCTGCAGAATCCATCAGCACCCAGTGGTTCCGTAGAAATGGGCGGGGCCTGTAAACCTCTCCTGGATCCATGACTGACTGCTGATAGCCCCAGTCTGTGCAGGCACACTGCCTAAAGCCATGGCCGCTATGGGATCCTCATTGAACCGGCTGTGTTATGCCCAGAAGTCAGCTCTGAGAAATCATATTTTATATTCTGTTATTCTTGGGCTTAAAACTATATGTTGGAAACAGTAAAGAAATCAATAAAAAGCAGAGTTAAACAAAAGCCCGTCCTAACCATGTCTAGCAACAGTAAATAGTCAACACAAACCTAGTCAGGACAGAAAGCGCAAACAGGTAAGAGCAGACTGCTTACCTGGTGATAGGAGATGGGGACAGGCCTCCGGAAGACAATCCACTCCACCATTTCACTACACGGAGGCGTAGTCAAGGAGCCCGTGTACCTGTAGTAGCTCCCCAGGGATGCAGGCAAGAGGTCTCGGAGAATGAAGGGGTCCAGGAAGGTCTCCTTCTCTGTTTGGGAAGAGAGATGAGAAGGTCATAAAAGAATGTCAATATCATGCCTCGGACACACAGCTCAGCCCCCAGCCCCCAGCTCAGGCCTTTCCTCAGATGTGCTGGCATCTGGTGGCAGGAAGGCCTCGTAAACAAGGCAGCAAGTCCCAGATGTGTGGTGGTAGAGTCGAGGTTCCCCAATCAGCAAGGTGCAGCAGTCCCTCCCCGCTCCCCAGGAGTCAGAACTCCCTGGCAGTGAAGACTAAGATGCCCTGAAGGAAACCCCATTGCAGTCTTGATTGATTTAGCAGCCCGTCTTCTCGTCTAGAGCCCATGAACTGACAATGAGCGCAGAATGCTTGGAGCAAAATGAGACAATGGCTACCGCAAGCAAACTCCTCATCAGAACACCAGGGAGCTAAAGGGATGCTCCCTTCCCAGTGGCCACCCTCTTCACGAGGACGGTCACCCTGACTGAGTGAAGAGGCACCTGGGACACTTACAGAAGCGCGTGTTTGGATGTGTCACTGAGAGTGTCTCCAGAGAGGAGTGACTAGGGAAGGGAAGAGCCTACCTACCCTAAATGTGGGAGGCTGGAGGTCAGGACTGAATGAAAAGTGGGGGGGGGGGGAGAAAGAATGAAGCCCGCTGAGTGTTGGCATCTTACCCATCCCTGTTCCCTAGTCAGCTAAGACATGAGCCAGTAATCTCAGGACCGCCACGGCCGCGAGCAGCTCCCGCTGCAATGCCATCCCAAATATAGTGGACTGTACCCCCAAACCTCTGTCTCTGTCTGTCTGTCTGTCTGTCTCTCTCTCTCTCTCTCTCTCAAAGATACACACACAGAGGGAGAGAGACAGACAGACAGACAGACAGACAGACAGGTGCAGTAGAGAGAAAAAGAAGAGGTGAGAGGACCCGTACTTGAATAAAGAGTATCAATAAACTGAGAAATAATCCTGACAATAGTTCTGCGTGTAAGCAGGGCATGCTGCAAGTTGGTATCTATCTGTGGCTCCGCAGCTTCAAAGATGCTGTCCTGGGAAGTGAAGCCAGGCCTCTGAACACCAGGAACCACCCAGCTCCGACCAAAGGACCGGAACGAATTAGACACAAACTGGAGGTGGGGGCCATCTTAGGCCATGCAAGGTCGCCGAGGTACACGGGAGGACTGTGATGGAGGGACTGCTGGGCTCACACTAGCCTGCAGCCATGTCTGTGAGGTACCACTGCGACTGATGGCAGCTGCGGGAGGCCAGGTAGGTCTGGACGCTACCAGAAAGCCGGTACCCGTGAGGAAGAGGAGTGACCCAGCCCAGCAGCACTGTGCCTCCAAGGCTTCTGCCCTGGCTTCCTGCGATGGTGAGTCATCATCTACAGTGTGGGCCAAATGAACTCCCCTCCCCAAGTTGCTCTTGGTTAGCACAGAGAAGCAAAGTAGAAAATTACCGAGTGCGGCTTAAGCTCACTAAGAAGCTGGCTCTGAACTTGGGGTGCTGCCCCGACTGGCTCATGTGTTGATAAAGTGACCTCTAAGGCTTCTTATTTGTACACGGACTGTGTCATGGAGGACACCAGTGTCTGTCCTACAACATAACTGTGGGGGAGAGGGATGGAAGTCTAGCCAGGGTACATTCAGCCACGGGAAGATCACCTCCCGCCCTGCCTCAACCTACCCCGCTGGTTTCTGTTAAATGCTATGGGCGGGCGTCCAACCTGATAATGCTACTCTTCTGGGGTTATTTGTTCTTTCCCTTGAATGCCTCTAAACTGTAAAATGACTACAAGTAATATCTTCTAGGAGAAATTTTTCATTCTCCTTTCTTTTTCTTCTTCTTTTTTTTTTATCTTTTAGTACCCCTTTTCTCTCTTTTCTAAAATTTAGATTTATTTATTTGTTTTATGTAAGTGAAACTGTCATTGTCTTCAGCTACAGAAGATGACGTCAGATTCCATTACCAATGGCTGTGACCCCCTATGTGATTGCTGGGAATTGACTCAGGACCTATGGAAGTCAGTGCTCTTAACCACTGAGCCAGCCCTCCAGCCCTGAGGAATTTTTTTTTTTTTAAACAGGGGACCAACTTTGTTCTGTCAGACACTCTTGGCTAGGAACTCCAGCTGACTGCTTTAATGGGGGTTTCCTCCGTCAGCTATGCTGGGTGGTTTTATGTTACCTGATTTGACAATGATTTGTTATCTATATATCTGTGCATCTCCCATCTATTATCATGTAGTTATCTATTATCTTTCTTTCTTCCTTCCTTTCTTCCTTTCTTTCTTAACTACCTACCTATCACCTAGCTAGCTATCATCTATAAGCATCCATTTATAATTATATAATTACCTATCATCTATCAATCATGTATCAACCTATCATTCAATTATCTATCATATACCTATCAATCATCTATTTATAATGACCTGTCCTTATCATCTAGGTCAGTATCTATCTACCTATCTATTATCCATCTGTCTATTATCTACCTATCATCCATCTGTCTATCATCTACCTATCATCTACCTATCTATCATCCATCTATCATCTATCTATCTATCTATCTATCTATCTATCTACTTACCTACCTATGTACCTACTTACCTATCAATTTACGGAGTAATCAACCATCTATCACTTGTTATTTATTCTGTCACTTTGGCTTACTGTATATTTAATAAACATACTCATTCAAAACTGAAAATACAGCAAACGGATGCCATTCTCTAGACTAAATGGAACAGTCTATTTATTACCCACCCTATCAGACTCCCAAGATTATGAGCCTTTCTTTATAAACCAGAGAGAGTTCTAGTTTCTATCTGCATCGTCAGAGAAGACCTGAACTTAAAATGGAGACTGCCCCTCCTCATTGCACTTACAGGTATCTTAAGGCTGTCGAGGCCTTGCTAATGGTTTGCCTCATTTCCTCAGTACTCCACCACAGCTCCCAATACATTGCTGGTGGCCTTCAAGGCTTTGAGCAACCCTCCAGACACAACCTATATGCCTGGAACCACATTCTTCCACAGTTTGACCATCTTAGACCACTCACACAGAATAGCCAGTGCAGGCACAGTATAGTTTCCATACATCAGAAGTCTAGGTACCTGGTAGAAATCACAAGAATCTCAGAAGAAAGTAAATGTACTAAAATCACCAAAATGGCAGTATCTTCTAAACGAGATTTTAAAAAAGACATTCCGTGCTACACAATTTCTTATTCACACACCAAAACACCTTCAGGGCATGTAATACATGTAGAAGGTCCTGTTGCAAACAAACTTTAAGTTATTTGATCCTTAAAATAATTCTTATCAAGTTAGTCAGCCCCATTATGGACCCAACTCAGTGTCCTTAACCTCTGAACCATCTCTCTAGCCCCAAAGTGTATGCGTGTGTGTGTGTGTGTGTGTGTGTGTGTGTGTGTGGGCGCGTGAATGTGTGCATGTAGAGGCCTGATGTCAGCCTTGATGCCACTCATTAGGCAACATTTATCTTGTTTTATGAAACAGGCCAGTCAGTGAGCCCCAGCACAGAGGCCTACCTTCGTCACCTGAGCTCTTGGATTGCAAGCATACTGTATCACACACAGCTATTTTTTTTAGCATGGGTTCTGGGGATCATTTTCAGTTCCTCGTGCTTGTACAGCAAACACTTACTTCCCTGACAGAGTTCTCTGCACGACCCAGCAGTGTACTTTAACATGCTTGGCCCACGTAAAAATCAAGGCATAGAGAAGCTAACTACGACTCCCAAGGTTCTAAGAAGGCAGACTACAGTGGTCTCTTACTGAGGCACTACAACAGAAGCTCGTGCTCCTGGAAGTTTTAGATTCATTTTTTAAAGAAAAATAAATAAACGCGAAAGCCTTTAATCATAGGTTTTGCAACCAAAAGCACACAGAAAGTGATCCCAGTTGAATGAATGTGGAAACTAAAGGGCTTGCCTCTCCACCCCCTGGCAAGTCTGGGCTTTAATTTTACTTAGTTACCAGGGAGCCAAATCACAGAACACCTATCGGAGTGTGCTTGGCTGGGACTGGCTTGGCTGGGAGAAGGGATACTTTGGCCTTTGCTCGCAGCCTCTGTGTGTCCCTGGCCACACAGCAGCCAACATGAAGCCGTAACACCCAGAGGGTGTGTAGAGGGCTTGGCATCACGGGCAACCAAACTGCCACTTTCCTGTCTCCCTTGAGCAGGAGGTGAAGCTGGCGTCAGTGTCCCGCGCTGGGACCAGGCAGGGGCTCCAAAATGGAAGATTGGAACAGGTGCAGCTTTTCTCTAAGGGAATAATCCATGTCAGGTTTACAGGTGAGCAGGCTGTGTGTATAACCTCAGGGAGAAACAAGATAATCCCTGCCAGCGCACCCTGCCCCAGACTCCAGGGAAGAGGGGTTGGTTGTAAAGAACATGAAAAGATGAAGCAGCACCCTGGCCTACAAACAGGGGGCGGTGATGCCCTATGTACAGAGAACGCTGGTTCAGCGGGAGTGAGATCCACACATTTGTGAGTCCCTGTGCAGTCTCATGAGAGCATCAAGTGTGAGCCTTGCTGTGACAGGGCTGACCTTCAAAGTCGAGGATGTGGGAGCAGTTCTGGGACAGAGTTGGCAGCCATAGCTAGGGGCTGGATTCCATTTCTGTTACCACCTCTCTACCAACTAGAAGGCTTGAGGCTGTCCTAGGTCGGAGCTTCAAGAGGGAGAACACCATTTCTTTCAGCAACTCTAACACCAAAAGCCATAGCCATTATGTCCAGAGCTGACATAGAGACCCAAGGTCCCTCTCAGAACCTCTGACTTAGCCTAGTTGATTAAAATTATGCAACAGATCTGGGGGTCAAAAGCTTGAGGGGAGCTGAGACTCAAGGACAATCCCTCCCTAGTATTTGGAAACGCCATTCGGGACCTACACATGGCTTAGAGCTTTTCCTTTTCAACTTGACTACTAGTGCCTTCAGGGCACATGCTGTCTGTGCCAAGGCTCTAACCTGGGCTTTGGAATGAAATGATATTGAAAACGTGTGCAGCTTTAGGCAAAAACCTTATCATCTCTAGGCTATGTCTATAATCTGTAAAATGGTCAGGATTTTATACCCTTTAGGGTTGCTATGACTACTAAAAGTGACCTGGAATAAGAGGCTAAGCCCGGTGCCTGAGCCACTGGGAACTGTCATGTCACGGCAGCCCTGGGCTGAGGGCAAGCACAGCAGATTCCCAGGCTGGCTTTTGCTGTGTTTTTAAGCAAGCACTCTCCATAAAGCACCAGAGAGTAAATATTTTAGGTTTTGCGGGGCAATCGATAACATCAAAGATAGCATATTTAATTCATGTAACAGAATCACTTCTACAATCTCATTAAGGACATTTTAAATGTAATAGTGACTGCATACGCCCTTCAAAATATGTCTGCACTAATGAGCAGGACAGAATTTAGATTCAGAGAATAACGTTTTGTATAATTAGAGATGCAGTGTAAAAACTGAGAAGCTGTGCTCAAATCGGCAGTGGAAAGGGCTGAGCCCAAAATTTGCCTATCTTTACCTTAACCTAAGTTCCAGAAGGGGCTCCCATACACTGTGACACAAATTTTATTCTAAGTCATAGCCAGACTTGCAAGAAGGCCAGGAAGACATGCTATGTGTCAACAATACATACTAGCATTAACTTTTTTTTTTTGAGACAGGGTTTTGTTATGTAACACAGGACAGTCTTGGACATAGTCTTCTGTCTCAATGCCCTGAGTTGGAAATGGAGACACTTAACAGGGCAGAACTCCCGATATTGTCCCGTCCGCTTCAGTGACCGCATCTGCTGCAGCCACAGGGGTTGGACCGACAGAACGCGAGACTGGCATGGGGAAGACGAATGAGCTCTTCATGAAGGCGATCTTAGAAGTGGAGATATCAGGAGAAAGAGAGCTCTGCCACAGCCAAGCCGCGTAGGCTAGAATCACAACTCATCTTCTCGTTGTTACCACGCTTACCGCGTTACCACGCTTCTCTCTGCGACACGATAGTGAGAGCACCTGATATTGGAGTCTGAGCAGTACCTGGTTAATACTGTTTATTAACTAGTTACTTGGCACTGAAAGTGCTTGTCACTGAGAGTGCCCAGAAGTACTGTTCAATGGAACTAGTCTGTCTTGTGACCAGTTTATCGAGGCTGTGTTGCTCCACGCCGACCTCGTCAGTGCATCCCTCCTCGAACTTCTAGCCTAATAAGTAACTTAAATCCAAAGCACTTTTATCACAGCCACTGACCAGTGGAGAGGAACATAGGAGACACCGAGCCTCTCCCACCATTCACTGCATTATGTCGCAATGAGCAGGGGCTGTGCAATACGACATGCGGTGACCGAGAGGGGAGAGCCTCCTGTTCCACTCTCTAGGATCCGGGTGCTGTATGCAGACAATATTATATTTTAATAATTAATTGTTCATCAAAGAAAAAGATGAGGAACAAGGATGCCAAATTCAAAGTTATTCAAATTGCAGAAATGAATAATGCATCACTTTTATATTAAATACACACTGTATTAAGTAGTCTACATTTCACCCAACTCTGTCTTTCATTTTTTAAGCATTTTGAACGACAATATGAATAATCAGTTAGGGGAGGTTTGTTTGGAAAAAGGAACACCTTATTTGAATGCAAATGAAGTATATTTGAAGATGATTAAATTTTCCTTATCAATTAGGAAATTTTGTATGAGGGCCTAGAGTCATGGTCAACCATTAAACTCAACCCAGCCCGCTATCCTTGCAGCTTCCTCTCAACACTAAATTATATCTGGCTCATTCTGTTCAATTTCTTCTTTCTGATAGCAGTGCCAAGAGGCAATTTTTAATTAAAGAAAATTTGAAAGATTCAAACATGCATAATTGGATTAAAAATGTGATCATTAAAACATTAGATGATAATCATCTGATTGATTGCATTTTTCAGTGTGTTAATAACTTAATATTTGCAATGCTTTGGTTACATAGGGACAAAGAAGTCTCTTTAGAAAATATGCTGAACAGTCAACATATAGAAGATAGCAGTGATGTCATGAAGAACCGTGGGATTTACCAAGCATGGTGGCATACACTGCTGGCCACATAGGAGTGGGATAGTCAACAGAAACAAGAAAGAGGTACCATCACTTATTCTGTCTTCCTAGAGGAAATCCCAGAATCCTCCATAACGGCATAAATAGCTCGTGCGGTTGTGCCGGGTAAGTGAGATCGGCTTAGAGGCTGAAGAATCCAGATCACCAAATACAAACATGCAGAGTGGCCCAGAGACTGACACTGTCATACAACCTTAATGCAATGCCAAGCATCCTCCTTGACTATGTTGATAGTTTCAGTTGACCAAGCATGCCATTTTTATCTAAGGTTGATGTTCAAATAAAACACGTTGACGTTAATCTTTCCAGAGAGAAAGTATATGAAGATCACAATTAGAGAAGTGATGTGGCACTGAAATTATAGGATCTATATAATGACAACACTCAGGACCACCGAGCACTTCCAGGGCTTGTTTCTACCTGTAAGGCCCAGGGGACCACAGCTAACATGATGATATAATCCCGAGGTTTTCTTTTCACCAGGCCAAAAAGCTCATTCACAGAAGGGGACTGAGGTGCAGAAGAATGAAGTGGTTTTGACAATAAACAAGAAAGTGGTTGGGGCCAGACGGTGAGTGGGTCGAAAGACATCTCAGACTGGGCAAAGTGACATATAACTTTAATCTAAGTACTCCAGAGACAGAGATGGACAGATCTCTGTGCATCTGCGGCCAGCTGGGACTGACTACAAAGTGAGACCCCGTCAAAGAAAAGAAAAGAGAGAATGGGGGATAGAATGAAAGTAAGAAAAGAAAGTAAAAAGCATCTGAGAATCCAGTACAACTTGGCTCACGTTAGTGTTCTGCTCCAGGAGTTGGGGCAGTCCGGCTAATCTCTGGGCTGCCTCGCTTTGTTCTCCGTAACAGCATTGTTCTCTCCTTGGGCAACTGTAGCCATGACACAGTGCTACATGTGGAAACCACTAAGGCAGGGCTCAGTCCACCTGCAGGCCAGACAGCCAAGATGGATCTGCTATTTCCTCTCTCCACCTTCTGTTTCATTACCCTAATCAAAGCAGTGCTGGTCGCTGTAAACCATCTTTATATCAATGCTATCATTGTTTCCTTTATTTTCTTTGCTATTTTTTTTTTTTTTTAAAGCTCAGACTGCCCTTATCCTTATGATCCTCCAGCTCATTGAGTGCTGGGAACACAGGCACCATCACTATGCCTGACTTCATTTCCTATAAGTTTTGTAGACCTTCCCATCATACGTTCAAAAGCCAGGTAGTTGTAGATGCAGAACACCCCCTAGTCGCCAGCTGTCCACAGCCCCCATGTGCACCTCAACAGGGGTGACGGTGCAGGAGGGACCCCAGCTCATGCCAGTGCTCACCACCTGCCAGGCACACTGCGTGCGGTAAGACAATGCATCTTTAAGATAAACCAAAGACCTCACTCCCACCATGCAGCAGAGAAAACTGAACTCTGGCAGAGCAAGTAACTTGTTTGTACATCTGCTCAAAGGGAGGAGCAATATTCAAAGCCAAATCCTGTGCTCTTGGCCCAGAGGTGACAGTACTTCTCCTATCTTAAGGTGACATATGCAGAGCAGAAAAACAGGGTATAAAGTCACCCAAGGGAAGCCAATGGATCACTGGGGGTTTTTCTTAAACCCTTTGTTCATATTTCACTTTGACAAGGTTAAGCATGTTCCCCTAAACTCCCATAGTCCTGTTCAAATGATAAAATGTCATCAGAGAAGGGTGGTTGGTTGTATGAGAACTTCTGAGGCCTTTTCATGTCCTCACACCACGGTTAACAATGCCATTCAGTGATAAAAACAGCACCCACACCACATCCTACTTCCTGGATTTAGCTAAGAAAAGAAACGGAAAAGGTTCACATCTATGGTGGAGGTTTTGATAAACCCAAATCCAGGAAACTGGAAATGGCTTAAGCCTGTCTGTTTCTAGAAGATTTTGAGATCAAAAGCATTCAGATAAGTATCAGTCCTTCCTGGATCCATAAAAAGACGGGAGCCAATTAGCTGGGAGCTGGCTGCAGCACGTTTTTAGCACACGCCAGGAAGGTTCTGTGTAATTACGTGCTGGAAACATAAACTTCAAATGGGAAATTTTGTCGTGTGTTACGATGCTCGAAATCACCAGTGAGCTGTAAATGTTCAGAATTATCAGTGAGCCACAGATAGCACAGCACAGGTTTCCTCATTCAGAAGAGGAAATCATTTGAGGGACTGCTTCAAGGTAAACATTCCAATAGAACTCCCATTAATTCACTTGAAACACATTTGGAGTACAGGAGGATTGGGACACGCCCCAAACCAAAGCTTAGTCTGTTACATAGTGAGTAATGACCCAACTACGTACTAATATTATCTGGTCTCTCTCTCTCTCTCTCTCTCTCTCTCTCTCTCTCTCTCTCTCTCTCTCTCTCTCTCTCACACACACACACACACACACACACACACACACACACACACTGCATAGGGGCAGTGCTATGAAGAAAACAAACAGGACACCAGCTACCACTGAGGTAAGACTGGCAAACATTGTCCGAGAGAAGCCAGAGAGCAAAGAGTTAAAGCTGTAGAAGACTGTTATGTATTGTTGGTCATAACTACTGTCAGTGCGCAACAAAAGCAGCCCCAGATGATATGCAAACAAGAGTCAGGCTGAGTGATAAAACTTTATTTATAACGACAAGCAGTGGGCCAATATTTGTTTAACCTAAGAAAACTTTGAACAAGCCAGCAGCAGGCTTGATCTGGTCTACAGATTACAGTCTCTTGAACCCTAATCTAGAGTGCTCTGGGCACACAGTAGGCATCATCTCCATGTCTTCCCCCCCTCAATTTACCCAAGGCAAATGAATCTCATTGTTTCAAATGGAAATACTGATGAGAGACATGGCCCTTTGCACAGGATCACACAGCTTCTAAGCTGGAGAGTTAGAATTCAAATCCAGGGCAGCCTGAACTAACAAGTATTTCGATAATATTCTTCATGTTGGTTGGGCTCCTAGAATCAAATTTCAAGTGAAAAATAAGAAAACACACTTTTATGTTTGGATACCATAAAGCAACTCTGCAAAGTTGTAAGTGAAACACCACTCTCTATAGCAGCAAGGACAGCATGTATAGAAAGAAAATATTTGCACAAGCATAGAATGGTTCACATGCAAGGGTCAGCTTATTCCTTAGATCTCGGTGTCTTGACTTGTGTTTCCTAAGAACTCTGAGGGGGCAAGGAAGAATGGACTCAAAGATGCTTAAAACTCACGGGTAAGAACCAGGCAAGATGCCTCAGCCTGAGCCAGCTCATCTCTGGGATGTCTTGCTGGTTCATAATGACACGGGTGACTATTTCTGTCCTTATTAGTCCTCCCCCGCCCCTACAAAGTCCTCTTTCCTAGAATATGTGCTGTGCTTCCAGAATTCATGCAGATATTTTCTGAACATTTATCCATGTGGTCTCAATAGTTTTTGTTTTTTCTTTTCTTTTTAAGAGATGAGCCATGGCCATAGAGCGGGAGCAACAGCCTCAGACCAGAGTCCACTGAAATACTTTATAACGAGCTCTTTCAACAAAACCTATGTGGTGGGACTCTGTCAAGACTGAGGCCTGCAGATGGACACACACACACACACACACACACACACACACACGAGAGAGAGAGAGAGAGAGAGAGAGAGAGAGAGAGAGAGAGAGAGAGAGAAACAGGACCTTAAAGCTGGACCACTTCTCAAGGCGTGACCCTGGACCAGCTTCCCAGCCTACTGGGTCAGCTTGGCCTTTCATAGATGTACACCAAGCATGCAGCAACATAGAAGCAAGGAGATTTTTGTTTTTAGACTGTCACCTATCACTTTGTTGCTTTTTTTCCCCTGTTCCCTAAGAGCAGAGTAGATATTGCATCTAAAGTTAGCTCTTTAATGATATGACCCTGAGGCAGACACAGTTCTTTCATGGTCTCGAACCGCATGATCTCGAATTCGCATACAGACGGTCTGTCAAGGGTCATTACAGCAAAAAGGTTTGCATAGAATGCCGTTACCCGCTTTTGGCTTGCTGTAAGGTCTCTGGGACAGGAGTCTGAAGCTCCTACTTCTGAGTTCTCATTAATCATCATCTGCTTTGACTGTAGACTACAACACGTGCACAAAGCCAATAACCCTAAAAACAGTGCTGGTGTGGGGCCTCCACTTGGATCTTGGGACATCATCTCTATCCCCCCAACCCAAGAAGTGAGCAAAAACTTCCATTCTGAAATAATAAAATAACAATAATAATAGTAGTAGTAATAATAGTAATAAAAGTAATAATAATAATAATAATAATAATAATAATAATAATAATAATAATGCTTTCTTTTCAGGCTTACCATCCCAATCCTGTAAAACCTTGCTCCAATCTTTCTCAACTCTCTGGCTCTCAAATACAACATGTTGCTTGGTGGTCCAGTCCTTTTCCACCAAAGCTTTACTGAATGAGCACGCGGAGTGATCTTCATCTAACCTGCTGTGAGCCTGTTCTGCATTGGGGTAATCGGAAGAGGCACTGTCACAGACACCCCGTCCTCATCTCTTGCCAGGCATACGTCTGAGTTCTCTTTGTTAGATTGTGCTCAGCGGCTCGCCAGAGAGGCTGCACTAACATATCTCACAGCACATATACAGCTCTTGGTAAAATTTGCACCATGGCCAATATTCAATACTTTTGGCAATTTCAATAAGTTTAGACTATCTATGCATGCTGATTTTGTTGTTTTTGCTTAAAGCAAATGGGATATATTGGAGAAAATAGTGTATGAAACGTATGAGCTTGTCTTTAGTTCTCGGAGAATGCACACATCAGCAGGGACACCAGGGCGAAATTGGATTACACTGCACCTTCCGTGAGTTGTGTTCAACCATAGGTGTGACTATGTCCCAACACGCAATCGTAAACTTACTCCACACATTATGTGGTGTTTTGGTAATTTACTTTTGTAAACTCGGTGATTCTCAGGTATGAACTTTGTGTGTGATACCATCGTTTCTCACTTCTAAGAGAGTAAACATACCCAGAGCCAAAGGTTAACAACAGCACCTTACAGCCAGGAACCCTGAGCCTCATGGTCACCTCATTCTGCCATTCCGGCTTGTAGCACCACGAACTGATTTGGCTTGTTTACATAAATAGAACCACAAAGTGTGTGTTATTTCATGTAGGTTATAGGTTGGCAGTCTTTAAACTGCTGCATATAGTGGGCTGCAGTCTCATATGCCATGACTGGTACCTACTATGCTCCCACTACTGAACATTTGGTATTTCTAATTGGTAGCAATGAAAAACAAAACTCCTGTTTACAAGTATTTTACGTGACTATTTTTCTTGTGTATACATTAAGCACGGCGTTGCCAGCCCAGAGGGTAAGGCACTAGTGCAATGTGGCATTCTGAGGATCTTTCTCAACCAGTCAAGCGATGAGACGGAGACTGCTGCTGTTTCAGAAGGACTAAGAGGCCCTCTGAGTCTGGGCATGTCTAGACTTTTTTCTTCATTGGAGAAGCGTCCGTTGAGTCAGGGGTGGTGTGCAGAGAAGGATGACAGGCTGGCACCTGCACCTGCCACCGTGGCAAAGCTGACTGGACACCGCCAACTTACGCAGTATGGCTTGCTCACTTCACTCCTTGTTAGGGGCTTAGAACAACTCCAGCTGGCACAGGATTTTGTCCACAGATTGGGTAGAAGATATATCTTGGTGCAAGAGGAGAAGAGGGAAGAGTACAACGCAGATGTGCCAAGAGATTTACAGGTGTTGCATGGAACGTTCCTCTGAATTACGACATCCCTTTGGAAGGAGGGAGCCTCAGAAATGGCAGGAAAACATAGGTTACACATCTGGAAGAAGAGACTCGGTAGATTCGTAAGGGCAACTGTTGACAGTATGAAAGGGAGTACTACTTGCTGGGGGTGGAGACAATGACAAGCCAAGCCCTGGGAGCTATCTGCAAGGAGCAGAGTGCGCTCCAGGGTCCCAGCCTTCAGGAGTCATCCGCCATGCCGGAACTGGCTTTTTGGTGATGTAGCTGCATTGGTCAGAACTTTATAGTTAAGTTTGTTATTCTTGTTCCTTGAGCACTGGCACAACTGGCATGGGCTCCCATTCCGGGGTAAGTATATGCAAGTGCTGCGTCTCTCCCAACAAAGTCTGTCACACTACTGTTTGACAGGTCAGCCGAAGCTCTCCTGAGAGACGGGTTTGCATCTCCGTCCCTTTCCTAATATCCACCGACAAGAGAAGCTCTCCAAAGCCTCCTTTGGGGGACATTATTAGGAGCGTGTTTAGAATGTGTGTTCTTCGGAATCATGAAGAACAAAATGATGGTGGGTTGGGGAGTTTGGAAAAGAGGGACAAATAGACATGGATGGCTCAACAACCGAGCTGGGCACCATGGCAACCGTCTCTAATTCCAGCCTTGGGGAGAGAGAGGCGGACAGATCTCTGTAAGTCTGAGGTCCACTCGGTCTACACAGCAAATTCAAGGTCAGCCAGAGCTACATAGTGAGACTCTGTTTAAATAAAAAAGAATATAAAAAAGGAAGAGAATAAGAGGATGATGATGAGGAGGAGGAGGAGGAGGAGGAAGAAAAGAAAAGAAGTAAAATAGTGGAATGTGTTGGTAACCTGAGAGACGGAATGGTTAGTGTTTCCCGGAATTTTGACAGTGTGTAAAATACATACAAGAAGGTGGTGGCATCTGTTCGGGTTGGCTTTTTAAGGATAAATAAAAAAACATGTAGGAAAAATACATACTTTTAGTATGAAACTAAATGCACATTTCTTATCATTCAGCAGTTTTGTAAAATGAATTACATGCCAGCATTTCTATACAGCTGTTATATGCACACTGTATTTTGACATCACAAAGGTAGGAATAAGAAACAATGCTCTGTGTGACTGATGAGCTTCTAGAGTTTATCTCTGTAGCAATGGAGAAAAATGCCGCTGGGCTCAGAGTCCCCAAGGAGCCATATCGTCTCTCCGTCAGACACTTCCAGCAAAGGCCACTGCACTGAATCTGAGCTTGCTCCCAGCCTGGAGATCTCCCACTCACAGCTCTTCAGGCCTTAGTCCTTACAGCTCCACATTCCCAAGGGCGAGTGAAACTGGCTACTCTTCAAGCCATGGGCTGCTTAACCAGAGTACCGACTCCACGGGAGGCTCCTCACACCACACCTAGCTTAGTGGTGTCAATCCCCACAGGAGGCATGAAAGACACTGCTCACCTGACCCACGGGACATCTTAGAAGAGAGGATGCACAGGTCGAGAGGCCACTGCAGGGTCAGGGGTGGAGGATGGGTCAGGAGGACGACTCCACACAGAAGCAGCGGCAGGCTAAGCTCTCTGTGAGGGACACCCTCACAGAGACAAGCTGAGGGGAGGTTGCACGCTCCAGATTCTCTCTGTGTCTCCATGGAATACTCCTACCATAGTGACCAGGCCAATGAACACACAGCGGGGAATCGCACAGGCCCCTGACCATCCCATGCAGGCTCCATGCGGGGGTACGCTTGGCTCTGGGGTCCTTTGGTGTCCTGACCAACACTTTTTGGAGCCTCTTGCACTGTCACGCTTCTCCCCTTTCTCTCAGAATGAACACTCTCCTCAAGGATGCCTCCCTCTCCTCATTCTTCCCTACAGGAAATCTCTCTTTCACTTAAAGTCCCACCTTGGCACCTCTGCTTCGCAGAGCACCAAGCACTGTGTGAAGTGGACACAACACCAGATAATTCATTGCATCTCCGTGGAAGGACCACAGAGGACTCTTCTTACCAACAGTGAAAAAGCCAGTTAATAAGATATTAACATTCTAGCCGGGCGGTGGTGGCGCACGCCTTTAATCCCAGTACTTGGGAGGCAGAGGCAGGCGGATTTCTGAGTTTGAGGCTAGCCTGGTCTACAGAGTGAGTTCCAGGACAGCCAGGGCTATACAGAGAAACCCTGTCTCGGAAAAAAAAAAAAACAAAAAAACAATAAAAAACAAAACAAAACAAACAAACAAACAAAAAAACCAAAAAACCAAAAAAAAGAAAGAAATTAACATTCCAAGATAGGACCCGCAGATGTCAAGAAGGAAAGCTGCCTCAGAAACCCACAACGACTTTTTGCACGTCACACATCTGCAACCTCATTCCCTGGCCAGAGAATCTGCAAAAGGCAGAATTATTTATGCTGCTTCAAATCAGCAGATCACAAACATCACTCATAGGACCTTCAACAAAAAGCGCATCTAACTTTAACAAAAGGTCTTTTCAACTCTTCAAGAGGTCTGCTCTGACCCTGCCCGCCACCTACTTTCTCTTCTCAGTCAGAGACAAGACTCGGGTTTCTAGTTCCCCCTTCCCCTTTGTTTTCTATTTTCATATATGTTGATATTTCCCCTTATACGCATGCGCTTTTATCTGACTTAGCCATTTAGGTGTGATTGATTAGGCAGCTACTGTTGCCAGGTGTAGTGTTGTCATCTTTCTGCCTTTATTGAAGCTTGGGGAGGTCGAGCAGGAGCAGATAAACAAAAAAGGTATTCCAGATAAGTCTGAGAAAGAAATCTGGGCGATGTCGCAGGAGTGACCGGGGTGGGTAGGGATGGGAGATTTGATAGGCGAGATCTGAACTGAGACTACTGCGTATACTCGTGGAAACACCCATGGGCAACATGTCAGGGGGAGAGAGAAGGTGCCAACAGAGGAGACAGCACAGACTTCAGAAGAGAAGGGCACTGCCTCCCTCCCACTCCCTCCTCATAAGACCTGGCTGGGACCATCTCCATCCACGGCCAAAGCCAGGGCTGCCTGTAATCGGGCATACACCTCGGGTTTTGCTGAAGACGTGCGTGCGCTTTTCTTGGAGGCAAACATTGTTTGCAGCTCTCTTTGCTGTCACAGAGCAGGGGAGAGCTGCGTCACTGCACCCCTCCTCCAGCCAGACAGTGTTCCTGTGTGGGATTGTTGGCACCCCTTTCTGAACGACTCATGCCCAAAACGATGGCATTGGGTGGGGTCTGGGGGAGGTAGTCAGGTCATGAGGAAAGGGTCCTCACAGACTGCGTAGCTCTGGGGAGACAGCTCAGCGCTAGAATGTTTCTAACAATGAGCCCCTGAGTTTGATTCCTGGGTTTGAGCCTGGGTGGGGCTGCGTTTATGCGTGTGCTGGAGAGCTGAGCTCAGGCCCAGTGCCGGTGCCGGTGCCGGTGCCGGTGCCGGTGCCGGTGCCGGTGCCGGTGAGGCAGGCACTCTAACCAACTGAGCTGTCTCCCCAGCATTCTGTTTTCACTAGGTTTATTCTTGTTACCTGCCTCATGACCGAACAGGACAATTAATGCTCAATCCAACTTAATCGGACTCTGATAACGAGTTTGGTTTCCCTAGAAGGGGTATTTGTCAAGCTCTACAGAGTTGGCTCATGGCAGAAGACAATCCTTGCAAAAGGTGTGAAGGCATCTCATCGAAGGTGGGGAACAGAGGGAGATTTATTACGGTTACCAACGCTATTTTTGTCAATGTCTTTGGAATTCTAATTAGATTATTAAAACTTTACAAATCATTACACGAGATCCAGGACTCAACACCTTCCTGCAACAAGGGTGCTTCTGAAATGAGGGCATCCCGGCGCCCCAGGTAATGATGCATTGGCTGATAATAAAGTTGCAGGGAAATTCTGCCAATAAAACCAGTTGGAGGAGACAGAGCCATCCATCTTACTTTCTCTCCCAGGTTTATGCCTAAGGATATGACGTCTGACACACAGAGCATCAGCCCCGCCCTTCCCTGACAGCAGCTGCATCGCCCGGCTCACAGACTGTGAAGTTTAATGGCTTGTCCTGGCTACTTATATTCCCCCCCCCCTTAAATCTGAGAGGCAAATCAAAAATATTTACAAGTGACACAGCACTTGGAAAAGGAATAATTTTAGGAGACAAATGAGACGAATAGCAGATTCAACACCTAGGAATCGTATATCCTGGAGCATTTTGATTTACAACACGTGCCTTCACGGTAATTCCCGAGGAACAACAAGTGGCCCACTGTTAACCCGGACCCACCGGCAGGTTATCCGTGCAGGCGCTCCTTACCCA
This sequence comes from Apodemus agrarius, assembly GCA_964023405.1. Taxonomy (NCBI): domain Eukaryota; kingdom Metazoa; phylum Chordata; class Mammalia; order Rodentia; family Muridae; genus Apodemus; species Apodemus agrarius. The sequence continues at coordinate 109,840,023 of OZ030013.1, read as the reverse complement.
CCAGATAATGGCTCTAAAGCCCTTCGGCACTGGAGGGCAAGGAATGGTATCACCCTTGGTCCTCTGTGAGATAACCTGATTCCTTCAGGTACAGATCCGAGCCCTTCACATTCTAGCTAAAGGAAGAAGATGGAGCTTACTCACCGTGATGTACGACGCCCTTCAACCCGTGGATAATAGGATCCAGTGCAGAATTGTCCCTCGGACTGACCTACATGTAAAGGAAAGATGATTGGTTAAATCTGTCCTGGCATCAGCTCCTACAGCCTCAGTTTAATCTTCCAGAGAGAAGGGGGAACTGGATGTCTCTAGCAAGCTGGTGAGGTCTCACACATACCAAATGCCAGAGATTTATGACACAATAAAATCCAGGGAGGAAGTCTAAATCACAACAAAGAAACTTCTCAGAATACATTACAACAGGAGAGAAACACCACCTCCATAGCACAGTCTTAAAAAGCTACTTCTCTGTATTATTAGAAGCAGTTCCTGACAGGCTAAACAGTCATGGAAATTCGTCAGAGAACAATCCATCGTTGGCTGAGTACTTCAGCACCTTCTGGTGAGTGTGTTTTTCCTTTCTTCTTATAAAATGTACCAGTTCCCTGCCAGCCCACTCTCCTCGGTAAAGACCCCAGTTCCCTGGGAAAATGCACACTCTTTATGCACATTTGTAAGAGCCACTCAATGCAAGCTGACAGATGAAGGGCAGTTTATAGGAGACTGCATCTCTACCTTCCTCTTTCTTCTGGAGCTGACGTTTCCCCAGAACAAGCCCACAGGCTCATCCCTGCAACTTTTAGATACTATTTACATAGTACTTCAGATTAAAATTTCCCCAGCATGCTATAGTTATAATTATATATATATATATATATATATATATATATATATATATAAATATAATGACATATCACAATGTCTAGAGAGTGCTTTAAAACAGTCCAGGCGTGGGTATCAGCTGGAGAATGGGGCAATACAGCACTGACCATGACCCAATCATTTAGGGTCTTGGGTGATAGGTATAGGAGGGGTCATGATATGTCCTTCTATGCCTATGTATGTCCTTTTCCTCCCCTAAAAATAAAGAGCTTTTCAAAATCCATTATCTGTGGTTAGCAAAGATCCTGTGTTCTTCCCCTTCAGGGGTTGCAATTCCTGTTAATCCGGTTCTAATGTAATGAAGCTGAGATATTGATGGACCTTTCAATGTGCAGCAAGACCCAATTTGCGGCTTCAAGTTAACACAGATGAATCTGGAACAAGCCCTGTGCCGAACTAGGAACTACAAAGGAGACACACAACTCCCAGCTTCAGCAGACGTCCCAGCCGCTGTTGAGGAGCCGTCCTGACTTGCTCTCTTGGAGAATAATCTACACTTCAAGAATTTCTTTCCCGTCCCTGCTCCAGCATCTCTAGGACAGAGCAGAGGCTCTAAACTGGGGCACCTCTGCCCTCCTAAGGGAGCATGTGATCATATATTTCTATTGGTCACCACTGAGGTGGGGGGAGGGCAATTCCATAGAAGCCCTGACACCTAGTGAGTGCAGAAGAAACCAGGAGCGCTGCTGAAGCTCTCAGGATGCTCACAACCGTGCCCTGTAACAAAGAACTATCTGATGTCAGAGGCCAGTGCGCAAGGGGGGAGCTGAAGAAGCACTTTCAGGAGCTACCTGGGGAAAATGACAATATCTCCATGTTTGGAGCCCCAAGTTTGTTTGTGTATATATCTTCAGAATACAGGGACTATTATGCAGTCTTCTCTTTACAGACTAAGAACATAGTGTGGAAGTTGGCACTGTACTGTAAACACTGTGAAAGAAAAACAGGAAGGAAGGAAGGAAGGAAGGAAGGAAGGAAGGAAAGAGAGAAGGAAGGAAAATAGGAGAGGAAGGGAGGGGAGTCCCGTGAACTGGGACTCAGAGTCTTAGATCACACAGGTAAAATTCTGGAAGTTGGCATAACTGAGCCTCCAAGTCATCTGACAGGGAGCCCAGACAAGGGCTATGTAGAGATTAAAGTGTAAAACATTCTTTAAAAAAAAAAAAAGCCAACATATGGCAAATACTCACAGGATATACAAAATCGAAAGTATACTTGAAGAAATATTGTATCCCTATCTGTAAACACTATAGATGAATTACATGTACAGATGAATTATAAGTAATTGATCAGAATTAATCACAATGCAGGACTGAGAGACTCTCAGTAAATGTGGTCACGTTTCAAAAACCCACGTCACAGGCTTTACGTAAAAGGAAAGTTTGGATAAGTGTCCTCTACTCATTTGTCTTCCGGGCAGTGGTATGGGGGTAGTGGAATCCTTAAGGCTCAGGGCCTGTTTGGGAGGTCCTCAGTCACTGGGGACGTGTCCTGGAGGGACCCTAGGCACACCCTTTCTCTTCAGCTTGCTGGGTGATGATGTTAGAAGTTAGACCTACTCTTCACCCCACCATGTCATGGCTACCTCAGATCCAAAGTAAGGGGGTGGCAATCAATCATGGACCGGAAACACAAAAATGTAAGTCAAAAGAAATGTTTCCTAAGCCAGTTACCTCATGCATTTTTTTGTATGCAGCAAGAGGGTAACACAGGTGGGTTCTTTGACTCCTGGGAATAGCAACGTTTTTGAGAGTCAAACACTCTTGAAGTCTGTGAGGAGATGGCGAAGTCGTCAAGCCCCAGGCCTTCTTGCACACTCACCTCTAGAGTTGGAGTTTGTGTTCCTCATCACTTTTCCCTACTTTTGAAACAAAGCATCTGTCTCATTGTTTGGGATAAGGGGAATCTGGTACGTGTGACAAAGGCCAATGCTCTCGAGGCATTGGGACCATGAGGCCACCATGAGAAGAACCCACACTGGCCCATAGCAGGCTAGAGGGGAACAGAGAATGAACATGGACAATCCCAGCTGGTGTCCTTCTAGTTTGCCAACCACCAAAAGGTGAGGAAGGCCACTGGAAGCCACATGGCCTCCGCTGAGTACCTGGGACTCAAGGAGAGCCGCTGAGCTCATCCCGCCAGAATTCACTAACTAATGCGTAGACTCCAGGAATAATAACACCACGGGCATTTCAACCACTCGGGGTCAGTTTTCTTTCATCAGCTCCTGTGCGTGCATGTCAAGGCTGAGGGCGGAGGAACAGCCATGATATCAGTAATTCCCACCCCACCCCCATCGACACACGTTGCTCATGTTATATCCTAAAGGTTTCTAAATAAGACTTATCAGGCCGATCCAGCTGACTCAACCCTTCCAGATGCTGCTCCTCCTCCGCTGCTGATCGTGGCAACCCTCTAGAAACAGCACCCAAAGGTTTATACTGTTTACACTTCATTTACCTACAGCCAACTGTGATCCGAACAGACTAAATGGAAAAGGCCACCAGTAGGTGGGTGGTGGTGCATGTCTGGAGGCAAGAGAGTCACGAGTTCAAGATTATCCTCAGCTATATAAAGAGTTCAAAGAAAGCCTGGGCTACATGAGACTCAAAAGGTAAGCAAGAAGGAAAAGGAGGAGGGAGAGGAGGAGAAGGGGAGGAGGGAGAAGAGGGGGAAGAGGAGGAGGAGATCCTTACGAGATAAAGAAATAATTCCTAAGTTTTAAATTGAATACTATTTGGAGTCCCGTGATGAAATCTTCCAATGTCTAGAACATGAGTGAGCCTCTGCCCTGGGTGCCCACACCCGGCTTCCTTCCTGCTGGTCCCTCAGTCCTGCTATCTCAGTTGTCAGATCAGATGCCCCTGTGGTGCTTAGGGTCAAGTAGCCCTCATTTCACCAACTAATGGCCCCAATGCCAGCAATTTTATTGTCATAGTTATTCTATGATTAGCTTTTTGTTTCTTTGGAGACAAGGTCTCATGTAGCCCAGGCTGGCCTTGAACTTGCTATATAACTGAGGATGACTTTGAATTCCTGATCATCCCACCTCTACGACCCAAGTGCTGCTTTCTAATTGGCTATTGTTAATTTTCTGATGTGTACACCAATTAATTAATTAATTAATCTATCAATTCAACTTTACTGTAGGTATGCATGCGTAGGAAAAAAAAACAAACAAACCCTAACTTATTGTGGGTCTGGTATCACCCGCAGGCGTCAGCATTTGCTCTGGGCCTTGGAATGCACCCCTGGCAGGTACGGGAGACTGCTCTACCGTGAAGCCCCATCCAGGATGAGAAGGGATGTTTTATAGTGCAGGGGCCCTCCAATGCATTTCGTCTTGTCTGATGGTATGAAGGCTCAAAGGAGGGATTCCTAATCCTCCATGACTGACACCCACTGATAACATACAAGTGAAAATAACCAGGCAAACTAATCCAAGCTCAATTTCTGTTCACTTGTGATTACAGAACCTCTAAGTTCAACACTCAAACCCGGGCTCCTCTAAGCTCAAAGGCCTGACCCCGGATTCAAAGCAACCCTACAATTCAAAGTCTCTATATAGTCTCTTTCAGCTGCCGGAGAGAAGACGGACAAGAAAGGGGGGAAGAAAATGGAGCTGTTGCCTAGTCAAAAAAACTTCTTAATAATACTGAGCTCCTTCTCCAGTCCATAGGCGGGGAGTCTAAACTGCATGCTAATAAGTGGATTTGTTCCAGGAAGGCAAAGCCCTCACTGAAATAATCCCTTCCACTGACTGTTTCAATCAATTTGCCACTTAAACAAAATTGTGGATATCAGCTAAGCAATGTGGGCAGCTTTTCAATGCCTCGGCAGTGAACAAGGCTGCTTTAGAGACCTGTGTTTACATTCTGGTTTCCGTTCCTGCTAAAAGAGGCCAAGAGGGAGGGTGAGAAAGTGGAGCTCTGAGTCAGGCAGGAGCCCTCACAGCTTCAGTGTCTACGTATTTACAGTGGGGACGTGTTTGTAGAATGTTCTCTGGGGACTAAAAGCGGAAAGCACAGAGCCTTGTGCTCACCACAGACAGTGTCTGCCTGGGTCCTACTGCATAAAGAGAGTCGCCTTAACCCCTCATGTTTCAATGGCTGCCCAACAGCAGCGTTCCGACCCCAAGCTGTGTGCTTGCTATAGGAAATCCCTCTTTGAGGTCAAATTTCAAAAGATCCATGGTTTGCTTGACATCCACTCAATTTCGTAATAAGCTGCTTGTTTTAGAACCTCGAGAGGAGGCTTCCTGGTTCTTGAGACTTCCTTCTGCTTGAAGATCAAAGAAGTTGCATGGTAATGCGGAGAAGCCAGCACTTCCACAAATGAGCTTTCAAAGGATGCGGGGAGCACACTCCCCGCTCCACACACTTTGTGCTTGAATCGAAAGACTTAGCCCCTGGCACTCCCAATTTTGAGTAGCTTTGTAGCGTTAGTCATCTTCAAAGGGATGGCCCGTAAACATGGCGAGGGCTCTGAGTCAACACCTTCCAGCTGTCTTCAGATAGATCTCCAATACATGGAGACAGTGCCAATGCAGGAAACTGATAGGGAGATTGGGACTACAGACTAACTTCAGGCACAAGCTATGGAAATATAAACCACCAAATTTCCTTTGCGAGTGATCGATCACCACATGGGTTGGTCCTATTTTTAAGTTAGTAGGCAGGGTCTCAGTTGTTGCTATATGTGTGCTCATCATGCAGGTACTACAGGACAGGGCTGTGCTTATTTCCAACTCGGAGCAAAACCTAGCGAAGACAGGAGAGCTGCGGCAGACCATGTGCCACGTTCAGACAGACTCCCAACGCCTTTTCCTGATCCCTGTGCCGTTTGGCCCTTGTCTCGGTTTCTAGTAATTTTCAATCTTTCAAGTCCCGACCATCTGGTAGACAGGATGGCCAAGACAACTTCCTTGCCCCATCCGACATTGCCAGCTGCTGTTTTATTACCGCAAACCTCATATCCAGCCAGTAACCAGCCTCTTGGCGGAAAACAATTTATGCTTGCAGAGGGCAAAGCTGTACTGTGAACCGGGGCTGCTGGGGAACATGTCAAACAGCAGAGAGTTTGCACAGCCTTCCTGAATCGCAGAAATGATCCATCAAGCCCGAGGGGTAGCAGATGACGGTGCATTCAGAGGCTAACACACCTGATCAGGAAGAGGGCAAGAGCTTCCCACGAGGTCCACTTCCACGCCGGTCTCCTCTCCTTCAGTTTCTCTCACCTAAGAGCTACCCAGCAAGGAGACTAGCTTCTTTCATTCTGACTACAGTGGCTCGGCATCCTTTCCTTGCACGTTGGTATCTCTCGCTGTTAAGAGCTTCCTGGCACAAACCATTTTCATCCTGGTCTCCTCTTCACTACTGCACTTCTGGGAGCCTCAGCCTGCATCTAAGAGTGACTACTTTCTGCTATTAACACTTTGATGCTTTGTGCGTGGTGGGGGCAGGAGCCAGAGGATGCTGAGTATCATGTCCTAGTCTGCTTCTCTTTGTTCCCTTGAGATAATTGTCTGTGTGCTGGTTAGGGGTGCATGGGTGTGTGTGTGTGTGTGTGTGTGTGTGTGCGCGCGCGCGCGTGCGCGCGCGCATATGCACCTTTCTGTGTGTCTGGTTGGTTGCTTGGTTTGGTTTTGTTAACCAGATACTACTCAAAGTCATCTAGGAAGAGGGACCCTTAACTGAGAAGATGTCTTTACAGACTGGCCTGGAGGCAAGTCTATATGGGGCATTTTCCTGGTTAATGACCGATGTGGGAGGGCCCCGCCCTTGTGGTGGTACCACCCCCAGGAGCTGATCTTGGGTTGTATAGGACATACTAAGCTGAGCAAGCCGAACAAGCAGCATTCCTCCATGGCTTTGCCTCTGCTCCTCCCTCACTTCCTTCAGTGATGGGCTCTGACTGGCCTGGTAAGCCAAATAAACCCTCTCCTCTCCATGCTGCTTTGGTTAGCGTCTTTACCACACCATAACAAAATAAACTTAACTAGGACAGATGTCAGCCAACAAGTCCCAGCAATCCCCCCACCCCCCCACCCCTGTCTCTGCCCTCCAGTGTTAGAGCAATGGGTGTGCATAGCGGCACCTGGATTTATATGTAGGGGATTTGAACTCAAGACTCTGCTCGAGTGGCAGGCTACCTTACCCACTGAGCCATCTTCCCAGTCCCCCGTATAAACTCTTGCCAGTAATTCATGAAGTCTGTCTAAGCTCAGGAAGGGGGGGGGGTTCCTTCTACCACTTCAGTCTCTGATACTCTATGGTCCAACCACTATTCCTTTCCTTAGTCTTTTATTTAGGACTCAGAAACACTTGTTTCTTGGGTACAGCCTAAAGCCTCCCTTCTGGATGCTCAAGTGTCTGTCTTCACTTCTGACATCTCTACATCATGTTGTCTGCTGGCTGTCACTGCTGTAATGGGATTATGAAATGTGGGATCAGAGGTGGTGAAGCGTTTTAGCACCCCACATCACAAGGAAATCAAGAAGGAAAATGGGGGCAAGCTTCAGAAGGAGGCGAGGCATGAGGCATGGGGAAGGGGGACTTGGGGGGAGGGCACGGCAGGGCTGCAGGGCTTTTCCTGAAATGTGATTTGAGAGTAGATTCCGGTTCAGAAGGGGGGCTTTAAATGGGACTATAAAAACTCCAAGAGCTGGAGACCCGGCTCAGCTGACAAGAACACCTGTAACCACGGGGTCCATGCTCAGGGCTAAGAATCGAGGAACCAAAGCTGGGCGTGGCTGTGTAGGCTTCTCGCGTCAGCACTGTGCAGAATATGGACATGGGGATTGTGGGGCTGCTGACTCTTTCGCCCGGCTTCAGTCCAGTGAGAGACACTGCTTTGGGGGAACAAGGTGAAGAATAACAGCCAGACACTCACAAAGGCATGGACCCCTGCATACAGGAATGAAGCGAATGTACCGATGACATGCTCACGCAGAATACACACTGCAGTATGAGAGCTGCCCTCTGACCTACTGGCTTTCTACACAAAGTCTCGCCACAGATTCAGGGCACAGAAGCCCTTGCCCAAGGGGGAGGCTCTGGCCCTCGGCCATCACCCCACTTTCAGCAGGTGTAAGACAGACTTCTAGGACTGGCTGCCAGGGGCACATGGGGAATTCCTTTTAGCAGCAGCCCTCAGGGAAGAAGCTATGCGAAAAGGAAATAGAGTCATAAGTGCTAACAGGATTCCAAGTCCCCTGTCATGGCTTATTTACTGGTAACTGACAGTCTTGTGTCTTCAGAAAAAGCCACAGATCGGCCCGACATCAGACTCTGCCAAGACGGGCTTGCTTACGGTTCACATAGGCAGTGACCTATGTTCATGGGCATTCCAGTGTCTTCAGTGTGGTGGTCAAGTCCATTTCTGTAGCTTCCAGTTCATTTCACCCTCAATGCAAAGCCACAGAAGTGGAGGAGAAGGTGAGTAGGGTAGGCATTCTGCACAGGACACTACCACAGGGTCACATGGGCTTCTGTGTCTCCTAGCAGCTGACGACACAGTTCCGGAACCCCCTGCTCCATCTAAGCTAGCCCTCTACAAGGAGTGCAGGCTCCTGGACTAAAAGCACAGGTGAAATTCTAAACCCATAAAGCTCCACCTAGAGTCTTAAGCTACAATGCTCACTGTAGCACAGTGATATTATCATGACCTTTGAAATAAAGAGAGAGAAAACGTATGTTATCTGGGGGAGCCTGGGGCAAAACAACAGTGTCCTGGAGCTCAGTGGCTGGCCTGGAAGTTTCTCTCTACTCTGTGTGGCAGCGCTGAACAGCTCCTCTCTCCCTTGGTAGCACCCCTGCCATGCACCACCACACCCCAACAACAGCCAGAGCTTGGTGGAGAGAGCAGGGCCCGCCGTTTCCCACATAGAAGAGACTTCGACCAAAACACATTAGATGTGACCTTTTACCTTTGCTTTTTCATTCCCTCCAAGCGAAAAGCTGCTCCAGGCACTGCATTTACAAAAGACTCGGCGTCCAGACAGGGCTGTGTAGGGACTGCTGTAAATCCCCACCATGCATGCAGCATGAGAAATACAAGACACAAGGCCTACTGGATCAAAGGGTCGCCAGACTGGTGCTGTGGTAAGAGAAACTCCTTCTCCGGAGCAGAGAGCCCCACGGCTTACATTAGGAAGGCAGGCAGACGAGGGAACTAGCTGAGACGTGGCGTGTCTGAAATATTTAAGTGGGGCCTTGGAAGGTGGCTTACTGGGACAGCACTTGCTGTATGGAGAACTCCTTGAGTTTGGTGCCTTGAGCGCTGGGTGGGGAAGGAAGAAAGGAAACAACATATTCAAATGACATGACTTGGGGCGACAAATCATGATCTGTGAATGGGGCCTGGTATAACATTGCAAATAAAATGTTACAGATGGTTTTATTGGTATTTAAAAAGTGTTATGGTGCATATATGGTGTATGCCTGTTCTTTGATGGTATGTGTGCTGGTGTCTGCACCTGTCTGTGTGTGCATGAGGCATAGGTGTGTGTGTGTGTGTGTGTGTGGTGTGAGCATGTGTTCCTGAAGCACTGGGTAATTTCCTAGATGCTCTGTTGCACTCTGCCTTATTCCCTTCCTGGCCTCTTGCTGAACCTGGAGCTTGACGTTTTTCAATAAGGCCAGTCTTCAGAGAGTCCCAGAGATCTTCCTTTCTGCGCTCTCCAGGGCTCAGGCTAGAGGCACGTACGGCCATGTCTGGCTTTCCAAGAGGTTGCTGGGCACCTGACCTCTGTCCCTCCATGACCTCTCACCCATGGAGCCATCTCTCTAGCCTTGTGATTTTTTTTCTCAAACCCTTGCAAAGTCCTTATGTATGAACTTTGTAGATGCCAATGTTGTCGCACAATGTCAAAGGTTGGCTGTGCCTGTCGCTGTCTGAAGAGGTGACAGGTGGGTGAACACTGCTTTTTAGCTGCTTACACGTGCCCAGATTTTTATCTTATTCATTCAAGTAAGTACTGAACAGCCATGGGAGGCGGGGCTGGGATTGCTCTAGGAAGACCTCCAGTGATCCCTAATACCCTTACCTTGGTTCTTATGGCTTTGCACTGATGCAACAGTATGAAGTAAAGCAATGGGGGGTGGGAGGATGCTTCCCTGGTGTGGTTAGGAAAGATCCTAATCCTGTCTAGATGGCTGGCATCGGTACTTTCTTCACAGTCCTGTTGGAGAAACCTACATCACCAGGAAACACAGGTAACCTTTGGCCACTGGCTAAGGGTGGAGGGGAAGTTCTCCTGAGGGCATGGCCTTGGCCAACAACCTGAGCAAGCTTGGAAATGGACCATTTCGAAAGTGACGTTTCAGGGGAGCCCCAGCCCCAGCTGTCAACTGGACAAGTGAGACACCTGACCCAGAACCCTCACAACGGGTGTGCGCTGTGTTTAAGCTGTTAGACTTGTAGTAATCTGTGATGTCGCAACAAACGGCCATATACCAAAACTTGAGCATTAACTAGGATATGCCACTGGACAAATTATGGCGGAATACAAGAGGGACCTTATTGTCACACTGCTATCTCCCTTACCCCGTGACACCAATTCACTAAAGGGACTTGAGAGTTGGTAGTTTCCATCCTTCTGGCTTAGTCTTGCCCCTTTGCTGACCTCAGCTGCCAGTAGTGGGGGTGGGGCAGTGCAGTTCTAAATCGGTTCCCAGTAAGGAAAACAGGGCAGCAACAACTGAGAAGGTCAGCACGCAGAGCAATTAAGCGTCAATAATCAATTCTGAGGCGTATTTCAGCAGCTTTTACGTTTATCGGGACATAGAAGAGCAGGGAATGGCAGCATGGAATCTGAGGCCATCATCAGGAAAGGTGTCCCCGGGCACGGTACAGGGCACAGTGTGCAGCAGGAGCAGCTGTTGAGAGTCCCGGCGATCGAACGCAGCTCATTACGCACCGCAGCCCTCCTTCACAGAGGGTATTTCTACTCCCGCTTCCTTTCGGCACTGAATGATTGCTCCATTAATGCAGTCTCTGAAGATGGATTAAGTATCAATTCACTCTTCTGAGCAATACCTCATTGGCCACCCTCTGCTTCAAATGGGTCTCCCACACAACAGGCTCGCCGCCCGCCACTATAAGAGAGACGCGGGCTCCCTGTTGCCGTCCTCTGGAATAAACCTGCTCACTCATCTGGATAGCACGCCTCATTCACAAGCGGTGACAACTGCATCAGGGCCACTATTAAATCTGTCTCAGCCCCTGATTTAAGAGCCTCAGTTAAGCAGTGCCCTGGACATCACAATTGGATTATTTAAGTGGGTAAACATATCTACGTCCACTAATTAGGAGAACTCCTGTCTCTTAAGTGGTAGTGTAAATGAGTCCAGCCCCATCTCAGAAAGGACTCAGATGAATGTGTGCCGAGCACTTTAGCTTTGTATTTAAAATGTACCTGAGCTCAGCAGAGGATAAAATTAAATTGCAACAAGGAAAGACAGAATCGTTCCCAGCAGGCTTTGATTGATAGGACATGCCATTTGAAGCAGAGCGGAATGGAAAACCACAAAGTTTGTTCCCAGCTATCTCTGCCTCACTGGGGCAACTTTCTCTCCTTCGAGAAAATAATATGACTTTCTCCACAGAGCATAAAGTCACTCACTCAGGCCCCAGGACTCCAGCACTTTACATCCGCCATTAGTTCAATGGGGGTGGGAGGAGGACTCTCCATGGGGAAGAGAGAATTCAACAACATTCAGAGACTTGGCTTATAAAACTGTCATTAGCAAGGGCCTAGAAGCAGAAATGACTCAGGACATACCAGATGGGTCTCCTAAGCTGAATGCAAGGAGCCCATTAAAGCAGCTAGCTGGTAGGTAGGACTAGTTAGTGATGAAGTGCAGGGATTTTAAAATTAATTTATCTTATGTGTGTTTGTGTGTGTGTGTGTGTACATACATGCTCATGTTGGAACGTGTGCATGCCAGGAAGATGGTAAATGTTTTCCTCAGTCACTATCGGCTGTATTTTTTGAGACAAGGTCTTTTATTGAACCCATTGCTTGCTATTGGCTAGATTAGATGGATTGACCAGCAAGCCCTGGGCACCTCTCTGTCTCTGCCTCCCAGCACTGGGCTTATAAGCAGCACCATCACACCTGGCTTTTGACATGGTTGTGTGGATCTGAACCCAGGTTCTTAAGCTTGCAATGACAAGCACTTTACTGAATGATTCATCTTCCCAAACCTAAGTGCAAAGATTTTGAAACCAGGTTGGTAGATACAGAAATCAGGGTTTGCTCTTCAACCACACACACACAGATACACGGAGACACAGACACAGACACGGACACAGACACAGACACAGACACACAGACACACACACACACCCCATACACATGGAAATCCATATCTATTCTGCTTCTAGTTACACACAGACCTACTGTTTGGGGTCCTGAGATAGAGTGAGACAATTACAGTTCAATCACTACTTCCTTAATCTTTTATCTTCCAATCTTTCACTTCAAGAAAACGTTAGCAGCTTTTTACCCAGGGAACCTGGGTGGAATGTTCATTCCTTCCTTTCTTGATGCTGCTGCAGTTCTACCCAGCTCTGCACCCTGGGTCTGACTCAGATGAGTCCAAGGCTCCTCACCTCTGCCTCCAGCCTCTGTTGCTGTGGTGACTAATCCTCACTGCTGTGATGGTTATTCCTGGTTGTCACCTTCACTATATCCTGGAACGAACCATAATCCAGAATTGGAGGGCGCACCTGTGATCCAGATCTTGAGGGTGGAAGACACAAGTTTCTGACCTGGATCTTGGCATGGAGATCTTGAGGCATAGTGGCCATGAAAAGCTTAGGCCCAGGCAAGGTAGTGCATGACTTTAATCCCAGGAGACTGAGGTAAGGAGATCTCTGAGTTCAAGATCAGCCTGGGGCAAAGCAAGTCCCAGATCCAGGCGTGGTGGTACACAGCTTTAACCTGGGCCATACCTTCTGCTGGAGGCCTACATAAGGACACTGGAAGAAGGTAGATTCTCTCTTTGACTGTACTAACTGGCCAGCATATCTGTTGGAGCCTACTTCTTCAGGATTCTAGCGTATACAGAAGACCAGCTGAAACAGCCAGCCTCCTGGGACTGAGCAACTACTAGAATCTTGGACTTCCCATCCACAGCTGCCCACTGCTGGGTTAGTTGGACTACAGGCTGTAAGTCATCACAATAAATTCCCTCAATATAGACATTCCATACGTTCTGTGACTAATACAATTGCTAATGCTGAGGTGACATTAGAGTGTACTTCTAGGTGCGTCTGATTGGACTGACAGAGGCAATGACAGGATTGGGGCTCTCCTGGGTTCAGGCTCCAAATAGACTATTCAGAAGTGGGGAAACTGTAACGTGGGATAAGTCACCATGGTATGGTACTTGACCTCTTCCTTCTGCTCCCTGCCTGCCTTGAGGTGAGGGTTTCTTCCAAATTCCTCCATCACTTTGCTGTTCTGCTCGCCTTAGGCCCAGCACCAATGAGCCAAAGGCGGAGGACTGAAACCTTCCCGCAGCAAGGGGAAGAAGCCGTCCTTCCTGGGGTCATCTAGATCAGGCATTTGATCACAACAATGAGACAGGTCAAGGGGAAGAAGCTGTCCTTCCTGGGGTCACCTAGATCAGGCATTTGATCACAACAATGAGACAGGTAGAGCCATCTGTCTCAAACCTATCCTGATTGAAATTATTCTGCCCTGCCGGATTCTGCATGTGCTCTTTCAGTAATGTCAACCCTGAGTAACAGACAGGGTTCTCACATACACCCTCTGCTGGAACCATTCCCTCTCAGCTCAGGACAAACAGAAGGAACAAAAGCATAGCAATGACACAGCCCTACTGGATCTGGCCTGGACCTGTACCAGGACCCTAGAGCACTCTCCTCTGTGGTCTGCCATCAATCCTGACAGCCATCTCTCCCCAGTCTGTACTATCCCTCTTGTTTTGTTACTCTTACAGATCTGTGTGAATCCTTATTTTTAATTCTTTGGATAAGAACAAAAGGATCTCAATAGCCAAAACACTAAGAGGGGAACAAAAGCAAAAACCAAACAAAGCCCCAAACCTGAAAGAGATTATGTATACCCCTAACTCTACTACCCCTGACTGCTGAAGACAGGATCTTGTGCATAGCTGACTTGAACTTCTGAACCTCCTGACTGTACAGGTTAATATAACCGTTTGTGGAGAGCTGAGGAGTGAAACCCAGGGCCTCCTGCGTGCCAGGCATGCAGTCCACCAACTGGGCCACGTCCCCAGCCCACAAAGGGGGATTTTTTCCCCTATTGCCAGGCTTTAAAAACCCATGAGTGACCACCAGTGACGTAAACGCCGGCAGATGCTGCACTAGCAGGTCAGCCAGACTGAATTTGTTTGACTTGATGACACCCTGAAGTAGGAATCCCAGTGCCTCCCCACTTCAAAACTCCTTTGAGGAGTGACTGATGGATGGTCTTGCCAAAGGGTTTGCCTATACACAGGGAGCCTCCCAACCACGACAAGGGAAACTGCCCAAGCCCCAGTCCTCTGTGCCCATCTGTAAGCATTGTATGAACACCACACCCATGCCTGGAAAACAGCTCTCCAGGGAAGTGGCATTTCACTGCCAAGTGCTTCAGAAGGACTGCACCACAAGTGAAGAGGGTTCACCTTGTGACATCTGCACGTGCAGGTCTTCTGGGCATAGGACAGTGTGGAGAACTCACCCCATTAAGGCAGATGCTCAACCTCCTGGGATAAGTCCCTTTCATCTCGCCAGTTCTGTTATTCTGGAGGCAACCTTTGTAAACAGATCATAAGTTTTCTTGACTTCACAAACAAATTAAAGCCCTGCAAAGGGCTTCTTGAGTAACCCATGGGGGATCCGCTTCTAATAAAACAAGAGTCTTGGGCTGTGGTCCCATGCTGAGTGGCACAGCAGGTGAGAACAATTACAACCCTGGGAGGGCTCATGGACTGAATGTGCGGGATTCAATGACATAAAATTGATCTGCTGAATCTGAAATGCTATTTTAAAGTAATTGTCTGTGCCCTTCTCAAGATATTCAGGTAAGTGAGCGCATTCATGTTGGTGGCAATAAGCAGTTTTACAAAGAAACAGTACAAAGATACAATGGCCCTTAGTTTATACAGGTGTGGAGGTACACACCTTTGATTCCAGCATTCGGGAGGCAGGGACACTTATCAGTGCTATAGAAAATCCCATCACGGAGAAACACCATGGTTACTATTTATGAAGTGATGGGCATTGGTGGTGCAGATACTCTCCCGATGGCAGAAACAGCTACCAGTTTGATGCGGTTTATGGAAGAGTTTTTAATATCAAAGAAATCTGAGCAGGATGTAAGAAGGGAGGCATGATAGCAATGAGGCTCAACTTCAACTGTATCCCAAGGTACAAAGAGGCATATGCCCAGTGCCAGAACAGGTCCTCAATTTGCCTTATCACCGCAGAAGCTGCCAGAGCATCACGGTCAAAAATAAGAACTTCAGATGGGCTGGCCAAACCACTTAACTTCCTCAAGAATTAATTCCCTTAACTTAGAAATATAGTATCAACAATAAACCCTTTAATGGCTGTCACGAGAATTGATGCAATAATCCATTTATAGACTAAGCCCCTCATGACACTGGCTATTATTGTAATTGGGAAAGTTGCTTACAATATACAGAATGCTTGACTGGGTAAGTAAGACAGATATCGGACTAAGCGCCACCTTCTTCTGGTACTGAAGAGTCAGCTCAAATGCACAGGCATGGGCTCTCCCACTGAGTGGCACCCCCATCTCATGAACTTATTTTATTTGTAATAGTCTCCTACTTACATCCTCTCCAATCATTAGAAGTCAGTGCTGTGTCTGGTACCCTCTCTGATCTAATTAAATTCTAAATAGTAAACAGAAATTAATAATGGTCTTGGGTTTAGTTCTCAAAAAGCAATCATAAGTCTCATGGTCTTTCCTCTTTCATTAGTCATTTCAGAGGCCCCTACCTGCTTCTATCTCTACCTCTTAGAAACCTATTGATTCATAGTAGAGATCACAACCTACCTGAGAGTCTGAACTAGTGATACTTTTTAATCTTCCCCACAAAGGAGGGCATTTTCTGCATGAGCTTTTTAGTCATCTGCATTCATGTCAAGAGATAAGGCAGGAGGAAGGTTATCCGTGAATTTTAGATATTCTCTATAGCATTCCTAGTGGAGCCTGATGGTGATTAAACTGCTGGTGGGTTGGTAGTCGGGCCATGAGAGTTCAGAATAATCAGGGGGTAGAATGTCATGTGAAGAAGCTAACAAGATGACAGCCTGAAGAAACTTTACTTCATGGATTCCTTGGAAATCTATTATACAAGCTCTGACTGGGCCTTGGTACAATTAAAGCATTCAGTCAAATCCCATGTTAGCAAGGCTATGCCCCTATCAAAGCCCAAGAGTATAAATTACCATAGGTAATTTGAGTTTGAAGAAATCACTTTAAAAATTAACTTTTTTAAAGGTCAGCATTCCTTAGTCTGTCCTGACTTTTTGGTGGTTCACACACTGAATGTCTGTGATGGGTGGAGATGAAGAGATGATATGGTTAGAGTACAAGAACCCTGTGAGGAACAACAATGAGCTCCTCCCAAACTTACAACAGTCCCCATGGAATGACCGAGTGCTGCTGCCATACTTGTTTAGTGGACTGTGATGTGTACCAGGTATTTTTAGAATCTGAGTATTCTGACTGACATATACTTCTAAGAATGAATATAAAGGGAAAATCACTTGGAAATCGAGTAGGGGATCAAACATGAACGTGGCACTTCTGTTTCTGTGCTGTTCATTACAGAAAAAAAAACCAAGCAACTAACAGTCCATCAATTGCCTACTACTTGCATAAGTATTGGTAATAGCATTGAGAGTGAAACTATCCAGTGGCTAAAATAGGTTAAGGAAAAGTGACACGTGCAAATATTCAGACATGCCATCATATACGGCAGGATCTAAGCTGCTTAGCAGGCGAGTCTCACCCTACAGAGGGAACCTGGGCTCATAAATATGCTTTAAAATAACCAATAGAAGAAAGATCAAATATAAGGTTCCCTCTTGGTAGGAAGATTGATGCATTCCATTTCTTTCCTTAACAGATTTTCATGTTACCTGAAATGTCTACAAACACAATTATTGTGTGTGTTTGAGTAGACACAGGCATGTATTCCAGAGATGAACCCTAGGACTCATTAACCAGCAGCTACCCACCCTGGTTATTTATTTATTTTACAGACAGGATCTCTACAAAGTCCTGGCTGCCCTAGACTCATTATGCAAATCAGGCTGGCTGCAAACTCAGGGATTCCTGCCTGCCTTTGCCTTCAGAGTCCTGGGATTAAAGGCATAAAGTACCATGCCTAGGCACACCTTGCTTTTTGAGAAACGGATTCTCACATGACATGAAAACGGGTCATTTAGCTAGCCTAGTTAACGCCAGGTATCTGTCCCTGAAGGACTCGGTATTACATGTGAGCCACTATGCATACATAGCCTTGTTTTTTAATGTAAAAATTACAGGGATTAAAACCATAGTCTGTTCTGTTGCTCTCATGGAAAGTCTTTCACCAACTAGGTCATTGCCCAAGATTGATTATTTTTAGAGATGCAAATAAGTTGTCGGTATTTCGAATAACACATTGTATTAAAATGTTGACATTAAAATTATTTGGGGACTAGAGAGATAGGTTATTGGTTAATTGAGCTTGCAGTTTATCATGAGGATCAGAGTTTCAATCTGAGCACCTAGATCATGCTGCTGAAAAGTGTCTATAACTCAGCACCAAGGTATATGATATGTTTCTTAACTCCATGTACATTCACACAGACATAGACAGACAGACAGACAGATGGAACACACACACACACACACACACACACACACACACACAGAGAGAGAGAGAGAGAGACAGAGACAGAGAGAGAGAGAGAGAGAGAGAGAGAGAGAGAGAGAGAGAGAGAGAAAGGTGATATCAGTGTTAAAATGTTTTGCAGGTAAATACTGAACCAGTTATATGGATATCACATTTGCTAGCATATTTTAATACTTTGGTATATTTGCCAAATATGTATCATAGTAGTTAGTTTTAACTGTCAACAATACCACCTAGAGTTTCAAATGAATTTTCTAGATTATCTTGACTTGTCAGCATGTTTATAAGGTAATTATCTTGATTGTTGTGAGCAGAAAGCCTTCTTCCTTCTCTGTGTTGTTTCTTGCCAGAGCATTATACCATAGCAACAGAAGTGGCACTGGAATAGGAACTGGTACTGAGGATGGAGTATTGCCAAGATAGACCTGACCGTGTGAGTTTTACTCATAAAACTAATTTTAAGGGGACAACTTTTAAGACTTTGGAACTCCGGTCTGGAATAGTCACTGAAGATCTCAGGAAGAGAGTGATGGGTTTTCCTTGTGTGAACGTAGAAGACTAGAATGCTCAAAGTAATAGTGATGGCGGAGACCCAGATTGTGTTTCAGAAGGGAAGAGAGCCTTGCTGCTCACTGAGGGATGTATGTGCTATTCAGCTGCTGTTTTTTCCAAGAATGTATATGTACTGACTATGCAAGGGCCAAGAAATAGCTGTCGTTGCCGAAGTGATCAGCACCATTGAAGTGGAACCTTCCAGACTTCGCTGACAAAAACAAAACATTTTTCCCTGGGATGAGCACACAGGCTACATGAAGAGCTGACTTTTTGAAGTGGGGTCCGTTCCCCAATTTATTTCTCAGCCTGTTTATCCTTTGAGTACAGGAAGGCTACTGATTTGCTTGAGTTAATTTTATATCCAGCCACTTTGTTGAAGTTGTGTACCAGCTGTAGGAGTTCTCTGGTGGAGTTTTTTGGGTCACTTAAGTATACTATCATATCATCTGTCAATAGTGATGGTTTGACTTCTTCCTTTCCAATTTGTATCCCTTTGACCTTCTTATGTTGTCTAATTGCTCTGGCTAGAACTTCAAGTACTATAATGAAAAGATATGGAGAAAGGGCCAGCCTTGTCTGGTCCCTGATTTTAGTGGAATTGCTTCAAGTTTCTCTCCATTTAGTTTGATGTTGGCTACCAGTTTGCTGTATATTGCTTTTACTATGTTTAGATATGGGCCTTGGATTCCCGATCTTTCCAAGACTTTTAGCATGAAAGGATGCTGAATTTTGTCAAATGCTTTTTCAGCATCTAGCCTTTTCAACAAATGTTGATGGATCAACTAGTGGCTAGCATGCAGAAGAATGCAAATATATCCATTCTTATCCCCTTGTACTAAGCTCAAGTCCAAGTGGATCAAGGACCTCCACATAAAACCAGACACACTGAAACTAATAGAAAAGAAACTGGGAAAGAGCCTTGGACACATAGGCACAGGGGAAATTTTCCTGATCAGAACACCAATAGCCTATGCCCTAAGATCAAGAATTTACAAATGGGCCGGGCAGTGGTGGCGCACGCCTTTAATCCCAGCATGTGGGAGGCAGAGACATAGGGAAACCCTGTCTAGAAAAAAAAAAAACAAAAAAAAAAAAAACAAAAAAAAAAAAAAAGAATTTACAAATGGGCCGGGCAGTGGTGGCGCATGCCTTTATTCCCAGCACTCTGGGAGGCACAGGCAGGTAGATTTCTGAGTTTGAGGCCAGCCTGGTCTACAGAGCAAGTTCCAGGACAGCCAGGGCTATACAGAGAAACCCTGTATCGAAAAAAGCAATTTAAAAAAAGAATTTACAGATGGGACCTCATAAAATTACATAGCTTCTGTAAAGCAAAAGATACTGTCAATAGGACAAAATGGCAACCAACAAATTGGAAAAAGATCTTTACCAATCCTACATCTGACAGAGGGCTAATATCCAATATATACAAAGAACTCAAGAAGTTAGACTTCAGAGAACCAAATAACCCTATTAAAGATGGGGTACAGAGCTAAACAAAGACTTTTCACCTGAGAAATACTGAATGGCTGAGAAACACCTTAAAAAATGTTCAACATCATTAGTCATTAGAGAAATGCAAATCAAAACAACCCTGAGATTCCACCTCACACCAGTCAGAATGGCTAAGATTAAAACAGCAGAGGCAGGCGGATTTCTGAGTTCGAGGCCAGCCTGGTCTACAGAGTGAGTTCCAGGACAGCCAGGACTACACAGAGAAACCCTGTCTCGAAAAAGCCAAAAAAAAAAAAAAAAAAAAAAAAAAAAAAAACCCTCAAGAGACAAAAAGTGCTGGCGAGGATGTGGAGAAAGAGGAAGCTCCTCCACTGTTGGTGGGATTGCAAGCTGGTAAAACCACTCTGGAAATCAGTTTGGCGGTTCCTCAGAAAACTGGGCCTAATGTTACCAGAGGACCCCACTATATCACTCCTGGGCATATACCCAGACGATTCTCCAACATGTAATAAGGACACATGCTCTACTATGTTTATAGCAGCTTTCATAGCCAGAACCTGGAAAGAACCCAGATGTCCCTCAACAGAGGAATGGATACATAAAATGGTGTATATATACACAATGGAGTACTATTCAGCCATTATAAACAATGAATTCATGAAATTCTTGGACAAATGGATGGAACTGGAGAATATCATCCTGAGTGAGGTAACAAAAGAACACTCATGGTATGCACTCATTGATAAGTGCATATTAGCCTAGAAGCTTGGATTACCCAAGACACAATTCACATATCAAATGATGCCCAAGAAGGAGGAAGAAAAAAGTATGGATTCTTGGGTCCTTTGTAGAAAGGGGGGAAAAACACCCACAGAAGGAGATACAGAGACAAAAGGTTGAGCAGAGTCTGAGGGAAAGACCATCCAGAGACTACCCACCCAGGGATGCATCCTATATACAGTTATAAAACCCTGGCACTATTATGGGTGCCCTTAAGTGCTGGCTGACTAGAGCTGGATATAGCTATCAACTGGCAGGCTCTCCTAGTGGATGATAAATACAGAGGGGGGCACTCAGCCAGTCACTGAACTGAGCACAGGGTCCCCAGTGGGGGAGCTAGAGAAAGAACCCAAGGAGCTGAGGGGGGTTGCAGCGCCACAGGAGGAGCAACTATATGAGTTACCCAGTACTCCCAGAGCTCCCAGGGACAAAACCATCAACCAAAGAGTACACATGGAGTTAATCATGACTCCACATTGGCAGCAGAGGATGGTCTTGTTAGACACCAGAGGGAGGAGAGGCCCTTGGTTCTGGAAACACTTGATGCCATAGTGTAGAGGACAGGGAAGCAGGGGTGGGTTGATTGGGGAAGGGTGAATCAGGAAAGGGGAAAACACTTGAAATGTAAATAAAGAATAAACCTAATAAAAATAACATAAAATAAAATAAATTAAAAAAGGATTGAGTTTATCCGCACCCTCTGACAGCAAATGTGTTTCAGTAAAGCCCAACCCAGGGCCAGTGGGGATGACAAGGCACCTCGGTGTCCAGCTGCCTCTGTGGTTCAGATTTCCTGTCAGGTGACATAAAAGCAGAGCTTCGTGTGACAGTAGGGTTATATTCCTTCCTGTGTCCTAGCACGTGCAACAGGGCAGAGACAGAAGGGGACAACCCTGACTCTCTTAGGGGACTACGGAGAACCTAACCTTGTCCTGACCTGAACTCTAAGAATAAGAACCATTTTCGCAAATAGATGCAGAGTCCATGAGCTCTCAGTCAAGAATCTTTATTTTCTTCCGTGTGATTTTTTTCATGAGGTTTTAGGTGACTTCGGCTGTGCTGACAGGCAGACCGACCTGAAGAAACAGACCCTGATGTGACCACTGCAAGACTGGACTCAGAGAAAGGGTCAAGGGGCAACATCAGGTGTCAAATTAGAGGGGACACGCCGGGCGCTGGTGGCGCACGCCTGTAATCCCAGCACTCTGGGAGGCAGAGGCAGGTGGATTTCTGAGTTCGAGGCCAGCCTGGTCTACAGAGTGAGTTCCAGGACAGCCAGGGCTATACAGAGAAACCCTGTCTCGAAGAAAAACACACACACACACACACACACACACACACACAAACACACACACAAAAAAAAAAAAAAGTTAAAAAATTAAAAAAAAAATTAGAGGGGACACCTCGGGGTTGAGTTTCTCTTTTTCCCTCTCACTCTGACAGGACCTCTCCTTACAGGCGTGACTGCATGCCTACATCTCAGGGCTGTGGTTCCCACTTAACCTTGTAGTCGGTCAGTCAGTCTCTCGAAGGACACCAGACGGGCCTTCACACACCTGGTTGGCATCATTCCCTGACGGCACGAACTGCTTGACAAGGGACACTGAACAGCCAGGAGGAGCTCTGAAGGCCCACTCACTGCACTAGGCCGAGCACTGTGAAACAAGCAGCTCTCCATGGAGTTCTCGCTATGCCGCAGTTCAGGCAACCAGAGCCCGAGCGAGACTTCACCACAGTCACAAACACGCGGTAGCGGTGGCCTTCAATCTAGCATCATGGCCAGTAACGAGCTACTGCAAATCTTCATCACAAGTTTCCCATGGCCCATATCCACAATTTCCCTCGAAGGCAGATAACCATTTATGTAGTTCTTCAAATCCTCAAGGACCACAGAGACCATGAGACATCCTCTTAAATTTTCATGTGGATTCACGTGAACTCACTATCAGGTAATGGTATGTGAGGACACAGGTGGAGACAACGGTCAGAGCCCTGGCGTTTGCTGTACCAGTTCCGTGGAGGGACAGCTGGTATACAGGAGAGGAAGCAAAGGACCCACGGCGAATACTAGCCCAGGGCTACTGGTTTAAAAGACAGCCTCCCCTTCCTGCGGCATTTTTCAGAGAGCTTTTATTCCACTAAAGCAGTCAGTCTCCAGGAAGATACACGAGATTAGACAGCATTTCCCAGCAGCTGATCAAGGTCAGACATGTTCCAAGAACAATTGTAAGAAGAGTCGAGCTGAGGTAGTCCAGAGCGGCACCTCCAGCACCGGTTCACAGCTCCGAGGGCTGAGCGTGTCAGAGTGATTTAACGCCTTGACAGGAAACACAGCAAAGAGAACCCCGTTCCACGGGAGACACTGGCCAGAACAATTCTAGGGTGGGGGCTGCCTGAATATTAGTGTATAGAGTTTGCGTGTGTTAAGGGATAGTAGAAGACACTGTCAATGCAGCTATACAAATTTTGTCCACACAAGAACCATTTCCCCTTTGAATCTTCTGATCTCCACACCACAGCATACTCCAAAGCCCTCACTCGGGTCAGCTGGCCTCTAGTAATCCCCAGCATCAAAGGGATGTGGCCTCAGGCCCCAAAGCATACAATATTCAGACACTATTCTAGAAGCCTACTGTCATAAACTATTTCTCTTCAGTGATCACCAAAAAGCTACCAGTTTATAGCTCTTGAATTTCTCAGGAGCAAGTTTCGTGAATGTAGAGAAAATGGGAAACAACAGAAAAGACAAGTAAATGCCTCGGCACTTAGAAGAACAGGACAGAGTACCACCCACGGCATCACTTAGTCTAGAAATAAGAGGCCATGCAAATGCCGATGCAGGCTGAGATGCAGACTCTGCTGCCTCTTTGGGTAGGTAGCCTTCCATACATACAGGCCTCATCTCCTTAAGAAACTTGCAAGGCAGAGCCTGAGTCTTGATCTTTTTTTCTTTTTCTTTCTTTCTTTTTTTTTTTTTTTTAAAGCACCTACTCTATTGCCGGTTTGCAGGCGCTGTTGAATAACTTTCCACTGAACAGATAAATGGCTTTCTATTACTGAGTCATAAAAAGATATTTACTTATTTTGCACTCGATGCAGTCATGCTGGTGAAGAGTATTTGGCACCTGATTACAGAATGTCTGATGTAATCCAGACTAAAGTAAAATCAGTGATTGAGCACAAATAGGGCGCCCGTCACAAGCTGGCTAATTCTGTGGCAATTAATTCCTTCTTGTGAGTGGCTTTTTTCTGTTACCCCTTTTCTTCCAGCCAGGGTCCCACCAGTAGACAAAAACCACACCAGTAATTTGAATGCGGAAATTTTAATACAAAGAATCACTAGCAACTAAAAAGTGGTTAACTACTGAAAGAGTGCGGATGAGAGAGGGCCCTGAAGGGGTGTGGAAGTTAGAGCAGAGAGGACTAGTACCTCTGGAAGAAAAAGAGGAACTCAGGTCCTGGAAAGGCTGAGCTACTGAGCTACAGAGAGGGAATATTCAGCCTACAGCAAGGTGGCTAGGAGGCACGCTGATGCTTCAGCACAGAAATGGCTTCTAAAAAGGAAAGACGACTTGAGGGTGCTGCTGGCCAGAGGACATCTAGAGGAGTGGCCCTTGGGGACCGTGGAGGAATTTACCAGGAAGCACAGGCCACAGCAAACCCATAGGAGTGGAGCTGCTAAGTATCGCCAAGACTCCTGGCAGTGCACTCTCGCTGTGGTAAAAGGGCAGAGTCCTTCACGAGGCCAGCTCCAGGTAGGCCAGCTCCGGGTGGGCCAGCTCCGGGTGGGCGAGTTTGTAACCAGAAGGAAACAGTTGCCAAGTGATACAATGTATTCTGGAGAATTTCAGTAAGAACGGAGAGACCCACTGGCTCATCACCAGCAGTCACTAGCAATTCCATAAGGAAATTATTACATTTTCCCTCCCTCAGAAGAATCAAAGAGGCGGAAATAGTTGGTAACACTGGTGGCTCACCGGGAATAAATAATAATGAGCGAATGACTGAATTCATATGTAAAAGGTACTCTGGGCAGTTGCTGCACTTTATTTTAGTATGGGAAGCACCCAAGTGTGTGTGTGTGTGTGTGTGTGTGTGTGTGTGTGTGTGTGTTATCTTTAGAGGCCAGAAGACAACCCTAGAGATCTTTCCTGATGCCATGTCGAAGCTGGTGAGGAAGCTTCAGGATCCTCCTCTTCAGGCAAGCACCATCCTCAAGCAAGCTTTTCCGAGTGAGTTCCACGTGTGAGTTCCCACACAGATCTCAGTATCGCTCAGCGATCACGACAGATCTGAGATTCTGAGCCTACCGACAATTCAGATGAAGACACAGGCAATCACGCGCATGCCAGCGGCACGAGTGAGACAGCCACATTTCTCTTTGTTCTCAGTCATAACTGGAACACCTCCGAGGCTTCTAATTTATAGGTAAGAAGACTGTGGTTTAAAGAAGAAACTCAAGTTCCTAATGTCAAGAGTAGCATGACACCGATAATTCCCAGTGAGGGCAATCAAGCACAGGCTGTCTCACAACTTGAGTAAGGTTCTCGTGCTGCTGTGAATGATTTGATTCATCATATGGTATCCAAATGATAACTCATGAAGCAGACTGCATAGAAGACAAACACCCAAAGATTTTCAGACTTACAAAAGGAAAAAGTTACAATGAAGCTTTGCTACAATGTTACATGGGATACAAGGCCTACCTCTTGGAGTTTTCCCCATTGGAAAGAGCAGTTTTGCCAAAGGCCCTGTAAGGTAAGAGGTGATAGGGATCTGGGGTGTAGCTTAGAGGTAGAACACTTGCTAGCAAGAAGGCAGCCCTAAGACTGATCCCCAGCACAGTCACAAGAAGTGGGTGCAATTAAAAGGGTCACAACAAAACCCAGGGTTGAGACTAAAAGAGAATTATACACATTGTCTTGGAAAGACAAGATCTTGTGGCTTGACAATCAATGGAGGGCTTTCCCTCTCTCCCCTGCTTCTTTGGCTAGTTAGGAACACATCAGGACCTCCCTGCTTAGTCTGCTGAGATGTCCCATGACGTACTATGTAATTCTGCACCTAGATTCAAGTAACATCAACAAAAACCACTGAGTACCAGCCACCATGACACTACCCGGATCCTGCTGGGAGCCCTTTGATTGCTCAAAGGCAAAACCGTGTAATTTGCAAACATTATCCCGCATCACCTCCTTTCCAATTTTTCTATAGACAATAAAGTTTCCTCTGAAACAGCTGAAGCCAGAGCTGCTTCAGATTAAATGTTTGCCTGGATTTTGTAAGACTTGTATATTTTGTAGATATGCTATGTTGGGGATAGGGCTGAGATTTAAACATGAAATTCATCAATCACTTTTATATCTTTTTTTGTTTGTTTGTTTTTTTAATTTGCAGAGAAATGAGGTTTATTTAGCTCAGTTCTAGAGACTCAGAGCATATGCTGACATGGGCTTCTCTGGAGAATGGGGGGAGGAAAGGAGAGAGGGCAGGCCTAGACCCCACGGGGAGCCAGGATTGCTCTAGTATCCTCTTGTGAGGACTAACTTGTTCAGATTACACATAATTATTTCGGAGCCAGGATCTCATTATGGAGCCCTGACTGGTCTGGAAGTCACTATGTAAAAGAGGCTAGCCTGGAACTCAGAGATCAGCCCACCACTCCTTCCCAACTGCCAGGCCTAACGGCATGAGCTCTCACACCCAGCCCGTTCCCCGGTCCCTGCTTTTGAAACGGTGCCTTGGTATGTAGCCTAGGCTGGTGATTCCTGATTTGATTCTGCTGCCTCTGTCTAGTGAGGACCCAGATTACAGACACGTGCTGGCATGCAGCGTTCTATGTATATACATTAATTGGTCGCCTTATGTTTTCAGCACACCTCTGTTTTCACTATCAAATGAGGTCAGGTGTTGGGTTTTCCTCTTGCTGGCATGCTTGGCTAATGCTGTCTGGATCTGGGGTATTTTATATATTTGTATACACATAGAGTGTTAGGACTTTGTCTAAGCTCCACCCGACAGTTACCTGGCTGTTGCCAGGTAGGCCTGGCCCACTATAAAAGGGGCTGCTTATCCATCCTCTCTCTTTCTTTCTTCCTCTCCCCCCCCCTTGGGTTCTTCCGTTCCCCACTCTCTCCACATGGTCATGGCCAGCCTCTACTTCTCTACTCTCTCCTTGTTTCTGCCTTTCTCTGCCTCTACTACCCTCTGAACTCCCCTCCCTATGCCCTAAATAAACTCTATTCTATACTGTCAGGCACGCCCTCCCCCCCACACCCACAGAACATATCCTTATGCTGCTTTCTCTCTTTATGATCACAACGTTGGTGCCCTGTAACTCGGATCTAGAAACTGTCGGTTTGCATCCTATCCCTGCTACCACAAGAGACCCACACTCGCTAGCCAAGATCCGGTAAGCCCCCACCCCCTCCCATCTCCACGGTCCCAGAGAGCGTTCTGGAGCTTGGAGCTACCCCTGTGCTGTCCTTGAGGAGGGAAGACATTCAGTTTTTCACTGACCCCTTGTTTTAGAGTTTTTTTTTCCTTGGGTGAGATTTCCCTCTCCTTAGAGACAGGATGTTAGGATTCTGTCTAAGCTCCACCCCAGTTGCCTGGCAACAGCCTGGTAGGCCTGGCCCACTGTAAGAAGGGATGCTTGCCCCTCCTCTCTCTCTTGCTCTCTTCTCTCTTCTCTCTTCTCTCTTCTCTCTTCTCTCTTCTCTCTCTCTCTCCCTCTCCCTCTCCCTCCCTCTCCCTCTCCCTCTCTCTCTCTCTCTCTCTCTCTCTCTCTCTCTCTCTCTCCTCTTGCCCTCTTGGGCTCTTCCCTTCCCCGTTCCCTTCCCTATTCCCCCCCACGGGGTCATGGCCAGCCTCTACTTCTCTACTCTCTCCTTCTCTCTGCCTTTACATTACTCTCTTAACCTCCTTCCCATGCTCTAAATAAACTATTCTATGCTATACTGTAGTGTGTGGCTGGTCCCTCAGGGGGAAGGGATGCCTCGGCGAGGGCCAACTGAGGCACCACCTTCTTCCACACGCCCATAGAACATATTCCTATATGATCACAACATAGAAGCTGTAGATAAAGAATCTGATTTGATGGTGTTATGATAAATTAAACAGGAGTTCAGATAATTGATGAAAAAAAAGATCAATACATCCCAAGTTCATGAACTTTTCTTCAGAAACCAGTCCTGTCACAGTCCCTACATTGCAACAAGAGACTCCACCTGCCACATTCATTACTGGGTCAGGTGAACTGGAGGGAAGACTAAGAAGTCCAGGTGATCTACACACACCAGGCAACCTGTCACTGGGGCCGACTGGCTCTGGCATCCAGGGTCATACATGCTGGCTCTGTGCCACCGCCAGAGCTGTGGGATTTGTTAAAGTGCCAATGCAGGAATGTCACTTCTCACACTGACTCTACGCTCTGTGGCAATGTCATCAGTCTCTTCCCCAAGGGGGAGCCTTCATGTCCTAAGTAAAGGCTGTTGGCAAGTCACGGGTGTGTGTCTAAAGGGAAGTAAAAACCAAATGGAGGCTTTCTATGCTAAGCCTGTCTGAGGAGTTCTCCATCTTCCACAGTGTGGCTTATAGCTGTTTTGAATTCAGTCGGTCTGTACTAGATAATTTACACAGCAGCAATCTTGAATTTTCTTTGAGTTTTATCTGCTCAAATTATGTCAAAGCCTAATGAAAGTATGACAAAATTGGCCAAAACATTCATTGGAATATCCATAGAGCTATTTGACCATGGTGGCTGGTACCCAGAAAACACAATGAATCTCTCCCTTGACAATGGCTAAAATTTATTATCTTAGTTTAGTTCCAGTCATAAATGTCTATGGATAAGTGTTCATCCCCCAAGATCTTATAGATCCATTAATAAAACATACAGCCATTCACAGCTCCAAGATGACCTTGTTTATTCAGTTGAGATGTTTAAGTAATGAAGATTTCTTTATTTATAAATAAAGCATGCTAACTGCAAAAAATTACAAACTATCAGTGGAAAAAACTATGAAAAATAAAAATGTATTATTCTATTTTCCACAGAAAAACCTTGTCAGTTTGTATAAAAATCTACTTCTAGGTGGCTGTTGGTGGTGGTTTTTCTGGTTGCTTTTTAAAAAATTAACCTGGTGTAATATGATAATTAGATAATTCTGTTAGGCAAGGTCTTATACAAACATCTTCAGAGCTCTGAGTTTTGACATGGCCTGTCACACATGCCCTTAGAGGTTTTACCAAGCTGAGGTTGCTTGCCCACTGGCAGCCTATGACAAGGCTGAAGAGGACTCTACTGCTGACCAAAGTCATTGCAGTAAAGCAAGCACAGGCTCAACTCTTCAATTCCAAAAGATCCAGTGAGCACAGGCACTGACATCCCGACGTCTTCACAGGGCCTGGTGAACAACGCTGGGGACTTTGTCATCATCTACGAAGCAAGCGACTGCTTCAACACACAAGCAAAGCCCAGGTCATTGTCAGAGAAAAACAGGTTCCGGGGAACCAGAACAAAGGCCCTTCTTAGTATCCAAGAGTGTTTGGGCTTCATTTTCTCTATTAATGTTTTCTGGAATTTCTAAACCTGTAGGATATCATCTCTAAATCTCACACTTGACTGACAAAACAAAGTAAAAGACAAGAATATATGCCAATCAAGGAAGCAGTTTCGAGAGGAAGAGAATACAACCACGCTCTCCAGTCTCACCGGGACACTGTGCCCGCGTCTGAGTGGAGAGAAAGGGCCTCGTCACAATGTCCTGCTGTTATTTATAATTTTAAAAATCCTTACAACGTTTGACATGAACATTGGCACAGGGACATTTTGAGCTGCTGCAAGAAGGAAGACCTTCTTCCCCCAGGGCTGAAAGCTATGAGGTGGATGTCAGGACAGCCCACCCCTGAGAAGGTCAGCGGAGATGTCTAAGCCATACAACTAAGTAGCCAGAAGCAGGCAAGATCTAGCTCTGTCAGCACAGGCAGCCTGACGGTCTTAGAACATTACTGGCTCTTTAGTTTGGATTTCTTCTTCTTGAGGCAGGGTCTCTCTATGTAGCCTAAGCTGTTCTAGAACTTTCTATGAGACCAAGCTGACCCTGAAGTAACAGTGGCCTACCTGTCCTTGCTCCCAGAGCTGGGATTAAAGGTGTGCTACACCATGCCAGTTTACTGTTTGTATCCAAAGTGGCCCAACGGTGCTATGGGAGGTGACAGAGTCTTGAGGAGACGGGTGCCGTGTGGGCATGCCCATGCCACTGCGGACGGACCCTCGAGGAGGCAGGTACCTTGCAAGCATGATCATGCCACTGGAGATGTGCTCTGGAGGGGAGAGAGCACAACTCTGACCTCAATTCGTTTTATTTCTGAAAGGAATTCGTCAGTTGCTGTCTGCCGTATACTCCTGTGAGGACGAAGCACCTCACCACAGGCTTCCCAACGCAGAGGTCAATCAGTTACAGACCTGAGCCTCTAAAACTTTGAGCCCCAGGAAACCTTTAGTCTTCATAAGATAACTATCTTGGGTGTTTAATTACATCAGAGAAGCTAACTAACTCAACTAGTGACACCCAAGAGAATTTAAGGTGCTTGAATCCTAAGTGGACGGACAGATGGATACAGATATTCATTCATGCCATGTACACATGGGAGGAGGAAGGGAAGGAAATAGGAGTGAGGAACGTTAGGGACAGAGACTGGAAATCTCTGGTGGCTACGGGGAAGATGGAAAAACGTCTTTCGGTCCTATGTGCCTCCGTTAAAAAGGCCTGGGATAGCAGTGGTCTCCTCCTTTTACTGTCTCCCATAGAACACCAACTTGGCAAGCTGAGGAACGTGGCGAATGGATCATTAGGCTGGACAGGCAACATGGCTTGAAATTAATATGCAGGGTTGGTAACAGGTACATATGGGCCAAATATTACAACCTCTTCTCTGGCTAATACTTGCCTCTGATATTGGAGAATCAATGAAACATCAAGAATGAACCTGATATTCTAGAACATTAACATTAATATGATATTCGAGACTTAACATTAACATGCTAGACAATTGGGGTGGGGTGATTGATTATGTTTTTATTTATGACTTTATTGCAATAGGATTCGACACCCAGGGTGAGAGGAAACTGGATTCAAAGAACGAACACGTCTGTACAATGTGGGTTTGCTTACAATTCCCCGTCTTCCCAAGCAATCACATCAAACCTCTGTGCAGCTAAGAAGCAGTGCGGCTCCCAGGCATGATTTCCAGGCTGCACTGTGCCTCACCCCGGAATCCATCTTAGCCTACGTGCTTGGGTTCTCTGTGTCATGACAAAGCAGACGCAGATACTCGGCCACCTGGCTCAAGCCTGCTTCACTCTCCTCCTGCCAAAAGATGGCAAGAGGATGGAGAGAAAGGGGCGGGCAGAGGAAGACTGCAGGGGCTTGGTCATGGGCATCAGAGAGATGGAAGAAACTACTGTCCATTCCACTCTAGAGCTGGCCCTTCCAGGCACCCCTGAGACGGGAGCGAAGGAGGAAGAGAGGAAAAGAGGACAGGAGAGGGCAGGGGAGGAAGGAAGGACAGGGGAGAAAGAAGTCTGGTGTGGTGTCTCAGACTTATTACTCAATCCTAGTACTTGGGAAGCAGAGGCAGAGGATTTACGGTAGTTCTAGGTCAGCCTGGGCTACTTTGTCTCAGGAAAGCAAAGTGAGGAGCTGAGGAGATGGCTCAGCAGTTGAGGGAGGACCCGAGTTAGGGTCGCAGCAGCAATGCAGTGTCTCACAACCATCTGGAACTCTCGCTCCTAGAGATCGGATGTTTCTCTTTAGGCTTCTGTGGCTCTCGTGTGGTGTGTACACATACATGAGGTCAAAAACACTCACATGCATAGCATTTAAAACACTAAAGAAACGTGGGGGCCCTGGGTTATAGGACGAGGATGGGCAGTGTTTGCTTATTCATCTTATTTTGTCCTATTTTTAGCAATTCCAAGGGAAGAAGCCTATCCTGACTTGAGAAGGGAAGGCAGGACTCTGGCTGGTGCTAAAGTGGCGTGCATGGCGTCAGGGCCGAGTGTGCCGGCATTTCAGGAGTTTAATTTACTAGGTGTGTGCTCGGGGTAAGGCAGAGGAGAGGCTTCCTCACGTGCAGGGAGCGTCTCGGCACGCCACAGGAAGATCGCAGCCTCGAGGCTGACTGTCCAATAACCGAGAACACAAACTATAGGAAGGCTGCCAAGAAGCAGGGTTTGTGGGGAAATGTCTGTTTTTAAACGTGATTTTATAGGAGCGAAAATCGCGGTGTGCGGAGCAGCAGAGTCCTACAAAAGGTGGCGCAGCGGGGATGACCCAGAAGCTTGCAGGTCTCTTTGCTGCTTTGGGAAAAAGAGGGGAAAGGTCACTAAAACATTCTAGGGCATTAACCAGAGTAAACGGTGTCTCCCCGGAACTTGCTGTCACGCTTTCGGCTACTTGGAAAACGGTCCCTACCATGGGACGTGAGCAGCTCCCAGGGTTCTATACAGCATGGTGCCCACTTCTTTCCTAACCCTCCTGGCCAGGACCATCAGCGCTATACTGGAGTCGCTGTCCACAGGCCTCCCCAGGGGGCACTGGTGGGGCACAGCAACCATTCACTCGGTAGATTTCCTAGCCATGAGTATCAGAAGCTACCACTTGACAGAAGTTATTACTGGGCTGGGAGTAATCTTTAGTGGTAGAATGTGTGCCTTCCAGCAGAAAGACTCACCTGTGGTTCCTAGTACAAGAGAAAGAGGAGGAAGAGGAGGACAAAGAGGAGGAGGAGGAGGAGGAGGAGGAGAAAGAGGAGGTGGAGGAGGAGGAGGAAGAGGAGGAGGAGGAGGAGGAAAAGGAGGAGGATCAGCAGCAGCAACAGAAAAAGTATTCTATTAGGTTTTATTTCTTATGCATTTAACTTTTATTTTTAAAAGCTGTTAAGACGTGGCATAGATGCTTAAGTATATATGCATCGCTAAGCACCTGACCAGTAACTGAAGAAGAGAAAAATGGTGGCCTAATATCGGTGTCTTGGCATTAGACAATAGAGGATGAGCTTCTATCTTCCTTGAAAAACAAAACACTTCAGAATGAACAATAAAAAGCAGGGGAGCTTAAGAGGAAATGCATTTTAAGCAGATAAGGGGAAAAAATCAATGATTATGTGGGTGAGTGTCCACCCCTGATGACTCCTTCAAGAAAAGAGACGGCCCAGTGTGTGGCCTACCCTTTCAGAAGCTAGTTTTGAACAATGTTCACTGTGGAGAAAATGGTTTGTGCACTGGGAGAATAGACTCATTTCAGGATAGTGTTAGCATTCAAGATGGATCGTTTTAAGTAGCTCACTCTCAGGGTGACGTGAATCCACTGGGGCGGGGGAGTGTTTATGGTAGAAAAAAATCCACCTGCAAGGATGGTTTGGGGCCAGACTAAAACAACTGTGTTTCATTCACAGGACCCTGGTGAGCAACTGCCACCTTCTAGATGAGGACATGACACGTACCACTAGCACGGGCAGAGCCCTGGGTTCAGAGCCTGCACCCTACATGAGCATTTCAGACACCTGACCAATGACTGAGCGTGGGACAGTAACGACTTACAAGACACCTCAAGCTCAAAGCCCTTGGTTAAATTAAACACATCGAATTCCATTAATATGATTGTAAAACCAGTTGAAGAAATAATCAATTTGGCCCTGAACCTATATGCAAATGATGCACTGTGATTTTTTTTCTACATTCTTTGTTTACATTCCAAACAATTTCTCCTTTCCTGGTTCCCCCCTCCTCCCCATCAGTCCCATAAGCCCTCTTCCCTCTGCCCGTTCCCCAATCAACCCCCTCCTACTTCTCTGTCCTGGTACTCCCCTACAATGCTGCATCAAGCCTTTCCAGGACCAGGGCCCTCTCCTTCTTTCTTCTTGGGAATCATTTGATATGTTAATTGTGTCTTGGGTATACAGAGCTTCTGGGCTAATATCCACTTATCAGTGATTGCATTCCATGTGTATTTTTTTGTGATTGGGTTACCTCACTTAGGATGATATTTTCCAGTTCCAACCATTTGCCTAAGAATTTCATGAATTCATTGTTTTTAATTGCTGAGTAATATTCCATCGTGTAAATATACCACATTTTCTGTATCCATTCCTCCATTGAGGGGCATCTGGGTTCTTTCCAGCTTCTGGCTATTATATATAAGGCTGCTATGAACACAGTGGAGCATGTGTCCTTATTGCATGCCAGGGAATCCTCTGGGTATATACCCAGGAGTGGTATAACAGGGTCCTCCAGAAGTGTCATGCTCAGTTTTCTGTGGAACCGCCAGACTGATTACCAGAGGGATTGTACCAGCTTGCAATCCCTGCTGGAAAGAATATACCTTTTTCTCAGCACCTCATGGTACCTTCTCCAAAATCAACCATATAATTAAATTTTTTTTTAAGACAGTTTCTTCACATAACTGTGGCTAATCTGGAATTCATGGAAGTCACAAAGATCTACCTGCCTCTGCCTCCCAAGTACTAGAATTAAAGATGTACAGCATACTGGTGGACCATGGGAAATTTCCACATAGTAATGGCTGGGTAAGGCATGAACTGAAGTCTCTTATACCTTTCTCTAACCACGCTTGAAGCCCCAGCTAGTTGTAAGGATTGCTACGATAGCATGAAGGGTCGGCACGTTTTTCATGAAGGTAATTTTTCAACATATTTCAAGGCCAGAGCAGAAGGAACAAGCAAGACAGCGTCCTCCTGTGTGCCCACGGCGCAGCCTCTTACAGGGGAAAGTTCTCAGCTGCACCAGCAAATGTCTCCTCACGTATCTCTCTAATAAGAAGGGGTCTCCTCAAAAACCTCTTAAGAGGCTCCCTCGGTGTTTTTCCGCACCACTTTAATTATAGCAAACATTTAACCAGGTCAGAAAAATTTAGCAGAGAGATCAAAAAAAAGCAACAATGAAAAAGGAACCCCCCCCACCTCCACAATCTCCAAAGAGGCGCCACACTTGAACCAGCCTAGAAAGAGCCCATCTGTCCACAGCTCTCTGCAAAGCGTGCGCCACCAAAGTGCTCTCCATTACTCTTCCCATCGTATCTTCCGTGGTGTTTATTCCATGACTACATGCCCACGAATTTAGCCAAATCGGCTAAAGACTAATGACATGAGAACTGAGAGACGCAGATTTTGTAGTGAGAACTCCCTCGTTCCTCTCATGTCCTATTCCTGACAGGAGAGCAGAGCCCCACCCAGGTCCCGCCCAGACCCACTCTCCGATAGATGTGCTGCCAGCTCACAGGCGAGGAAGGAAGCCGCCTCTGCTGTTTGTTCTAGGGACGCCAGACACGGGAGGGGACAGCAGTGCCAGCAGAGGGCTGGGTGTTCACTCGATGGGAGGAAATTGCTGAGGTAGACAGGAGGCTCCCATTTCCGTGTTTGAAATCACATTATCTTCAAAGGACAAAAGCATCCTCAGATGACAGGGGGCAGAAATAAACACCTGATTCCTGCCACGTGGTGGGGGGAGGGGAAGGCCTCCCACAAGCCCTTCCAAATCTTCACACGCAGAAACATGTACCACGGGAGTGCAAACATTTGCTGTGCATCCCACAGACTAGACAGCTATGGTGACCGGGGCGCATGGCCACTTACTGGTCACGTGAATTAAAATGTCAGCTTCCTCATCTGAAAGGAAGTCTCTGAGTGGTAAGTCTCACTCATTTATGGTTGCTTCAGTCACTTGATGGAAACCTGGTAGGACAGACATGCATAGAGCCCCTAATTGCTATGTTTGCCTATGACATTAACATTTCATAGTGATTGCATTATGATAATGTGACTCATGCCATCAAAAGTCTCCATGAAGCATCCTATCAACAACTACTTCGTACTGGCCTAACTTCTCAATAGGTTCCAACGTGTTGGGCATCAGTGTGCGATCCCAGGTTGCCAGAGCCTGACACATGCACACAAAAGTTTTCAACCCACACCCTCCCCCTACCTCCCACACCTACCCTCCCTCGTCCCTGCCTCTTGACAGGTGAAATTTCAGGTATCCAACACTAGACCCAACTGAAACTACAATTAGTTTTATGCGGTTAATTTTCAGTCTTATTATAAAATGCCATTTTGAAGGATTATGTTTTTAGAAGTGCAATGAGGGTGTGCTTCAGCCGTTCTGTGCCGGGGAGGCGGACACACATGCTTGTCAGCATCCTGAGTGAAAGCAGTCTTAGCGTCCAGGGTTCCACTCTGAGTCGTGTGCTCCAGAGGCAGGACATGTGTCAGAGGACAACTGTGGGAGGCGGTACGCTCCTTCCATTTGGGTCCAGGGTGTATAACTCACGTTGTCAGACTTGGTGGCAAATGCCTTCACCAGCTGTGCCATCTCGCTGGCCTAGGAGATTTCTTTAAACGCAGGGACTGTCAGAGTGAATTGCAGAAGGAGCTTCACGTGTAGCTGCATGGCATGGGGACGTCACTGCAAAGTCACCATGAAGGACTCTGCTCAGCCAGGGATACGGAGATCTGCATGCATGCCCCGTCTGTACAGGGCCAGCACATCCCGTGGCCGAGAGCTTTCCAGTTCAATTTCTATCACTTCAAGCATGAAAAGCTAGGTCCTACCAAACCCTGTGGTCTGTCTTCTTGAGAAAATCCTCTGACCCTGTCTCAGGAAAAACCCAAGAGAAAGCCAATAGCTGGAGAAAACCCAGGTTTCCTGGAAAGCAGAGATAGAAACAGGGATCCTGCTGACAGGCCTGGGGGCTTGATCCAGCTCTGTGACGTCAGCCATACTGATGGATGCCTGGCCCTTCCCCTGAGGCTTATTAAAACTAGGTGAGCATGGAAACACTCAATGCCAAGGAAGAGAGCAGAAGATATCACAATGACCACTCATCTCCTTAAGTATCAAATATATAATGTAGTTAAAAGCACTTAATAAAATTTCAAGGATTATAGAAAAGCAGAGTGATACTAAATATTTTTGCAAGGCCCTTTTAACAGTTAGTTCCGGGATTCCTCAGAAGCGAAGGAGCAGTGACCTTAATCTGAGGTAGCGACCACTCAAACCTGATCAAGGTGCTGCTGGTTATTACTTTTCAGAGGGACTCATTGCTTTGCTTTAATACAGTTTTAAAACATTTCACCAAAAAAAAAAAAAAAAAAAGTACTTTAGAAAATCCCAAATGCTGCCTCTCCTAAAACAGATGCTGTGACCTAATGTTTGGCTACGCGTCCGTCTCGCCTCACAAAACCATCCCTTCAACACCAACAGCACGCTCGGTGTACCTTGTAGTAAACAACTGAAGGAGGACTCGAGTAAAATCCTCACACTGCCTATGTTGCTACACACGTCTGACCTGCTCAGGCCATCTGAAGGAAGGAAAACAGTAGAAGAATGGAAAATTGCACACACGACATCTTTTAGAAAGTCAAATTTCTAGCTTGTATGGTTTCTGGGTATTAGCTTACATTTATCCATATACAACTTAAAAGTTATTTTCACCAGTGTTCAAGACACACACTACAGTGTGTTTAGAGACTGAACTGCTGGGATTTCTGAGCCTCTGTTTTTAAAGTAAGCAAGATGACCTTTCCTTCCTACCAGGGACACTGTCGTAAGGTTGCCTGACAGATCCCAGTATGCCCCAGCGTTTTTCTAATTCGGGTGAAAGTGAAGAAACATCCTCCTCTGCCCTGAAAAGAAAAGGCGTGTCAGGAAGCACTGTGACTCACTGTACGTTCAGAACAACAGTCCTCTGAAACCCGCAAGTGCCGCTGTGGGCCCTTGGGTTTGTATGTGCTGGACTGGACACGGGTCTGGAGTTACATCGCCTTTGGCAGAACATCCTGAACTACATTTGATGGGAGGTAGTCTCCCTCCTCAGCCAGAAGGCTGCATGAGTAAGTTCCAAGGGAACTGCACAGGCCAGGCCGTCCTGTACCGAGCCTATTTTACAGCATTAGATTTTTACAACCGATGTCTCCTTTATAGCACTAAGTGGCAGGAGGCATCACTTACAAAGAGACGCGGGCTTTGTCCTTCACTTAAGTGCACGATGATGGGGAAGCTGGCTGGCGGCTTCTTTGTTGTCTCTAAAAGTGAGTTTCTAGTGGCGTCATCCTAGGGGAGTCCGGCCCATAATTTCACTTTTAAGGTGGTTGGTTTTTTGCTTTGTGCTTTTAGAATAAGCTGCTAAACTACATATTTTAAAATTCCTATGTGTTACCATGAGTGGAGTGAGAATGGAAGGCCTTGGGAACTGTAAATTGTAATTGAGTACAATATGCCTGGTAGGAAGGGCGGTGCAGGCAGAGGCCTCCCACCTAATTTGTTCTTTTGTTCAGATAATTGTAATTGGGCTTCTGCTTGGTCATCAACCTGGCCTCACACACAGGGTGGAGAGATAATATGTTACTGTGAGTGCGGACAGTAATTTTTACACAGGAAACCTACAGATTATCTTGTACAAATACACTAATTCAACCCATGGGTTCACAAGCGCAAGATTAACTCGTACAATGGAAAGTGGCCGGCTGTATCCAAAGATAAAGCACACGACAGCACCGGCACACACACTGGCCGTCACTATCCTCTCTGCTGAGCTTGCCAAAAATAAAAACACGGCCTCAAAAAGGCAAAGGGTTTCGTTCAATACAGCCATATGGTGCGCACAGACAAGGAGAGAAACAGACGAGATAGGAGTAAACATCCAAGGAGCAAAGTGACAGGAAGTGAGCTTGGATAAGCTAGAAGTGTTCAAACAATATGGGTGTTTCAAAGGCCCAGCTGGGAGCTCGGCTCTTCAAGCCACGCCCCTACTCCGGGAGTGCTGAGCCACGCCCCTACTCCACGAGTAGTGACTGCCATTCCTACTATAAAAGTGCTATTTTAATAAGTTGCTTCTAATACAGGCTCCAAGAGCCTGAAACTAATTTTCTGTCTCTTGAATAAGAACATAAAATTCCTTCCAATCTTGGTAACAGAAAGAGATTGTTTTTTCCCAAGGTTCGCATCCCTTCACAGCCAAACCACTTCAGTGCCTTATCCCTGCCTCTCTGCAGAGGGCGCCCTCACCGGAGCTAGCTTAAAATCCTAATGGGGTTAGCCATCCTTCCTCCCGACATGGCTCACTGACAATGTCCAGCACTGCGGGCCCTCCTTCCAGGCTCTCAGCATGTTGTTGAGACTCCAGCAATGTCAGGATCGCCTCCAGCTTGTGGTTTTACAGACTCCCCCCCCACCCCCCCCCAGGGGACCCGCAGTTCTGCTGAGCGGCCATCACTGAGCCGTGGCCTTTGAGATGCAATCCCACAACACACTGTACTTCCCTTTCCGCTGACCTCAGCTCAGTCCTGTTTTCTTCAGCTTTTTCTTTCAGTGTTTCCTGATCCTGAGCTGGGCCTGTTGACATCACAGGCTCTCAAAGCACTCTTTCCTTCCAAGACCTAATTAAGGTTTAATATAGGATCACTGTTAGGTTTGCTTATCTTCATGTGTATGTGTATGTATGTGTACATATCCACCTGTGTTCGGGTGTACATGTGTGACGTGCCGACATGAGACGTTTGGTGGGCAGAGGCCCATCCCCAGTGGGCAGTGGAGTCACTGGCTCCTTACCTATTGTTCACCTTGCTTTTGAAGATGGGGTGGCCTGAAGTCCAACACAGCCAGCGATCTGCCTTTTGCTGACTCTGGAGCTCTAGGATGACAAGTGTGGGCCCCTGGGCTCCAGGCTGTCACCCAGATTCAGGAACTGAACCCTGGTCCCCAGGCTTATGCATGGACTACTTCACTAACTGAGCTTCTTCCTGGGCCCATTACCACGATTATTTTATTAATAACCATTCCCCAGGAGACTTCGATGGCACAAGGTTACAGCCAATGATGCCCTTACCAGAGCAGAATCCGGGCCTCACAGAAATATTTGGTGGTTAGATATCGAAAGAGCCTCAATTATGCTCCATACTTGAAAAGGAAGGACGACACAGGATCTCCTGAATCGGTGTGAATCAATTGCTTTGTGCCTCTCCGGTGAGGCCACAGCACATGCTTTTCTTTCCTGCACTCTTCTTCCTCTTCAATGTAGGCCACACAGGGGGCCCTGTCCTCCAAGAGCAACAGCTCTGTGCAACAGGGTCCCCTCCGCCATCACGCCTGCTGACAAGCGACTGCGCATGGTAAGTCACACCCCCGCTTTGTTTTATGACCCACGCGCTTTTCAACGAAGCTTCGCACCGAGGATGTAACTGAAGGCACAGTTCTCCGCTGGGTATCTGGCCTGGTACTTCATGTTCGCGTGACAGGAAAACACCCCGTAACAGCTCATCGTATACAATGCCAGGGATGAGCGCACTAAGCTGGGGAGATTATTTCCTTTGGCCTGTGGCAGGTTTCTGCCTTCCTTCTGTGACAATGCCCAGAGGCACGAGGAGAATGTCACGTGACATGGGCAGACCCACTTCTGTATTTCCCAAGAAGCTGCTAAAGCCGTGGAGCGCCCCATTTGCTTTGTGTGATCACCTCCGAGACTTGCCACATCGAATTCGTCTCAGCTTGCGGTGAGAAGAGATAAACTCTCAGCCCTGGGCTGGGTGGCCCTGGTAAGGGCAATGGCTGGGGACCTTAGCTTTAGGCAATAACCTCTCCAGCCTGTGCTACCCCACCATCCTCCACCAAAGCAACAGCACTGTCTGGCCAAATCCAACAACACTAAGAAATTACTAGCCTTGGTGTGGTCCCACTGGCACCAACTGAAGTCAGGTGCAGGTTTATGGAAAGCCAAGCGAGCTCTGGTGAGGTCGAATAGGCAGCTAACCAGTCTCAAACACAGGCCCACGAAGAGCACAGAAGATCGCAGCCTTAGCACCAATGCCACTTGAGGAGCAAGAAGTGGCTGGAGGCGTTCACGAACGGAAGCTCCCTCGTTCCCCCAGTCCGTGAACTGCCTCAGGTACTGAGTAGGATC
This sequence comes from Apodemus agrarius, assembly GCA_964023405.1. Lineage (NCBI taxonomy): Eukaryota > Metazoa > Chordata > Mammalia > Rodentia > Muridae > Apodemus > Apodemus agrarius. The sequence goes on along the minus strand of OZ030013.1, from coordinate 109,799,462 downwards.
ACCAGGGTGCTCAGCCTAAGATGGAGTGAGAGCCTTGCTGGGGGTGTCAGCCCTACACATACGCAGCACGGCAGGCAGAACGGGGGCGGATAAATCAAAGGATGCTAAGACCTAGAATCATGCTGAGACTGAGACAGACCTGCAGAGCCAGAAAGACCTGGGTCAGGTCTGACCGTCGTCTAGCTTTCGGGCAACACCACTGATACCTCTGTTTTCTTCGCAGGGAGGAGCGGGAGTTAAGTGGAAATGGGGGAATAAGAGGAAAATCAGGAGGAAGGCCAAAAGGAGAGGAGGAGGAGGAAGGAAAGGAGACAGATGAGTAGGAGGAAGAGGAGGGGAAGAGGAAGCGTGTCCTTCCGTCTGCATTTGACACTGCCTGGGGTCTAAGAAATGGGGAGTGCTGCTCACACTAACATAGCCTAAGGATGTAGAAGACTTACTCACACAATCCCCACCCGTTCCTCCGCTCTCCCTGTCTCTTCTCTTTTCCATCTCCCCCAGTTCTCTTCACGGGACCCAGTATCTATCATGGAACAAAGTTACTCAAAGCAGAACAAGCCCAGCCCTTTCTTCGTATTTGCCTCTGGATTCAGGACCACATCGCAGCCTGGTGTGAGAGGGCTGCGCCCTGGCCCAGTGTTAAGCAGACTCAAGACCAAGTCCCCAGTCCTCACATTTGTTTGGGGCCATTGGGACTAATGGGACTTGCCTGCCCGCCTGCCCGCCTGCTCATCAGGAACCAGAGAAGAGCAGGCAGATTGGGGTGAAGCCCTGTGCTCCATCCTGGCCCCTAAGCTGCCTTAGCTCTGCAAGTGACTCTGAGGTCTGATTTAGTTCTAGCTCAGAGCAAGAACCTACTGACAAGGACAATTCCTAGCACAGGGCTTCCTGACCACAGGTCAAAATGGAGAGAAAACCCAAACTGGACGGTGGTATTCCTAGGAGACTTAGGGAGATTTGGGGAGGCACAGGAATGATTACACTTTCTTCTGAGATCAGGAGGAGGATCATCAGCATCTCAAGACTTCAGACTATGCTAAGGAAACTGCAACCCCAAAAGGAAGGCCTGGCAGAGACCAGCAAAGGGCAATCAGAACCCCGAGAGTGGCCATTTCATAGGCTAAGGCCGGCAGCAATCAACCTGCATCACACTTTGAAATCATGCAAGAAGCTAATAAATACAGCCATGCTCGAGCCATGCCTCTCAGTGACGATCAGCCATCTACAGACGACAAAATCCACGGGCACCAGTCCCTTCTATGAAGTGTGGGGTTTGCTTGAAATACCCAACATTTCCAGCCAGCTCCAGTTCACATATCACATATAACGCAACAGAAATTCTGCAAACATAGCCGTCACACTCAACTCAGGGAATAACGATAAAAACAAGGCTTCACGTTAAGGACAGATGTGACTTTGATATTTTTGAGGATTAGATCTGAGGGCAGATTGAATGCACAGTTGGTTCAGATGCAGCACAAGCTAACACGGAGAGCCAGCTAGGCATTTCAATCCTGGGAGGGGATTCCAGCATCGCTGTCATTTAGAATCTGTTCAGTGAACCCAGCATGCAGACACTGTTGAGGACAACTGTTCTCCACATCACCAGTCCAAGGAGCTTGGAGGAGGACAAGATCAGGAGGCAAGACACATCCCGTAGCAGTGCCTTCCTCTGTCACACAACACAAGCCCACACCTCTCCCACTGCACCATAGGTGCTGCTACTTTACGCTGTAGTGATAGCTGATAGTTCCTGAAGACCTACTATGTTTTAGTATATTCTAATTTTTTTTCTGCAAGCTCTAATGTAAACTTTAAAGCAACTGTTCAAGGTTGAATTGTTATCACCAGGCCTATTTTCAAGACTAGGACACTAAAATAAAAAGAGGCTAGGTGGAGTTTCTAGAACTTACAGCTGGTAATTGCTAGGACTTGGATTTAATTGAGCAATATAGATCTTCATCAAACTGATTCTTAGCTCTAATTTTATTTCCATCCCTCTGGGATTGAGAATGGCAGTAGCAATGCACACAGGGCGTCCATGATAACAGGGACCATATGTACCCGATTATTTTATATCCATATTGGTTACTGTATATGGCACACCATAGTGACCTTACGACTCTGCAAAGAGAATAAGTTAAGGCGAGAGAAGGGACACACACAGAAGGTGTATGTGTCAGTGCAGAAGGGAGTCACGGCTCCTACACCCACCTCGTACCTGGATCCACACTGGGACTAAGGACATGTATCATTAGAAGAGGCAGCAATGCCCTTGGACACTGTTTAGCACCTCCCAGGGCTGACACCTTACTGCTGCATTGCCTGTGACCAACCATCTCACAGAAGAGGATGTATTATATTCCCATACTGATAAGGCCACAGAGCAAATCTGTTTTTTATGTTCTTAAACCTGGGGGAAAACTGACTCCTAAGAAATAAGGACTCCTTTGGGGATGGGAGAGAGCTGATGGGGACTTCTGACTTGCAATGGTCCTCCCCAACATGTAGGCATCTGTGTCCAGAGCACCGTGTTCCTTGTCTCTACCAGCCAACTGCATGATTCAGTTCAATAACTACTTACTTTACTACCCAGAGCGTACAGATAATTACATTAGCCCCTCTTTGCAGTACTAAAAGAGACATGCAGATGCTCCTTGAAGAAATTTGAATTTCGTTAACTCCTCTTGAATTACCAAGTCACAGCACCAAGAGCAACTACTTAAGACCTTGACTCACAGCCAAAGCACTCAGGAGAGGCATCTGCCAAATTCAAGTACACTGGAGGATCTGCGGTGGTGGTGATCTGAGACTCGGAGTCTCCTTGACTGTGTTAGCGTCAGAAAGTAACCATATACTTACTGTGTCCTCTGTCGCTTTCGTAGTTCACCTCTGCTCATTACAAATTATCATCCAAACTATTGCTATAGTCACCCTTATTATTAGCTTTTATAACATGCAACCATTTTGTTCTACGATCCACACATACTGGACATAAATATTAGATACAAAACTATTATAATTTTGTGAGGTATAAAGATTTCTTCGTGGTTATTTTATACACGATCGCATGTGAAATTTATAACAAATCAATCAAAAAGTGATGTTTCCATTGTGTAGACAAAAGAATTGAAGGCCATATCCATTACAGGAGTATGATAGTAAATGGAAACTTAGACTTTCAGCACATAATATCTCACTCCAAATCTTGACACTGATTTCATAATCAAAAGAGCTCTTAGCCTTTGGAAAGGTTCTGGAATCAGGATCTTCTTAGCAGGAGTTCAGAGGATTGCACGGGATGCTTGGAGGAACGAGCAGAGCTCATACGTGTCTCCAACTGCTACTGTTCATAGTATTGTGTATAGTGAATGATTCCGGAAGTCTCTTTCCAAAAGGCTTATGGTTTCACCTGTCAGATCTGATTAGTGGAACAAAGACATGTTTTACCCCCAGAAAAACAGAGTGACCTTTTGGGGAAAAAAAAAAAGCCTTTAAAATTAGAAATAATTCACAGACAACCCAAAGGCTCATTAGAGGGTTTCAGAGAGGCTGGTGGAGTTACAGCTCACAACACTGAGAGCCTCAACAAGATATACCAACGAGTCCCCAGATATGAACGATCAAATACTTGGATTCAAGACTTGTTTCAGATGAAAATACTGCAATATGGGTCAAGCCAACCACAGGACACTGATCTTCAGGAGTGACCCTGACTAAGCCCACTTATGTGGTCACATATGGGACCTTTGTTATAACCAAAGAAGTAAGGCTTGGAAAATACGAAAGAAGTGGATTGTCAATGTCTAGTTGACATTGACAAACCACCCTTGGAACTGGAAGCCAAACCACCCTTTCAATTGCAACCTTAGTCACACTAGTGGGTGCTTAATTAATGTGTTCTTAGAATGCAAAGTAAGGTTTTGCTTGCTAAAACTTTGGAGAAGTCCTAATTCCAAATAGGCATCTCACTGTGCTTACGCACAGCAGGCTAAATACCTGGAAGAGTATAGTTATTTTTAAGATGGCAGCTCTCCCCAGAGTGCCCCCTAACAGCTTACAAACAAGAGGGGCGTCTTGAAAACACCACAGCCGGCAATCACTGTGGCCAAGACCAAGGGTTACAGAGAGAGGAAAGTTGAAAACAAACACACAAACGAACAAACACAGAAAGGCTCACATGGTGCTGTAATTTGGTATGGCTTGTGCTCAAAATGTGCACAGGCGGGAACCTTGGTCCCTATGTAACTGCACTGAAAGACAACCGCGTAAGAGGCGGAGTCTGGCAGGAGAAGGCTGAGTGTGACCACGTTCAGAGAGAGGGGTGAATGCTAGTATCACAGGAGGAAGGGTGCTTCCACAGGAACAGATGTTTATTAAAAAATAAATTAAAAAAAAAAGCTGGCTTCTTCTCACTCTGGGACCACTTCAGTTTCTTCCTCAACGTTCCTGCCCACAGCTTCCTCTCACCATCCGATGCCATCTGCCACAAGATAGCCCAGGACAGGTATGCTCCTGCCGAAGACAGCAGTTCCGCCATACTCGGATCGTGGAGCTAGCAGAATCACCAGGCAAAGCACTCGCTTTCTCTCACATTGCCCACTGCCAGGAATTTGCTTACAGCGTCACAGAACACACCAAGAAACGTGGATAATATCACTGCAGCATTGTTCACCATAGCTAAGTCATAGACTCGGTCTACGTGTCTCAAAACAGAACAGGCAAGGAAAATGTGGTTTATATGTACAATCGAGCAGTTTATGTCAGTAAACAAAAATGAAGTTCTATCATCCTCAGGCAGGGAGACGCAACTGGAGACAACCATAGCAAGCAAACTAAAGCAGCCTCCAAAGACAAACGTGCTTCTTTCTCTCGTAGTTCCTGGCTTTCATGTGGTCACGCAGTCATGGGTGTACGGATTAAAGAAGATTGTCTATGGGAACAAAGTGGATTAATAGGAGAGGGAGGGGAGAGGGGGCCTAGCAGGAACAGAGAAGTGGGTGGGACTGTGCTCAATGTATTTTTTTATTGTCAAAAAATTAAAAGTTTCCCTTGCTCATTATCATATTATATAAAAAGAAATATAGTTGAGTGGATTTCTACCAAACTAGGAAAGGCCTGTACAAACTGGTCTTTCTTAAAATATAATAACCCATGCAGTGCTGCTGACATCTGTCTTGGGAAGGCAGATCACAGGGACACTGAGAGACTGATATTACCCAGAGCAGAATGAAATGAAAGCCCTGGGATATGGCTGCCTTCAGACAACCAGATACTGGAGTCTCCAGAGAAAATAGAGCACGGCCAATGGAAACTCTAAATACAAAACCCAAAGAGAGCTTTGCATTTCTTCCTGGGTGTGAGTTCTACACAGCCGTGCAGGCAGGGACACCAGGACCCAGGCACACAGAGTCAATAATTCTGCCTAATCACACAAAGAGCCAGGCAGTTGAGATTTCAAAAGCTAAATACTAAGTATATCTATGCATGAAACTATTTTATCATTTTGAACTAGATAAATAGTGGGGGAGGGGGCGCAGAGGGGGCAGAAGAGGGAAGGAGGAGGAGGGAGGGAGGGAGGGAGGGAAAGAGAGAAAATAGTGATCTGAAAGTTTATATTTCTCTTCATCTATCCTCTTCGATGGAAAACCCTACTTTCTGATTCTATTTTCTACAAAGAATTGAGACACTGTGTTTACCAAAATGTTGTCTCTGTAGTACACCAGGCGGTGTAATTTTGGTATAATTTATACCGAAATAAGCTACATGCCTCTCTTTCCACATCTGTAAAATGAAACAAATGCCTCAGGACTTAAAATCCTTCCTCAGGTGCTAGAATTGGGGTATAAGCATTTAATCCCAGCACTCAGGAGGCAGAGGCAGGCAGATTTCTGTGAATTTTGGGTTTGAGTCCAACATGATTTACATAGCCAGTTCCAGGACAGCAAGACCTACAAACAGACTGAGAACTTGCTGAGAGAGAGAGAGAGAGAGAGAGAGAGAGAGAGAGAGAGAGAGAGAGACAGAGACAGAGACAGAGACAGAGACAGAGACAGACAGAAACACAGACAGAGACACAGACAGACCACACACACACACACACACACACACACACACACACTCCTGCCCTGGGGCAATCCTTTGCTGCTATGGCAAGAGTAGTTGTGCTGAGGCTTGTGAAGGGAAACTCTCTTGCAACCCTCACACGAGAGATGCTAACTTTCTACTGCTCCCTCATTCACTCACTCACTATATGTGAGTGGACTGTGTATATGTGTGGTCAGAGTATCTTACTCCTTAAGGATCTCTTGGTGATGGTAATTGCTGTTGGTCTACCTTTGCCACTTTGCCCCTGGGGATCCTCTGTTTCTCCTCAGGAGTGCTAGGAATACAGGAGCCATCATCGTACCCACTCTGGTTTTACCTGGTTCTGAGGTCTGAACTCCTATCCATCTGCAAGCATGTGAGATAAATGCTTTGTCCACTGAGGTTTCAAATGCTGCTTACTGATCTAAGTGCAAAGGAATCAGCACACACACACACACACACACACACACACACACACACGCACACCTCTGTTTACTTTTCCCTATCTCGGTGAGTCTTCTATTAAATTGGTACTTGTGTCTAACACTGCTGTCTGAGAAGAAATACCCACAGGAGCTCTTAAGATGGCCATAATACTTAGAAATACGGCAGAAACAAGTACCGTGCCTGTTAACTGTTTATACTTTATGTTAGAATCCCTGATATCCAGGATTATGTCAGCCAGAACTAGGAATGTTGAACCTGAGATTGATAATCATTCGGAAATTTCATCAACCTGTACCATGACATCACCAGCCCTCCCCGAGCACCTCCTTGAGATTAAACATTACTGTTCTTAGTCACTTTGCAGAATTTCTCAACCTGAGGCCACCTGAGTGATCCGGCCTTGTTTGGGGACCTCCCTTGTGCACTGAAGGAACTTTCCACCATCCAGGACTTCTAACCATTAGATGCCACAGGATTCCAATACTACCTCAGTTGTCACCAGCGAAGTTATCTTCAGACAGTACCACACTTCCCCTGGGAAGCAAAATCCCCTCTATACTCCCCACCCCCATTTCCCTTAAAGATGTTCCAGAATGGCAAATGACATCTTAACCTTGTTCAACCACACTACACAGGCCTTGTTTATGCAGAGCTTTAAAACTTCTTGTTTATGTAGAGCTTAAAAAAAAAAAAAAACTAAAAAAAAGGGAAATGGTAGCTATCAGATTCATAAAAGAATGGTATGCCCACTGAGTTTAAGAAAATTTAGGATTGGGAGTGGGATGGGTGGAGGGGCATATACTTGGAGGCAGGGGTTGGGATTTTTTGGGGAGGGGGGAACCAGGAAAGGTTTTAGCATTAGAAATGTAAATGAAGACTATATTCAATAAAAGAAAAAAAAATTTAGGATCGAAGGCGTCAGGGCAAAAGAATCAGAACATGAAGTTTCCAGAAGCAACTATTCAAATATTTGCAAAATGAAGAGAGACCTTGAGCATTTACAGACCCTGATGATGACTGGCTGATGGCGAACACATCTCTGTACCTCTACAATGGAAACAGACTTAACGATTTAGTTCTTGACAAAGAGCACCATCAGTGGAGATAGACTTCATTTGTAGAAATATTGTCTCCACAATTGCTGCCTATCTAATATTATATAACATTACAATAGATTATATATTAGCCCTGTCCTTGGTGGTAGCCGACCAGCAGTATTTAATGCTGTAAAGAAGCAGTTTTTGAACTAGTTTATCTGAGGGAGTAAAGGGTGAGTGGGGAGTTGTCACTGGCCTCTAAGCTTAAGATGTAAATAAAGATTCCGGTGTGTAGGAATCTGATCAATGAAGACACCCTGCACAAGCATACTCCAGAGAGTTGCATCTAGGGTAAAACAATAGGATACAGTCATAAAACTCAAACTCCTGGCTCGGAGGACTCTTGAGAGTTACAGGAGACAGTGGTCATTCTCTTACCCTTCCAGAGAGCCAGGCCTGCCTTTGGTCACTTGTCATCACTACCAGTCACCATGGAGTGGCTGGATGTCCAGCTCTCGGATAAAGAAGAGTCTGTGACGTGTATCAGAACAAATGGTGACAGCAATGCCAAACTACCACTTAATGTGCAAAATCAAAGTACTTGGTAACTGTCCTTGAAGTGTAATGATTTAATTAGAATAGATTTTCACATGGTCACATTCAAAGAACTCAAGCCTCTTAATTATGTAATGCTCTGCCAACAATTAAATAGTCTTCTGCGGCATCCACTAGGAGGGAGTGCCAATCACGGGCTGTTTGCAGGTAGGCAATGTGCTGAAAGCACCTGATAATGCTATAAATCCCATGTCGTACATCCATAGATCAGCTTCAAAACTGCATCTGAATATTAGAGAATGACTCTGGCTTTCACTTAATGGTAAGTTCTGTGAAATCAATTAGCTGTTAAAATAGCTGAATTGGAACATACGGATTCTAATTTTTGTGTGTATATTTTTTTAAAAAGCCTTCTTAATCAACCCAAAACATGTTGAAATCACCCTTGTAGGTAATGTAGTGAAAGAACTGAGCGATGACAGGATCAGAGCACGGATGTGGAAAGCGTGGAGGGTGCAGTCAGAGGGCAGCCGCGCTTGCTCGGAGGAGGCCAAGATCGCAGGGTTTAACACGATCTTGCCTAAAAGCGATCCGGAAGGCAAGCTCTTCTGCGCAAGCGCAGACTTTCAGCACTAAGAACAGCTCTTGGGGATCCGTGAAGATTCTCAGCAGGCAGGGGTGCACGCTACAGGCCATGAGGGCCTGGGTTTGACCGCTCTGCTCACAGTGGGAGGAGAAAATGGCTTTCTGAAAGTTGTCTTCTGGCTCAATATCCACCATACACTTGTGTATACACATGCACACACACACACACACACACACACACACATATATATATATACATATATACACACACACACACACACACACACACACATACATGCACATGCATACACAGCACATATACACAGACAAATAATGGTGGGGAAATTTTGGCAGTTGAGTACAATTACCGATACATACCCCTGCCTCCTACTTCACAGAACTGGTGGGGATGAAATCAGAGCTATCTACAACTGTGAAAAATAATTTATTGTCAATAGAAAAGGCAGAGAAAATTCCTTGGGAATATGATTTTTAAAAATACCTATGTAGGCCATCATGAAGGAAAGTTTGATTTATGCTTCGGTATTGGCGGTTGGTTTAAAAAAGAGTGGAAGAAAAGAAAAATGGGGGCTGGTTCCAAAACCCACAGTGGGAAACCTCATGCTCTTGAAATGAAATAGTCATCACTGTAAAATTACACAGAAGTACGTATTTTTCTCTTGACGGTTTATCTACATGACCTGCTTTATCCTTCCTTCATCCTAAGGACAGAGTGTCAGACGGTGATACTATTGCTCCTGATTCCATTGAGAGGTGGGGCACGATGTAAGACTCCCTGTGAAATGTTCCTGGAGCGCGACACAGGGAAGGTGTATGATAAACACTGTGGAGTGAATAAGGCAGCAGGTGAACGAGTGCCAACGGGAGGAAAAACCTGAAGGAGAAAAACAGACGCAAGTAACAGCAGGGAAACCAAGGGAACTGCGGGTGCACCGAGACAGAAGCCAGCCATCAGGGGTCACAGCAAGACCTTAGGAGCAGATAATGAAGAGACAGCGAGACAAAGAGATCGCACACCTGCAATGGGACTCAGCATAGTCTTCATCTGTTATTGACAACCATAACAGCACTTTGGTAGGAAGCATTACAAAATAATTCTCAGTCACAGATACATACATCTCATCCAGCCTTGGCACTAAAATATTCCTTTGGACGTCTGAATTCAATACTGAAAACTTTTGAGACCTGTTGCTCCTTCAGGATGGCAGACACAGATGCAGAAATGCATCTTTCCTAATATTATATTACGTTAGGAGGCTCAGTGACGCCCAGGTTGGAAACCATCAGTCTGAGTGAACACAAGACACACCCACACTCCTTACCCATCAAGAGTCAGGTGCTTCTGATATAACCAGCAGCTTTATGGGCGAAGCACGAAGAGCCACCGGGACGATGCCTTTTCCCAAACACACTGTGAGGAAGTTGGAGGGGGTTCCTCTAATTTAATCCTACTGAGCAAAAACTGAGGCAAAGTGTTGGTGTGAGGCCTTGAGGAGGTGGGTAAGGTTACAACAGGAGGAAGAGCCGCCACAGACCTCTGTTTCAGAGAATTTATACCCCACGTCCTGGGAACCACAACTCCTAGTGAGCATTTTCAATACTTGCTCACTGATAGACTGTGAGGATAGGCAACTGCAATCAACCCTGAAGGGCATCAATATCAAGGTCAACTAGGTATTTGTCCATGCAAGTTACAAGAGCAGTCACATACAAAAGATGCGAGGATGAACAGGGCCCCCGGCCCACAGTGAGCTCATGACACAGGCGCCGGAGGAGACAAGCGACATAACAGCTTCTACATGAGACGTAAGGGTAGGAGGCACGGCAGGTCAAAGAGAGGACAAGTCCTATGTGCCTCAGATGGGTGGAGCAGCAGAAGGTGAAAGGCAAGAGCTGGAGGGAAACGCTCTGGAGCCAGCTCTGGATCAATGAGTCACCAAGAACTTCCCCTGCCTTCCCCACGTCTATAAATAATCCCAGGTGCTGCCATCTCATTTAATTACGAAGCCTCTCCAGATGGAGAAAAATAATTAAGCAGTCTGCAGTGCCGACATGATATAAAGACTAGGTTAGCAACTCGTGAGACATCTGAATTCTAATGTTTCCTTTCAACTATGAAGTAAGGGCAGAAAGGGAAAGGGGGAATGACTTCGCAGACCTCAGGGGAAGCCAACTGAGCGCGGCTGAACCCCAGGCAGACTTGACACAGAATGGGAAAGTGGGGGGGACAGGGTGCAGTTCCACTGGCTCCCCTGAGACGTGGTGGGTGCACCAAGGTGTCCGGAGACGGGCTGTCATGAAGAACTACTTCAGGGGGCCTGGAGAGACTGCTCAGCAGTTAGGGGCGCTCGCTCTCCCAGGGGACTCAAGTTCCTTCCAAACGAAACGGTGTCGGTCCACATCAGGCAGCTCACAAGCAGTTGTGACTAGGGCTTTTTGTGGAAGCGTGGGGGTGGACGGGACTTGGACAACTTTTTCTAGCCTCTCCAGATTCCTGTACCAATATGGCATTCACGTAGTATAAATTTAAAATCTTAAAGTACACGTTCAAAAAAGAGAAATACTTCAAGATTTCTACTCTAATATCAATATATATGAACGAGCACAACACAATGTATTTACTCCTTAGAGCTACGCCGACTGGCCGTGCCACGCCTGCCATGGGGACCATTTCATATCTTTGCATGCAGAGCAGATTTAGAAGTGATCCCCCCAGATTGAAACAAGAGAAAAAGGTATCTAACGGTACTTGACTCTTAATGCCTGCTGCGTTTACAACCTTGAAGTCCCCTAGACCCAATGACAAATGAAGGAAATGTCATACATGCACATGGAGGGCAGTGGAGGAATGCCTGTGCTGGGACACTCCACGGAAGTCAATGATCTCAACAGTCCTTCATGCTCTGTGCTAATGCAGCAGTAATGGAGTGCCTAAGACGATGGGGAAAGCTTCCGCTTGCCAGATTGGAGCCCTCAGGTGGTGATGTGGGTTCCCACCTAGTTCCGGTTAGAAAGCAGGAAAGTATGGAGGGGTGAAGAACGAATAACAATGAAGAAACCGCTTATGAATGAGAAGCAGAGAGAAGGCGAGCCTGATTCAGGGGTTCTGGTCAAAAACACACACCTACACACAGTGTGGTTATCCTGAGTACGGGATGCTCTCCCCTCAAGACTTCAAGGGAAGTCAATTAAGTCTTTGAGTGCATTGTTTTAAATTCTACAAATTGCCCAGTTATTCTCCTGATCCTAGCTCACATAAGCAGGAGAATATTCTTACTTATTTAACCAGATAACCCGCGTAAGGCACTACAATAAGAGAATGGCTTAAAAGACTACTTTAATAATTCTCAGAGCGTTTCACATTTTTATCAGCATTCAAACAAAGTTAACAATAGAGAATATTCAAAGTTCTACTCTTAAAAAGCAAGATAATTATTTTAATTTTTGTACCACACTAATTATTTATTCTCTGGAATGATTTAACAACAAATTCCTTTATTCTTGGCCAAGTGTTTACTTGAAAAAAAATTTTTTTAAAGTCCTTTAAAATGAAACTAGCTTTTTTTTCTTCCAAGGTCTGTGAGCCCCAAGGTAATCTGTGTGACTTGGAGATGACGGGGTAGAATCTGGATACATTCCTGCCAGATTACCAGCATCTACACAGCTAGTGGCCCTCAGCTTTATGGACCAGCCAGCACTGCAGTCACATGTGTCTGCACATGGATGTGGTGTGCATGCCGTTTATCTGGGCTCACAGGGACACTTGCAGGAGAGGCCTTGCTAACTTTTAATACTAAGGTGGGCTCTCAAGTTGAGCTGTTACCAAAAGATACCAGCTGCCGCTCAAAGTCTCTGCAGTTCATGGCCAGCATAGAGATGCTAAGAGTATGTAGACTGGAAAGCAGATGCTTCCATCTCATGGAAAGCACACCATGTGACAATGGGAAGGCACTTCCCTCCAAGGCAGGCAGGCAGACACGCCTCATCTTGATGACAATTAACAAGACGTTTTATGTAAACCTTCCCATACTTAACTTTTTAAAAACTTTACAGTTTCAACAAATCATGTCTATGATCTGCAATAAAGCAGGTGTATAAAACTAAATTTAAGCTAAACAAGAATCTCTGGTGTGAGTAGGGCTTGTCAACAGGAGGACTAACACCTATGTATAAACATAACAGAGCCATTCCACGGTATGGTAAAGGGCAAGGCTTTTGTCATAGATAAAGGAGAGAGAGAGAGAGAGAGAGAGAGAGAGAGAGAGAGAGAGAGAGAGAGAGAGAAAGTCAGAGTATCTGAAAGAGTCCGGAGCACAGAGAGAAAGTAGCAGACTGAACTTGGCCTTGAGAGAAGCAGGAGCAGAACAGTGAGAGAAAGGGAACACCGAGAGAGGGGGAGAGGGGGAAAACAGAGAGAACAGGAGGAGGGAGACAGGGGTGGGACAGAGAGAGTGCAGGGTAGAGAGAGCATAGCCAACCAGAGTCATAATGAGCTCATGAGCTAGGGAAGATCAGGATGGGAGGAGGCCAGGAGAGCTAGGACGCTGGTGCATACTGAAATGCTTAATGTGGACCTGTGAGACTGAGGGGCCCTGGGGGCACTGAGAGGGGAAAAGGCTCTGTTTTTGGTAAAGAACCAGTTTCACAAGTTCCTAAGGAATGCTGGCTTTTATCTATCCTCCAGAATTTGGGGCAATGGAGTGTACTTTGAACCTGAAAATCTACACAGAACTTGGCCTTGCTACTTGTACCATGTCACCCTGGATTGTCAAACCATAATAGCCAAAGATGAGGTGAGAGCGAGGTGTGTTTCTATTCAGAGGTGTATGTGCATGTGTGTGTGTATACATGTGTGTGCACATGCATGTGCATCCAAGTGTGTGCATGTGTGTGTATACATCTGTGTACACATGCATGTGCATCCAAGTGTGGGCGTGTGTGTGTGCACCTGATGAGTGTATATATATGTTTGTGTGTACATGCAAGTGCATGTATGTATGCACACGTGTGTGTGTGTGTGTGTGTGTGTGTCCATGATGTGTGTGTATGTGATGTGTGGATGGGGTGGGGAATACACATGTGTGAATGTCAGAGAATAACTCTCTCCTTATATGTTTGTGTGGGTTCTCAGTGGGGCTCAGACCACACTTGCACAGCAACTATCTTCCACCCAGAAAGAAACATCGTCAGATTAAGACCTCTCTATGTTTTCGACAAATAAAAAATCTTCATACTTGTTATTCGTTTTTTAAAGGATTTTTGTTCTATTTTAACTTATGTGTGTATGTGTGTTTGTGTGTCACTGTATGCACCTGAGTGCACTGCTCTGTAGAGGCCAGAGGCTCTGTGCAGGCCTGGAGGTAATCGGATCCCCTAGAGCTGGACTTACAGGCACTGTGAGCCATCTGACATGGGGCCTGAGCTCAGGTCCTCTGCAAGTATGGAGATTTGAAACAGAAAATAACCAGACTGAACTTTTTCTTTCTACTACAGACACAAAGCAAACTCCAATGTCTCAGCACACAGGTGCCCTGACCCAGAAGAGAACTGAGGCAGGTCAGTATAGATGTGCCCAACACAATTCTGTTCCTTTTATTACATGCCCTATATATTTTTGTCTCTAGGACAGCAAGCCAAAACCTGCTGTAGAGTAAAAAAACCAATGAAATGTACATTCAACTTCTCTATACAAGAAGTAGGAGCTGTGTCCTAGAACCATTTCAAACACTCAAAACATAGATTTCACAGGTAAGGGTTTTGGTGACTTGCCTGCCCAAGACTCTATAATTTCTCCTACATTTAACAAGTGTTTGTGGAAGAATCAAAAAGAAAAGAATTCAAACATTTTGGTGAGACATACATCTAAATCAATACTTAAACAAAGCATTTTACCAAGTATCCTTTCCAATACAAACAGTACCCTCCCCCACTCAACTATGTATCCTGGCTCAGACCTGCAGTCCTAGCACAGAAAAGCTAAAGCAGGAGGATTGCTGTGAGTTTCAGACTTGTCTGCATTACAATGTGAGACTCTATCTTAAACAAAACAAGAGAAGGAAGACCACGATTCCAAGGTGAACCAACTAGCCTCAGGAATGGCAAGTTACAGTGGGGTCCCGGGATGGGAGGAGACAGTCTTCCCAGCAAGGAGCTGATGCTGTTTATTAATACTTCTTCATGTACTGTCGAATCTCAAAGTTGCTGGAAAGAAAGCCACCTCCTTTGCATCTGCCTCTCATTAGTCTAAAGGAACCTGTTCGAAACACTTGAGCCACACAGTAAGTTAGATGATAAATGTGTTCCTCAATCCGCATGCCAGGCAAGTAGCAATAAAATCAGAATAATTCATGCAAAAATTTTCATTATGTTTCTAAACATACTTATTTACATTTTAAATCACACATTAGACAATATGAAATATCTTTCATTTAGACAGGTGTGAACTAGAAAACAGATGCATTCATTAAACATGGAACAATTCGGCAAATTAAGAGAAAATTTTTCAAAAAAACTCTCTGGTTGAAGTACTTCAGCCACCGTTAACTTACTTGAAAAAATATGGCCATAGCTCCAATTATTCTGTTCTCAGAAATTGCTGTTTGAAAGCTGTCAAAGTCGTCTGGGTTGTAAAAGAAAATCTGCATCTGTAAAAAATAGTTTAAAAAAATGTATTAGGAAAAATTTCCAACCTGTGGAAAAGTAGAGAATAGTACACAGGACCTGTTTACCACATCCTAAGGCCCCGCCCGATTATTCTCCCATCCACAGCTCCGCCAAAGTCTGTGAGAGCACATCCCATCCACCCCTTCATTTTACTTCACAACACCCAACTGACTGTATCCACACGGCCCAAAACACTAACTACTACTGATGCATTCCTCTGGCCTTTGCCCAGAGTCGTGATGAAACCTTCCCAAGAGGCAAAGTTTGAATACAGTTCAGCACAGCCACGTAGAAAGCTAAGCCTGTGAGGGGTAGCCTGAATGTCTCATTACCAACACACAATAGATCACTTGAACATAAACACAGAGGATTAGAAGCCGAATCTCAGAAGACTATGGGAAATACCTGAAGAGTGTATGTCAGAAATTTCACCAGGAAACAAGTATAATGATAAAAGCAGTGAAATCAGTTTTAACATTTACTGTGTGCATAAAAGCTATTACATCACTGAATGTACTTCAAAAGCTCTAGAAAGAAGGAAGTAAAGGCAAGAGAGGTGCTTCAGGAAGTGTCCCTCGAGTCACTTCAGGCTCAACACCACAGTGCTCCTCACTCCAGATGCCTCACTCCAGTTGGAAGCACCTTCTGCGTGTAGCTCAGTTTATTAAAAAAAAACAAAAACAAAAACAACCCAGGTACCTCAGCTTGGTGTCACCACACAATTTGAATACTTCAGTGTGCCCTGATATTTAAGCACGGAAGGATGACAGAAGCCTCCTGAGATGCATGCATTCTTATCCCAGCACCACCGCCTCCTTGTCTGGACAACCCTCAGTGAGGCGGTGATGTTCTCCAGCAGCCTCTCGGCGTATAGAGTCAAGTGTTTCTCCTTGGCAGGGCGGTTATGAGGATAAAAACCATGAGGACAACATTACTGTAGCACAGTGTTCAGATCTCAGCATCACTCCACCCAGCAACAACAGCACATGCTAACACCAGCAGACTTCTTAAAAGTCCTAAGGAGAGGGCTGGAGAGATGGCTCAGTGGTTAGGAACATCAGATGTTCTTCTAGGGGAATCCGGTTTGATTCCCAGGATCCACATGGTGGCTCACAACCACCTGTAAGCCAAGATCTGCTAGTCTTTTGGCCTCTTAGGACACCAGGCACGCACAGACATCCATGCTGGCAAAAAACACTCGTACACACAGAATAAAAATTTTAAAGGTAAAGCCACAATCTTAACAAGGAATCGTTGGACTCAGTCTCTGAGGACTATCCGGTCCTTGAGAACACTGAGCTGTCTGATGATGGATGCCATCTCTCTCTGCAGTGCTCCCCAGCTCCCAAATGCCGTGCTAAAATGGCCTCTAATGGGGAGGATGTTCGCATCCCGGCTGGGAGCTCGGAGAGATTGATATTGAAGAAAATATTCCAAGCAGACCAGGGGAAAGCAAGGAGACTCAATATAGGCCAAAGGTTAATGGAGCCGTCATGACAACAGAAACCAAGAAGGTAGCGAAAAGTTAACGTCTGCGGGGTGTGTTGAGGCTGAGGCGTCAAAACGCTTTCTAGGGAGTATTCTGGAATCCGTGGGAGAAAGAGAGAGACTCTTTTGGGGCAATTTCTCTTTTAAAACAAATTCATCTTCTTAAGGCCTTGAATTCTTACCAATGCTGGTGGTTTGGACAGCTTTGGACATCATGAATTTACACTTAGAAAAATCTACTACTTGGGGTATAGATTCAAACCATTTTAATATTGGGTCAGTTGCTTCAGGTTCAAGGCCACTAAATCAAGGAAAAAAAAATCCCCACACAAGTGTGTTCAGAAAATTACACTTCACTTTCCTTTTAAAACTCAGACTCTCAAAGTAAGTAGGTTCCAGAAAGCTTTCTTCTGCTTCGGCCCTTGAACAGGGCAGTACTGTTTAATGCAGTACCTGAATAGCCTGGGACATAAAACACATTCAGATCTGTTCAAGGGCACTTTCATTTATAGCTCGGGAAGGAAATGCATTTTTGGAAAACATGTTTGAGTTGAGGCCCCACCCACCTGGATAATAAAATGTCTTTTAAGGAGACTACTAGTGCAGGTGAGAAATATCAATTTCCCTTGATATTGCTTTCAAGTTGCAGCTTACTGAATTATGTTCACATGTGGAGCTATCTAAAGATAAAGAGATAAAGGGATAAAGGTTTGCTGGATTAGCTGGGCTCTAGCAACTAGTTATTGAAGAGAAAAAATCGGGGCAGAGTCTGGCAATTATTTTTGCAAAGACATCTCCGACAGACATTTTTGGCTAATTCAGTCTTCATGACTGTGGTTTTGGCTTGTACCGAGTCCCTCTGACTTAACTTTATCCTCTAGTTATTTATCATTCCAATGTCAGATCCCCAAGAACCTCCAGTGGCCTGCAAGGTTTCGGCATTTATTTTCAAACGCCACACCCAAACCTTGGTTGTCCAGGCATGCATGTACTCCTTGCATTTGGGTGGCTGAGGCAGGTGGTTGCATAGAAGATTTTGACTGAAACAAACAAAACAACCACAATAACAACCACAGCCAAGGGCCATCATAGACTTTTCATAAACATGAGGAATATTTGCTGTATAGTAATTTTTGCCAAAGACAAATCCTGCAATACATTGAGGGAAAGGCCTGGAAAGTCCAGACATGGACTGACAGAGATGTCTGGTAACAATGCCTTACCACCAGCTCCGCAATAATTTACACTCTGTCCCACTGGCCCTTGCACTGTGTCTGCGGACACCCCTCTACTGCCACACCTTTATCTTTCACTCAGTCACTTGAAGGAAGAGGGAGATAGTGGGTTCCATCTACTGAACACTTAAGCGTGTAATTTCTAAGAATAAGGCTATCCTCTTACATGATCACTGTGTAATTGTTACAATAAGGAAATTTCACATTCATGTGATCCTATTATCCAATTCTCGGTTCAGTTTCAAATTTAGTAAGTGCCCAATAAAAGCCCATTACAGACCATCACACACTCCTCAGTGCAGGATGCCATCCAGGACTAACTCTGCACTCAGTCACCAGTCTGTTCTGTCTGCCCCCACGGCCATCTGGGACAAGTCCCTGGATGTCTTGACTCTGAGAATGAGATGCCACAAGGACAATTATACATAAGCCTGTGCTCTGTCTCCTCAGTTTCTCAAGGGTCAATTCAGGCGGCACATTCTGTGGAACCTGTCATGCAATACTACTCTCTCTATTCAGTGTACCAGGTCAGCAGGACTATGACATGAGTTTACCCCAATACTAAGACTATGTAACACCGTCATACCATAAGGGGACTGTAAAGTTTTTCATCTTCATTTGGAGATGGAAAAAAAGAAATCTCTGTAGGGAGATTGTGTGAAACAACATGCCCCCCTGGCTCCTCACCCTCCCGCCACCATTAGTTTGGGCATCCACTGATAATTCTCTAACTCTACTTTTCCTGTATGTATGAAAGGGAATCTCATACAAATACCACCTCTCCCTTCTCTAGGATTTTTTTCATTTACGTGTGCATGTTCGTGTGCGCGCGCGCGCGTGTGTGTGTGTGTGTGTGTGTGTGTGTGTGTGTGTGCGCGCGCGTGCGCGCACATGCACGCGTGCAGGCCTACTTTGGTTTTTACTTTGCTCAATCCATGGAGATTCCTAAATTAACTCCTTATTGCTTTGCCCAGCAGGAGAGCCCTCAGATGGGTTCTCCCTGGGTGCAGCTACACCCTGCCCTTTTCATGCTGCCCTCTGATAAGGCACATAGCTTTGGCCTCACATTGTACTTTTATCAGTCCCTGCCATAAAAAGGCCTTGCCCCTCCCCCCAACAAATCTGGTTTCTTTTGGTGGGAAGTGTGGTTTAAAGACCCAGGAACTCAGTGTTGTCCAGATGTACTAAAAGTAGACAACTTCAGTTCTTCAAGAACACACTATAGCTGAAGGCCAGTGGATCCATTCTGAATAGGATGCCCACTGAAGAGGAACGGAAGCTCAATCAACTGTGTGAATGCATGTCACATGGCTTTCCTTTCTCACAGAGACAGGCTGAATGAAACTAAACTAGAAAACCACTGACAGGTAGTACACTGTGGGACAAAGTAAGGAAACCTGTTGTATCAACATTTCAAAGGCAGGGTGATGACGGAGGGTCTGATCACGCCTACCAAGTAGAGGAGAAGAACCAGACAATCCTCCATCTAGCCAGGCCAGCGTGTACCTTGGCAAGAACACCATACACAGGACACAGGACACTTGGAAAGTAGTAATTTATAATGGAAAATGAATCAGAAGGAAATCCCATCACCCGCCAGGACACATGTGCTAAAACAGATGGGGAGATGCTTGCACAAGCCCTGGGCAATGTGGGGTAGGCACAGTGATGGTGCCAACAACTGGCAATACCGAATGGCTTGGGTGCAAAGGGATGTCCTCAGAGCGAAGATGCTCCCTGCCCTTCTTACACTGCTTGGTTTCCCCCGCATTTAAGACTCTCAGTGCACTGTGGCTGGATGTGTGGATGTGTCTGTGTCTTTCAATTTGTATCACTGTGCCTGTAAAGTCGAATGAACCACAGATGATCAGTCTGAAAGAAGATGCTTATCATTATTGGCACATTTATTGACCACCTACAGTATATCGAGTTTTATGTTATCACTCATCACCGCTCTGTGAATAAGACATTGCCATGAGTGTCAGGCAAGAAAAGCAAGCGTTTGCAAGACCTCCAACGTCCAACATTTTCAATGCTCTGAAAAATGAAGAGTATATTAGTGTAGAAAACTTACCTTTTACCTCAGAGATCAAGACCTTCATCATTGTGTTTCCTTACACCTGGCAATAATGTCTGCTTAATGGTGACTCTGTGTAAGAAGCCATGACAGATGAAGACACAGTCAAGGCTTAGAAGACCAAGTACTAATGAGACAGGCTACTGTGTTCTTAGAATGTCAAACATAGATGCATGGACAAAGAGCTTAAGGCGGTAGATGGATGGCAGTCAAGTGACGTTCATGGTAAATAAGGCCTAACTTGGGCCAGCAAGGGGGGGGGGTGGGACCGCTTCATAAACGTGAACTCCTTCTCCAATGTCTAGTGTTATGAGTGTGCCCAACTCAGGTCTCAGTGACTGTGATTATGGACACAAAAGGAAGCTACCCCAACTCAAGAGAGGAAAATCCTCATGTTCTTCGTTGCAGACCATGAAGTGCTACAGTTATAGTATCTCTTAGAAAACTCTGTTCCCCTTACACACTCCCACGCAATGCAAGGAGGAGCAGGGGATCACAATGAAATAAAGAAGGAAATGGTGCCCGTGCGGCTCAGAGGACAGGCCAGCGGCTAAAGGATGCATCTAACTGGGCCTGCCAGGAAGCTTTCCTACAGGAAAGAACACATAGACAAAAGCTGCAGGATGAAAGAGTTAGAGAGATGGCTTAGAGACTACAAATGCATAATGCTTTTGCTAAGGGCTTGGGTCTAGTATCCTTAGCAGCTCAGAAATGACATCACCAGAGGATTTGGTGCCCCCTTCTGGCCACACCTGGTACATACCATCATGTGCATGTGCCTCCAACCAAGACACAAATGAACACAATGAGAAAGATGACTTTAATCTCGAAGGGGTAAGAAATGGCACGTGAAGTCTAGCCAGGCAGCAGCAGTGTGGAGAAGGACACAGGCGTAGGCAGCACGGGAGGGAGGAGGAGAAACGAGGGATGGTTTTTAGTCATGGCTGGGGATAATCTGCAGAGAGCCGTCTGGGACGCAGCAGTGGGCAAGGAGAAGGGGCCCAAGACGGAAAACATCTCCAGAGGACAAAGGGAGAAATCTAAACACACTGAAGGCTCTTTCGGGTCCACTTCCTGCATAACTTGTACTGGGTGATGTGCACACAGAAGAAGTATAATATGAGTTCCTACAATGTGCTACTGCCTCTGTTAAGCTAGGCTGCACACACATTACACAAACCAAGCCAAACTTAAGGACCGGATTAAGGAAGGGAGGATTCATTGGCTCACAGTTCTAGGGCACACTGCCCCAGGGCAGAGGGCTCGATCTTCATAGCAAGAGCTTGCAAGAGGCTCTCACGTCAGTCAACTCGGCTCAGGGATGCGCCTGGCACAGTGTTGGTCAGTACAAATGCTACCAGTTTGTTTCTGAACGAATAAGTGAGTGGGGGCGCTGAGAGGCTTGAGTGAAGATACCCAAATAACAAAGCCATCAGCAAGTTCTCGAAGCCTTTGATATTTCTAGGAATAAATAACAAGAGGCAACATGGGATCAGGACACTGAAAGAACAAAGAGATTTAAGCCTCTGGCATCAAAGTCTTTTAAAGTTCCCATAAAGTGGCTAAGTAGCCCCAGGTCTAGTTCTGTTAAGCACAGATTACATATATTAAATTCTCTTTAATGCACAAGACATTAAACCATTTTTTAACTGACTCTGGACTGTGACTATGATATTCAAGCAAAAGAAGGTCTTATTCATTTTAATTATGGAGAAAATGGTAAACAATTGCACTATACATATTATATAATAATTTATAATACAAACAGTTTGCTGTGATCCAGGGCACTGACATTTTATGAAGATTTATTTTTATGTATAAAATTCGAGGCATGGGCATATGTGTGTGCGTGCACATGAGTTCGGATACTGGCTCTCCTGGAACTGGAGTTACACGTAGTGCTAGCCAGGTGACAAGAATGCTGGGAACCACATTTACATCATCTGCAAGAGCAGTATATGCTCTTAAACACTGAGCCACCATTCCAGCTCTCGGAGGTTTTTTTTTTTTTTTTTTTTTATTTTTTTGTTTTTCAAGACAGGGTTTTTCTGTGTAGTCCTGGCTGTCCTGGAACTCACTCTGTAGACCAGGCTGGCCTTGAACTCAGAAATCCGCCTGCCTCTGCCTCCCAAGTGCTGGGATTACAGGCGTGTGCCACCACGCTCGGCTTCTCGGAGGTATCTTTTAAGGATCACTATATTTTGTGGTATTATTATCAGAATTTTATTTTCATATGCTTCAGCTTCAGATACTAAGACTCTAAGAGTCTACTAGATTCACCTCCGTGATGTAGATAGGGTTGTTTTTTTTTCTAATAAGTCAAAGGTATGAGGGGGCTGTAATGTCACCCTTCAGACACCAGATTGCAGCAACAAACTCCAGACTAAACCACATAGCCCTGTGCATATCACATGATGAAAGCAATCTGGCCCAGTGACCTGATGACCACATCTGCGTTCATCAGAATCAGGCTCCTCCCAGGGGAATGGGGTCCCAGTCACAACCCAGCTCACCCTCTTGTGCCTGAGAGGAAGCTGTCCTAGAAGTGAGTACTCTGGGATAAAGACCTTAGGTTTGTGGAGTCAGAGTTCATTTGCTGATGGAAGGCTTCGGTTGTATTTATCTCTTTTTAGCATATATCGACTATATACACTATGGATTTCATCATGAAATCTCTTATGTAATAATATGCTTGGATGCTCTTCACACACCACCACCACCCTCTTGTCTCTCCATTTCTTGCCGATCCACTTTCTCTTTCAAAATGTTTTACCTACTAACCCTCATGTCCCCACTTGGTGATCCAGTCAGTTTAATTACGGTGTGTAATTAAACTGGGTGTGGGGTTAGTTACAGGAAAATGGGCAGCTTACTACTAGTGACTGAATGGCCGAAGAACATCTTTCTCTCCCAGGACCCATTAACTACCTATAGATCCATAAAGATGGGCGGGGCCTCACGAGACCCTGGGCTCAGGTCCCCATCTGGAAACCCGAGGCCACTCTCAGCTCCATGCGCTAAGCACTGCTACGGGGAAGTCAGGGTAAAGGAGACAGCTCCCATCTCCCACCGTGAACATGCATCAGCAGAGGGATGTGTCAATTACGGTGAGATCGATCCTTTCCACACGCCAGCCAGACTCCCGGGGAGTCACTCCCAAGGGTGCAGGCCCAAGCAGCTTTCATGGAAAGAGTATTTTTAGAAGAACTAAGTTGTGAAGAGGAATGGATATTCAGCATGTCTGCGGGCAAAGCGACATTCAAATAAACATTCCGGAAGGCTTGTTTAATACCATACTGTTTAGCTCACAACGCCCGCATCTTTATTAATTGCTTTCTGCAATTAATGCAGAGATGTTCCCGGCATCTTTGTGCCTGGAGTTCTGCTCTTTGGAGCAGATGAGCCCAACGTGCACACCAGGTCTGATGGCCATAAGAACAGGAGCCAGGCCCACTGGGGGTCTATTTTGAGTTCTCGCTATACCTTCTTTACTCCTTTTCACACTTCTGCATGAGTGGCTGTCGGAACTCCTGGTCCAGGCACACCTCTTTGCACCTCTCCTCTGTCAGGGAAGAATGTGTACCCCTGGTGACTAAGCAAAGTTGTGTGTTTCCCAGGAATTCACTCTCTATGACTTATGAAGTTTTTACTTTGAGTTAAGCTAACGTTCGGACAGACATGAGGTAGATTCTGCACTGCACACTCGGAACTATACCATGCTCTAACTCCTCATCACCCACTTAGGGGAGGGGGCAAGAAGCTGCAGCTCCCCACGTAATGCTATGTGACACAGGAAGTAAGCCACCGACATCCCCAGAGTATCCTCAAGCAAAAGCACAGCAGCACTCCCGGGAAGAGCAAATAAAATCAGGCAAGGAAGGCACCTGCTCTCGCGTCTTACACACTGGAAGGCACAGTTGTCCACAGCCTTAAATTCAGTCTAAGAGGGAGGAGAGAAAATGCAAATAACTCTGCAAGCGGACTGCATACAATGTTCTCAGATGGGGGCAAGCACATCCAACATGCAAGGGTGTAACAGATAGATACATGGAGACAGCCTCACTCCAGCCACAGTCATAGACACAGTTCACGGAGCAGAGCCACATAAACCCCACACACAGGAAGACAGGAACCAGGGAGGAAACTTCACTCTGCAGCTCGCAGGGAGCATGGTGGCACCCCATAGGTCAGAACCTTCAAAAGGCCCATGTGAGGTTGAATTCTCTTTCTGGCCTGAGCAGTAGATGCCAGAGGAACTCAGCTGAGTGGACTTTCCTCAGTGGTGACCAGAAAACCATCTCCCCAGTAGTTGTGCTGTTGGACCTGGGAGGGACGCACTCTGTCTTTACAGCGTCTACGATACCCAGGCATCATCCCAGCACCAGGGAGGCCTAGGCAAGAGGGCTGCCTGCCACAGCTGAAAGGCCAGCAGTCATGCTACCGATCTGACAGACCGTGTGATCAGGGGCCAGGTAATGCACGGTGAAGTTCAGCATGTGTGACCAGAATGTGCTCACACCGACTAAATGCTCCCCACTGAGTAAAGCCTTTAAAAAAGGATTATAACATAAAATAACACAATAAAAAGGCAAGGTGGCACACACCTGAATTCTCAGGTCTTGGGAAGGTTAGGCAGGAGGATTACTTCAAATTCAATTTTTAGACCCTTCTCAGAAAAGCAAAATAAAACAAAAACAGGCTGTTGCCTCATGTTTGTGTGTGTGTGTGTGCGTGTATGTGTGAGTGTGTGTGTGAGTGTGTGTGTGAGTGTATGTGTGTGTGTGAGTGTGTGAGTGTGTATAAGTGTGTGTGTGAGTGTGTGTGAGTGTGTGTGAGTGTATGTGTGAGTGTGTGTAAGTGTGTGTGTGTGTGTGAGTGTGTGTGTGTGAGTGCATAAGTGTGTGTGTGTGAGTGTGTGTGTGTGAGTGTATGTGTGAGTGTATGTGTGAGTGTGTGTAAGTGTGTGTGTGTGAGTGTGTGTGTGTGAGTGTATGTGTGAGTGTGTATAAGTGTGTGTGTGTGAGTGTGTGTAAGTGTGTGTGTGAGTGTATGTGTGAGTGTAAGTGTGTGTGTGTGTGTGAGTGTGTGTGTGTGTGTGTGTGTGTGTGTGTATGTGAGAGAGTGTGTGTGTGTGTTAGCTCTGGAACTCACTGCTTGGGGCACAGAGGACAGGGAGAGTCCCCAGGTGCTTGTGGAGCTCATTTGTATTTCAGAAACATGAAAATCACCACTGGTGTTTGTGCTCCTTGTAAAGTGAAACTTTGTCGAAATCGCTTTGTACTTGGGAGTAACAGCCACATGATTCACCATGAAATGAAGTCTGGAAAATCATTTTGGATAAATGGGCCTATAAATTCAATAGAATTTCCATGACAACACAGGCTGCAACACTCAACCACAAATAAAAGGTTATAAATCATTCAACACCAGCTAGAAATTGGCAATATGTCTCCCGTCTCGAAATGCAAGGAGCCCAAAGCTCAGGCTGTTACTCCTTCGCCCCGATTTCCCACCGTGTTTCTTCACTCCTTAGCTCTCACTTTGAACTCTCTACCCCGGAATGGGTTGTGGGTGACATCAGGAGGCTGGGAAACTCAATCAAGCTAAGTGAAATTAGTGCAGGCGGGGCAGTGGTTGTGGCTCCTCCCTGCTCCCATCCCAAGGCCTCTCCATGAGCGCTGCTGTTATCCATCACCCCCTGAAGCATGGTATCAACACTCAGAGTCTCCATAAGGTACGACCATGGGAAGAAGGGACGGCCTAGTTGGGAAACTGCTTGGGTCACAAGTATTAGAACCTGAGTTTGCTCCCCAGAGCCTATGTAAAAGCCGTCACAGGCAGTGGTGAATGCTTGTAATAACAATATGGGGAAGCAGACAAAGGTTCTGCTGGGCCTCATTTGGGCTCACTGGTCAGCCTAGCCTAGCCTGATTGATAAGGCACAAGCATATGAGAAACATTCTCTTTAAAATTAAAAGCTGGACAGGGCTCCCAAGAATGACATGTAATGTTGTTCTCTAGCTTATACACACAAGACACACATATATACATATAAACACATAAAACAATGTTTTGTAAAAAAATACTTCTGAGGACATATGGATAAGATATCCCTGTGACTTCTCAAATGTTAGAATTCTCTAAGTCCAAACCATACCCTATGGAGTCCACTGTGGTGCATTTAAGACAAGGAACACTGACCAGTCCAGACCACGGAAAGCAGAAGGTCCCTTAAAACAGGATCATCTGAAGAAGAGACTTTGCAAGCTAATTGAGTCCTGTGTGGGTGGCACTGGTGTCAAGGACAAGCATGCAGCAACGTGCTTATTTGGTGAGGGCAGACTGTTCCCTTCCACGGGACAGGAAACACGTTTTCTTTCTCCATTCAGACCTTTTCTTGACGTTCCAACTCATTATAAACAACAGCTGTAAAGATGTACCTGGTAGTGGGAGAAGGGTCTCTAAGGCTCGAGATCTACCTTCCAGGGAGGCTCCACATGCCCTGGCGCACTGCTCAAGGCTGCAGAGGGCACTGACCCAGATCCATCATTCCTTGCCACTTGGGCTCTGGCGTTTCCACCTTAGGACCATGAGCTCCTACCCCTTTCTGAAACATCTAGCTGATTCGTAAGGTGACCGGTTGTGTGAGTCAATTTCCAGAGAGGGCTAAGTCAATGGAGAATACCTGTTCTAAACGTGGACAGCACTGTCCTGTGAGTGGGGGACTCGGATGGAACGGGTCTAAAGGAGACAGTGAGCGCAGCACAGTCCCGCCCCTTCTCTGCTTCCTGGGTGCCACACCCTCCTCCTTGTCAGGATGAAATGACACCTGAGTAAACTCTCCCCCCCCCCCTTGTTTATTCTGGCAGTCGGGATGAAAGGCTCACACAGATACATTAACATGAAGGTTCAGTCCTGGTATTACACAGTCCAGGGCTTTCATTGGAATCTTCCAGGGCGTAAGAAAACCACAAGGGTTAGGACGCAGTCCTCCAAAACCTCTATGAACATGCCAGGACGAGCAACAGTGGCTGCTTCCAAGTGGCTCACAGCATCCCTTGAGAACAATGTGCACCTTTCCCTCTGTCCCTAAGGCTGGAGGAAAGGGGCTGGGGACATGGCCATCTGGTAAAGTGTCTGCCCTGAAAGCATGGAGACATGGATCCGAATCCCAGCAACTATGGAAAACTAGAGCATCGTTGTGCACATCTGTGACCCCAGTGGCTCCAGGCACAGAACGGCGGTCTGTGGTCTATTCACTTAGTGGCTCTGCGTTCAGTGAGAGAACCTATCTCCAAAGAAAATGTGGACAGCAATTGAAGGACATCAAGGTCAAGCCCTGGTCTCCATACACACCTGTATGTACCAACACACACATACACACACACACACACACACACAAACACACACACACACACACACACACACACACACACACACACAGAGAGAGAGAGAGAGAGAGAGAGAGAGAGAGAGAGAGCATGCCAGCCTCTCACACCATGGCTGATCTGAACTTACGCACTTTCTTAGCTGCTAGCAGATGGATGGACACTTCTAATTTCATCTAACATTGGCCTAATAGGCATTTAAAATAAGACTGAGCCATTAGACAAAAAGGGGGAGCTGCTCAGGTTTGGTTTGTTGCTATGTACCGTAATTCTAAATTCTGCATCCCAAGGTCTAGTTACCTCAAAACCAGTGACTCCTCATGTACGACAGCTTTCGTTGTATATGCCTTGCTCCTTAAATTAAAGCTACTGGTTGAATAAAGATGCCTGCCGCCTGCAGCTAGGCCTAAGAGAGGTAGGGGGTGGGCTAGGCTCCAGGGCTTGGGGACTAAGGCAGAGATCACAAGGCGAGGGAGGAGGAGGAGGAAGAGGAGGAGGAGGAGGAGGAGGAGGAGGAGGAAGGCACCAAGGGGTAGATAGACTGTCAGCACATGGCCACGAGGGAGTAGGAACAGCCCAGACAAGTGATATCTCAGGGTTATTGACAGGGAAGCAGACAAAATAGCAGAGGGTTGGTATCTGCCCAGCTCTAGTGCTGTGAGGCTTATTATAAATATAAAGGTTTGTGTCTTTTATTTAGGAACTAAATGATTAAAGGTGGGGTAGAACATGCCCCCCCAATTAATATTTACCACAACTCCCCGAAGGATGGCCATTTCATTACTTGGTGAGGCTTTTCATTAGACAAATCAATGTTCTCCTATAGGCCCTATAGGTACAAAGGCAAACGCATGTGTACTTTTGCCTTACCTTTGTTGATATAAAGGAAAAGCCCTTGCTCTGCATATTGTGATGGAGAATTAACAAGACAGCCGACCGAGGAAGGGAGAGAAGGTGATCCGTGTTCACTGAAAGTCCTCGAATGCGCATTCTCAACGGAGAAAGCCAACGAGGAAACGGAATACACTGTGACCACGTTCTGTTTGCAAAACTGCATGTGAGGAAACGTTGCATGTAAGTACCACATATGTGTATGCAGGGGCTTACAAATGATGAAGGCAAGCTCCATCCGCTGCGTGGGGTGGAGGAAATACTAGTGGGGGTTTCCAGGAGTGAGACTGGGGCAAGGCCTTAGATAGGTATTTGTTATTAAGATAAGTTAAAACCATTGCTGGGTTTGTAACAACCCATATAGACAGAAACAACTGAAACGGGGGGGGGCACAGGGGGAGAAAAGGACAAAGGGAAATTGAGAATGGATAGACCTGAAATGCTCCCCACGCTCTGGGGCGAGTGGGGGAACTAACCGGTGGATCTGGGGCCTAACAGCCTCCTCGGCCAGCTGCTCTGAGGGACCCGCCACACCATGGCACCAGTGCTTCTAATGCTCCTCTCACTTGCCAGGTCTGAGTGTCAGGCAATGGATCTCGCGCCCCAACACTGTGAAGGAGGCAGACATACAGAAAAGAGCATGTCTCCGTTGTGAAATGGCTCTTAACCGGCTTTCCACAGCAGCTCTGATGGTGAGTTTATTTGCTGAGTTTCTTACCAATCTGGCCATTAAGAGACACAATGCAGCCTACAGAGCCTTCTCTGAGAACTCGGTGGGGAAGCTGGGCAGAGCACAGCATGGTCTTAGAGAGAGACTTCACGGAGAGCTGGGCTCTCCTTTCCAAGGATTTCCCCAGAGGCCAACACTGGGTTTCAGAATCTAATCATCAGAAATAACAATGGACAGCAAAGAAAAGACAGCAATAGGAAATGCAAGGTCTCCACCACTTGGGTGCCATTCTTAGAGTAGTCAAATCCAGCACACAGCTGGGGCTGGAGTGGAGGGACTGACTGGGGCCATATTAGTGTCCATGGGGACAGAGTCTGACATGGCAGGAATGTTCTAGAGATGGATGGTGGTGACACTCACATGATAGTATGAATGAAGGGAACATCACTGAACTGTACACTTAAACAGAATGATAAAATAATAATTGAAATGGTAAATCTTATATTACATACGACTTACTACAATAAAAAGGGCAAGCCACTAGAAAAAAGTAAACACAAAACGAACGTCTAAGCACCAGCTCCACGCCACGACGTGTATGACCATGAGCATTTGGTTACATTTCTGCTCCTGAACGGACCCTGAGATGATGTTCAGACCCAATGAGGAGAGCTTCAGCAGGATCTGGGACCCACATGTGGTGGTTTACATATGGCCCCCACAGACTTGTGTGTCAGGATACTGGGCTCATAGGGAGTGGCACTGCTACATGTGGTGCTTTGTTGACGTAGGTGTGGCCTTGTTGGAGGAAGTGTGTCACTGTGAGGGCAGGCTCTGAGGTCACCTATGCTCAAAGTGCTCCCACTGACACAGACCCCTTCTGCTGCTTGCAGAGCAAGATGTAGAAATCTCAGCTCCTCCAGCACTACTCTTGCAAGGATACTGCCATGTTTCCCGCCATGATGATAATGGACTAAACCCCTGAAACTGTTAAGTCAGCCAAATATTGTCCTTATAAGAGTTGTCATGGTCATGGTGTCTCTCTGCAGCAATGGAAACCCTAAGATACTATGCATGTTTTCAAAAGTTTGGAGCTGTGCTTTAACACTACAAGGAAGGACTGGAGAGATGAGACAGCTGTTAAGAGCACTGACTGCTCGCCCAGAGGTCCTGAGTTCAATTCCCAGCAACCACATGATGGCTCACAGCCATCTGTAATGGAATCTGATGCCCTCTTCTGGGTGTGTCAGAAGACAGCTTCAGTGTGCTTACATATAATAAATGAAGAAATCTAGCCAGGCAGTGATGGTACACGTCTTTAATCCCAGTACTTGGGAGGCAGAGGTAGACAAATTTGTGAGTTCAAGGCCAGCCTGGTCTACAAAGTGTGTTCCAGGACAGCCAGGGCTATATAGAGAAACCATGTTTCGAAAGACCAATAAATAAATAAATAAATAAATAAATAAATAAATAAATCTTAAAAAAAAACACTACAGGGAAAATAGAAATGTTAAAAAAAAAACTTCAGAATGTTGCAAACATTGTTCTTCTCTTCATTCTTCTCTTCCTCCTCATCCTTTCTTCCTCTTACTTAATTCTGAACCACTTATTGTATCATCTCAAGTCTTTCATGGATGGCTTCTCTAATCTCATGCTAGTCCATATTCTCCATGCCCTAAGTTTTATATGAAACATTTTAAACAAGGACCCGAAATGAAGAGCACCATTGAGAAGACCTCTATGCTACCACCAACATTCCGGCAGATTTTTCTTCAGACACTTTACCCCACTATCCACCATATGGCCAGTCAATGACGGCTGAGGGGCAGAGCCCCACTACCATTTTCTGATACTCAGTCACTGCCAAACTGTAACACTAATGCCAACAGAAAGCCACACAGGGTTGGTTTCCCAGGCTCTAGTGGATGTCCTGACTAGAACCCTGGAGCAGTGGTTCTCAACCTGTGAGATGCCACCCCTTTGGGGGGTTATATGTCAGATATCCTGCATATCAAGTGTTTATATCACAATTCACAACAGTAGCAAAATTACAGTTAGGAAGCATCAATGGAATAATTTTATGGCTGGGGGTGAGTCACAAGGAACTCTATTAAAGGGTCACAGCATTAGGAAGGTTGAGAACCACTGCTCTAGAGGGTAAATCCCAGTGGTAGTTGCTACTAATTTGGAATAAAGTTTAAGGCAATTAAAAACAACAAGGTACCAAAGCATTGCTTTATGAAGACAAGAATGCGCAGTACACAGACAGCCACTAGTCCAGCTGTCAACTGCTGCTTTCATTATCCATCCTGAAGAGCCGATTGATATATAAAGTGTCCAGAGAGACTAGACACTAAAGATAATTGTGCTCAAACACATGTGCCCTCAACTTGTCTCAGATCAGTCATATAGAACCTAACACCTAGGGGCTTGCAAGCAAGGCTGGATCAGAATCTCTGAACTCAGCAATCGGCTACCACTGACAACTGTGCTCACAAAACCTCCTGACCAACAGATGTTTAAAACTGGCTACCTTCACTGGGATTGAAGTACTTATTGATGTTACAGAGGAGTTCAAAAAAGCATCAGCTATATAGCAACAAAAGACTATAGCCAGGTTTGTTGCCGATTACTAAGAGAATGACTAGATCATTCTCTTAGTAATTGGAAAGGTGTTTGTACTGTAGAATATTAAGCAGAAATGTAAAAAATTTACATTTTTCAAATAAAAGGGGGAAAAGGCAGAAATACAGAGTGAGGGAGAGATGTCTGGTGAGAGACTTAACTGTCGCTTCTTCTGAGATCTGAAAATGCAGGACTGAAATGAAGAAATGACTTTGATAAGATAGATTTGGTACTTTTTAACAACATCAATAAAACCTCTGTTCATAAATATTTGAATGGACAAGCACAAGACAACAACCTCAAAGGAAGATGAAATGGAGCCCAGCCACACATGGGTGACAGGATGCACAGTCAGACAGAACTAGTTACAAACACAGCTGTAGACCAGTGCAGAATTCCCCAGATAAGCTCTGAGTAACCTTGGGGTGGTCTCAGAGTGAGAACATTCATGTAAGCAGTATTTCTAGGAAAACTCGGGGGTTTACTGCCTCCCAGAATCACAGAGCATGCTCATGTGGTCACTGTGAATAGTTACCTAGACACATGTCAACTCTGTTATGACGCCTATGAACTCTGTTGTTAAAAACGCAGTATAGACACTTTGCAGAGAATTTGACCTTCATACAACTCACTGAGAGAGGGGTTGTTTTACAATCATTTTAAAGACTAGAAAGGGAGGTTTGGACAGATGAGGAATTACTCCAAGGACACAGCTGGCTTGCTGACTTCTAAAGATAAACCAATTTAAACACACGTTTCTAAAGGTTCAGCGATATGATCTACATACGAGAGGGAACATTTGGCTTTTGTCTGAATTGGCTTACCCAACTCAAAATAATTATTTTTGGCTCCATTCGTTTACCTGAAGCAATCATGATTTTATTTTTACAGTGGAATAATATT
Source organism: Apodemus agrarius (assembly GCA_964023405.1). Lineage (NCBI taxonomy): Eukaryota > Metazoa > Chordata > Mammalia > Rodentia > Muridae > Apodemus > Apodemus agrarius. The sequence goes on along the minus strand of OZ030013.1, from coordinate 109,766,790 downwards.
CAATTGAGATTATGGGTCATGTGTATGTTCAGCCGATGGACACCTAGGCTGTTTCCATTTTCTAACGACTGTGAACAGAGCAGGAATGAACACAGATGGGTACATATCTCTGTGGTAGGATGCATAGGCCGTCTTTTGGAATATGCCCAGGATGGCTATTGATGGTTCACATGGCAGATTTCCTCATAGCACCCACATGATTTCTACAGTAGCTATGCCAGCCTGAACCTCCACCAGCGGTGATTAAGTGTTCCCACTCCCTAGATTCATGCCCAAGTTTGCCATTTGTTTTCTTGGTCTTTCTCATTCTGACTGGGATCTGGGAAGAAAGTAGAGCAGAGGAGGTTTGAAGAGGAAAATAGAATAAAGGAATACAGGGGTGAAACAGTGTGGAGGGTTAGGGAAGGCAGGGTGGGGGAGGGGGAACTAACACTTAAGAGCCTTGAAACATGTATAGAAATGTACGATTATAGAAGCTTCCCGAAGCATACATATACATAAAAAGCATTTAAATGAAGTTACCCTACACTGGGGGTATGCCGCTCTCAAATGCTAGAGTCTATCAAATAAAATGCTTAGTGCCAAGGGTGGGTTACTTTTCCTTCCAGTTGTTAGGCAGAAGGTCATGGAGAACAACCCCCCAAAACAACACAGCAGACTGCCAGTGCTCTTCGTTACCCTACTGAACTTGATGGGTGTTTGAGTCACTGTATTAATTCTTAAGGCACAGGACACGAAGAGAATCAAGCCGGCACTGAGATGACCCTTCATTTCATGCACACTGACTAGCCCTGATCGCCAGGAGGTCCTACGCATGCTAAAAGAAGAGTCATCAGCACGCGTGTACCCAGTTTGTAGTCAGGTATAAACTCTGAAAGCTGCGATAAGGACTGGCCCAGCAAGATACGCCCAGTGGCACAATGTGGCATGGGTGATTTTAGAGTTACCAGTTTCTTCCTGGTTGTATTTAAGACCCACTCCACAGGATGGACCTCATGCTTGGCTCGGCTAACTGAGCCAAGAACCTGTGTCTGAGTAGGTCATGGGCTCCAACGAAGATTTTATTACTTTCATTCTGCTAAGTTGACACAGTATTAAACCATCCCTAAATGGTTACAGATTAGTGCACACACCCCTCTCTCCACACTATTGTCTTCTTACTGTAAAGGGTGGTAAATACGGAGACTCACTACTGGTTAGAGTACAAGAAGAGACCTTGGAAAGCTTAACACTTAAAAGGGAGATTTACATATGATCTCATATGATTTCAACAGAAGCTGTGACCACATTAACAAGAGCTACACACTATCACATCAGCCAAGATGCCAATTTGGGTGGAGGAGGGGCTCACAAAATCCCACCCTTCACTAAGGAGCTATTGGCAATTAATAGCTTTGGGATGAGAAAGAATAAGTTTTCTTCAGTCAATGACTTGTTCACGCTCCAAAGAATGGGCTGACCCTATGTACATATCGGCAGCACTACCTGGACTCCGAGGCTTAAAAGATAATCAGTATACAATGTTGGGAAGGAAAGTGGTCATGGGGCATGGTGGGGAGACAAAAGGGAAGGGGCAGGGTATGGATCTAGTCAAAGCAGATTACAGCATCATATGAAATTCTCAAATAAATAAGATGCATATAGCTGGCGAGCAGACAAGATCTGCAGACTTCTGCTTCACCCTAGCAGATCTGACCTCTGAGACAGCCCTTCACCACACCTTGTGGGAATCTTTGCTGTGGAGTCCCCATCTCTTCACACTACAATGACCACTTGAGAGCCATTGGCAGATACCCAGATGCGGTTCAGGAAGAAAGAGCCCCTGCTTTGTGGTCAAGGTCAAGTTCTGGTTGTGAGCTGCTGGGCTGACTGGAAGGAGTTGGAAGGAGTTAGAGGCATGTGGGGAGGGGCGGGAACTTCAACTGAAGGAACTCCCCTCCACCCCCCACCGTGAGATCAGCTTGGAGTCTGTGGGGCATTTTCTTGATTGCTAATTGGTATGGGAGGGTCTAGCCCATTGTGGGGAGTTCAGTGGCAGAACACAGACCAGGACAATGACCATCAGCCACACCCTTCCTCTCCTGCTTTGTCTTGACAGCTGCTCTGCTCAGAATCAGTTGTGCCCTACCTAATGGTTATTAATGCCAACCCTGACTTTGCCCTGTTCCCGCCTGCTACTGAGGCTCACACTGACCAACTGTACCCAGGATGAAACTACCATGAGAGAGAGCACCTCAGCTCCACAGACTATCAATCACATCGCAGAAACAGAGATAGACAGAGTCCACTATATGACTTGAGCATGAACAGAATGTGGGCAAGGGAGACAGGTTATTCTCATGGAATTGACACAGAGTGAACATGCATTCAGCTCTCTCTACAACAAGCCACAGTTCACAATGGCACTTACAGTTAGTTACATACGTAGTTATATTTGTAGCACATGGTAGTATACAGTGTGCTACACACATCACATGGTATTAACCTACGTGAATTATTTTATCCAATCATTTAAGCCTATAGTATCAAACAATTATGGAAGACTGGGAACGGGATACACTGAATGCCACACAATGAAGACATAACTTTTGTAGAGAATGTGACTGGGTAAACATGATTTCTCATCCTGCTTTTTGAATTGGGCTGGGACAGGAAATAAAGTCGCGTCCACAGGGAATTGTATCAAAGAGGAAACACATCCACACATACATTGCTGTGGTTTCCGAGGGCTTTCAGGCAGGGGTTCCGTGTTTATTCAAAGCGCTGCATTTTAATGTCTCTCCTTTCAGGCTGGTGGACTGGGCTTTCTCGCTTCTCCAGCCGCCTCTACCTCAAGTGTGTTTAGCGAGCTGGCTTAGGAATTCCTATGAACAGATTCGGCCACATGCCGGGCTGTGTGCACAGCATCGAGATGCCATGCTCCCTACCCAGTCCTGAATACAGACTTGGAGGAAACTTAAAGCTGTCTGGACTTTTCTGAGTTCTAACAAGGTTCAGGAATGTGAATCAAATAAACAAACAAGAGAGTTTTTCCTGTGCTGTATGGCCGTGTCTGGACAGGATGCCCAGGCCAACAGAAGGCAGGGGTCAACCACAGACGCCATTCCTCCTCGGGAACTATTGTTTATTGTGTTCTTGTTTGAGTCAGGGTCTCTCATCTGACCTGAAACTACTGACCTGAAACTGGCTGGTTGGCCACGTAGCCCCAGGAATCAATCTATCCCTTTCTACCTCCTCAAGGATGAGTCTTCAGGAATGTGCCATCAAACCTAGCTTTTATGTGGGTGCTGGGGATTGAACTCAGGTTCTTAGTTTTGAAAGAGGGAACACATTACCAGCTAAGCCACCTCCCTGGCCCTGGCCCTTCCGTTCCTCTTAACCATTCTACAAGCCTTTCAGGACACTGGTACTATGCTCTGAGTGTAAACCTGTCCTGGTACTGCACAGGCACTTTTGTTTTCTTAGTCGACATTCAGGTTTCAGTCTTTTTTAGCTGTGATCAGCATACATAATGGCATGAATGGTCAGGGCCAGGGACAGCACACTGGCCGGACAATGCAGACGACTGGGCATAACTCAGGAAAGGGGCACTTCCTCCAAGAGGAGCGACACTCCTCTGCCTCTGTGAGCAGTAGAAAACAGCACCGCTCCAAAGTTCCCAACAACGCTCCGGAAGCCCCCTCTGGCTGGCCGTGGCTTCTCCAGCACTGGTCGTGCAAATTGTCTGGCGGGTGTGACCAGGGTAAGCATATCCTTCCCCTAAGGCCAAGGGCACATGAGATTCTGGGTGTAAACGGCAAATATTTCCCAAACGAATTACCTGACTGCTTTGTTTTTCAGTGAAAATAGGAATGAATGATCCCTTAGTGGTCAGAGGAGGAGTATCTCTATATCTCTTGCTGTTCATATACTCCTGCCTTGAACAAATCAAGTTGCTTGAAGAATACATAATGGGTTCCCATCTTCACATGGTCTCCATCTTAGCTAGGGCTACTTCCCCACACCTACGGGACTCACAGAACCACAAGAAGCCTTCCTCACACGATGCAAACAGATGTGAAATCCAGGGAAAATGTAGCATGTGATGTGACATGAGCCTAGATCAGCTACCACTGTGCCTCCCTGCCTTTCTAACAGGGGTTCTTAAGCAAGCTGGCTCTTCCACTCAGGAGGCCTTTGAAAATGTTTGGGGATATGCCACCAAGAGACAGCATGCAAAAGATGCTTTTAAATATCCTACAATAAAATAAGGATGATATAGCCCCAAATATCAGTACTAAAGCTGAGATCCTATTTCTGTTAGACTGAAAAAGAATACTATTAGAATGCCAGCCCTCTGCACACAGACAAGGCAAATATATATAAAGGCTCCCACTCTACTAGTCAGCTAATGCTTGTTACCAGGAACCCATCCCAAGTCAGTCCTGTGTAGACAATGTTGATATTACAGCTCCCGTCTATCCATGGCTGGAAGAAGCTATGCATGGTCCTTGGATATGAATGCATTTCTCACATATGATGGAATGGCTGTTCAAATCTCCACATGTGAATCACACAGACTGGAGATTCATTCTGCCTCCTTTGTTCACTGGCGGATTGGATTAGGAAATGTTATGGTTTGAATCCTGCCTTCCTCCTGCCCTTTCTAAAAGCAGCTGTTGTCTTACTGGGAAATCTTGCCTTTGAAGCCGACTGAGCTAAGATGAAGTCATGAGAGTTCGATAGGATAGTGTTCTTATAACTTGGAGAAACTTGGGCTCAGAGACAGACACAGGTGTAAAGCTGTGGAATGAAAAAAGTAAGTGATGTGTGCAGATCCACGGGTATCAAAGGTTGCCAGCACAGTGCCGGAAGCTAACAGCATAGAAGGTATTACTCACAGATAGCCCAAAAAGCTAACCCTGCTGATACTCTCATCTTACACTGCTGGCTTCTAGAATTAGAAGAGGAAAATCTGTTCTCACTTGGCTCCTGGGTGGTCTTGGTCTTCTGTCTGTTAGACAGGATTGAGTGTGACAGCACCCAGGGCTGGACTCCTTGGCAAGGACCTGAGAAGGCAGAGGAAGAAGCCCAGCAGACAGGAGTGGCTCGTTCCTCGGCAGACCGGGCACCTCTCCGGTACCCCCTCATCTCTCCTAAAACACTTGGTAGCTGTAATCCAGAATGCAAAATAAGCGAGCCTGGTGTCATTTTTAAAACATGTGTACTATAAGAACAGCACAATAATAATTACTACTTTAAATTCTGCAATGTGGTGGAAGTGTGGGCTCAATTCTGCTAATACTTGAGAGATAATTGAGCCTTAATTACAATATTAAGCACAATAGCAATTTATGATGTGAGTGTATCAATTCAGAACAGCCCAAACCAGAAAGGCTTAAGATATAATTCTACCTGAAAAACTCCTATGCACCATCTTCCAAAACTCAAATTTGGGTCTCAGCCTGGAAGAGGCATTTCCTGCCCATTATCCACCACTGCCCTGGCCTGTCTTCCCAGTAAATGCCAGGTCTCTGGCATCCTTTTGTTTCCAACAGGACCTATAATTTTGTCTTTGTGAGTACCATATATATTTATGCGGTAGTGTAAGTGCATACTATATGGTCTTTGAATGGCTCTCACATGTTGCCATCTAGTTAATTAAAGAAGGAATGACATGTTCTTGTCAAGATCGAGAAGCAGGGCTCTAAAACGAACAGATACAATATACTCTCATGTTTGTGATTCATTTCTAAATATGAAAGAACTACCATGTCCCATGACCAGTCATCTGTGCCAACATTACTGTTTTTGATCGTGACATTTACGTATGTTTCCCATAGCAGTCATGGCAAGGTGATATCAATGTTCCATATTACTCCTCTGCACCAAATCAATCGGCCTGAGTATCTTTGGAGGATCTCAAACTGTTAGGAAATGGAAAGCTAATCAAATCAATTGATCTTTATAAATGGGTTTAGAGACAATAATATCTGAGCAAGCTATTCTGAACAGATGATTTATAAAGACCAGGTAGAGAGAGGGCCAAATGGAAATACAAGATAATTGCTTCGAACAGTGCCTAATCAACTGGGGAGCTTGACTCTTACTGCGACTGTTCCAGAAGAATCTGCAGGCAGGTAGGGTTTTTCCCTTTCATGGGGAGCTGTGGAAATTTTAGGCTTATCTTGTATCCTTTGCAGGAAAAATATTCCTACATAGTCCTGACTATGACAGCAGCAGTGGCTGTCATGGGTAATGAGCAGGTAGCAGGGGGCAAAAAGAGAACTGGGACCAGCTAGACAGTGAAGTCCAGGTTACAGTCAGGGAGGACGTTAAGGAGAAACCAACCTTGTGAAAACATCTTGCTCTGAAATCAAGTATGCCCAAGCATCTGACTCATAAGAAATAAAAGCTGGAGAAAGGTCCAATCAAATTACAAATCAAACTTGCACATAATTCTCATAGTAGTTGAAATAAACTTGAGATGTTATGCTGGGCAGTAGGCTGGCATACCTGGTTTGGAATGGGGTCTACTAGGATGCACACATATGTGCATCTTACTGAGTTCGGCTTCTTACGTGAGTACTTCATGTGCTTGAAGCTAGTGGCAACAGGAAGCTAGGGAACCCTCAGTGTGGGGCGGTTGAGAAGCAGAACTAGGAAGCTGAGGCACCTGACTACCAGTGTGAGACTCGTGATGCTGAAAGCGCAGCGATGGGAAAAAGGAGTCCATATTTTAGTTTACATTTAGATGAGGAGAAATCTCAGCGCACAGACGGTTCCCTGAGGACCCCGGGAGGTGTGCTGGCCCGAGCTGGCTGCGCGCCCCTTATCCTTGGCACCACAGGTGCAAAGCAGACGCCGCGCTTATCTGTCTCAGCAGAGTCACGCCCTCAGAATGCTAAGCACCAGCCCGAGAAGTTTGAAATGTATTAAAAGCAAGGCACTGAAGTTCAAAATACAGATAATCACTTACAAATTACTGATTTCCTTTGGAGTGCAATTACATTTATAAATATGAATCCAGTCTATATTAAACCATGAAAAATGACACTCAAATATCTGTCAGGAGTTTGACATACCCTTAGGGGAATTTTTTTTCAAACTTAGATGAATGCACACTAACATATTTCTTTTGTCAAAGTGTATTAAAATGGGGAAAGCAAATGGATTGAAGAGACTTAGGGATAGTTTAAAAGTTAATGCATGATATGAACTGAACAATGGCTACTCTGAGGTCTCCCCTTTATATCAATAAAGGAATATGTAAATGAATCTGAACACCAGAAAAAAAAACACAAACAACAAAATACCTATTAACATGAACACACATGAGGTATTTTCCATAGGGCTTGAATCTAACACTAAATAAGAGATCACTATTTCTTAAGAGTCTTCTTCGTCTCCTTCTTTTCTTTTTTCCTTTTCTTTTTACAGGGCTTTGTCAGGTTAGAGCAACTAGAAATAGCTGTAAAACAAGCTCCTCTTTGCACTTTTAAACTTCAAGTGACAAGGGACCGAAAGGCTAAGTAAACATGCTAAAATATGACCATGAGAATCCTAAACACTGAGTCTGCCTGCATGTGTGCTTATCTACCTGTGTGCTTGTCTCTGTGCCTACTTGCCTGCACACCTGTATGCCTGCATAACTGCATGCCTGCACACCTGCATGCCTGCACATCTGTATGCCTGCACACCTGCATGCCTGCACACCTGCATGCCCGCACACCTGCATGCCCGCACACCTGCATGCCTGCACACCTGCATGCCTGCACACCTGCATGCCTACACACCTGCATGCTTGCACACCTGTATGCCTGCCTTTCTCCTTCCCTTCCTCCATTCATGTCTCCCTCCCATCTTCCCTCCCTCCTGTAAAACCTTTTCAGAGCATGCTTTAGAAACTGTTGAAAATTTTGCATGTAATGCAATTCTCTACTTTTGTTTCTTGATAAATACGTGACTGTATTAGCATAGTATATTTGCTCTCAAAATGTCCACTAAAGCAAAAATAGAATATCAGATATGGTAAAAGTAATAAAAAACATTATTTCAAAAAAGCATGCTAATATTTATACCATAATCAGGTATGAATATATGAAATATATTTACGGTGAGGTTCAAGGTTAATGGCGTGGAATGATAAAAACATGGGTTAAATATATAGGTAATTTATAATTTTCATGACTACCTTTATGTCAAATTTTGTTACATCCTCCTTGTTTTGTTTCTTTGCCACCCCCCCCCCGCCCCCCAGAAGAATGGGCAAGCAAACCCATGCGGATTGAGCCATTTGTCTGTTTAGGGAGTGGTCGTTTAGTTGTATGCATAATATTAGCACATAGATTTATCTGTAATGGCAAACATAAAATGCAATTGATTACAACACGCTGAAAGTAGGGGATGGTCATAGATTTTGTTATTATGTTCTCTTCCATAGAATATCTATCAAATAATGCATGTGACCTTGTGGATCACAAATTACATGAGCATCCCAGCTGTAAAGAATATACTGAAAATCAGTAATGATTTTTAATTGAAAAATACCAAAGAACTAGTAGCATTCTCGCATATACTTTCCCTCTGAGCTTTAATGGTTCAGTCCACTCCCTTCCACAGGAGGGTAATTTGGTCTGAGTAGCTTAAAGGAAAGGCAGCCAGCTCTGAGGAGCTCCAACCTGGTGTGTAAGGAGAGCAGAAATGATGTGCAAATGCTTTTCGTACACTCTTCTCTTGTGGAGTGGAGCCTGGAGGACACCATCACCCCAAGGACACAAAAATGAAGATCAGATCTCTCAGCTCCTTGAGCCAGAAATGTTGAGCAAGTAGTTCTAGGACAGTCGTGAGAAATGGTTCCCACAGACCCGGCTTTGGACACGGAGACCTGATGTCCCTTCAGTCGACGGTGACGTTATTTAGCTGGAAAGCCTCCCGCTTTTCTCCCTATCTCTTTACAGATGGTACTTAGCATTCAGTGCTTTAACATATCCCCAGTGTAAAACCAGAAGGGCAGGCAGAATCAGGACACGCTCCTAAGGCCTGCTGTGATGTTATCTGACGGCAGTCTGGACTCTGTTCCCCAACCTAAGTTCAGCTGATAACTAGACTTCCTATTTGCAAACTAATCCTGTCCTTGGGTTTCTCAGTTATGTGACCTGCTATGGGCTAACAATATTTTTTCAGCTTGCTTGTGATGGATTCTGTAGTTTTGGACCAAACTAATATTAACTAAACTTTGTAGAGTACTAAGGATCTTGGCTACCGTTTTCATTTCTGCTGACTTCAGGATTAGGACCTTGGTAAAGCATGCTTCTGGACAAAACCGTGAGTGTTTCCAGAGATGATTGGCATGCCCATCAGCCAATGGGGGACAAGATGCTCCCTGACTATAAGTGGCACTATCCATTTAGGCTGGGAAAACAGACTGAACAAACACAAAATGGGAGACTCATCTCTGCTCTAAGCTGGACTTTTCTATTGCAGGTACATTTTTATGTCCTGAAACTCCCATCACTATCACATTTTTGGGTTTGTTTTTGTTTTTTTGCTTTTGTTTTTGGTTTTTCAAGACAGGGTTTCTCTGTGTAGCTCTGGTTGTCCTGAAACTCACTCTGTAGACCAGGCTGGCCTCGAACTCAGAAATCCGCCTGCCTCTGCCTCCCAAGTGCTGGGATTAAAGACATGCACCACCAACGCCCGGCCACCTTCACATTTTTAGCCTTCAAATTAGACATGTACCAGTCTGCAGAAACACTTTTACACTCCCAGCCATGGTCAGGAGCTACATCACTGGTTGGTTTTGTCCTGAGGTCTCCAGCTTTGCAGTCTAGGGGTCTCTGACTTGAAAATGGACACTGAGGGACTACGGAGCCTCTGATCATATCAAATGATCTAATAAATCCATGCTGACACACACTCTATTGGTTGTGTTCCTCTGGGGAAGGCTAGTCCAGTGTTTCTTACTTTCCTGATTTAGAAGCCTGTATGGAGCTGCCTAAGAAGCTCCGGCCAGCCACACCTACGTTTCTCTCACATATATCAAATGTTCTCTCTCGCACAATAGATTATTCAGTTTTGCCTGCTCTCTATCTTCTAGCAATTCCTTTGTTGGGATGCTGGCCCTTTTCTGATACTCCTGGTATTTTGTCAAAGGCACCTTAACTCCCCAGCCCAGTGTAAGCTGTCAAAGCCTCCTCCGTGTCATCTGTATCATCGATTCAATTACTTCTATTTTATTTTTCACATTTAACTCTCCATTTTGATGATTTTTAGGGCCAAGGAGAAATTCTACATATTCCCACGGGGAAATGACTTCCCAACACAACTTCAGGTGGTTGACTTGACAGCTCAAGTGGCTTCTTTCTGTCCCCTGAGTTCCCTGTCACCTGCCAGGTAGAGTGAGCACTGCAGGACTGTAGCCTGTTCTACATGTCAATTCTCCAGAACTTTCTCTCCACCTGTTCAAACATTCCAAATCTTCCCGACTTACCTAACTGCTCACGCCACGTGATGGTTCAGTCACAGGACAGTAAACCCCTGCACAGGGAGTCACTGAACAAGATGTATCTACATACAGGAGCCAGCAGGCATCACTCAGAACAAACTATGCAATATCATGTAGGTATCAAAGCAGGAAAGGTATGTCTTTGCCTGATTCTGAGGAAACACTTCTCTATCTAATATACCAAATGGCTAAATACCTCCTCAGTTTGCCAGGAAATGGAGAATTCTACAAAAGAATTAATATTCAAAGAGTCAAAAGGCCTACATAACCTAAGGCTAAAGCTAGAAACAACAATATCTTCCTTGGGTTATATAGACACCAAACCAATAAGGCATTATAATTTAAAACTACATTTTTTTTTAAATTATTGAAATTCAGTTAGGATCTTCACCTTCTTACTCCAACTCAAGGTTATCAACTTCCAATTTGTGTCAAAGCCACTTCCCCATTACTGTTTTCTCATTCCGTTTATGACATGTTCGTTTCTCTATTGGGACCCTTCTAGAAAGGCCACAGGGACGGGCAGCGGGCCGCTCTGCCCAGCTTATCTAACCCTTAGCTCAGCTCCTTTAATGAAAAGAAAGTGATGGGCTCTCCTGCACAGATTCTGAATGACACACATTCACCGTCTTCGTTCTGTGTAGGGGAAACAATATGCTCGCCCTTACAGGCTGAATACAGAGAGGGGGCAGAGCAAGCCGACCACGCGCTTGGCTGTGGTGTTCCAGGGGGAGAACAGAGCACGCTAGCACTGTGAAGACAGAGATATCTCACAGACAATGTATCTCACTTTGGTTTCAGAGAACAAGTGTTCCTGGGGTCTTTCAGCATGGAAAAGCCAGAGGGGGTAAATTAAGAAGGTGGTAAAAAGACAAAAGGGGGAGGGGCTAATGAGATGCCTCAGTGGTTAAGAGCACTGACTGCTCTTCGGAAGTCCTGAGTTCAAATCCCAGCAGCCACATGGTGGTTCACAACTATCTGCAATGAGATCTGACGCCCCCTTCTGGTGTGCCTGAAGACACCTACAGTGTACTTACATGTAATAAATAAATAAATCTTTAAAAAATTTGAGGCCAGCCTGGTCTACAGAGTGGTTCCAGGACAGCCGGGGCTATACAGAGAAACCCTGTCTTGAAACACCAAAAGACAAATAGAAGTTTAATGGCAATGATTAATTACCCTTCCTGTTGGTAACTACAGCATCTTCACCTATGAAAAGGTAAGAGAGGCAAATCTATTCCTAACAGCCACTGCAGGTAAGTAAGAAACAGAAAAGTGGACCACCCCCCTTTAACATTTAATTAATTTGTTTCTTTATTGGAGACATGCTCTTTCTGTATGGTTCTGGCTGGTTTGGACTCATTGTGTAGACCAGGCTGGCCTTGAACTCATTGGGCTCATTGATATGGATAAATTTTTGTTTCTGTTTATATGCACTCAAATTCAAAAGTAATAGTAGGAAAATATTTCTAAAATTTCAAAACTATTAGATAATAATGTTACTCATCAGGAACCTGAACAGTCCCCATGAATCAGCAGACACTGCCTTTGGGTACATGGGTACCTTTTTGGAACTCTGGAAAGGGCAACATTAACTGCCCCCTTGATTTTGCTATGTTTTATATATATATATATATATATATATATATATATATATATATATATATATATTATATATATATATGCTTTTTTAAATCAGTAAAAAAAGTATCCTCTTTTCTTTATAAAGCAACGTTCTTATCCTTATGTTAACATGTTCATTTAATACGAAACACTTGGAGATCGTAGCAGAGGTAACTGTCTTCCTTTCAGCAGGCTTCTTAGAAAAGAAGTTGAGCCTCTCAATAAGAAATATAGTTAATTAATGGAGTGTCAAGTTGCTAATGCACATTTAAAAGAATGAGCAAAATTAGCAAACTGGAGCTAAATAACCACGTGGGCTTTTTGGATTTGTGTAAATCGAAACCTGAAAGGTGTCTCTGAAAGGACTGTGGGGGAGGCCATGAAGCGAAGGGACTGAGAAGAGCTCCTCGCACTTATACACTCGGAGCTCTGCCGGAATGATCTCTATCACAGGATGAAGGACCCCTTCGTCCTGCACCACCTCACCCTGCATCAGAGGAAGTCAGAGCTGGCAGCCAAGCACTCGAGGAGAAAAGGGAACCCGCTGCACAAGATGGTGTCTGCATGGGGAATGGTGGCTTACATCAAACTGGAACTCTGTGCAGTCTGGGTCTGTGGGTGAGGCGTTCAGGGACACTATTTAAATCATCGGAATCTGGGCATGAGAATTAATAGATGCAGATCATCTTTGCTTTCTGGATGCTGCTTGCAAATGCACCACTGGGCAACGACCGAGACGGAGTATTTGGGGTTATGCTGGCAGCATTTTTAAGCGGAAAGAATATGACTGAAATTGGAAATGAAGCCTGAAAGCCTGGCAAAGATGGGCTCTATTTAGACTCCACTTGTGGCTATAATACTTCTACACAAATCACCCTCTCCAAGCCCCACTCACATCTTCTGTAACACCAAGTGTAATATCACCTACTTAACACGCTTGTGAGAATTAGGTGACATCATGTTCATAATTATCTCAGGGCACCATTCATGCCCTGAAAATGCCCACTAAAAGGTAGTAGCTGTTAGCACTTTTTATTTTTTCCCTCTGCACACTGCAGGTTTCAAATATCTATCCTTTGAGAAAAGAGTCAAAACAATCCAGCTAAGTAACAAACATCTCCTGCTAAGTTTAAGGATAGTTTTTACAAAAGGCATTTCAATAATCTTGCTTTGATTATGAAATTTCCTTTCGCATTGAGACTAGGTCAGATAAAAGGGGAAGCATGAATTTTGAAGGGTGGATTTAAAAAAAATCAGCATATAATAGTAAGAGACAGAACTATTCCCCAGGCTGAACATAGACAAAGAAGACTTTAACTTAAACGGAAGAGAGCAAATAGGTTTAATCTAGCATGCAGATGTTGACTAATTGGGGATGGCTGCTTGGCTCTGACCTTGGGGAAAGATCAGGAAATGCTGTCAATCAGTAAGGATCTGTGATCAATTAGTGATGTCTAGTGTGAATCCTAGGTAGGTCTAGGTCTAGTGTTTAGGCAATATATAGGTATTCAACTCTCCCTCCACCACAGTCTGCAGTTATCCTCCATGGAGAAGGAAAAGAGCAAAGAAAAGCCATGGTGGGTTGGCATATGGAAGGGAACAAAAAATCTGACGGTCTAGGAAAGTGTGGTCTTCTTGGAAGAAGTATGTCACTTTGAGGTTTCAAAAGCCTATGCTGGGCTGGGGAGATGGCTCAGCAGTTACAAGCAAGCACTGACTGCTCTTCCAGAGGTCCTGAGTTCAATTCTCTGCAACCACATGGTGGCTCACAACCATCTGTAATGGGATCAGATGCCCTCTTCCGATGTGTCTGAAGACAGCTACTCATATAAATAAAATAAATATATCTTTAAAACAAACAAACAAACAATGCCTGTGCCAAGTTGGTCCTGTGCCTTTTTCTTTCTCCTGTCTGAGGATTCAGAGGTAGGACTCTCAGCTACTTCTCCAGCACCATGTCTGTCTGTGTGCTGCCCATGGTTCCTGACATGATGATAATGGAACAAACCTTTGAACTTTAAGCCAGACCCAATGAAATACTTTCTTTTATAAGAATCGCCTTGGTCATTGTGTCTTCACAGCAACAGAACACCCACTAAGATAACTGGTGATTGCAACCCCCTTCTAAAAGGAAAGAAAGCAGCGGACACCTTTTGGTGATGAATATATGACTATATTGCCCTGTTGAGAGCACCATTTTGAGAAATTCAGGCTCAACGGCTTCCCAGTTTGCCTCTTTTTTTCTCTATCCATAGGGATCAGTCTCATTCCAACAACAGCACATTATGATTAAGGGCAAAGCTTGGTTCCAACCCATCAGCTCATCAAGAGATGGGCAGGAGGAAGAATTCAGAACGACGAGAAGATTAAGAACATTATTCAGAGTAAGGCTGGGTGTGAGTGACTCTATAGCCAGCCTGCGTTGCCTGGGCTATCTCAGTGAATCCTAAAGGCATCTGTCATGGTGGCAGGAAGCAGAAGCCTTGAAGACAAGGGTGGGCATGTTTCTGATGTACAGAGCTTGAAATCTAAAAAACTGACAAAAAAAATGAAACTAGATTCTACTAGTTCATGCCTGCTGAAGATTTTAAAAGGGAAAAAAAAAATGTCCAGTAAGGAGAAAACAGCCCGGGCTTCCTTCTCTGTTTCTTGGCTAAGGTTGGCGCTGCTAGCTCATCACTAGTCTCTAAGTGGGTAAATTTAAATTTCCTTCAGATAAATGTTTTCCCAAATGAGAAAATGCTATTTTTAATGAAACCAAATAGCCTTAATTGGTTGTGATGGGAAGTAAACTCGGAGATAAACACTGCATAAATAATTCAAGGCTTTCCATCTGGGGAAACTTCTATCTGAGTTGGATAACGGATATTCGACCTAAGACAGTCTGCAGCATGCAAAAAGCGACTCGCATCTTAGCTGACTTTCTAAGCACAGCTAGCATCCACACTGGATTGTGGGACAACCATCATTGGTTCCATTCTTACAATGAAAGCAAATTAAAACATTCGCCCGGGTCACACATTTTCCCCTCTCCTCCATCATTATGCTGTTCAAGTTAAAATGATTACTGTGTTCAGGCTGGATTAAAAGGATGGGTGAGAAATGGCCCCAAGTTTCCAGAACTTGCATACTAAAATCCATTAAGTATTAAGGGCTATAATAAACATCAGGGAAAAGTAAATAAGAATATAGAAGGGTAATTAATTCCAGTGGGGGGAGATGGACAGCTTAATGGAAGAGCTGGCATTTGGGCCGGACAGTGACATCTGACATCAGAAGGATATTAATAAGGATGGCAACATACTATGTTGCATATGCTATTGATTATTTTTATTTCATATTAATAGCCACAGCTAAGGATTCAGTAGTGTTTACTGTGCCAGACTCTGAACTATCTGTTTGGGTGCAATAGCTCATTGACTCGCACAACAGTAATCACGTGAGCTACACATCACCAGTAACGCAGTTCTCGCGACAGAGAAACTTAACAGAGAGGCTAAGTGTGTTACTGAATACCCGAGAGCTGGAAAGAGGGACAGTTGAGTCTCTGTAGTAGTGGGCCACATCTCTGTAACAGTGGGCCTTCTCTGCAGCTAATCACGGAAAGGCGGTGATAGAGGAGATATGTTCTGCGACAGTAGGAAGGTGTGGCGCCTGGTCAGGAAGGGATGCCTATTGGGACCAGAGCCTATCCTCCCAGTGCCCAGCTCCGGGAAACTGAGAAGTATCGCCTTCACATTCTCCATTTGCTCTAGTTTATAGACACTAAGGGCGTGCGCTAGGTTATGACCACTCCGTCATCAGCGGACCAATGCTTTCTCAGCGTGATTTTAAGCTTCAACAACTGTGTGTGTGTGTGTGTGTGTGTGTGTGTGTGTGTGTGTGTGTATTCTTGTGTGTGTGCGTGTATCAGAAAGCCAGAGGACAATCCCCAGTATTACTTTTTAGGTACTGTGTTAGAGTGTTTGAGTTTTGAAACATGGGCACTCACTGTCCTGGAACTCACAAGTCAGCTAGGCTGGGGAGACTCCGAGATCCTCCAGTGCCTGACCAAAGCCGGGTTAGCGAGCTCAAGTTCCCTGCACTTTACTGAGCCAGCTCTCTCTCTCTCTCTCTCTCTCTCTCTCTCTCTCTCTCTCTCTCTCTCTCTCTCTCTCTCTCTCTCTCTCTTACTCTCCCTTCATTCCTTTCTTTCCTTCCTTCCTGAATAACAAGATTGTAACATTACTTTGATAAAGATTGGGTGTTCTAGTTTCTTAGAACCTAAGAAAGATTAACATGGTCCAATCACAGAACCAGCAAAACTTCAGAAAAAGAAAAAAAAAATCTGTCCCATATCAAAGGTTTATTTATAGTTAAACCAGGGTGGCATAACTTCCGAGCATAGGATATGCTACCCCAAATACTGAATAAAGAAAAATGAGGGGACAGAGGACTACAGAAAGGAAAGAGGGGAAGGAGGAGAGGGGAAGGGAGGGCTCAGATGCAGGAATGTTGTTTCTTCAACACATCAGTGCACTCCGATCTCAACACTGTAAGAGTCAGTGATTACTACCCACAATGCACAGAGCCAAGGGGAGTCACCGGAAAGAATAGGGAGGGGGGTACTCCGGCTTGTGTAGTTCAATGTCGCCGTTGACTACTTTTGTTTTGCATACTGCAAGATATCCACCCCAGACAGATCTCTGTGACTTCAAGGCTATCCTGATCTACAGAGTGAATTTGAGACAGCCAGGGCTACATAAAGGCACCCTGCCTCAAAAACACAATCAAGAAAGAAATTTAAAAAACAAAACAAAACAAAAAGGAAGGAAGGAAGGAAGGAAGGAAGGAAGGAAGGAAGGAAGGAAGGAAGCTTATTGGACTCCCGGTTTCAGAGGGCCTCCATTTGCACAGCAGAGGAGAAAAAGGAGAGTTTGCAGTGACTGGATCATGTGGTTGAGGCTCCTCACATCACAGTGGACCAGACATCACAGGTGAGGACCCAGGGCTTTTAAATAATATTCATAGCCTCTCCTCTAGTGATCTACTTCTATCACATAGGCCCCACCTCCTAGCATTCTGTGGCACAATAGTGCCTTGACTTGGGAACAAGTGTTTAGACATGCACCTATCTGGCATACTTCAGTATTAAAGCACAACACTGGCCTCTTTCCAGCAAACTCCTTTACTGCTCTGTCGTACTTAAAATTCTGCTCATGAGAACAACATCTGAGTTCAACTCAGGCCTTTGAAGACTGGTTGACTTTTTAGTAAAGTCTCAGCAGGTTAACGGGACACGACATTATCCATCTTCATCATGAGGGTGGGCGCATTCCCCACAAGTGTTTAATGCTGGTTAAAGGCATCTCTTCAAGGGAGCCTTGTGATTTGATGTCTTACAAGGCATTAAAACTGATGTTTGGGGGGAAAATTGTCTCCAATTTGTGAAACTTAGAATCTACTTTGGTGTGTGAAATATAAATATGTTGAGAAAATGAAAATGTTTTCCTCTTCTGTTCATTAGGAAGAGCCTTTCGAAATGGAGCAGCAATCCAACTGTGATATTTTATACACAGACGCACCAAGCAGCTATAAAGACAACTTTTTAAATATTAATGACTTCGAGCTGGTTCTCGGCTGCTAAAGTAACTACCTATACAAAACACTTAGCACTGAGAACCATCAGAAACCAACACTTCCTTATTAAATCTATTTAATGTCAAGACTGCTCAGTAAGTGGAGTAACTTTCTAAAATATTTAACAGAGAGTCACTTGCAAGCAGAGGAGATATTTTTTATTAAACATACTTAATGATGAGTGGATTAAACATACCCTAATGCTGGAGAGGAGAAGCAGAGAAGAGCTGTAACCACTTCAGAACACATGCCCACTGTCTATGGCTGTCCCTACCTCAGTCCACTGCCCTGTGCAGCCTGTTTAAAGCAACTAGCCATTGCCGTATGTGCATGGCTGGTCACCCCGTCACATCCCTCCTGACACACAGGGTTGACCTATGTGGCCCAGGCTAGCTTCAAATTTATAGTCTTCCTGGCTTTGATTCCTGACTGGCGGAACTTAAGACAGAAACCATCATGCCCAGCAACCCAACAACATTGTTAAGTTCAGCATACAGCCACATTAGCTTAAACCAATCAGCTAGGAAATTAACTCCTCACAATGAAAAGTAATAATTCTGTACACGGATTCTCTTTAGATCTATCAAAAACTGAGATCCGAGGTTTAACATTATATAGACACTGAGTGTTGTTATTAAAAGGAGGCAAATGTAGAGAGAGACCCACATATCTATATGGAAAACATGGCAAAGCATTTTTAATGACCCATCTTGTCTCCACTATTTTATGAGAGACTTTCCTTACCCCTATTGTGTGCAAACAATTAATTTATACCAGTGATGGTCAGCAAGTTTCCAAGTACTTCTTAGTGACTTTACAATTTTTAAGATGTGAGCTATCTACACAAACCCACGGGGCCCTGAGTTTGATCCCCAATGACACAATGAGAAGAGAGAGAAAGCAAGAGGCAGGGGGCATGTCCAGCCACACAAGTATTCACTGGATATATTGCAATGAGCCAGCTCTACCATTGCTACAGATTTAGAATACTTTCTGACCTGAAAGTCCATGTGTGTCACCCACTTAGGGTTCACGGAGAGAGATTTCAGAAGAAACAGAAGAAGCAATAAAATGTTCTTTCCTGTTACAAGACAGAAATCTTGAGACTGATCATTTCATTTGGTCTTCAAGTCCATCCCATGAAGTAAATAGCGAGGAGCTCAGGAAATGAGCTCCAGAACCATTCCAAGACTGCCTGCAACCGGGCCAAGATCAAATGCAGGCCCATTTGATTTGTTTGTTTGTTCTGTGTCTTTCTTTTATTTTTAAAAAACACCAAAGTCAAGCATTATAGAATGAATGTTTATGACCAATCCTTCCTGTACAGTCTGAAGCCCAAGCTGCACCACATTTGGAGAAAGAGGATTTTCCTGTTAGATGAAGTCATGACTGTGAAGCCCTCAAGATGTTTAACCTTATAAGAGGAGACAAGAAAGCCTGTTTCCTCCTTGCCTGGACACAGTGGAGAAGATGCTCACAGGGACACCTACATACTGGCTCTAGATAGTTTCCCACATCCAGAGCCAGAGAGAAATAAATCTGTTGTTATATCACTCGGTCATGGGCTATGGTCTTCTGCTGAGACAGTGTGGGCAAACTAGCAGAACAGTGGCGAATGGTTCCATGACCAAGGAGGGTGGCGATTCTCTTCTTCCCTGCCTGTGACACTAGCAACGTCTAGAGACACCGTGACTGTTTGGCACAGAGTGCACAGGGCCGAAGGATGCCACACAGCACACAGGAGAAGGAGGAAATAGAAAGTGAAAGTTGAAGAAGGCAGCCTATCAGGAAGGAAAATGCTGTGTTAGGAATGTAGCTCATGGTACCCAGCATGCACTATGTCCTGGGTTCAACCTCCGGAAATCAAGTTGTGGGTGGGGCATGGTGGAAAGGACAGCATTAAGTTGAGTTTCATAAATCCTACAGTACGTCACTAAGGTAAAAGAAGTGACTTATCTATATAAGCCTAGATGCATCACTACGTAACTCCTTGGCTGGAGTATCTGGGCTCCACCCACACCAGCACTGACCTCTTCCTGGCTTCAGGTTTCTGGTGTCATTATTTTAATCACCCCAGGACCAACTTTCCATATCTGTGAACTTCTGATAAAATGAGCACTTCGCTGATAAGGATACAGGGAGAAAAAACAAACAAACAAACCAACAAACCAACCAACAAACAAAAAACAAAACAACAACAACAAAAAAACACAAGACCGAGCTCACTGTCCTTAGATAATACCAGGTGCTGGCTCTGGGCATTTAGGACACTTTGGATGTCAGGAATGAGGGTGGGGAAGCACTGACAATCCGGCCTGAGTTATCTGAGTTCAGAGCTCTGCACAGGCTCCTGTCATCCCCAGCCACAGCACAGCGCAATGGAGTGTGCCCTGGAGGCCATTTAATCAGAGCAGGGTACAAATTACCCAGCATTTGTCTTCCGGCTTGCTCTGGAGCACAAGGCTTTAGCAACTGCTTTTCTTACTGTTTATTTATACTGTTTCTTTTTGGAACCAAATCTCAGTAAAACTGCTCTAGGGACAGTTTTATCTCCCCACCCCCACGCACAAGAAGCTACGTGCATAAATGAACCATTAAAAAGGATCCAAAGCAGAGCAACCCACCGAACGCCAAGCACTGGGGCACGAGCATGCCCATGGTACAGCTCCTGAGTGGATCTCAGAACATGCCATTAGCATGTCCTCGTTCCTTCCAATTTGACCCAATTCTTGTAATAGTAAAGGCTGGTGGAAGTGCTGGCTGGGGTCCCCAAACAAGGATGGGGTTCACACACAAGGAAAGAAATCTCAGAAGTTGGAAGAAGGTGAGAAAACAATTTTAGTACCACCACAAGTTGTTTCTTGACCTAACATGGTATTCCTATTGGAGCATCTAAAACATAGCAAATCACTAAATAGAAGCTTAGCTTAAGCATCTCCTAATGACATGGTAAACTATCCCTCTCTAATGAAATACAGAGTCCAAATGGCTTCGCTCAATGAGCACTTTGGGGTTTTTTCCAAAGCACTTCACTGTCTCCACTATCTAAGTATCCACCCAGTGAGTCAACTCATCTACACGATGGTAGCTAGAACGCACATTCTGGGTGGTGAGGGTATTTTTTTTTTCTGTGCATAAATTAAGTACTAGGTGGGGTGGTGGTGGTGAATAAATCATTGAATTAACATGACATTAATACCTTACTCATAAAATCTACAGGTAAGAACTAACAATGCCCCGACCAAGTGCTGGACCTAGGCCTACATCTGTCTGAGGTTTAAGTATGATCCAGCACCCTAGAGAACAGCTCTCAGCTAGGACTGCATCCAAGATGAAGAATATCGCACTGGATGTGCCCGCCAACTTCCCAGCTAGAAG
The DNA here is from genome assembly GCA_964023405.1 of Apodemus agrarius. Lineage (NCBI taxonomy): Eukaryota > Metazoa > Chordata > Mammalia > Rodentia > Muridae > Apodemus > Apodemus agrarius. Next base: position 109,745,684 of record OZ030013.1, on the reverse strand, counting down.
CTGCGGCTTCTCCATTAGAGAATGATAAATGTCACTGTCATAATCAAAATTTTTCTGTGGTTTTCAATGTGCTGGCTTTTACGTTGAAAGCCAAAGCATTAATAAAGCGATTGAAGGAGTTGGATTATAAGTCTATGAATGTCAGTGGCAAAGTTTCCCATATGTCACTTTGCAATAATAAAGGACTTGCGAGAGTGTGCGAGGGACTGGGCAGAACAGTTCTGGCTGTATTTTTTAAATGGTGGACGGAAAACAAATAAAGGAGCCCAGTGAAGGCAAGCTCAATTAATCACTTTGCCACGGACACGCTAATGCACTATGGGTGCGTACACTCTAAAACATTCGAGAAGAACCTACATGCTTTCTCAACACCAGTCCATCACATCCGTTTCTCAGGGCAGGAGAACCACACCCTCCCTAGGTGGCTTTGTGCTGTGAGGTCCCTGCCTTGCAGGTGATGTTAAGATTTCTGGGACACCACTGGTGCCAGATCACCACAGATTTGTTTCAACTTCTTCTTGAAGAGGCCCTTGCTTAGAGATAGGCCCACCAAACCAGCACCACTCTAGAACCAGAAAAGCCTCGCTGACCGTTAGCGCTCACAGATTAACTTTAAATGTACAGGGTCGGAGTAGAGGTAAGATATGCTGTCTGACCTAGCAAGGTAAACTTCCTCAGAGGCACGGGGCGCTGAGGTGGGGGGGGGGGATCCCGGGGAGAGGTCTGGCCCGCAGAGGTTTTTGTTGGATGAGACTTCAGTGTGGGCTCCTGCCCTGTCTCCAAACACTTAATATTCTCAACCATCACTTGAATCGATGTGGCGTAGTCCTGTTCCCCAAGGAGGAGCCATGGATGAGGACAGCCACACGAACCTAGTTAATTTAAAAGTAATAGAGTGAGATTGCTCCCATTACATCTATCGAACTGGCCCCCCAGTGGCTGGCTGCACTGGCAGCCAAGGCTACGGCAGGGACTCACATGGAAAACCATCAGCGCCACGGCTTACATTTTATTTATATTTTAATCATGCCTAGTTTTGTTCTGCTACTGTCGATATTTTCAAACTTCTTTTTTTTCCCAAGTGTGCGCATGCGCATGCTGACAGCCTACTTCGTCCCTTTCTGGCGTCTCTTCACTCCTTGTTATCCCGCAGAGCAGCTGCTGAGAATCTCAATGGACATACACCTTGAAGGAAGAGTAACTGACAGGTGAGAAGACCACAAAAGAGTCAGGTCTGAAAGTCAGGCTGACAGCACAATCAACACAGGGCAACGGCTGCTTTCCTTAAAGACCCTCCCAGGGCGTGGCATGGTGATGCACACCTTTAATCCCAGCACTGGGAAGGCAGAGGCAGGAAAACAAAACAAAATAATAAAAACACCCCAGAGGGGCTGGGTTACACTACCATCTATTATTAATTTTTTTTAAAATCACTTTGTACCCTTAGCTTGCCTGTATGACATGCTTAGAGAAAGCGGTTAACTTGGGTTTCCTGTGTAAACCTCTCAGGAACATTTAAATTTGGCTGGGAACATGTCTCCATGGTTGTGTGCACTGTGTGCTCTCTGGAGGCCTTGGGTTTGATTCCCAGCACCCACATGGTAGCTCGCAGCCTCTTTAACTGTAGTTCCACGTGAGGGTGGGGTGGGGGTGGGGCTCTTCCGGCCTTCAGGGGCCCAGGGTGTCTGTGGTACACAGGCAAACATGCAGGCAAAGCACCCATACACATAGAGAATAAAAATTAAAGATGGATTTATTTTGGAGAGTTTTATTTTTTCTTTTGGAAAAACAAGAAAGGTTTTGGGAACTGCAAGATGTCTCAGCCAGAAAAGGCCCTTCACACAGGCCTGCCTCATGGGAGTTAGCCCCAGAATCCGAGGAAGGGGGTAAGGAGAGCGCTGGCTGCACAAAGTCCTTCCCCGACCTCCACACAGCCGTGATTTGCATGCCTGCAATTCACTTCATGAAGCATACACACACACTTGCACTCACACATGTGCTTACACACACACACACACACACACACATACACACACACACATATACACACGCATTCACACATACATACATGCTCATACACACACGCTCACATACACACACATGTACATGATCACACACTAATAATTAACTTTTTAAAAAGAGCAGTAATGACTTGTGGCTCACACACTAAGTGGTCTCTGAATAGACCATTAACTCATATAGTCATATCCTTATGAAAATCATGCCCTAACTAGGGTTTCTGGACAATCTAGAAGAGTTGCTAAGTGACTGGAGAGATGCCTCAGGAGATAAAGCACACACTGGTCTTGCAAAGGACCTGGGTTCAAATCCCATCACCCACATCAAGTGACTTACAATTGTCCCTGTGACTCCAATTTCAAAGATCTGAAATTTGGTTAAAGACATATAGATACACAGGGAAGACAGACACAAAGAAGGAAGGAAGGAAGGAAGGAAGGAAGGAAGGAAGGAAGGAAGGAAGGAAGGAAACTAACTAATATCTTTCTTCTGTGTGTATACACTTGAGGCTGTGAGTGAAGTCCAGAGGTAAAAAGGGGTCAAAGCCTTCCGCAGACAGGACACAGGAAAGGACACTCCCAGATGTCACTGTGTGGGAGAGCAGGCAGCTGCCAGGACTCACAAACCACAGCGTCATGGTGCATCCTCACCGGCATGTCACAGACAAACTGAACAACCTTTGTGAGATTAAAACAAGATGAACTCATTACATCTCGATCTCAGAAGTAGGCCAGTCATTCAACCATTTCAATATTGTTGTGAGGGAGCGATTTCACAGACAAAGCCTGTGCAGTTTGCTCTCCGATTCCTCTTAACATGAATAGTTTTGCCTGACAACACCATTTGTACCAGCTGAAAACTCTACTAAGTCTCTTACACATGAGGAGGTGTCATGATTTTTCACTGATCTGAAATTAAAATTTCCAACCAGAAAAAATATATTTAGATCCAAGGCTCCGTGTCACTCGTGAAAACTTGTCATTTAAATCACGTTAGGCGTTGAATGAGATATAGGTGAAATTTAACTTTCACTGCAGTTTAGTTTTGATCACAGAAAAATTTATAATCTAGGAGTAAATCTTGCTGTCAGGGACAACATCCTCACTAAATCAGATTTGTGGCTTTCCTCCTTCCTCTGATACTTTTGTAAAAACTGGAATGCTCTACACTAAAACCCACTTGTTTCCTTCTTCCCTGACCACAAAGGTTTTGTTGTGATTACCAGTTCAGTACTAGGCACTTCCAGGAGTTGTCTATAATTCTATACCATGTAATCGGGCTTGCTCAACCAAGTGGTGTGTTGGATATGTTTATTAATATGTCCTTTGGTGTCTGTGAGCACAGATTTCTCCTCTTCCTTCTCCTCTTCTTCTTCCTTTTAAAAGGTTTGTTTATTTATTTATACATATGAGTTCACTGTCACTGTCGTCAGACATACCAGAAGAGGGAATCAGATCCCATTATAGGTGGCCATGAGCCACCATGTGGTTGCTGGGAATTGAACTCAGGACCTCTGGAAGAGCAGTCAGTGCTCTAACCACTGAGCCACCTCCCCAGCCCCACAATTCCTTCTTAAATGGCTATTCCATCTCACGGTTCTTGGCAGATTCTTATGTCCCCTGAGTATCACAGTTCACTGGAAATCAGGAAACACCAGTGGAGTAGTACACAGAGAAACTCACTCCCCAAAACCTCAGGCATTTCTATTTTATTCCAGTTCTGATGAATTTATGAACGGCAGCTCCAATGGAACTACTGATTTCTCAGACATTCCCAAATGCATGCACCGTGGATGTAAAAAGCAGAATCCAGCCGGATACGGTGGTGCACGCCTTTATTCCTAGCACTCAGGAGCAGAGGAAGGCAGGTCTCTGTGAGTTTGAGGCCAGCTTGGTCTACAGAGGCTGTTTCAGGGTAGCCAAGGCTACATAGTAAGACTCTGAGGGTAGAGAGGGAGAGAGGGTGTGGGTTGGGAGGAGATAGAGTGGGGGAGGGGAGCCTTCCCTCCCTGAGCTAAGTTCGCGATACAGCACCACCTTGTACACAGCTGACGACGCAAGGCCTTGCCAGCTTCTCTCCCCACCCCCAACTCACGCATTTCCCCCCGCTAGTCAACACCAGGACTCACCAACTTCATTACTAATGCCTTCCCTGGCCCTGTCTCCAGTCAGGCGGAGATACACAAGCATCAGCACTTAGCTGTGCCCCGCCCCCTAGCCTCCTCCCAAGGTCACTTAGTCCAGGCTGTGGCCTCCTCAATCCCTTCCACTGTCTACACTGCTACCTCAGTTATCTTCCAAAGAGATAGATCTAAGCATGCCGGTTCCCACCTCAGGATACTGGAAAGGATTCTTGTTCCCCTTGTAAAATTCTAAGCTTATCAGTGTCGTGACCTTGTCTGTCCTTCTGGTCCTCTCTCTGGCGAGGTCAGTCTGACAGCGCCCTATTACCCATCCGGTGAGTTCTTTACTCTTCACATTGGCGAGAGTCTCCCTTAACCTCCACCCAGTGTTTCCTGAGCTCTTTCCTCAAGCTTTGCTATCAGACCCTTCTGGACAGACACACGTCTGTCTTTCAGTGCTTGAAGGAACTCCTTGGAAGTGTTCCCCAAAGTTTCCATGCAAGGCAGGCTTGTCAAGTCACTGGCTGGCACACAGACTAGGACATCGTAGTCCTCAATCCCTATGTGGTAACTAGATGCTGTAGCAGGGGCTGGGTCATCTACAGTTCCTGTCCATTCTGGAGGCGTATCTGCCATCCTTCCAAATGAAGTCAAGGGCAAGTCCTCCTCTTGTCCTGGTTTTCCACAACCAATCCCTTAATTGAGACTCACATCGTATCCTCAGACTTCCCTGCCACCCAGGTCTTCATTTGCTCACTGAGAGTGCTTCCCCCCACCCCCACCCCCAGCATGATTTATGAGTCTTCTTCCACTCCAAGGACCCCGCCTCCTCAACCGTCCCTTGCTGGTCAACTGATTGATCAATGGTGACATTTCCAGTAAAAGCCTGAGTCCCTTTACCCGTAATTAAGAAGCATGCACAAGCTGACTAATACCTATTTAACCACAAAGTCTCCCATAAATCCCAGGCTGGAACTTATACTTTTTAGAAATGTTCTATCATCTATTAAAAATACTAATTAGTCCTATGTATATACTGTCTACTTCCTTGTGTCTGAAAACTTACTTAAAGCAATATTTCAATTACACAATTGTGAGAAATTTGATGGGCTGACTTTATATACACCAGATAGATGCCAGCATCAGAAAGGATGCCCCAGATACCCAAGACTTCACGCAGGTCTTGTTTCCTCGGGAATCTGCCATTACAACTCTTTTTAAAAATGCAGAAGATAGAAGATTAAAAACACAGTGAAAATGTTTTCATCATTGGAAAATTGTATGTATATATAAGCTATATCTGCATAAACATACAGGCTTACGCTTGGATATACGGCGTTTCACTAAAAGCCTCATGCAATTTAAAACGTGAGTAACTCAGGACGTTCGAATGATAGTGGCAAATTGTAAACAATATATTTATTCGTCAAACCCATCTCCTTTAATAGAACACGGGGATGATCATGAAAGCAATTTATGAAGTCATTCAACCACAGCCAGAAAATGCGAGTTGGAAAATTATGCTGGACAATGCCTGGTGACAGGTGGAAAGTAGCCAGACAATAAGAAACACCAACGTTATTTCAGGAATGATAGTCTTGTATGGATCCATAATTCACATTTTATCATCACTTGTGATACAAAGATCAGCGTAAATGCAAGGTCTCAGGAAGAAGACCTGAGCTCACTGGACGAGAGGAGCAGCCTGCCAGTATGTGTGTTTGGCTCCCTTCCTCCCCCACATCCCAGCACTGTCAGAACGGAAGCTGCTGGCTGTGATCAGGGGAGGCCTGAAGGTCACCCATGGACTCGTCCACTTGCCTTGCATCTTGATTTATGTGTTTTTAAAATGTGGACAGCATCCAGATGGTAAGTTTTCCAATGGAGAGAGATAAATTAATAAATAAGTAACCCAAGCATCTCGTCAGAGGACATGCTGATAGGTTGACTTGTTCATAAATAACATCCAGTGTCTTAGTCATTTTTAAGGGCACACTAGGAATATGCAATTGAGGATGAAACTCCTGGTTACCTTTTAATAATTAGTGTCTTTAAAAACCAATATACATGGGGTTGGGGGTTTAGCTCAGAGGTAGGGCACTTGCCTGGCAAGCACAAGGCCCTGGGTTTGGTCCTCAGCCCTGAAAAACCAACCAACCAAAAGCCAACATACACCTTTCATTCAGAGGCACACTGGTGAGAAGGAGATGGACGGTCTATCTGAAGGGATGTCTGCGCTGGCTTTATGCAGTTCACAGCCCAGAGATTCACAAGAAGCTCTGTAGTCTCTCTGAGATTGGTGTTGACCCTGTGTGGCTGTGGTCTATCAAAAGCTACCATGAAAAAGTCTCCTTGGATGTTCGAGGGGATATGTTAGGAGTCTTTCCTGTTTCTTCCCTTCTGGTACCATGCATGCAGGTATAAGCTTGTGACAGCCATCTTTGTTCTATGCTCTATGGACCAGGCACCACTACACTGAGGACAGATGGGGCCTTTGGTATTGACTATAAGGACCTGACTGTGAACATCAGAATACCCAGCTCCTGATGGGTATTCTTGGGACGGACTGGACACCTGACCTATTAAGAGCAGAGGAAGAGGCCATGAAGACACTGCTGCCATTAAGCCAGGCTGCAATCTAGCTTGCTTCTGTCCCACATTTGGATCCATGCTGCATAAGACATTTCAGTGTCTTTGTAACCAAGTTGTTGATTTCGAAGCTGACCTAAGCTAGTACTCGTCTTTGTCTTCAGAGTAGAAGTAGCATCAAAGCCAGCAGTATTTTGCCTTCTGACCGTGACCTAAAATTTCTCTGGATGTACAATATACAACATGCCTAACGTGGTAGTGAGGCTTGAGGAGGGGTGGCAGGGATATGAAAATATCATGGCAAACTCCTGCTCCCAGTTTGATTTAAGTGATTTCCTTCTGGTTGAATTAGCAACAGGATTTAATGAAACCACAAATTTCATAATGCATTTGGTCATGCATTTCAGTTTTGTTTGGAATCAAAATCCTTCCTCTTCTAGAATGTGACAGATTAAATTATTAAAAATGTATGGGCAGTAATTAGTATACAGATGCCAGGAACACAAGAATATTTCCCCGTGTTATGTCTATGTCACCTCAAAAAAGATCATTTTGAAAGGGCCTTTTCAGGACAAAAAGTGCCCTACTTTCAATACAGTATTTAAAAGGCATGTTTGGCCCTAATGTACATGGGCACATATATAGGTACATGTAGTGAAGGCCAGAGACATGTGGTATTTTGTCCCACTGATCTGTGACTTATCTTGTGCGATGGTGTCAATCGGTAGCTGGAACCCACTACTTCAGCTAGGCTGACTGCCCAGCACACCCCAGGCATTCTTCTGTCCGCACCTCCCAGAGGGATTACAGGTAGGCATTGCCTTGGGTATTGTAGACTCAAACCAGATCCTCATTTTTACACAGCAAGCGCTTTAGTCCTGGGACTACCACCCCTTAAAGACTGCTTCTTTTTTCTCTTTTTTCTTTTTCTTTTTCTTTTTCTTTTTCTTTTTCTTTTTCTTTTTCTTTTCTTTTCTTTTCTTTTCTTTCTTTTCTTTCTTTTTTCTTTTAGGGTTTTTGAGACAGGGTTTCTCTGTGTAGCCCTGGCTGTCCTGGAACTCACTCTGTAGACAAGGCTGGCCTCAAACTCAGAAATCCTCCTGCCTCTGCCTCCTAAGTGCTGGGATTAAAGGCGTGCTACTGTGCCCGCTTCGGCAGCACATATACTAAAAGTGGAACGATACAGAGAAGATGAGCATGGCCGCTGTGCAAGGATGACATGCAAATTCGTGAAGCGTTCCATATTTTTACACCAGTCAGAATGGTTAAGATTAAAAACTCAAGAAACAACAGGTGCTGGCGAGGATGTGGAGAAAGAGGAACACTCCTCCACTCTTGGTGGGATTGCAAAATGGTAAAACCGCTCTGGAAATCAGTTTGGCGGTTCCTCAGAAAATTGGGCATGACACTTCCAGAGGACCCTGGCATACCGCTCCTGGGCATATACCTAGAGGATTCCCCTGCATACAATAAAGACACATGCTCCACTATGTTCATAGCAGCCTTGTTTATAATAGCCAGAAGTTGGAAGGAACCCAGATATCCCTCAAAGGAGGAAAGGATACAGAAAATGTGGTATATTTATACAATGAAATACTACTCAGCAATTAAAAATAATGAATTCTTCCAATTTGTAGGCAAATGGTTGGATCTGGAAAATATCATCCTAAGTGAGTTAACCCAATCACAAAAGAATACACAAGAAATGCAATCACTGATAAGTGGATATTAATGAGCCCAGAAGCCCTAAATTCTCAAGGCACAATTAGCAATTCAAATGATTCCCAAGAAGAAGAAAGGAGAGGACCCTGGGCCTGAAAAGATTGCATCCAGTTTTGTAGATCCAGAACAGAGAAATGGTGGTGGGGGTGGGGGGGGGGTGATTGGGGAATAGTTGGGAGGAGAGGACTTATGGGACGTATGGTGGGGGGGGGGACTGGGAAAGGGGAAAGCCTTTGGATTGTAAACAAAGAATATAGAAAATAAAAAAAAAGAATAAAAGAAAAGAAAAGAATAACTAATTTGCTATAAAAAAATCTTAAAAAAAAAAAAAAAAAGGCGTGCTACCACGGTCTGGCTTAAAGACTGTTTCTAACAGTCTTCCTTTCTACAGAGGACTCTTTCAGGAAACCTGGGCCTCACCCTCTCAGTAATTAATAGATGCTGTGATACCCAGGGACCCTAAGGAATATTTCTCAAGCCTTAAATGCAAGCTAGGCTGTCATACACAGCACATCCCCAAAGATCTGTGGAAAGACACAGTTGCCTGGAGAAGCCAACGCACCCCAGACTTCCAGCAAGCAATGCGATTGTTTACTGTAACAAGGAAAATTATTCACTGAAACACACACAAAGTGTCGTCGTTTCTTGACTCGTGGCCTTGTCTTATACACGAGCACACACATTTCCTGGATGGTCGTTTAGCATGTTCTTCCCCCCACCCCCTTCATTTTGGCTCTGGGGCACGTTTTTTTGATGGATTTGGAAAGCTGCATTCCTGAAGGAAGTTTGTGTCTTTTGCTAGACTCCCAATGAGAGTAAAATCTGATTAAGCTTGCCCACAGGTACATTTTAGTCAACAGTAGACACTTGGAAAATATGGGAGGAATGAGAGAGCACACGGCGCGCAGGCTTTCTCGTGAAGGGAGCAGGCAGTTCTGAGGCAGACTCTTGCTTCCCCTAAGACTAGGAAGTTGTGAGGTCCTGGCCCCTGGGGTGAGAGAGGTGATGGAGCTGCACACTGGCCAATGCACCGGGCAGGGGACATGTGGGAGCAAAGGGCTCTGTGGTAGAAGAAAAGCCCCTGGTAGCCTTCTATTCACAACAAAAGGAGAGAACCTCGGCTAAGGACAAAGGCCCTGGAGCTGTCAGGACCCTGAAGAAAACACTATCACCCTCAAGGTTTCCCCGAGCTGGAGTAGTCCATGGGCTAGGTCCTTTCTTACACTACTTAGCAATTTTTAAAACTAGCTGGACAGATTTTTAATTAATACGTTAACCCCCCTCCCTGATTTTCTCTATTCCATTGTCACTGGGTGGAAGACTATGAAACAAGGGGGCAGACATATTAAAAGGTCCTTCTCCTGAGTGGCTACCACGGTGCCTCCATGTAACTACTTGGGATGAATAATAGGTTGACTGAGCAGTTCTGAAGGTGGTCGAGTATCCAGTGGAAACCTGGCTCCCATCCATCCACTGGCTGTGCAGGGCACCTCGCCATGTACTGCTGGTATATTTAAGGTGTTTATATACCTACTTCTGAGATGAGGAAAGTGAGGCTTGTCAAGGTAAAGGCATGGGCCTGGGCCCCAAGGAAGAATAAAGGCTGCGATTCACACCCAGACACATGTGGGAATATAAATCGCTCACTCTGCCTGCCTATGACATACCTCGCGGCTCTAAATGAGCAGGAGGGAGGTGCCTGTGGTAACTAGCATAATTTACTGAGATGCAGGGAAGTCAAGACACATGGTCTAAGTTAAATGTCAAGGGCTGGGGAGATGGCTCGGTGCGTGGGTGCCCTTCTGCACAGGCATGAGGACTCATGCACCAGGTCCATAGCACCCATGAAGAAAGCCAGCACATGGCCCCATGCACTCCTGTGACTCCAGCACAGGCTAGCCTCATGCTCCAGGTTCACTAGGAGACCATGACACCCAATCCTCTTCTAGCCTTCATATACATGCGCATGGGGACAAGCATCCTCATACCCATGGCCACATACATGTACGTGCACATACACACACACCCACACACACCACAAACACACATAAACACACAGGCTAAGTGGAATTTTTGAAGATGATAAAGCTATTTTCAATACTTGAGAATTATTTTGAAACCCCTGTATGTATGAAAATCCGAGATTAAGCATAGCAGCACTTAATATAGTCATCGCCAAAACCCTTGTAAGTGATAAAAGCTGCTTCAGCCCGGGAAATCAATCCCATTATGGCTATTTATGCAATAGAGGTGGTAAATCTGTGAGAAATAAACTGGCCTCACTCACGCCATTGATTGCTCGGGCTTCAGACAGATGGCACTTGCAAACTTTAATGCATGGCTTGCAAAATCATTTTTCTCCTTAATAACATACCCTTTATTGAAAAAGAAATCATTTAAGCATCATGACAATAAGGAAAAACAATTTCTATTAACCTTCTCAAAAACTTGTGATTAGAAATGTATCAGTAAACTATGAGGAAGAACATAAGACTAGCCTGCCCTTCGGGGAGCCAGTGAGGAGGGAGGGCACGGAGCAACGCTGCTCTCTAAGATGGGTAAACAGTAGTAATGTCATCGTCGAGAATGCCAGCATGCTCAACCCTCCCCCATGGTTAATCTTTAATTGGACTATTTATTACAGCATTGTACAAAAGAGATTATAATTTTACATGAGCAGAAAAGACAATTTTTTGAAGCCTGGGAATTTTTAAAGACACATAGGTCTTTGTGGAAAATGTTAATAATTGAAGTCACATGAAAAGAATTCAAAGGGACAGATTCTTTTGTAAGCGAAGAAAACCTTAGGACACTACTGGGGTTCTGAATTCAACTTAAAAAACAAAACCAGTTTCTATAAAAAATAGTTTGAAGCCAGACAGTGGTGCACAACTTTAATCCCTGCACTTGAGAGGCAGGTGGATCTCTGTAAATTTGAGGTCAGCCTGGTCTACAGAGCAAGTTCTAAGATAGCCAGGGATACCTAGAGAAAGCCTGTCCTGAAAAAAAAGAAAGGAAGGAAGGAAGGAAGGAAGGAAGGAAGGAAGGAAGGAAGGAAGGAAGGAAGGGAAAGAAAGAAGGAAGGAAGGAAGGAAGAGAAAGAAAGAAGGAAGGAAGGAAGGAAGGAAGGAAGGAAGGAAGGAAGGAAGGAGTTCTGAAAACAAATTGCAGCAAACAGAGGATTCCTAGAAAACATGGAGACACAAGCAGTGTCAGGGCACCTTGTGACCTTTTGCCTAGATCGTAAGACTATTAGGCTAAATAGCAAACAAGAAGAGCACTAAGACTTTCCAGGGTCACCATAGCATGTTGGGGAGGGTGTCTGCCTGGTGTGAGCCAGGTCCTGGTTTCAATGTCTAGGGAGAGAAAGAGGGAAGAAGGGAGGGAGGAAGGGAGGAAAGGGAAGAGAGGGGACTGTGTTGCTCTATATAATGCACTCAGACCTATAATTTTTAAAAAATAAGTTGACTTCTTGGACACACGATTGGGTAATGACAGCTAAGAAACGGCATACTAAAGTCTCGAGTGCCTCATCCCACCCCTGTAGTTTCTAACTCTGACTTCCGGTCCACACAGGAAGACCTACTGGTCCATGCTTACCCTACTGCAGTAACAGATCCCTTCTAACTGGGGTCATAGCGTGGCTTTCAGACTGTGAAAAGAACTCATGCTAACACATGATAAGAAACTACTAGGGCTAGTTAACAAGCCAGATTACTACAGAAAAGGGGAGAGTCTCCCACCAGCTGCTGAACTAGACCATCTCAAGGCCAAACTCCTAACACAAAAGCTTCTGATGATCCGAACCTCCATGCTATGAATTCTATTCTGAAGTACTCATCAGAGGCACAGGTCTGAAATCTCATTTCTTCAAAACACCCTGACTGCCACAAAGGGGAGGAAACAGTGACACTAGGAGAAAAGGGCCAGAGAGAAGCAGATGGACAATCCCAACAGCTACTGAACGGGGATCAGACACCGGGAGAAGGGAAGAAAGGAAACCAAGACTCTGGCTGACTTCGCAGGGACAAGCACCTCTGTACCAGGAGCACTGAAGGTCTATACGGAGACGTCCATAGAATCCTCTTCTTGCTGGGTTTCCTCGCTGGGTGGAGCTGTGGGTTCCTGGGCTTTCCCTCAGCCATGGGTGATTTCTGCACTGTATGCTTACTGATGATGTATTTACAGCATCTGAGGTGGGGCTGAGGTTGGCAGTGTGGCTGACTAACATAATAATAGGTCCCACTCCTGCTTTGTCTGCCTTATTCGATACACGGAGCAGGTAATTTAATGATAACATGCGGTAGTACAGTTAGACTGCGGCTCTTTTTATTTTAAACTAAGTTAATTAAAATGTTATTAAATAATGAATTCATTTTCGAATTTATTTATTCCATTATTTTAATACAGAGACAGGAAGATAGATGCCAGCCCAGGGGAAAAGAAAAAGGACTGAGATAAATACTGTATCACCAAGAAATTAGTTACGTATTTCGTTAGGGGGAAATAATAGTTTTGTTTTTGGTGGAGGTGACAGTCCCACAAAAAAGCCTCTTACAGCACATACACAAAATGACCCTGAGACACAAGCTTCAGTAGGTTTGTTATCCTAAGCCGCTGTTAGGTGAGTTTCAGACCCCAAAGGCATAGAGCTGCAGCTCTTAGCAAATCGATTTCCTAATCCACCCAGGACTCTATCAATTCTGAAGTCAATCTTTCCACCTATCACCAAAAACCAGGGTTCCAGACCCATGCATAAGAACATTAGAGGTGTCAAATAAGTTGAAGTTCCTATTCAAATCCCTGTTCCCTGCCAGTTCTGATTGCAACGTTCGCCATTTGTGCCATAATCTACTTACACTGAACAAAGCCTGCTGGGTAAAGCCTGCTGAACTTCCCACCCTTTCCTGAGTCAATAGGCACAAGCATTGATTCTGCTCTTCAGTTATGACAGGAGGAAGTGGCCATTCATGTAGGTGCTGGTGTCTGGTGCCCTCGCTGAAAGACATTTACCTGTTATTATCTTCTAGGTCTGCTAAATCTGCGATGGAAGATCCTAATGTGCTCAACTGATAAGAGTAAGAGCAGGGCTCGCTCCCTTAGCTTAAAAAAAGTTACAATGTGTCAACTAAGAACCCATGGCTCCGTATTTGGCATAGAGGTCCCAGAAATAAAAAGATACAAGTGCTCCCTGCACACAGGATGCTGGACAGACAGACAGATACACACACACACACACACACACACACACACACACATACACACACACAGAGAGAGAGAGAGAGAGAGAGAGAGAGAGAGAGAGAGAGAGAGAGAGAGAGAGAGAGAGTTAAGCATGGAAGCTTATGCTAGGAAGTTTTTGTTCATTTGCTGTGTTTGGAGACAGGCTCTCATTGTGTAAGGCCTGGCCGGCCTAGACCTGCTATGTAAGCCAGGGTGGCCAACACAACAAATGTAGAAAATGTGCCGTCCACCTAACGTTGCACCTTGGCTTTTCCAACACAAGTCTTTGGACACCCTGACTAAGGCTGGCTTATATCCCTGCACACCACAAGCACCACCAGTGGGGAATACTGTCCCTTTTACCTTCACAACACATGTGTGCCTGGCTCCAGACCACCAATGCTAAACCCAGATATACGATCTACTTAGCTGGGTGCTGTTAACAGAGACCGGGGGGAGAGAGCCAAAGTGACAACCAAAGACGGAGAGCCAAAATAAATCCTGTGGCACCCACATCACAGGAGCGGAAACAGCAACATTCACACATGGCCTGTTATGTGACACTTCACAATGCACTGTAATAATTCCCATAAAAACTCCCATCAGATAAGCCATTAGCGCTGGATGTCAGCTCCCAGAGGGGAAAGACGTTAAGGAGTTGTCCAGACTCACACTCTCGCGAAGCAGCAGTGCCGGCCCACATCCACACGGCAACCCGCCGGCTCCACACTTATCTGTTGGCAGTAAACACTGGGAGAACCCCAGACGCTGTACTGGGCCCTGCCTGCTCTGTGACCCCAGTAAAAGACTCTGTCTTGAGTGAAGGGGCTTAGAAAACTATGTTTTAAAATTATATGCTTTCAAGAAAAACATACTCCCTTTAATTCACATGTTGGGTATGGCTTTAGTAATAAAAGATCACAAAGGGTTTGAAACTTTTATGTTCTCACATGGCCACTTTTCTACTGTTTGTGACTACGAAAGACGGTCTCAGAATGACAGCTCAGGAAGTGCTCAGACTCTCTGGAAGTCCTAAGGCCGGTTCTGAGCAGACTCATGTTGGCATGCCTGGTCTCTCTCACATCACTGAAGCAAACATGTCTCAGCCTCAGCCAAGCACTCTGGATCAATGGAAGAAGACCCTAAAGGCAGACTATTGGCTTCCTTAACTGGTTTGAATCAGATCTACTTTAGGCTCTATGGAGATTTCCATCAGAATGACCTCTCTCTGCTCAGGAAATAGCAGATGGTAATTAATAGTTACTTTAGTAGAATTTTAAAAAAAAATAAACGATAATTAAATAACATACATACACTGCTCTTAGTCAAAGCTCAACTGTCATTACGCCAGGTGCTTTTAGCATTCATTGTTTGTTTGAGACAGAGTCAGACTCTGTAGCTCTAGTTGTCCTGGAAACATGGCTCTATAGCCTGAGAGTGAACTCCTGGCCCTGCTTGGCCTCTCGAATGTTTGATAGTACAATGATGAACCACCATGTCTAGGTACTGTTTTAATTTACAAAACTTGTGCTTGTGGAATATACCGTGGTATTCTGGCATATGGGCATCACTGTGGAATGACAACGAGGTAATTCACATAACTACCAGCTTCTCTTCTCATTGTTCATGGTGAACATTTTAAAATGTACACGCCAAAGGCTTTGAGTGTGGCTGGGGTAGAGCCTAAGCAATAACTGGTCACTTATAACTCTCCACCCTCCCAAACCAAAACTGCAACAAAATAAAACAAACAAATAACAACAATAAATAAGCAAAACCAACAAGGCAGCTAGCAAAAACCCAATCTACTTTCTCAAAATTTTCAGTTACTATGAACTAGAGCTACTGGGCTCTACACCAGACTTAACTTTCTGTTCTGTTACCTTGTGACACCTGATCCTTGTCTCCAGAGGGACTGGGCTCAGGACTAGAACATGCACAGTCCTGGGTACTGCACGACAAGCTGGAACCAGATTCCTCCATATGAAATGCTTTTGCAGGACCTCTTCCCACTACTGCTGCTGGTTTTGTTTGCTGTGTGCTATCGCGATAATAACACTCTGATGGAAAACTTGTGATGGAAAGGGCTTCTTTATTTTTTTAAAATCTTACAGGTTACAGTCCATCCTCGAGGGGTGTCAAGGCAGGAACTTGAAGCAGAAATCATGGAAAAATGCTACCGAGTGGCATACTTCCAGACTCACACTTAGCTCTACTGTTTTTAGGCAGCCCAGACCTACCTACCTAGGGATGGTACCGCCCACAGTGGGCAGTGCTCTCCTATGTCAATTAGCAATCAAGAAAATGCCCCACAGACATCACATGGGCTGGAGAGATGGCTCAGCAGTTAAGAGCACTGACTGCTCTTCCGAAGGTCCTGAGTTCAAATCCCAGCAACCACATGGTGGGTCGCAACCATCCGTAAAGAGATCTGATTCCCTCTGCTGGTGCATCTGAAGACAGCAACAGTGTACTTAGATATAAAAATAAATAAATCTTATGTCTAAGACAAAGTTGTTTTGTTTTAAGAGAATCCCTTTAAATCTGTTAAGATGTCCAGTACAGTCTATCCTGATAATTAGCTCAGGAGATGAGGCAAGCTCTCATGTTATCAGAAATAAAGCACTGGCATCTACTGAGCTAACAGCTGCTCTCCGCAGTCTAGATCCTCACTCTAACACCCTGTAGCTACAGTCTTAGTTTTGGTCCTTTCAGATTGGCTTTTGAGTGAGGAGAGATATCTCAGCTCAAATGTTGGACGTTACAGTACTTTTGCGATTCACTTAAATAATTCAGGAACTGGCCTGCTGAAAAGAAAGAGGCGTGGGTTCCACAGTCTACCAATCTTTTTATCATGTGAATCCAGCCCCTACTCTTATGGTGACACTGGAGCAACCTCTGGAAATTGTGTCCCAAGCACAGTGAAGAGGAACGGCATGCCCATGGAGGTCCAGGAAAAACCCAACACTAGAGCTTTCCTCTTCATTTTTCAGTCATGAGAAATGGGTGGGGTGTGTTAACTCACAGCGCCTTAGCTAATCGCAAAGGCCAACTTGATGAATCTAGAATCCGGGACCTTTAGTCGTGGCTATGTTGATTGGGATGGGAAGGCCTGCTCCCTGTGGGCAGCACTGCTCCCAGTCTGGGATGCTGGGCCCTACAAGGAAAGGGAGCAAGCACAGGCGTCCACTGCCCTCCGCTTTCTGACCACCCTTCCTGGCTCCTGCTGCCTGTCCTCCTTGTGACCATGAACTGTGCTTAAGAACTGTGATCTCCAATAAGCCATGTGTCCCCAAGTTGCTTTTGTCAGAGGACATTTTATCATGGCAACAGGAAAGGTAACCAGGACACTCAGATTTTACATTTTTTTCTTTCCTGCTTCTTTCTTTCTTTCTTTCTTTTTTTTTTTTTTTCTGAGACAGGGTTTCTCTGTGTAGCCCTGGCTGTTCTGGAACTCACTCTGTGGACCAGGCTGGCTTCGAACTCAGAAATCTGCCTGCCTCTGCCTCCCAAGAGCTGGGATTACAGGCATGCGCCACCACCGCCCGGCTCTTCTTGATCATTTTGAGGAAGATGTCTTACGGTTACTATTCTGGTAATGAAACACCATGACCGACTTGCTCTTATAGTTCCGTATCACAGTTCATCTCTGAAGGAAGCCAGGACAGGAACTCAAGCAGGGCAGGGACCTGGAGGCAGGAACGGATGTCATAGAGGAATGCTGCTTACTGGCTTGCTCTCCCTGGCTGGCTCAGCCTACTGTCTTATAGAACCCAGAACCACCAGGGGTAGGACCACCCACCATAGGCTGGGCCCTCCCCCACCAATCACCAACGCGGAAAATGCCCTCTAGGCTTGCCTGCCTACAGTCTGACCTTGTGGAGGGGAGGCGTTTGGAACTCCCTAACCCTCCTGCCCTTGCCGAGCAAGTGCATGAATGACCCACAGCCCCCTCAAGTGTCAATTACGAGATAAACTACGCTTGCTTCCTTTCGGTGTAAATTCTGAGTACTATGAACTTTCCTTCTATTGGGCTTTGCAAGCTTAGCGCTTACATGGATTGTAGGTTTTGGTGATCTGACATGCCCAAGGGCTTTGTACCAGGCCTGATGCCAAGTGAAACCATAGGAAGAAGACATAGACTGTAAGCACCTGGGCGGAGCCAGGCAGAGGGAACTGAAGCTTTCTGACCCTTCCAGTCAGGGCACCTTCAAAGACGAGCAGGGTGCCATTCTCCTGGCTTGTGCTTCAGTTCCCGAAAGAAATGGCTAATCTCAATCTAAAATTCCCGCAGGCACACACACACTCTAATTCCACGACAGTAATTGCTCATGTACATATTAATAGCTCTCAAAAATCTGGACCTCACCGACTAATTGGAACAATCTGTCTTGATGCCTGGATGTGATGGCGGTTAATGGAAGAGCCACGCTCTGGAAGAACAGGTTTCAGAAAGAGCATTTCCTGGGCTACAGGACTCGCGCCCGCCCCCCACCTCACAGCAGGAGGCAAGTGGATGAATGTGTTTACTAGGGAATAACTAATTTATGTGGGGCTTTCTCATCCTTCATATAAGAGGCAGGTTGGAGGGAGGATTTGCTTCTTTAAACATCTTTTAAATGAATGAATTAAAAGTTTCCACTCTCAGGAATTAGAGTCTCGCTTTGCAAACCAGGGAGCCTACAAGCAGAGGCTACGATAAGAAAATGTCGCTTTCTTAGCAGGCACTATTGCTTATCCTGCTATGGGATTGTGTTCCTTAGCTGGTACCACGATGCAGAAGCCCACAGACAGACCTCTTTGCCCCCAAGATGTACATGCAGCCAGTGCAGACATTGGAGTTAATAAACAAGTAAACAAATCAATAAGTAATTTTACAAAGTGATGGGTACGTCGAAGGAAGAGTGCAACAGGAAAGAAGGTGACAGGGCCAAGCGGAGGGGACACGCGGTGCTCTGAGTGGCAGGGAGGCCGGCCGCGAGCTGCAGGGCCTGCAGAGAACGCACACTGACCGAAGCAGAGCGGGGAGACACTGCGATGGGAAACGGGGGACAGGAGTCTGGAGAATTTGGAACGTAAGGAGAGATTTTTGGATTTATTTACGGTATAGCTAGAAACTAACAATGGAAGGTTTGAAAGCAAAAGAGACAATGTGGTGCAGTTCGAGGTCAGGGAAAACACTTCACCGAGGAAACACTCCTGTGGGCACTTTAAAGCTCGAGTTCCAGCCCTAGAGCTGAAGTAAAAAGCTAGCCAGACAACCCACTGTAACTGACAGGCAGAAAGAGACCTTGTTGGAAAAAAAAAATGAAGATGTTGGCTAGAAGTGGTGCTGCATGCCTTTAATCTAATACTGGGGAAGCAGAGGTAGGAGGATCACTACCTATGAGGTTGGTCTAACTTAGTGAATTCCAGGCCAGCTGTGCTACATAATAAGACTGTCTCAAAAATTAAAACAACAAAACAAGGCTCATCTACAGGATCAACATGCAACTGTACATACATGTACACACAGAGGCATACCACATGTAACTACATACGTGCACACACAGGCATACCATATATAACTGTGCATATGAGCACACACACAGGCATACCATATATAATTGTGCATATGAGCACACACATAGGCATACCACAGGTAAGTGTGCATATGTGCACACATAGGCACAGCTGCCTACAAGAAAGAAAGAATGAAATAAATCAAATAAATCTTTATGAAAAGGAACAGATGGACTGAAGGTGAGACAGTTCATATGAGGAGGAACCCAAACGACAAGGACTCGAACTCAGGTTTTCCCTTAGGACGGACGATGTGATAATGGGTCCCCTTCTAATAGACCACTGTAGGCAGAGCGTGTCTGCGCTACATCCAAGATGCCAAACCCGCTGGCTTCTCCCACCAGCTTCCCAAGGGCAGAGTTGGGGCTGCCTGCACAGCGCAGATATTATGGCCACCATGGAAAGGACTACACTGCACACCCAGAGCTGCCCAAGGAACAGACAGGCGTGCAGCATGCTTGACAATGAATGCCTCTCGCTGTCATACCCTCACTGGACTAAAATGTCTGAGGCAACCCACCTTACGTTGGGTGTTGAAAAGATGCTTCAGAACGAGCCGTGTCCAGCTCCACGTACTGCAAGTCTATCAACTCGGATCTGCACTGAGAATGGAACTTCTTTTATTAATGCTAGGTTTAACAGCCATTTCTCGGTGCTGCGCTGTTCTCTACCATATAACATTTATTATGTAATGAACACTGGAATGTGAATACTATATCATCAGACATTTAAAGATTTTTTTCTCTTAAAAGACCTAATGGCTATATTGGGTAGTTATTCATGATTTTCTCCTTAAAATTTTCCTATTAAAAAAATATCAAGAAATACAAACTTTATCACCCAAGTGAACGTTGCTATCCTGCCTCCCTGGATGTAGGTGTATTTGCCTCTCAACAAGTCAGAACTGGCTACTTCCCTGACCCCACCTCTGCTCCAAGCAGTAATCTCCCCGGAAGCAGAAACCTCAGCTTCTCACCAAGCTCAGGGCATCCAGGTCTCACTTTCCGGTGCAGCCAGGAATTCCTAAACCGTTACTGCTTCTCTGAGGAGAGAAGCCACACACCAACAGCTTTGCATCTCACCTGTGCTACAAGGCCAGAGGTTGGTTCGCTTGGGAAGATGACTGTTTCCTGAGTCATGGACCTTTTCTCCTCTGTTCCAAGGATGCAAAACTCCAAGCTATACCACAAATATTCCAGGCACATTACCACCTTAGGATCTAGTGAAGTAAAATTCCCAAGATAGGACTCTCTCCCATAAGAGATGGGGAAACCTCCAAATGAACCAGTGTCTAGAGACTGGAGAGGAACACAACGCACTCACCCAAACCTTCCACACAGAGAATGGGAGATCCTGTCTGAAGGACCCAGAAGGTTCTCCTCCCCATACCACAGAATATGCGAATACTCAGGGTCCTACGGGTCTGATTCAGGTGGTCCTCAGTTAAATGGTTAAAGGAAAGCCAATCAGGTTTCTGTACTGGATGACTGTACACACGGCCCATATTTGCTAGTTACCAAACTATTAAGAGAAGGATACATTTTGCAGGGTTTTGTAAATATAGTAGATTAAAGCTCACTTTTTATAATAAAGATTTAAGACAAGGATGCGGGGCATATACACAAGGTGTGTTTCCCACCCAGTTATGATATTTTAACCCACAGGAATCCTGTTGATATTTGAAACAAGAAGTGATAGAGAAACAGTGTTTCAGAGGCAAATTCAATGGGAGAAACAAACAC
Source organism: Apodemus agrarius (assembly GCA_964023405.1). Lineage (NCBI taxonomy): Eukaryota > Metazoa > Chordata > Mammalia > Rodentia > Muridae > Apodemus > Apodemus agrarius. The sequence goes on along the minus strand of OZ030013.1, from coordinate 109,724,705 downwards.
ACTGGACTGGGGATTGGGAATTTTGTTGATCCCAAGTTACTGTGATCTTGGAATGCTAAATACTGACAGAAAACTAAGAAATGTATCTGGAAGACTGGCTGTTCTACAGTAAAGCTGGCAGGCTTTAGTGGAGAGTCAGACGTGAGAGGTGTATCTGAATGGTAAAAAGCTGAGGTTTAGAAGTTATTGTCCACATAGTAATCTAAGTTTTAATATTCTATCATTTAAGAAATGATCAGCAACTCAAGAGAGGACTTTTTTTTTTAAACATAACATTGAGTTTTGCTGAATTTGCCTAGGTAGTGCACATAGATCCTCATAGATGTTTCCAGAACACAATCTTCTCTGAACACAGTGCCAGGCATACAATCCAGTTTGGAAGCCTCCAGAATGTCTTTCCTGTTCCATTCAGGGGTGCTGTGAATTTCTCTGCCAGGGATTTAAAGGAACAAGAGCAAATAGACTTTCTTTCAAACTTGACTTCTTTCTATTCCTTATAAATCTTTCTGACTGTCCCTTCTGAAAGGCAGTGGCACTAAAGAAGCAGCTAAAGGCTTTAGATTTAAGGTAGCTTGAAACCTTTCTGCTCAAGTTTTGACAGGACACAATAAAAAGGCGGTGTTGGGGGTGAGAGCCACAAGCCAGTAAATCCTCTGGACTAGAACTCACAATACATGCGACCAGGTCACCTGAGGTCTCCACCTTCGGAGCACAGAGGTCTCCCCAGCCAGCTTTATTTGAGTTCTTCGGGTTGGAAAGGGATTCTGAAAATAGGGCTCAGAGTTCTGGTAATAAATGTAACAAAGGAGAGAAAAACCAGAAAGCTTATGAAGAAATAAATCCTGTGATACATGCAGCTGAAGTATCTGTAATAAAAGCTGTCTACCCCAAATGAAACAGAACTATAAAAGAAAAAAAAAAAACTATTGGTGTTTTAACATACTTTATTGTGCAGAGTTGAGAGTGAGTACATGAGGTCTGAGACAACGCTAAACGGTGACTATAGTGAAACAGACTAACTTATCGGACACATGACGCAGATACCAACTTGTGGTCACAGCAGCTGGAGCACAGCCCTTCAGGAGACATTCCCCGGCGACCTCGAGTTGTCGGGTTGTGAGCTAGATCCTTCGGTTCTTCATCCTGCACCATCAGTTATTTACTTTGACCTCTCTTGTTCTTATTAGAGGAGCAAACATGACCGAATCCCGTCCTGAATAACTTCCGTTAGCTTCCCGCTAGCTCATTACCTAACTCCATTCCTCTGGGCCAGAGCCCGTAGGCCTCCGTGTTTCTACACCGAAGGCCTAACTTGTATGTGGCTGGCGAGCATGTGAGATGGGAATGTGGTGTGTCCAGACAGAACTGGGCTGTCATATGAACTGGCCAGTGAGATGGCTCTGTAGGTGACAAACCTTGCTGCCAAGCCTGGGGAGGCTGAGTGTGAGCCCAGGAACCCACGTGGAGGAAGGAGCAAACTCGAGTTGTCCTCGGACCTCTATGCACACGCTCTGGCAGTGTGCCCCTGCCCCAAGAAATTTAATAAGAAAAACTGAGCTTTAAAGATTTACTATTAAAAACAGAGTGCAAGAGATCTCAGCCGTAACTTTTTTATAGTTGGTTTTATGTTGGAATAATATTAGGGTAAATATAACTGATTATTAAAATCAATAAAATTGTAGTAGCTTTTATGATAAATAATAATAAAACAATCTGTATTTGGTATAAATCAAACCACCTGTTTCTCCTTATCTCTTTTAGTGTAGGTTATAAAAACTCAGAAGAGCACTGTGTGGGTCCTGGGACACTGGCTCGAAGCTGGTGCAGTTTTCATGGGTTAGACAGAAGTGGTCAGCCTAGGTACACACTATGACATTCTCCACAGACACTGTACCATTTATACGGTCTCTCTGGCTCATCTGCGAGCATTAAACGCCCCTCTGATAGTTTCTTTCCTATTATATTATAGATAAGGATCTAGCAGTATTTCCTAGATGGCTTTAAAAACTGCCCAAAGCAATGTCAAAAAAGAAAGAAAGAAAGAAAGAAAGAAAGAAAGAAAGAAAGAAAGAAAGAAAGAAAGAAAGAAAAAGAAAACAAGATAAGATAAGCAAGGCAAAGCAAAGCAAAGCAACCACAAATCAAATCCAAACAAGCATGGCCTACGTTTCTCAGACTCCTGAGCTGAGGCACTAGAGCAGCAGGTCTCAGCCTGTGGGGGTAGGGTAGCCTATCAGATATCCTTCACATCAGATAGTTAAATTGTGATTCACTACAGTACCAATTTTCTAGTATGAAGTAGCAAGGAAAATAATTTCGTGGTTGGGGGTCACCGTATTAAGGGTCACAGCGTTGGGAAGGCTGACAACCACTGCTCTTGAGGAACCACATGGGTCCCACCTCTCGCTGTTGCCTGAGTTCAGGCATTCTGAGATTAAGATGGGCATGGAACTAGAGCCTCCCTACAGCCCGATGTGAAGTCAGATGAAGAAATACCTGGAAATGCCTCAGCCACACAGTATCCACTACATTTGTCTACAACATGATTTCTCCACACCCATCGCGCCTACACTCCTGGTCTTCTCCATGGCTATCTGAAGGTCCTGGGTCACCAGGCTTCTTCTTCAAGTACGACTGCAATTCCACCAGGTCTACTGGTCTAGTTTTCAAGTTTGTTATGTCCTTGATTAAAAGTCTCAAAATGAGTCAGCTACTAGCAGCATGGGACAACATGTGGGTGACACCCCACAGAGTAGCCCTTAGCCTAGTCCACACCTAAGGATTGCTGTTGACTCTTCCTCCCCCTCACAAAACCTCTCCAACAACCCACCTCAGTGCATCCACTGAGCAGACTCCCATATATGACCGACAAAGGATAGCTCAGCCCAGGAGAACACTGGACTTTAAAATAGACTCTGTTTTAACAAAGTCAACATCTAAGGTTCAGAGAAATCCACGGACATTTGACAGGCACCACTTCAGAGCGAATAACCAGTGCACATCAGGAAAGCACAGAACTAGCCCTACAGTGCCCTCAACATCCGACAGATAGGCAAGCATGACAATGGGCTCTGTAAAGAAAGTTCCTTCCAGAAGGACAGTAAGGACTTCATTGTACACAGAACACTGGGGAGGGGGAGTGAGAGACAGCATTATATTTAAGAGAACATGTCTCAGTACCCCTTAAGGGGTATTCTCTCTGGTGACAAATCAAGATGCTACCAAGTTCATAAGGACCTTAAACCTCAATATCAGTCTTGAATAAGTGAAGGTGCCAGTGTCATTTGCAAGAGGACAGAAATGTCAAAAAACTCCTTGTGTCCTCTGAGGACATTTGGACAGGATGCCATTTGAACTGTCAAGCAGAAGAGGAGAAATATCTAAACCAGCATTTCCAAAAGGAATGGAAATACTGCCTTATAAATAAAGGAAAGGGGTAATTCTCATGTAAGTTTAAAGAACTGCGGAGTTAGGAGCCAGTGAAACAGCTCCGTGGGTAAAGCCTTGGCCGCGCTCGACAATTTGAGATAAAAAACTAAGGACTCTCTTTGACTAAGAGAGAAACAAGTCCTGAAAGTTGCCTTCTGACGCCCACATGTGCTCTAAACACACACACACACACACACACACACATACACACACACACCAAATGTAAGACAAATTTTAAACATATATTGTTAAATAAAGCTGAACTGATTTCTCCTTTATTACTTATTGTTATACAAAGTGATGGCCCTCATTGTGGCATTCTCATACGTACATACACACATAAAAGAACAGTTTAATTTTTAAAGTAGAAGATGCTTCAAATCCCTTATTATGCGAGCATATGGCATAATTTTTTAGGAAGACATGCCTGTGCTTAAATGTATTCTCAGCAGAAAGGAGTGGACTTAACATTAAGACCATACCTATCAAACGGTGGAGGTCAGAGATCAGAGCAGGACAGCATGTCCAGATGCTCTGACTAATATTTGCGCTGTGAAGACACCACCATGCATGCTGTGGTGGAGAGTGTGGCACCATGGGTCAGCTGTGCTCTGGCTTGACAGACAGAAGGTGGACACGAATCTCCTGAGGCGGCACCCAGGGCTCACAGCACACACGATCTTGCTAGAGAGAGACAGAAGAACTCCAAGGCAGAAGGAAGATATGTTTCCTCAAAGGGAAGCTGATGGTCTTCCTCCTGCCTGTGAACCGATAGCCTGGGCACGGCTGGCGAAAGAGGAAGAGAAGGCAGATCCAAGGCCAAACAGAAGATGGGAGAAGGGAACACAAAAGGAAGTCAGCACAGAAGTGGCTGCATTTTGTCTCCTAGACAGTCCCTCATCTTGACCGAAAATGTTCATAGCATCCTGTCAGAAAAGGCTCAGAAGAGCACCAAAAGACATTGAATTGAGTCTTTAGACAGAAAAATGGTCAAAATGCTGGGTCAGGGCTACAGTGACCCAGGACTCTCTGTAATACAACAATGAAGCCATACACAGGATACAAGAACCACAGGAGGGTCTTGGACATATCTCCAAGAAAAAAGGAATCTTGCTACTACTTTTTTTTTTTTCAGAAACTTACTTGGTGATAAAACCTGATGTGAAGAGACACGAAGTTATTTACAGAATGTATTTTTTCCATTCAATAGCAGAGCAGCTTCCATGATGTACACACACACACACACACACACACACACACACACACAGGAGCCTTTCTATAAAAAGATTGGAGATTCTAAAACATCTGGCCTCCAGAGAGTGAGATAAGGAATCGCCGCCCTGTAGCATATGGTAATGTGTACATGAAACGTAATAAGAAGCAAGCCTCTGCTTCTTGGTACTTGCTGAGTTGCCCTAACTAGAGCTGAAGCAAACCAGCTGTGAGCCTGGCTGGGAAGGGCGCAGACAATCAATTTGGATCATTTAAGCTTATTGAAGACTTCAACTCATAAAAAGTCTGAATCAACAACTCCTGTAATCTCTTATTGTAATAAATACGATTTTAATTACCTCAGACAACAAGCACGCAATGAACCTCCACTTTAATGGAGCTCTCGGATGCTCTGTCTAGAGGGTTTCCTTTGAATTCACTCCAACTTCAATTATTAGTAGAAATGCGCCAGGATTCGATTCCTGTTTGTGTGTTAGGAGCTGTCAGTCAAGGATCAACCACAGGCCAAGGAAAGAATATGGAACCGGGAAAGGAGGAGGAGGAGAAGGTGACATTCTTAGGAGAACTGTAGAAGCACTGAAGTCCAGAGCCAAGAAACAAAGATTGAGCTCTTTCAACACCACTGTCCCTTTACCAGCATAGTTTGAACTCTGCAATGGACATCTGCACTACCTCACATAAGCAAAGTCTCCTTTGCCTAGGAAAACATGCATGGCCTTACACAATGTCACCAACCTCAGGACCTTTGCATAGTCCTGTTCTCACAGCAGGCTCAGCTTATCCCTTTATCTTTATCTCCATCACTATCTCCAAGACCCTTCATCTCTTGGCACAAGGTCCCTCTACTTCAGAGTCCATTGATAACACGTGAGAGGGCATTATGGCTCACTGATTGGTCTCCTGCAGTGTCACCTCCAGAACACAAACAGCTGGAGTCAGAGAAGTGGCTTCAAGCTCTACTTGTGTGTCACTAACACTTGTAAGGCAGAAAACCCAAAGAAGCCTTCAGTTAGCAGGGGAGCTGAGGCAGGGCAGCAGAGGATACCAAGGACAGCTCTGTCCTACAACAGGACACTGCAGTCACTCCCACTTTTCTGAATTTGATTGTACAGGAAGAGAGGAGAAGAGAAGAGAAGAGAAGAGAAGAGAAGAGAAGAGAAGAGAAGAGAAGAGAAGAGAAGAGAAGAGAAGAGAAGAGAAGAGAAGAGAAGAGAAGAGAAGAGAAGGAAGGAAGGAAGGAAGGAAGGAAGGAAGGAAGGAAGGAAGGAAAAGCAGCTGGCTTTTGAAAAGCATTGACTTTGCTTGGACTGTATAATACTTTTTACTTAACAATTAGACTGGATCCAATCTAATGTATGACCATATCTAGGATGTCAGCCAGGAAAATGGAGACAGGTCTAAACTGTGGATGCCTAAAAGGCCATATATATTTTCAAAGGATTTGCTGGGAAGTAGCAAAATCCACAAGGCTGGCTTTGTTGCAGTTTACCCCCGAGGGAGCGGGACCAGGTACGGATAAGACACATGACATTCAGCCTGCAGAGCAGAAGCCTGCCACAGTTGCTGAAATCACAGGGTTGTGCTACATGTCAAGACACAAGGCCCACTGCATATATAACAAACACAAGAGGCCACAGTTACTGCACAGGGAACAAACTTCTCAGTATTCAAAGTGTCCCCCAAGGCGAAGGGGACTTAATCCCACTAAATGCATGCTTTCTTTGCTCTGAAGGCTCACATGTGTGACACTAGTGACACCTGTGGGCTAGATGGCTTCTTGTACAGAGGGTTATTACATACACTGGTACATCACCAGCATCCTGCCCTCAACTAGAAACCAGTAGCGTACCACTCACTGCCAACGGTGACTATGGCCAAATCATCAGAAAAGATGATTGGCGTTCTCTGAGGGGTGGCAGGGAGGGGGATAGCAGGGAGGGGCTCCCCTTGGTCCTGCTACCAATCTCAGCGAAATCTTCAACAATGCCCCTTTCTAACTACAGCGGCAGGAATGGCGGTACTCTAAACAGACTCTGTGCCTTTCCTTTCCCTGTGAGACTACGGAAACAACACCCTCCCCATGCAGGAACAACGTGCTGGGAGAAGGAAGAGGCTGGAATCTGGTGCCAGCCATGGAGGAAGTATAGTTCCCAACAAGAGATTTCTCTGCTTGTGGAGGCCAGACAACCAAAGGTGTCACTGCTCAGAAACTAATGACCCTGCTTTTTTGATACAAGGGCTCCCATGGGCTTGGACCTTACCCATTAGGCTTACCCATTAGGGCTGCACAAGGATTTATATGCCACCGTCGCTGGCTTTTTCACAAGGGTGCGAGGGACCAAACCCAGGCTGCACATACTATGTCACGCGAGCCGTCTCTACAGCTCTGCAGCTCCATCGGAGCCCTGCCACGGAAAGGTATTTCCACAGCTGCCTAAGGAGGAACACTGAAGCCAGGACAGTGGTGATGGGCGGGGACGTACATGAAGGAGGACCGCTTAGCCAGGAGGCCTTCTTCCCCCTCCTTGAGCAGACACTTCTTGTCAGAACCCTGACAACGGACTTGACCAGGTCTCTTCGTTCTACTTCCCAACGGGACTACACTTTATAAAATACGTGTAATAGGCCTTTTGTGGATGAACGGCCCAACCTACCTTGTTAGGGTTGCCAGAACCCTGGCTCTGACCTTAACATTCCAATAGCACAGAGTCCCCTATCTACATGGTACATGCAAAAATCGGACTGGGCATGCAGACCAATTTTTTCCACAATAAACTGAAAACTCTTTTCGGAATATAACGTAGATACACGTTACAGCTCCAAGATACCCTGGACAAGTGGAGAGCTGAGGCACCTGCTAACACAGTGAAGAGGCCTCCGGCCAGCTCCCCAGTACCACACAATCCCTGTCACTCCTCCCAGCCTTTTCAACTGTCCCTCACCTGAAACCCCTCCCTCCCAGGGGATGGGCTTCGCTTCTGGTCCCCAACTTCTCCTCCCTATATAGTTCAGCCATGTAGGCTAAGTACCCTCCTGGTCTCTCGGCTTACTCCTGGTCTCTTGTGTACTGGCTCCCTCTCCTCTCCTTTCTCTCTCTTTGACTTCCTCTCTTGAGCTCCGACCCCTTCTCTTATGGCCCAGCTGAGTTTGCTAGCTATGTTCAGTCAGGACTCTTCCAGATGGCTCTGGCTATTTCCTCCCTCGTGTCTACATTAAACCTTCTCCTGAACCCTTACCCTGAAGCAGTCATGTCTTCATTTCTCATCCCACGTGAGAAGAAATAAGCTGACTCTGACATGCTCCAACATGATTACCAGGAAGGGCTAGTGTAAATAAGGAACTTTAGTAACGCGAGCTATCAACGCAAAGTTTCACAGACACATTTGAGACAGAAGTGAGCAACTTTCATGCGCATATTTTACAGTTAAATTGGATCCAATTGCCTTTAATCCCTGCAACTTAAGTACCTCCAAATATACCACTCAGAGCATCAACATGTTATCACAGTTGATGAAAGCAAGCTATGAGCCAGCTGGGCACGAGCAATCCGCTTCACACGGGCAGGCTTCCTCTCCAGTGCTGTTCAAAAGCAAAGAACACAAGCAACTTGACCAGACGGCAAGTCTGGGCATCACTCGTACGACGGCATATTAGTGTCTTCAATTGATGGCACTCTTCAAGCAATGGGAAAGTCAAACTGCTTTCAAAACTCACAGCCTCCAAAGAAAACACAGGTCTCAGCTGAACACAGGGTGCGCATGATGACCAGCCCTCGAGGTAGAGGGTGTGACTGCAGATGACGCACGAGCCACCGATCCTGCTACAGAGACAGTCTTCGCAAGCCAGATTAGGAGCACTGTTTTGTTCTGAATGATGGACAAGCAGGTTTCAGAGCAAAGCTGGTAGAACACAATCCAGTCCTCCAACCCGCACTGCCCATGGGAAGAAGAGGTGGGGTGGGACCAGGCGGCAAAGCCCACACTTATGAACACCATGGAACTTTGATTCTAGGAAGGATGTTTGCCATGTATAAATAAAGCTAAGACTTCTAAGAAGTAGCTCATTCCATTCACAGGGCAGGAGGAAACTCTCCTCAGAATCATATAATTAGTGTGACCAGGAGTGGAAGTTCTACAGGCAAGGATGTACAGGGGAGATTTGGGTGCTACAAATTCATTAAACAGTATTATGTTATGTATTACAGTGTGTAAGAGAGAGATCTAGGTCAGTGTTGGTGATGTCATGATACATGTGAGCATGTGTGTGAATGCATGCACATCTGCATCCATGTATCTATATGTTTCCATCCAGAGTTTTGGCATCTGATCCTTCAAGACACTAGAGAATTCTTCTCAAGAGAAAAAAAAAAAACTGTCTACACGGACAGTCCAGAAACACTACCCTGCCTCAACACTGTGTCTTGGGACTGCCTATTAAGAAATTCTTTGTGTTAGCTTGTCTGATAGTGTAACTAGCCCTACCACCTGCTCGCTATACAGGGGGAAAAAAGCTGCAGCCAGCCCAAGGCAAAAAGAACTTGAAGAAACAGGTCTTAGTAAGTTGCCCTGGCCCAGCGACCAGCACTAGCGCAGACATTATTGTACACGTTTCCACAGTCCACACTTAAATGAACAAGAACTCATTTTGGGGGACCTCAGAAGTGCCCATACCTAGGATGTCCCCAGACCTAATCATGTTTCCTTTTCTCTAACTTCATTGTCTAGATCCTTTCAAATATCCACTGCAGCAAACTTGGGAGATGTGACTAAGGTCTATGAGCTAGACTAGAAATTCAGTAACGGATAGGGGTGTCCGGAATCTCACAGGCAGAAACTTGTGACGAAAGTAGAGGTTGTCTGGTAGGCGCGAGGTCATCTGCAGGCTCTATATAATCTCCACACAGACATCAAGAGCTGCGGGTGGAGCTTTCTGCACTCTGCTGGGGTAAAAGCCCCACACATCCTCGGGTCTAAAGTGCTCTGTGCCGTGAGAGCACAGGTGGAAATGCAGAGGTGGGACGCGCCGGCCCACTGAGGTCAAAAGCACTCCACAGCAGAGGCATCAGTGCCTTTCCCGAGTTCTCACACAAGGGTCATAAACAGGCCGGAGGAGCTGGGTGATACACCTGATACTCTATAAGTCATACATAAATCTGAAATACCTGTATTTTCATTATGAAGAGGGTGTCAAATATTTATCAGACTATCAAAGCAGGACACAGATTGAGAAACATTTGTTGCTGAAAAGGAAACTCTGCCACCTGGTTCCTGTGATTCAAACAGTCCAGCATTCCATAGGGACCCCTGTTTTATCCAACCAAAGACTACCAGCATACCTAGTGAGGTCCGCCACAAACCTGTCAGGCTTACTATCCAGGGATCAAGCCAACACACGAAGAAAGCAAAAGAGGCTCACAATACATGTCATATGCCAGGTGACACTAATGAAGGCGTGGTTCTGACAGGACTCCTTTGACAACTCTACATATCAGTACCACGGCCTTCTGGTTGCCAGCCTGGCTTTGTGAAAAGATGGCCTCAAAGATGCCCGAGGAATGAAGCAGTGTCACCATCGGTGCTAGGAAAAGATGACAGTGGGTCGTACCATCAGTGGTCACGGCCTCTGTCTCCACAGCTGGAAGGGACCAAAAAACCAAAACAAATCCTTCAAAGAAGGTCACCCCTCAGAGAAGATTGTGAGAATTCTTCCAACATCACCATCCTTTTCATGTACTAAAGAGTGACAACAAAGTCTTCTCGGCATCACATAAAATGCCACCTTCATAGAAAAGAGGGTTGGAGAAGCAGACTAAGAAGAGAGACTGTGCCAAAGGGCATGAAACATCCCTAAGCTGGAAAAGGTCAGTGCGCCTGCGGGTGCCTTACACCTCTCCTCGAGAGAAGAAGAAACCTGTGGGAGCTCTTCGATGCGTTCTCCATACAGGGTTTCCCCGAGAGGAAAGCAGGGGATGTCTGTTTAGCCTGCAGAAGGACTGAGGTAAGCACACAGCCTCCCACACGGGAATCCCAGGGACCCCGGCTTCTCTCACCTCCACAGGAAACCTCCGGCCATTGACGCTGTGCTCTGAGCCAGCGGAGCCATTGCTGTGGCCCCAGTGAAACTCCACCTTCTCAGCCTTGAATCTGCCAGGCAGCCCGGCACCGCTCACAAAATAGTCGTCTTTCAGCAGGATGGCAACTGTGAAATGGGAAGGAAGGGAAGGAAGGAAAAGTGAGTCTCAGACACAAACTGAAGTTGGGTTGTTTTGCTTTTGTTCATCGATTCTTTCAGTCAGGTTCATGGTGTGGCTCACTTCCTCACACTCCTATGACACAAGTCAACAGACACCACCAGTTTCAGTAAAAGAAGGCATTGCTGCTGCAGAGGGCTCCTGGTTCTCGTTATATAGCACTACCCTCTGAGCCTTACAGCCACCTTCAGCACAACTGCAGTGACTGCTTCTGAGAGACCCCAGAGATTGGGTTTGCAGGCCAGTGGCGTCCACTTACAGAAGAAGCCGGAGGGGAGGAATCCTGGACTTCACGGTCCCAGTCTATCCTATCTGAGTCAGCTAACTGTCTGTCATTCAGTCCTAATGACACATGGCTCCCTTTTCTCAAGAGGTGCTAGAACACAGTGAATTCAAGACTAACTGCAGTGGGAATTACAGCTGTGTACAGCGGTGGGGAAGTCATCATGTAGACATGTGGGGGTCATCCACATTCCTGCAAGTAACCAATCCCCCATGCTTGGTAAATGAGCCTAATGAATGTATCGATTCCCCAATTCGGTCTCTGCTAGGCCTTATTTTGGTTTGTCACTGGTGTCCTTGAAGGAGGGGGACAGAAATTTGGTTACATCTCCCTATTATGGCAAAGAGTTATCACAATAGTCCCAAATTATCACAATTCCTGGGGAGACCGAGAAATCCCATTTAATATATAGGAGAAAATGGAGATGCTTCCAGAAAGCAAGACACTTCTGAAGCTCTGGCTCTTGAGGCTGCCCCAGGATTCAAGGACCGAACCAGACAAGAAACATAGAATGCACGTGACAGGTATATGTTTCTTTGACCAAAACAAACCAAAATAAAAACAAATAACAAATAACAATAGCAATGACAACAAAAACTTAGGCAAGCGAGCACCAAAAAGGCTTTGGAGTCTTGTTCTCTGTTAAGGCCACGATGGTGAGTAGACGACCAGAGCTGTGGACGGCCGTCGGCAGAGTTACGAACCCTGCCCTGCCCAGCAGAGCAGCGCACAACTTCAGCAAGTGATTCATGAACATGCTGACCCATAATTCTAGTCCCTCTCCTGTTTTCTTTATGCTCAGTTCATGACAACCCATGACACCATCCACAACATAAAGACCTCAACCAATTCAAACCCCAAGTACTAAAAAAGGAGCTCTCTTCCTCAAACCCCAGGAATAGGAATTCAAGAAACATTTGGATTTCCATTTCCATAAAGCTTGAGTTTGTTGAGGGGACTGTGACTATCTACATGCATACAAAACAGTTTCTCCTTTAAACTGCTCCAGGCTCACTCTCCTTCTTGTTCCCTCTAAAGTTGATTCATTCATTCATTTAACAAATTCTTATTGGCTGCTAAACACACGGATGTTGCCAACCGATACACTGATTGGCTTGGCACCAAAGGCAAGCCTGTGTTGGGAAGGGAAAGCACTCTCACTGTCTCCTCTTCGTAAAGAGATCCCAGTCACAGCCTTGCAGAGGAACCCTGCATGAGAATTAGGGCCACATAAAAGATAGGGACTAGACTAATGACCCAATTCCGAAGCAGGGCAATTAGTCTCAGTGCTTTGCTCTGGAAAGGAAGCATTAACGGGGAGAGAAGGAGCCCTGATCACATCAATCCCTCTTTATTGCATTCAAAAGGCACTTGTTCACCAACTTTTGAAAAATACACAGCAAATGTTCAATTACTGGGACGGTGCATTAAAGAATAAAATGAAGTAAAAGCAAGCATTTCTTGTGCCAATTAAACAAGCCATGGCATTGTTCCCCGCGCTGCTCTGTCTGGGGCGTGCTTTAGAACAGAGGGCGGCACACTTTCCCTTTGATGGCCATTAGTAAATATTTTAGGATTTGCAGAGAACTGAGTCTCTGGTGGAGACTCGGTAGGATAGAAGCAGACAGAAACCGTATGCAAATGAACAAATGAGACTACATCGGACAAAAACGTTATATAATCACATTGAAACTTGAACTTAGTGGAATTTTTATGCATGATACAGTATTATTCTCCTTCTGACTGGACGTGTGTGTGTGTGTGTGTGTGTGTGTGTGTGTGTGCGCGCGCGCGCGCACGTGTGTTCCTGTGAGCATGTGTGTATACTGTGAGCATCAGTATAGATGCCAGAGGACCATGTTGTGTATCTTCCCTCAGTAGCCTCTTAGCTTACTTTGGGAGAGAGAGCCTCTCACTCAACCTGGTGTTCACTGATCGGCTACACTGGCACGCTAGCGAGCCCTGAATGCTCTTCCCTCAGTCTCCCAGCACTGAGGATACAAGAAGGCACTATCTTACTCAGCCTTTATACAGGTACTGAGAATGCAAAGTCAGCTCCACACCCTTCTGAAGCAAACGCTTTATCCAGCGGGACACTTCTCCAGCCGCCTTTTATGTCTTAGCCATTTCAAAATATTAAAACAGGCAGACGGCCTGCTACTACGTGGAAAAATATTATCAAAATTACTACAAAGTTGAGCACATATAAAACTATGTACTCAAATTGATGGGTATAAAGCTATTATAAAATATTTTCTAAAGGGCTACACAACACTCCATGCGCCTTTCAGGTCAGTGCCGAAACACACAGGCACCCCAAGCAGTGTCTTAAGAGCTGTTGATTATTCTAGCCCACTATGATTTCCACAGATACAATTTTGCTTCAGAAGCGTAGAAGCAAGGATTTTGAGTGTATCTTTTAGGACACACCCAGAGACTCAGCATCATCTCATAAATATCTGATTCTACCTAAATTATTTATGTCTCTGTCAGGGGTCATTTTACTTGTTTTATATGAATAATTAAAGGTATAATTAGGGAACTGTATAATCTGAAACATTAATCTCAGTTTTCATTTTATGAGATTTCTTACCAGACACACAGAATGCCCGTGTGCATATACCCTTCCAAAAATAGCTTATATTTTATTTACATTTTGTGAAACAGGGGTGAGAAAGCTTCCCCAGTTATCTTGAAAAACTTTTTTAAGGGCCAGAGATGGATGACAGCAATGTTTTGAAACAGGGAAGAAAAAGTATTTTCATGGACCACAAAAAGTCTTATGACAGAGTGGTGCGGCCTCAAGCAAGTTCCCAACTCCCCTGTGCCGTGGTGCCCTTCACTGTGCACAAGGGTATGGACACAGTGTCGACCCCTTGAGGGTAAAGGGTTATCGCTTTCCAAAAGCCCCACGTGCAGTGCGAGGAGCCTAGCATGCACACGCCTGCAGAGCCTAGCATGTGCACGCCCGCAGAGCCTAGCATGTGCCTGCTCAGCGGTGCCTGCTGTCAATCATCTCAGGGATCAAGGCTGGAGGGCAGGTGAGGTACAGGGGGGAAGCTGTAGCCACATGAATGTGACTCAAGCTGATCACATAGAGCTCAGTTCAGGCTGCATGTGACTCAGAGGGAGAGCACCTGCTAGCATGTTCCAGGACATGGGGTTAACTACAAGCAAAACACACACAACAGAATTTAAAATTGTTTCATTCATTCATTCATTCATTCATTCATTCATTCATTTACTTTACAACCTGATGGGATGGCAGTCTCCCCTCTCCTCCCAGTCACGCCTTACATGGCCATTCCTGCCAGCCCCTTCTCCTTCACCTTGAGAAGAGGGTAGTCCCTCCCAGGGAAGCAGCCCTGACACCTTAAGTTACTGCATGCTTAGCAGAATTTAAATGTAAAGCCAAGGGTCCTGGGGCCTGGGTGGCAAACTTGGGGGCTGAATGGTCATTTTCAGTTTGCTCCAATACGGATTTTAAAAAAGACACTTTCTTTTACAAATTATTTCAATGCTTTCTTTTTCTTTGAAAAGAAAATCCCTGTTATACTTATCCATTCCACTCATTGTTTCAAAGGGAAGTATTAAACTAGAATTTAATAACATAGGAATCTTTGATTTATTTTCATGGATTATAGACTTAATTTTAACAGTAATTCTGTGTCGAACCCCTGGGTTTTCCATTTATGAGTTGAACACATTTCCTTTGAAAAATCACCATATTCTATCAAAATAAAATTAGTGAACTTAAAGAAAAGAACTAAAGAACATGATAAGACTGAAAGGAAACGTGAGACAACACAAATAACAGACATTACAGGGTGGACATTCGACACTGGAAGACAACGATTTAAAACGGAAAGTCTGTGAGTGCAGACAACTTGGCCATTGAAATCCCAGTTCCCAGTGTTCCTTATTAGATGCTGGGGCCTTTGGAAGGGGTTGAGATCACAATATTGAAGTTTTCGTGCATAGAATGGATGCCATTAGAGCTGAGCAGAGGAGAGACCCTTGACCCTTTCCACCCATGGGGGGACATAGTGAGAAGAGACCCCCTAGGATGGAGAAATCAAAGTCCCAGCTGGGAATTGACTCTGCGGATACCTGAAGGTTGACTTCCCATCTCCACAGCTGTGAGAAGTGTGTAAGCTACTCTTGGCATCATGTGCAGCAACGCAGCCCGAACCCACAAAGACAACGGGGCAGAGGGGGCTGGAAGGAACGCACATGGGAGTGAACCTCCTAGAACTCTCCCCTCCCGTGGATCAGATGCTTCCATGGGTGGTGAAGCAATCAAAACTCATTAAGGGAAGAGGCAGATGTACCAGGGCTCACATTCGATGCCTTTGACAACTGAATTCAAGGCCCAGGTCCATCCCAGCAGCTCCCCAAAGACTAGGGTTACGGCCTCCCTCAACCACGGCAGGCACAGGGCCTCTCCAGGGCTATGTAGAACCAAGGTCTAAGGAGGAATCTGCGCTCAGCAGATCGTGTATCTTAGTGTCAGACACGAATCTGACATGAAGCCCTGGAGCTTTGCAGGGAGCTGCAACCTCCCGTGCATCCTGCAGTCAGGTGGGGAGAGCTGCAGCTGAGAATCCAGACTCATCCTTATGCTCTGAGGACTAAAATTCTTACGGTGTGACTCTACAATTAAAGGACCAAAGGCAGGAAAACTCCAGTGAGCAGAACGGCCTCTGCCCCTTGTCATGAGTTGATGTGGACTATGTGTCTACGGATGTGTTCACTGCCACCCGTATCTTTTCTCAGATGAAACGATGTTTGGAAAGGTGTATTGTTATTTATTATGTATGCGTGCTTGCCTGCAAGGGTGCATGGGCACTCTGTTGGCGCCCGAAGGAGCCAGAAGAGCGGTGCTACCTCCTGGAGGACAGACGGGTCTGCGCTGCCACCAGGGTGTTGGGAAGCAAACCTGGACCCTCTGCAAGAGTAGCTGGTGCTGTCTACACTGAGCCAGTGCGTCATCCCCTTACAGACAGTTCGTGAAGACAATGGCAATGGGTGTGATGGTGTTTTCAGTTGCAGGAGAGAACACGGGCAGGCAAACCCAGCAGATCAAGTCAGTGGGGGAAATGGAAAAAGCGCCCTCCACGTCAAACACCTTTGCTCTGTGTCCCCGGTGCACTGGTTTAAAAGAATACAAAAGTCCTCCCATAGTTAAAGATCTCAGGAGGACAAGACTTATGCCTATATTTCAGAAATCTCATGGAAGCTTTAAAAGCAATCACTGTGCAAGCCATTAATGCAGGAACAGCAAGACTGCACCGAAGCAGCGCCGATAGGAGCAGTGTCTTTTCATCCCGGGGACGGCATAGCAAGACTGTAACTCAGACAGCCATAGCGCCCGGGGAGGAAACAGAGGCACTATCTGTCTCGCAAAGGGTGTTGGATGACTTGTCCGAAGTGAGCGAGGGGCTGCCCAGTCACCATATGACAGAACTGGGTAAGACATATGTCTGGTGGCCACAGGAGCAAAGCCAGACCCAAAGACCACGACTGCTTTATAGGAAGCTACTGTCTCTCTGCAGCAGGCAGCTTTAAATATTAACTTCCTGTATTCATATTTCAATATCCAGAGACAGTCTATTTTACAGATAAGTGACCTCAAAGTCTATGGAAGGGGAACTCGTCTTAGATTTACTTTCTGGAAATACGAGGTTTGTAAAAAATACTTCTAGAGAAGATAAAATATGCTTAAAAATAATGATTTATAGGCCAGGGATATAAGTCACTGGGAGAGAGCCTGCCTGGTAATGCACAAAGACCTGAATTACATCCCTTACATCGCAAAAAATAATAAATGTTCCCCATTATTAAATACATGATTTAAGAAAGTTAAGATTGTTTTCAATACCAAGGTATGAAAGACAGATATGGCCACAGCAAGGATAGACCACATGGCTTCTAACTTTTTCTGATAATTATACATGCCCATCTAGGTTTTTTGTTTTTGAGACAGGGTTTTCTGTATAGCCCTGGCTGTCCTGGAACTCACTCTGTAGACCAGGCTGGCCTCGAACTCAGAAATCCGCCTGCCTCTGCCTCCCAAGTGCTGGGATTAAAGGCGTGCGCGACCACCGCCTTATACATGCACATCTAGTTTTAAGAAATATGTAAAGATAATATGCCTCCTTTCCCATAACCCCCACCCCAAAATAGTATCTCAAAACTCACAACATGTCCTCAGAATATATCCCCAAATAACTTGAGTGTTCTGGGTTATGTCTCAGTATGAGTCACTGGAAATTAGTATCTCATATCAAGAAGCTATGGAGGCCTCTGATCTGACATGTACTGAATTCATATGAATTATATAAATTGAGATGACCCAAACAGACCCCTCACAGGATGGGTATTTCTCCCACATAATAGTAACTCTGTGGAATTAATTTCAACATGAACAGATTTCAAAGAACCTAGGTTTACCATGTTAAAAGATTACAAGTTGGTTTCTGTGCCCAAGTTTTGATAACACTATATGCGGAAACTTTTGCAAGCTCAAGAAAATGACTATGTGTTCTGTCCCATGGCAGGCAGTAACTGTCACTGACACTGCAACCCTTCCCATCATCATAGTGAATTTGTAGGCCACCAAATAGTCTCCAGTGATCGTCAGAGTCACACAGAGAGCCCAAGTAGTGCAGGGGTTGAGTCCTGCTTCTCTAACGCCCCACTACTGCAGGGCTGACTAGTCACATGCTACTGGCTGTGCTCCAAAAGTCAGGAGCACACTCTGCAGCAACAGGGAGCACATCACTCTAGGAAGTCAGCAGAGTGACAGGGATTGATAATCAGCTTCTGGAAGGCCAAGGTCATGAATCAACTTACACCGAATGAACCCTGCACACGTCTAAAACCTTTCGCTGGTGATGCCAAGCTGAAAGCTGTCACTGGAACATGTTATCTCTGCAGAAGGCTGTCAAGCATTGCAGGAAACTGTAGCAGGCAGGGAGCCTGGTGGGCTGCCTCTGGCTGGCTTCTAGAAGGAGGCACTCAAGTGGCACTTACTCCAATCTAGGCTTACACCAAGCATGACAAAGCTCTCACCCACTATACTGGATGGTTTCACAGTTTTTCAAAGGACACCTACATTTGATATACAAAGCTTGACCACGGCCGAGAAGTGGGCCATAATGGTGAGCTCATGACCTGAGTGTTAGAGGTGGAGAGAGGCGAGAGAAAATCATCTGGAACCAACACTGCGTGCGCATGTGACATAATTCACATGGTAAACCATCAAAGAAGAGAGAACCAACACCCAAACTTTGTCCGCTGAGCTCTACCCATGCCCATGCTGTGGCACACCCACCCCCATCTCTGTCTCTGTCTCTCTGTTGACCTCAAACTCACAGATTAGCCTGCCTCTGCCTCCTGAGTGCTGAGGTTAAAGGTATGTGTCACCATGCTCAGCTTTTATTTTTATGATTGAAACTTAAATTTAAATGTAACTCCCAGTAGTTAGTGTCTGCAACATCAGATGGTTAGACATAATGAGTCTATTCTTCAGGTCCAGTCTATGAGCCTAACATATTAATTCACTGGACTACTGAAACCTTATGTACCGGTATTATTTTGTGACACACATTTTATATATATTTTATAAAAACTGAGATAGAGAATAGAATGGCTAGGTATTTGCCTGAAGTCACACATTTGCTGGCTATGAATCCAAAGACTGCTTAGGTTCCTTACAGCAGTAGATACTATTTAAGAAGCATGGTAGAATAAAGTACTTTTTGTTGCTGACAAAGATAAAGCAAAAATTAACCCACTGTACCTGTTTTCCCTGTGTTTTTCATCCAGGTTTTGTTAGAGGACTCATTGTCAAATCCATCAAGTTGAAGCTCCTGGTATTCTTCGCCAACGCGGGCATGGTGGTCTACGATGTCTATAGGAGACTGATGGCTCCCCCCGCAGCTGGCACTAGAGGTGACCCAGTGCTCGGGACCATAGGCACCTGTGGAGCGGAAAGCAACACTTCAGTCCTCAAGATCCCAAAGTCGGGGTTTAAACAGACAAGACACGAAGCTAAGGGGGTGGCGAGGTGGGCTAGTGCGTTAGCCCCACTGCAAGCACGGGGCGGAGTTCAGATCCTCAGCACCAGTGTAAAGGCAGGCATGGCGGCCGATGCCGGCATCTTAGCATCAGAAGGCAGGGGTGCTCGCTCACTGTCTGGCCGGCTAGCTAAAGGAGTGAGCTCAAGGTTAAATGGAAAAAAAACCCTCTCAGAAACTAAGATGGAAAACACTGGAATACACCTGATGCTGACCCCTGCCCTGCATATATGCTCACACACACATTCTGTCTCTCTGTCTCTCTGTCTCTCTGTCTCTCTCTCTCTCTCTCTCTCTCTCTCTCTATCTATCTATCTATCTATCTATCTCTCTCTCAAACACCAGAATATACCTGATGCTGACCCCTGCCCTGCATACATGCTCTTACCACACACACACTTACACACACACATTCTCACTCACTTACACACATATACACATATAAACACATACATATACATCACACACAATACACATGCACACAATATACAGATACACATATACAATACACATATACACATGCACACACATCTGCATGTACACACACATATACTCACATACTCATATATATATATACACACACATGAGCAGATACACATACCCTTAATGCACACATAAGACATGTACAAACACATACACATGCAATCCACACATATACACACACTTTCTCTCCTGTGTGTACACATAGGCACACACACATACACACCTTTGTATTTTTAGCTTTCAGTTGTTTAAATATCACATAGAAAAAGTTGAATAGAAAAGTGAATGGGGCATCTTTTCTTCTGCCTAACCACACAAACCCCCCCCCCCCGATGTGAAGGAAGATGCAGAAAGACCATAAGTCTCCCGGCTAGTCAACAAGTGCCCCAATCTGTGTCCACCCTACCACCAGGCAATTCCGTAGTCCCTTATGTCTAATGCAGCTCAAAGCAGACACAAACACGACATCAGGGAAAAAAAGGGCCAACCACAGACATCTCTGTCAAGAAGGGGGACATATTGTAGCTGCGAGGGCAATCCGAATAGGCCCTTAAAATGATTCACATTCTCACGCTCTGAAAAATGCTTCAGCTCAGTGATAATGCTGGGCCGTTCTCCCAAACACCATCCCTAGCAGTGAGAGAAAACAGACTATCAGAAAGGACTCATTCGCACACTGGAAAAGGTGTCATAAGCCAGGGGCACTTCTGAGTCATTTGCAAGTGTTTAATACTTTCTAGAAAAAGTCAACATTGCTGTTTCCTTTCGGGCAAGAGTGCAGTGGCGAGCCAGGCAGTGTCAAGGGCTTTCCTCACGGAACACTGTGCCTCTTGTTTAAGTTCCCCAAGGCCAACACGAGCCACAAAGAAAAGCAGTGTATTTCTGCAAACATTTCGGCCAAACTTTATTTTCATCCTCTACATGTCAGCGGGGTTCAGCGTGGGGGTGGGATAACAAAGAACCCCACTTAGCCCCTTTCCACCGTCTCCGTGTTCTTTCAGATGCCGTTACAATACATCTGAAGATTGAGTGAGCCAACCGCTGGGACACGGAACGGGAACCAACGTGTGGATTCCGGTCACCTACACACGGGCTGGCATGTCCAAACCGTGGCACGTTGTATATGGGCGTCTACAAATAAAACGCCTTATATAAACCTCTAATTGGAATAACGTGACAACCAGTGCCACGGGGCAAAGGGAAATCAGGCTACACACACACACCAGCCAGGAAGTAACGACGGCTAGCCGTCACCGTGGGCCTGATTGACAATTACCCTACTGTACCACCGCTATTACACTGATAACAATTATGATGATGATACTAATAAAAAACATTAAGGTCAGCAGGGTGTTTACTATCCACATTAGATGGGTGAAATATAATTTAGGAGGTTATAAAAAACAATTAGTGCTCAGACTGGTGGGATTTGTTCATCACGATCTTAAGGTTCAGGCTGACTGCCTGCTTGCTGTCGCATTTCCATCCAATATATATTCAAGGGCAGTTTTAATTGAAACTGATCTTCCACTTCAGATTTTAAATTAATCCTCCTTTGGAGTGCTTCATGCTCCAGACACCCTTGCCCCGCGAAGCCCCCGTGCAGTTAGTGGAGGCAGTGGAGCCCCTGTCCAGACCTGCAGGTATCGATTACCTATTCTCACTTCCAAGCACCGCTGCCATCCCATACTGTATAGAGCTTTCTGGTGTTGACACTTCACAAAAGTTCACACCCTTAATCATTCACAGTTGGAAGGTCTCACCATGTAGAAGGGTTTTGGTTTTTAAAATTTTGAATAAATGCTTCAATGTAAAATTAAAAAAAAAACACAGCAACAAAATGGCATTTAATACAGACTAGTTATCAGACACCTAGCTTGCTGAGAAAACCCAACCCAACCCAACCCACCAGCATGATGGCTTCCTTTCATGGCTATGACTTTACCCATCTAAAACAAGAAAACCTCACTTGCAGGCTGTTTCTCTCTGAAGAACTCTTGGAATGGGTAGGCTATTTGCATTTCAGTGGCTTAATCTATTCAAAACAGCTTACCTCTCAACAATACAACTTCATAAACAAGCTCACATTCTCAAACAGGGAAAGCTGGGCAGGATAGCACACAGGCTGATTTTTCCTTGTCCAAAGTAACTACCCATTCACCTGTTAAAACTGCACAAATGAGACCTGAATGGAGACTCTGCCAACCTTTAAATATCAAGAGATTCTAACAGTGTTCCTCACTCAGCCTAAGAGGAGATGCAGTGAGCACGTCTGAAGTCAACGGGTCTAACTAAGTGCAGTGTTCATAGAAATGGCCTTCACCTAGAAACAGTCTTCTCCGTTTCCTCTGGGCCTCATGGTACCATTGCTAACTCACTACTCACCCCTAGACAGCTGCCTTCCCCACTGCTGATTACAGCTGTAGGGCAAGGTCCAACGGCACACTACTGAGAGCCTCAGATCACACAGGCAGAGTGCCTGTCTCCTCTCTGCACCTCCAAATAATTGCCCTTTGCCCTTCCAGATAGCAAAGTCCCAAAAGAGAATGCCCGTAGGCAGGACATACGGCCACTGTCATACCCCATACTGACCAAGGTTACTGTTTGATCAGATGCCCCATGTCAGAAAAATGTCCCTGGGACTTTGCAAATCCCTGCATCAGGTGAAACTGCAAGAAAACTCAGTGACTCTCAGGCAGCTGATGCCGGCCACCTTGTGCACATTCCCTTGTGGCATGCCATCGCCCCAATTCCTGCTTCCTTCACAAAGCACCTCGAAAGAACAGAGATCTGCATGTAGATGGGCCTGAAACTAGCTCAGGTTCCTGCTGTACAGCCAACATTATTAAAGACTTTATGTCAACTTGACACGTGCTAGAGGAAACAGGAGAGAGCGTCTAAGAGGACTCTCATATGCCTTCATACAAGGTTTGCTTGTAGGCAAGGCTGTAGGGCATTGTCTTGATTAATGACTGATGTGAAAGGGCCCAGCCCCTTGTGGGTGGTACCATTCCTGGGCAGGTGGCTGATAGAAAACCCAACAAGTTACGAGGCAGAATCTAGTGAGCAGCACTCCTCCATACCCTCTGATTCAGTTCCTGACTCAAGATGACTGTCTTGACCCCCTGCTCTGTCTTCCCGGGATGGGAGACTGCAAGCCCTGAACTTGAACAAACCTTCCCCCCCACTCCCCGCCCCAAGTTTCTGCTGGTTATCATATTCTATCATAGCAGCAGCAGCAGCAACAACAACAACAACAAACCCTAACTAAAATAATTCTCTTCACCTGAAAGGACAATCCTTTGTGTCTCTCCTTTACCTCCCTATCATGTAACATGAGCTCCTCACGTAAGTCCTACGGCACGTTTTGAGGTGGAAATAAGTTGGAAGAAACACAAGAGTAGAAAACTGTCTTGTATGACACTCTGCCTGTTCTTGGCGGTGAGTGAACTTTAATTCTGTACATCTATCTGCTGAGTATTTACTAAATCTTCTGCACCTCCTGGGTCTGCAGAGTCGGGATGCCAATTTCAGAGGTAAATACTCTTTAGCTTCATTAATTCACCAAATTAGTCTGAACTGTGATGGGGTAAGATGTGCAGTAAAACTATGATAAGCAAGAAGGAATCCAGGAGCGAACTGAACAGCCGAAGTCACGACCGTGGGTTTGAAAGCCCTTCAGGAAGCATGGTCCGTTCTTATTGGACTGGCTACTGTGGTGTACACTTTAACAGACTTCTCTGTTCAAAGACAGCAAAGGATAATGACGCTCTAACCATCTTAGAACATATTTAAACCGGACCTTAACACTTGCTGAGTGCTGGGCACAGTGATGAGAAATTGGTGCTCAGGAAAAGTGCTGCCCCGTCTCCTTGGAGTTTTCTTGGGCAACATAGACTCCTGGGGCTCCACTGTCTTATCTGTGTGATGCGCTGCTCATACCAAAAGGTAGTTAGCTGAACTCTGAGGTCCTCCATGCCACTAATCTAAACAATAGCAGACTGTGAAAACTTTCTAAGGGGTGTATGCTACAACTATTGACTTTGTTGTTGGGTTACAAAATGTGTAGACAACTCTCAAGAAATAAGCCTCAGAATAAGAAAAACAAGCACAGAAGCTAGCCGGAGGAGGTGGACATGTCTATTTTATAGTATGGAACTACAGAAGAGACCTTGACCTCCTAAGGACTTGGACTAAGGAAGGGACAGGTGAGTGACATCACTTCCTTAAGCACACATTGACAGAGTTTTAAGCACATTGATCAATCTCTATGGGAAATGGGGCTTGCTAGCTGTAGCTGGTTTGGTCACCTGCTTGAAGGCAAAACTGAGGTTGGAGATGTGGCTCAGTAGATAGAGTGCTTACCATGCACCAAACAACGGCTTGACTCTCTATCATAGCCCTTAGTGAGGGTATGTCTCCTCTCCGTAATCTAAGCCCTTTGCAGTGAGAGAGGGAGGTCAGAAGTTTACAATCATTTAGGCGTTCGAATCCAAGGTCAGCCTGAGTTATATGACACCTGTCCCTCCACCACTTGCCTCTCAAAACAGCAAAGGAGGAGAGGGAGGAGGGGTTTCAGAGAAGTAACTTCACAATGGAGAAGCCTGACAAACATCACCACAGCTGGAGGACAGTCACGTGTTACATGACCTGGTTATATTAGGGACATTCTGACTGGTTTTCATAAGAATCCTTTCACTTTTGTAGTAATTTCTTCAAATACTTCCATTACCATCTGTCTTACTAGGAAGAATACTTGGGCAAAACCCAAGATGAGTAACATTCTACTTAATACTTGATCAATACTCCTGAAAAACATGGAGATCAGAAAATAATACAAAATGAACACACACAAACACAAAGACGCACACACAGCAACGCCACCACAAACCAGGACAGAGTAAAACCTCATCACAGACCACAGAGAAGGAAAGAGACCTAAACATCACTATAACACAGTACTGCCTGTGTTTTGAGTTTATGTTTGTTTTGAGACAGTCTGAGTAGCTGGCTCAGGCTGCCTCTAAATCACTACTCTCCTGCATCAGATACCCATGTTCTACAATTACAGGTATGTATCTCCATGCCTCACCAGAAAGCATCCTTTTGAGGATGCCTGCAAATATCAAAAAGGAAATATTTGTAAATTTGTGCAGAAGCTAGATATAACTGTAAACTTTGTTAAACAGGTTCAATTATCAGTATTTTTGAGTGCATTTTGGAACCTGACCATGACCTAGCAGGTGATACAAACAAAAACAACCTATAGATAACGGTTGACACATCATTTATGCATAAACAGTATTTACACAGAGCAAAGATCCAGGAAAGAAAAAGATGTGCTAAAGGAGAAGGTGGTAGGGGCTTCAGCAAGCTGAAGGGTGATGTTTCATTATTCAGTTTTATATATATGTATATGTATATATATATATATATATATATACACACACATATATATGTATATATATACATACATACATACACATATAAAAAGCCTTTCGATTTATAAAGCTGGAGAAATTCACCTTTAAAAACTGTAGTTAAGAAACACATTATTAGTTTAGTTTATGGATCAACTGTGCCTTAAGATGACAAACGCCTCCTCAGTGGGCCACTAACAAGTCACGGTATTTTTCTCATCGTGGGACGCTATAGTTCAGGACATGAGCATCGGGAAGATGGATTCTCACAGTATGGAAAATAAATCACACAACCGGAGATTCATTCCAACCGTCTGCTCTTTGCAGACAGAATTCCCTACAAAGAGAGAGCTGCAAGTTCTACAAATCTAGGTGGATATCTCAGAGCCTCTTTGAAATTCAACACTTCCTTTTTAAGCAGACATATCTTAAAAGAGCTGGTCCACAGGTATCAATTTTAAACCAATAATAGCTATTCTATTATTCAAACAAAATGCAAATAGAACGGAAAGGGAGAAAGAGACAGAGACACAGAGAGGGAGAGAAAGAGAACACTCTCTTAATGTTTGTCCATGGTCAACATGACCCATAATCAGAAACACTACTTAAAAGTTGAGATAAGACAAATGTACTTTTCTGCAGTTTAAACAAACCACCCCACTCCAGTACAGTTCTCTCTTAATAACGGACCTCAGATAAAAACAGAAGATTTACTTATAGCACATAAAATCCACACAATCCTTATTCCAAACTGTGGTTTCCTTAAATACATACATGTTATGTTTTAAAAAATAAATATGCATCTTGAAATTATTTTTCCACAATAGATTCAAATAATGGTTTCCATTCACTAATGAAAAGCCATTAAAAATAATGAATTCTGTCTAAATCTAATTAAAAGTAAAACTAATATACACGTTATGTGCCGTTTCCAGTCCAATATGTTTATTAATGCCCCCCTCAAGGAACTTTTATTAAAAACATTACCTGAACCCAGGCTTATTACTCTGCATCTTGTTGCCCACATTTTACCAACAGCAGAAATCCAAAATACATGTGTTCACTTTTTTAACCAAATATAATTAATGCTTTTTATCCCAATCTAATATGCATCTTTAAATTATCCCATTTTTAATTAAAAACACTTTGGGAGATTCAGTTTATGACGTGTTTGCTCACACCAGAACTAGTAACTTAATTACTATTTATGCATTTATTGTTATACATGTGAAAAAATGGAAAAGGGGCTAAAAAGCACTGGGAGTGCTTGCTGCTGCTTTTATTAATTAATGTATAATTACAGAGCTGTTCATCTGTGTTAGGAGAAATATTTCAGTTCCTACGCCAGTGCAGAACTGAACAATGGCTTTATAGATGATAAAATCAGCCTCTACATTTTTGTTTGTAAATTTTAAGCATAACAGCATTATGTTCCTATTTCCTATCAATGATGGGAACCATCAATAACCAGCCGAAGCACCATAAATAACAACAGACAACAGAACCACAAGTGCAACTGGCTGTGCATTTCTCACTACCAGCTACTATCTGTCCAGTTTCCCATGGTATTTCTTTTAAGAAACAGTTCTCTCTCTCTCTCTCTCTCTCTCTCTCTCTCTCTCTCTCTCCTTTCTCTCTCCCTCTCTCTCTCTCATACACACACACAAACACACATAGTGATAGATAGATAGATAGATAGATAGATAGATAGATAGATAGATGATGAACGGATGGACAGACATTAAGGTCTATTTTATGTGTCTGGGTGATTTTCCTGCAGGTAGGCCTGTGCACCATGTGCATATGACAGTGACTGTGGACACCAGAGAGGGTATCAGGTCCCCCTAGAACTAGTGTTACAGATGGTTGTGAGCCGCCACAAGGAAAAACCAGGGCCTCTGAAGGAACCACAGTTCCTCTTAGCCACTGATTTATTTATCCAGATCCTGGATAGTCTCTCCACTTCTCTGAAACAGGTCATGTGGCAATTAATGTCATCCAGGAGGCCTGAGCCATAGAGGTATGGCACTGCAGGGACACTCACAAGTGGGTAGCACGGTATACACAAGAGAAACAGCAGAGGAAACCAGGGTGTGCCTAACGGGAGCAATGGGCACACCGAAGGTCTTCAGAGCCCAGGTCTGTAACGATGCACACTCAAAGGTCTCAGTTGGGACACCTCCAAGTCACAGTTGAGGCTACTCAACATTCAACACGGATGTCTAACTCTCACCGGGATCATTTAATACCTCCAGATCTCCTTGGGATGGTCTCAGGTCAGGCCTCTTACAGACACTTCACAGTCACCGTGTGTATCTAAACTGTAAATGTTCACTCAGGCTTTTGTTGTACAACATCTTACAGGCTTATAAGATGGAGAGAAACTGATTCTAGGCCTGATGTTTTCCACTTGATTCAACTGAGGTACATCTCTAGTAGCCAACGATTATTATTTGGGAAAAATCTGTGATCTTTTGACATTTTTACTTCTTAGACTCAACAGAGACAACCACAGAAGGAGGGGGGAACAGTACTACACAAAGAATGAGAAGCCAGATGTGTAGTGCAAGGGAGTTATCAAAAAGTGATGTACTAGAACCAAATGACTGCTTGATTACTATTGTGGACTTACTATCCATGAAGCCTAGATTTATTAGTAATGTCTGAAAAGGTTGCAGCCAGGGAAGGAGATAATAGCTGAATTACAGGTTTGCTCTGTGCACTGACAATTTAGCTGGGGAAAGTAGAGTTGAAAACTAATCCTGTTTAATCAAGAATTATTTCTCTTATATCAGGCAAAGTTCAAAATTCCAGAAAGTGCTAAGCTCGGTACAAGCACTTCTGGCAATATATAAAACAACTTTATGGATACATTTGTCTTGTTTTGTTTTCAGAAGAAAGGGTCTGTCAAGATAGTGTAGAACTCACTCTGTATACCAAGCTGGCTTTGATCTCAGGGACCAGGTTCTTCCTCTGCTCCCGCCCCCAGCCACTGTGACAGGCATGCATCTTTATCTCTTATCTTTGTTTACATTCTCCAGCAGCCTCTATTCCATACCAGACACATTCTTAAAGTCAGCCATAAGAATGTACTAAAGATCTCTCTCTCTCCTCTCTCTCTCTCTCTCTCTCTCTCTCTCTCTCTCTCTCTCTCTCTCTCTCTCTCACACACACACACACACACACACACACACACACACACACACACACACACACCAGGCACATAGTAAGAAATATGACTCAGGGTGATAATTCTCCATAAGAAACAACATCTGAACCCTTGGGTCACACTGTCATGGACTCTGACCCAGCTTCAGAAATGACATCTGGAAAAAGTCATCTGAAAGAAAACAACCCCGTAAGATCAGGCTTATAGGCCAGACTATAAGGTGTGGTTCTAATTAGATGGGAGAGGGCCCAGCTCATTGTGAGTGGGGCCACCCCTGGGCTGGGCGTCCTGAGTTCTATAAGAAAGCAGTCTGAGCAAACTAGGGGAAGTAAGCCAGTAAGCAGCACTCCTCTGTGGCCTCTGCATCAGCCTCTGCTCCAGGTTACTGCCCCACTTGAGTTCCTGTCCTGACTGCCTTCATGATGGACTATGCTGTGGAAGGGTAAACGGAATAAACCCTTTCTCAAGGAGCTTTGGCCATGGTGTTTCACTGCAGCAATAGTAACCCTAAGGAGGACAACACCCAACTAGAAATCCGGCAGCTCACAGATGCCCAACCGTCTTCAGCACCATGTGTCAGGAAGGGTTTCAGCCAAAGCCTGCATGGATTGTGCTATGGGGTTCCCCTTTTCAGAGGGGTTGATTTAGGGTGATGCTATTCACACAGGGAGGCACAGGCTTTGTGTTGTTGACCCTGTGGGAGAAACCTGGCTCTTCCCCAAATTTGACTGAAGAAGGAAGGGAGGGGTGTGCCCTGCAAACAGAAGATAATAGGAAAACCAGAAAGCAGAACTGAAAGGAAGGGAAAAGAAATAAGAGGTCAGGTCCCTGAAGGAAGGAAGCACACTTTGAATGTAAATTGTATCTTTAGACATTTTCATTTCAAGTGCCTCGGTATTTAAGACTGGGCAGGCTTCCTGCTATTTGTAACTAATGCTACAAGAGATAATCCAAAGGCTGGTTTAAGACTTCCAGTTCAGTGATTTAGTGCATTCTACAGATCATTCAAGGCAAAACTGTCAAATGATAAAGATAAAATCAGCAGTACATGCTGGCCGGCACACATAGGGACATCTCTCCATCCCCTCTTTCTTTTTCCTCTTCTTCCTACATTTTCTTTCCCTGTAAGGGAAACATAAACCTGTGCTAGGATTTAAAGATCTCATTTAGACAAAAGGAGAGGAAACAAGGTCTGGGGTTCTTTGCTGTAAATTTTTGCTGTAGTAACACCGAGGTCACAGATAAGAGTCCAAGAAAGACTTAAAGTGATCACTAACGGCTCACGGAAAGTCTTCCAGCTTCGAGACCTGCCTGCTCGGGTTATTACGTGGGGATGACTTGCTGGTGTGATCATGAACTATTCTGGAAGGTCATAGTTGCATCTCAGAGAGTAAAACAGCCCCTGTGTTGAAGTCTGCTTTAAACATGGCTGCACTTCCTGTCTTGAGAAGGGAGGGCTTCTGTGCAGTTCTCAGTATCTGGCTCTGCAGTGTTTTATGTTAGTTGCTTGATCTCATGACAAACTTCAGCACATCTAGACAGTAATGCACACACACACACACACACACACACACACACACACACGAATCAAGCATACACACTTACTCATACACTCACACTCACACACACACCCATGCACATCCCCACACGTGCATAGGCACATACGCACACTTAAGAACCTCTCTTGCTTACTGTGTGAAACCCGGTTCTTACTTAGGTTTCAAGTGACAGAGTGTCACTGAGCAGACAGCAACAGAGCAGCACCAGCAGTGCTTTGTTCTTTTAGAGAATATTTACTATTTTTGGGGTGATGAAAACTTCCTACACTTTGACCATTTCAGCAACTCAAGCCAAGTACATTTTAGTTTCTTTGTGCTGGAGATAAGGTGACTGATGTTCAGAAGCTAGGAGCCGCGTCCTCAAACAAGAGAGTGACAGATCTAAGTCAGCTCCGGGTCTGTAGGAATGTACCATGTTCTCATTCAGAATCTTCTGATCTGGACTATAACCATACATTCTACATGGGAAGCAGTGACTATTAAAACTGTAAATGTGCACTCTTTGCTCAGGCTGTGAATTCCACAGGAACACTTTGCAACTGTTAAAAGGTTGGCTGTGGCAGCAGCAGCAGCAGCAACATCCAAGATTAACATCGCGATACGTACATGTCACTGAAAGGCTAGTTAAGTAGAGTATGTCAAATCAATACAGTAGAAGAGTAATCAGGAATGGAGTAGGAGGCAGGGATGAAGGGAGAGAGCTCTTTAAGCTAAGAAGAACAGACTCCTAGTTACATCTCTAAGTGGAAAAGCCAATGTGCATTACGACATACTCCCACTTAGTTTACAGCACAGAAAATTGGGGCTAGTCAGTGGCACAGCGATGACCTAACAATTGTAAGGCCCTGGATTCAATCCCTACCCCTGCAGGAGGAGGAAGAAAACTAAGTGATTTATGTGTTTATCTGTGTGCACATTGAAGACCCATGCAAGGATACGGAAGACAATCAAGCACTAATTTACACACTAGGAAAGCTGAGTTTTCAGCAACCGGATGCTCTGAATGTCAAGTTATATATTATACCATTGATCTAGAAGGTAAGTATGAAAGGTGCACAGACGTTTAAGAGGCAAGAGCATCTCACTCCACTCAGTGGGGAAAAGAAGCTCGTTGCAGAGTTGTTACTACATGATTATATCACAGCATATGAGGAAAATAACACATCAAATCCAGGAATGGCTCACCCAAAGGCGAAGGACAGCCTATGAAATGATTAACTGGGGTAAAAAGCCACTAGCTCCATCGAGGAAGATACAGATCTTCAGGGTTTGCTATATTTTGAGAATATAAGCACCACTTCTGTAATTAACCAAGATAAAAGCAAAAGATGCAGAACAAAAAAAAGGATCCAGGCAACTTCTCTCTGGAGGTCTTTGTTCCATGTGGCAGGTACTTTCATGGTAGAGTTACTGACTCCGGGTACAAGTGGGCTGTTACTCTCAAGTTCTTTAAAGCATTCGGAAAGCATAGAATATTGTATAAAGGCTATCTGTGGCATTCAAACTTCAGGGGCTAAGGGGGCTGGTTAAGAGGGAAAAACAGGCTGGAAAGATTCCTGGCAATAATTTCAAACAACAGACTAAGACTGGCAGATTCCTTGTGGAATAATGTCCAGGCTTTTCCATGGATTAAGTTGGCTCCTTATCAAACCAGACGTTCTATTTTATCCTTAAAGTGGCACAACTATAAACGCCCATACTTTTGGGAAGTCAGAATGGTCTTCACTGTGGCTCATTGCTGTCACCCCACGTGATGTCCTGTAAGATAGAAATGTACTATCTGTTGCAGGAGAGACGCATTCCTGGCTGCAAAGACCCGGTGAGGCAATCGCAGCAAAGCCCGAGCCTTTCCGTCACAGGACTGGACGCAGCCTCTGGGTTCCTCATCCAGCATACTTCACTTTCACTCTCCCATCTGACATCTCGAGAACCGGGGAAGATCCTGATCCTTTTTTTCCATCCAATTCTGATCCATGCCTCCTGGCAACATGCCATTCACAAATTTAATACATCTACTCTCTTGTCAAATTCTTTGATGAAAATGCTCAAAAGGCTAGGGCTGAAGACAGATCTTTCCATCACTGTAATAGCATGTTAGGTAGGATTCCACAAGAAGGGAATTTTTTGGGGGGCGGGCAGGGGTCAGGAATCCCCAAGGCTTTTGCCATCCAGGTATGCACATCAGTTACCTGCTATGAAAATCAGCTCACGTTTTCAGTGTACATAATGGTACTACAGCAGGATTAACAAGAGTTTCTCTGAGTAATTCCAGAATATAGTTCTCCAAGGGCAGGGCACACTTTGGTCTCTTCAGCAGTGCAGACCCGTCCATGATGAAGAAGGCATCTGATGAATGAGTTCCTGGACATACAAGCATGCAACCCGAAAAAGAACACAACAGCAGGAGCTAAGGGTGTATTGTAGCAGGTATTGTGCTTGCCCACAACACAAGAGGTCCTGAATTCTATTTCCAGCACACCATAAACCAATATGGTGGCAGTATGCCTTTCAGAGGCAGACAGAGAAGGCTGAGAGGTTCAAAGTCATCCTGAACATACATAGTGAGCTAGGGGCCTATGTGGATTACATGAAACCATGTCTCAAAATGCCAAACAAAATAAGGCTAGTATCCTTGCTTTCCAATATGTCTAAGTGTGTCATCAATGTGAATGTTTCTTGAAGATCTTCATGAAACCAAAAGAATCAGTATGCCCGTTTTAAGGGCTAAAGTAGACTACTGGTGGAGAACAACAAACATAATGATAGGAATTACAGAAATTATACACTTATATCAACAGGAAAGAACATTACTGCCTCAAAAGTATCCTACAGAAAAATAATCAGCATGCTATTTGGAAATGAAATGTGCATGCTTTTCAGCTTCAGAATGCCAAGAGGTAGCCACCATTTACCCAAGTAGGGATGATGAGGACAGGGGTCCCCAAATGCTGACAGAAAACCTGTGGTGGAGCTATTTACTCCTCAACAGGTGAAGGAGCATATCTCAAAGCCTGACACGTGACAGCCTGACAGACACCTGACTTCAATCCCTCAAATCATCTAAGGATCCCCAAAGAGAACCAATCTAACATATTTGATCTCCACACATGTGCTGAGGCATATGTACCATGAAAACTCATAGACACGAAATGATCAGAAGTAAAAAATAAACGTTCAACTATAACAGGACAACAACAGAAGACAGTCTTAATAACTAACAATAAAGCTTTAGGGCCTTTACCCCTAAATTAGTGTCTCCAGGGAAAACATGGTAGAGGATTTGCTTCTATTGTGATTGTTCAGTCTTTCTTTTCCCTCTCCCTCCCTCCTTCCCTCCCTTCCTTCCTTTCTTATACTCTCCCCCCAAGACAGGACTTCTTTCTAAATGCAGGTTGGCTAGAACCTGGATTCTAACCCAACACTGACTTCAAACAAACAGTAATCCTTCAGCCTCAGCCTCTTGAATAGCAGGATTATGGGTATTAAGAATCACATACAACATGGAAATAATGGTTCTAAAACAAAAATAGGCTATAACACATACCCAGTAACCCATCAGCAGACTCCGCTAAGTACCTTATGATAGCCATGTCCTCATTTTTAAATATACTCTGCTATGGTGAAGCACGAGAAAGAAAAAGGACCGTGTATACATCCCTCATCCATCCCTTATCCATGCCTTACTAACAGGTATCATTTACAGCCAACAGTCACCTTCCAGCACCCACATGTTCTTTGCTAGTGAAGACACTGTTGTCATTTCAAAAATAGCAAAGTCTGAAGGAATCAAGTTATCTGGCACTTGGATAGAACCTTTAAGCAAAGAGTAGAGGAAAATTCATGCTCGTGACAGATGGGTCCTGTCTCTGACCTAAGCATTCTGCCCTAATCTCTTTATTTAAAAAAGTATTTTCTTTTATTGAAAAAGGAAGTAAAAACATTTTATGATAGAATTGGAGATTTTCATGGAAATTATTTCTGATACAATAGAAGAGATATGTAGAAAAACACATTAGAATTGACAATTTACATGGAAAATTAAAGAGTGAAGTGGTAGACAAAAACATTGCTAAATTAATTGAAAAAGGAAGTAGAGACATTTTATGATAGAATTGAAGATTTACATACAAAATATTTCTGATAAAATTGTAGAAAGATGTAGAAAAACATGTTAAAATTGAAGATTATCATAGAAAATTTTATATAGTTATAAAAGTGGTAGGCACAAAAGTATTTTTAAGTTGATTGAAAGTGGAATTATAAACATTTTCAGGTAAAATTGAAGATTTACATGAAAAATGTTCCTGATATAATTCAAGAAATATATAGAAAAACATGCTAAAATTGACTATTTCAAAATATGAAGGGATCAAGTTATCTGGCACTTGGATAGAACCTTTAAGCAAAGAGTAGAGGAAAATTCAC
Source organism: Apodemus agrarius (assembly GCA_964023405.1). Taxonomy (NCBI): domain Eukaryota; kingdom Metazoa; phylum Chordata; class Mammalia; order Rodentia; family Muridae; genus Apodemus; species Apodemus agrarius. Next base: position 109,690,373 of record OZ030013.1, on the reverse strand, counting down.
GCTCTTGACAGATGGGTCCTGTCTCTGAAAAATTATGCAGATAAAATGGTAGCCATAAAAAACCCTTCCTAAATTAATGGAACTTGGAATTAAAAACATTTTTAAAATCAGAGATTTATATGGAAAACATTTCTGATAAAATAGAAGAAATATATAGAAAAACATGTTAAAATTGAAGATTATCATAAAAAATAATGCAGATAAAATGGTAGACATAAAAATTACTAAATTAATTGAAAGAGGAATTACAAACATTTTCTGATAAAAATGAAGACTTACATGAAAAATGTTTCTGTTAGTCTATGTCTTTTTATTGGGGAATTGAGTCCATTGATGTTAAGAGATATTAAGGAATAGTGATTGTTGCTTCCTGTTATTTTTTATGTTATTTTTGTTTGTGTGGATATCTTCTTTTGGGTTTGTTGGAAGATTACTTTCTCGCTTTTTCTAGGGTGTAGTTTCCCTCTTTGTGTTGGTGTTTTCCATCTATTATCCTTTGCAGGGCTGGATTTATGGACAGATATTGTATAAATTTGGTTTTATCATGGAATATTTTGGTTTCTCCATCTGTGGTGATTGACAATTTTGCTGGGTATAATAGTCTGGACTGGCATTGGTGTTCTTAGAGTCTGTATGAGATCTGCCCAAGATCTTCTAGCTTTTATCGTCTCTGGTGAGAAGTCTGGTATAATTCTGATAGGTCTGCCTTTATAAGTTACTTGCCCTTTTCCCCTTAATACTTTCAATATTCTTTGATTAGTGAATTTGGTATTTTGATTATGTGTCTGGAGAACTTTCTGTTCTGGTCCAGTCTGTTTGGAGTTCTGTAGGCTTCATGTATGTTCATGGGCATCTCTTTCTTTAGGTTAGGGAAGTTTTCTTCTATAATTTTGTTGAAGATATTTACTGGTCCTCTAAGTTGGAAATCTTCGCTCTCTTCTATACCTAATAATCCTTAGGTTTGGTCTTCTCATTGTGTCCTGGATTTCCTGGATGTTTTGGGTTACAAACTTTATGTATTTTGCATTTTCTTTGTTGAGTCAATGTTTTCTATGGTATCATCAGCACCTGAGATTCTTTTATCTCTTGTATTCTGTTCTTGATGCTTACATCTATGACTCCTGAATTTTTTCCAAGGTTTTCTGTCTCCAGAGATGTCTTACTTTGTGATTTCTTTATTGTTTCTACTTCCACTTTTAGATCCTGGATGGTTTTGTTCAGTTCCTTCACTTGATTGTTTGTGTTTTCCTATAATTCTTTAGGAGATTTTTGTGTTTCCTCTTTAAAGGCTTCTGCCTGTTGACCATGTTTTCCTGTATTTCTTTAAGGGATTTTTGTGTTTCCTCTTTAGTGGCTTCTACCTGTTGAGCCATGATCTCCTGTATTTCTTTAAGGGAGTTATTTAAGTCCTTCTTGAAGCTCTCTATCAGCTTCATGAGATATAATTTTAAAACCAACTCTTGCTTTTCTGGTATGTTGGGGTATCCGGGACTTACTCTGGTGGGAGAACTGGGTTCTGATGTTGTCATGTGGCCTTGGTTTCTGTTGGTAGGGTTATTGTACCTACCTTTTGCCATTTGGTTATCTCTGGTGCTAGTTGGTCTTGCTGTCTCTGGCTACAGCTTTTACCTCCTGTGGGCCTGTAAGCCTGTGTCCGTACTCTTGGGAGACCAACTCTCTTCTGGCAGGATCTGTGCAAAGAAGGCTGTGGAGCTGCCTGGCTCCCTGGGGTAAATGGCCTGCCCTAATCTCTTTAAAAGGTAAGTACTTCTTGGCAGTTCTGTTCTGACGGGACCCACTATTGGAGGCCAGGCTGACCTTGTCTTCTATGTGCAGGTCCAAACGTTGAGCTCAGCTGCCGTGCTTGGCTCATGCTGCGGGTCGAGGTCACTGACGTGCCCACTCCTGACCCCTGCTGCCAAGTCACCCTTTGTCATTATAGACTCTATCCCAAGGAAACTTCTTCCTTAAATAGCTTCTATCCATGGCCTTTTATTTTAATAGTAGAAAAATATCTATGTCAGTACTATTCTACATCTCAAAACACTGACGCCATCTAAACAGTGAGGTTAAGATGGGAAGAAAAAACGGGAGGAAACGTTAATTGAAATCAGAGCATTCTTAGGAGTGTACGTGTGTAAGGACTGTGATTAAGCAGAGGACAGCACAGTCATGTTGCCCTCCTGACTCTAGAAGAGAGCATTAAGCCAGCAAGCATACTACAATTCAAGCCTACAGCACTGCGGAGTTCTTGAGTCCGGGTACTCACACCCCAGGAAAATGCTAAGTGATCCCAAAACAGTTGGATCCTCACTCTGAAAAACAAGTGGTCTAATCAGGAAATGAGAAGTCCTTTCCCTGAAGATAAAAGAGCTAATGGTTACAAAGCCTCAGTGTAACATAAGCACTTTCAGGCAGGCAGGACAAAGGAAGAGACAGAAGCAATCAGCTGTCATTCTCTCTGCAGCAGGGAACTGGAGGACTCTGCTTTGTGAGGGGGAAATTTAGAGCCGCTGTTTCCATTTATTAGCACTAAGCTGCTTCCCCTTATCCCTCCATAAACATGCAGCTTCAAAAAACAAAAGAAGATATTTTGATCAAGAGCACGGCTCCCTTTAAGCTGTGTGCTGGTAAGCATGCCTGCTGCGTGAGTTCATGTAAACAGATATCCAAACATTGTGGGCCTGAACGACACTTAATATCTTATATCCTATGCGGCATTTTCTTTGGAACAAATGCAACGATACCGTTTTCCTCTCTTTGAATAAGATCCCAACGGGAAGTAAATTGCATGATGGGAAGGAAAATCAGTTGGGGCATTCCAGGGGCTGTCAACATCCTTAGGAAAACACCCGTTGTTCCTGTATCTGCCACTAGTCTCAGGAGTGGTGCTCATGAGCACTGGCTATAGGATCTTTTGTAAATACAAAAGTATTCTCTTCAGGCTCAGAGCAAAGAGCACACTCTTTATAGAGTATTGTCTTCAACACTAGAAGAGTTTCCAAAATTAAGACCAAAAAAAAAAAAAAAAAATCCTTTACTTAAATTGAAAAGGTAGCGGACGTCTTCAGGTCTCCATAATGGTTCCCTTGGTTTTCTGCATTTCTTTGCAGGTAACAGCAAAAAAGAGGAAGAAAGCAAAACTCCTTGAGAATGTCTATCTTCTAACACTAAAGCACGGACAGAATTCGCCAGTGATGAGGGGCTAAGGATGTGGTTCTTTTCCTTGCTGGGTACAGATGGGTTTCTAGTACCATCTCGAAGCCCTGCAGGTATCCTACGCTCATGATCTGAATGCCACAAGTTGCTGCCAGCACACAGACAACAGGGAAAGCTATCTCACACGGTGCCAGAGAGTGGCTGCCATTCCCTTGTTCTCCAATTATTTATGACTGAAGTCAAAGGAACATAGCCTAACGGGCACGTAGAAGCCGCCTTTGTCACAACTGAACCCTCACCAGGGCTCACTAGGTAGAGGAGGAGATGGGCACCTGTGCCCTCATCTTGTCAGACACCAGCTTGACTGTGCCTAGGCATGTAAATCACTCAAGGAGTGGCTGTGTGCATAACCAACCTGTCTTTCTTAAGGCTGGAAGCACGGAGAGTAGCCATTGCCCTAAATCTGGAGTCACCTTGGATTCCAGAATAGCAGAACTTCATTAGACAGGCTCCACCTCAGATAGCGATTATTCCTCTTAGTCCCTGGTCTTTCTCCACTATCCACTGTGCCCTATTCCTGCCTCCCTGGGTTTCATCCCCGTTTTCCTACGTTGCACAATTCAGTGGTCAACCACTGTGTGCCTACGTGATTTCTATTATTTCATATAGTTAATTAAACTCCCCATGAAAAATTAATTTATGCACAAAATAGCAGGTCTTTCCTACCTCTATTATATATTTGCAATGCAAAGTTCCATTCACAGCTGTCCCCATCCCCAGGCTCCATGGGGTGATTATCAGTGTGGATTTGAGTCGCAGCCAACCTACCCAAGTACCTAGGTTCTTATGTCACATGGACAAGAACCAAAGACACACGATTAGAAATAGAGAGAGAGAGATTTTATCAAGAAAGGAACAGAATGGAAATGAGACAGTCTGCCATGGGCCACAAGGTCTGTGACCCCCTTGGGTTATTTACAACTGCGACACTGGTGTATTTTGGGCTTTTCTTGAGGGCACTATTTGAAATCCAGGTGAGGCACTGTTTTCAGTCCTTCTCTGCCAACTTCCCTGGGTATTCTGTTTGCTGAATAAAGTAGAGGTGGGAAAGGACTCCAAGTCAGATGCCAGAGATATAGAGAATCTGCATTCAAGGTACCCAGAAACATGGTAGAGGAACAAAGCTTTCTGCCTCATGAAAAATACATTTAAAAAAAACATTTTTTTTTGAAGATTCGTTTATTTTGTGTGCTGAATGTTTGGTCTACATGTGAGTCAGGGAACCACATATGTGCCTGGTGCCCACGGAAGTCAGAAGACGCCATCTGATGCTCTGGAGAGTTACAGGTGGTGAGTGCTGGGAACTCAACATGGGTCTTCTGCAAAAGGACCTGCACCGAGCGACCGCTGAGCTATCTCTCCAGCCCACGAGCTACTACCACCCTTACCAGGGCCATCGCTACCCCCAAGCAGGAACCCCTACATCAGGTCAGGCAGCTGGTCTGCACTGCTGACAGTATGCCTCAGTCATTCTGTGCTAAATAGAGGACCCTATTCCCTATACCCGGGCAAGGAGATGGGTGCTCCACGCTGCTGCACGTGTGACATAGGTGAGCCAGAGGTATAATCACCCCTGCTGGAGAAATGGCTCAGCAGTTAAGAGCACTGGCTGCTCTCTCCCAGAGGACCCAGGTTCAATTCCCAGAACCCACGTGGTAGCTCACAATGTGTAAGTCCCAGGAGACATAATATCTTCTTCTAGTCTATGCGGGCACCAGGCATGTACATGATGAACATACATACAGACAAAACTCTCAAACACATAAAATAAATAAGTAAAAAATTTAAAAGAATAATTATGATTCCACCAAATACTCCTTTCAGATTTTTTTTCTGTGGGGTCTCTTGTTATTTTTGCCATTTTTTGAGCTACTTCTTCGAGCTTTTGGAAGAGCCATCTCAACCTCCAATTTTATCCAGTGAGGGCTAGAATGACAAATGGCACCCTAGGCATTTGGGTTTTCTCCCCCTTGAGTTCCAGATCTTTGTGCTTATTAAGCAAGCATTCTTACCTGCTGAGCCATCTCTCTGACTGGACTGAATCTTACAAATTTAAAAGCCTGCTGTGCTTGGTTTTCATAAAGTCTAAGAAACACTTGGGACAAAATAGGCACCCAAATACTTCTTTTTGAATTCATGCTATGGGAAAAATGAATGAATAAATAAATGCTCCTCATTTCGTCTAAACCTATGAATGTGTTTTCCAAATTAAAGTGGCATCATATAAATTCTGAATCCCTGCGATACAATTCTACTGATGCCAGAAGACCCTCACAGCAGTGCACCCTAGCTTAGGACTAAGGTCTGGGTCATAGTCCGCTGTCATGACGAGACCCACATACCCTTAGACAGAGTGCGGCTCGGCCTGGCTTCACGGTCCTCACTCCTGGCTCATCAAGATGGCTCATTAATGGCCTGATTTCAGATATCTCAAGCAACTTCTCATGCATGAGCTACTGGTGGCTGCCTGTTTCCAGAATCTCCTGCTGTGCACACAAGTAATTAACTTGCAATGCTCTGCTGGGTCTGGGATCTTTCATGACATCAAAGGGGGCAAAAAGCACATCTAAAGCAGGTAGTTAAGCTTCAAGGTGCTGTCCAAGTTAAACTCCAGAACCAAATATCTCAGGGAACGGCCAGTCAGTATGGGGGTGCTGGTTGACAGGTCTGGGGACTGGGACTCCCTGCTCCAAACTCCACTAATCTGCAGTTCACAGTGATAAACACAAAGCCACTATGTTCTGCTTCTGGCAAACAGGACTTCTTTTAGAATACTAAAAATAAACTCTGTAGACCAGGTTCGATTGGGTCAGTTCAATAAAGACAAATACCACGGCAGAGACAGCCTGGCATAGATTTAAGGGCCGTGAGTAAATTCCACATGTTGGTCAACTTAACTAAACTCCCTGGGCCTCATTTCCCTTCCTTGCAACATGAAGTTAATAAATATCGGAATATAATGAAAACACACTTCTGGGTGTGTCCAGAGACAGACTATTCGGGGCTCTGCCTTGAGAGTGCATTAATCCCTTGACAGATTCAGAAGCTGAAGGCAGTACTGACAGAGAGGGAGAAGGGTGGCCGTGGATGGCAGAAGCAGGTCACTTCCCTTTCTTTACTTTCTGGACATCATGATGTGAAGAACTGTGCTCTACCAAACCGAACAGGCTGCAGCAAAATGAGCCCTAAGACATTATAAGGACTTTCAGAAACTGTAAGTCAAAATAAAACCTTCCTTTACTTAAGATGTTTCTTTCTTTTTTTTTTTTTTTTTTTTAGATTTATTTATTATTACATGTAAGTACATTGTAGCTGTCTTCAGATACACCAGAAGAGGGCATCAGATCTCACTGCGAATGGTTGTAAGCCACCATGTGGTTACTGGGATTTGAACTCAGGCTCTTCCGGAGAGCAGTCGGCGCTCTTAACCACTGAGCCATCTCTCCAGCCCAAGCTGTTTCTTGTATGCATTTTGGACATGACTATGAAAAGCTCATATGCTAACTCAAGCCAGTGAAGTGCTTTTATCACTACCACTCCAATAGCACATTATATGCTGTTTTATGCTATTATGATTTGATCATTATTACTCCCTGATACTGAACACACAGCAGGACTATAAAAAATAGGTATGACTAACCGAGCACACATAAAACAGGGCATGGGATGGGAGTTAAGGGGGTAGTGGAGGCAGAGAAAGGTAGAGAGAATGAGAGAGTAGACATGCGGAGGCCCGCCATGACCACGTGGAGAGAGGGGGGGGAGGGGAGGAGAGCCCAAGAGGGACAAGAGAGAAGCTGAGAGAGTTAAGAGGAGTAAGAGAGAGTAAGACCTAAGAGAGAGAGGAGGGGCTGAGCAGCCCTTTTTATAGTGGGCCAGGCCTACCTGGCTATTGCCAGGTAATTGTGGGGTGGAGCTTAGACAGAACCCTAACACAAGGAACTTCAGGGACAAAGCAATTGGAGTCACTGGATGCTAAATCCAGTGTGCTCAGGAGAAGTTGCGTTCTTATATAATGCGTTGGCTTTTGTACAGTCTAATATTCTGGGCCTGTCTAGAGAGTCAACACGGCTGTCAACAACCTCCCACAATGTTAAACACACTCTTAGAGATGTGTCCCCATCAACGACTATTTCTCCTCAGGCTCAGAAGAGCTTAAGGGGCTTAAAGGAGCTTAATGTGTCTGACCCACTGAGGCCGAACACCAATCACACAGCCCAGTCCTAAAACCCCACACAAAAATGCCTCTAGGCACAAGGAAAGTTTGGTTTATCTCTCGGAGGGGAGGGTGTGCAGGCGGCAGGGCAGGGTGTGGTCTGTGGAGAGCTTCCAAGCAGAATCCAACTCAAGGGGTTTTCCAATCCCAGACACAAGGCGGAGCCATCCCCGCCCGCCCGCTCCAGTGAGACCCATTTGTGCCATTAAATGGTGGGAAGAATGGGTGGTGGAAATGAAGAGCTTTGTCTTTTCTTTGCATTTTGTTGTTGATCACGATCTGACACTCAGGCTGGCTTGTAACTCACAGAGTAGTGGCACACTGGTTTCAAAATCATGAAGATCCTTTAGATGTGGGCCATGAAAAAATAAATGGGCGTTTCTGACAAGCCCAGGCTGAGGACTGCATTTTGAAAACAAGAGCACACAGTAAACAGCTTCGGGAAGTAAGAAATAGACACTCAGAGCCAGGGAGACAGCTCTGACAGTCAACGGGTAGACGCACCTGCCACCAAGCTGGTTTCTCCCCACTGCCCAACCTCCCTCCTTCTCTCTCTCTCTCTCTCTCTCTCTCTCTCTCTCTCTCTCTCTCTCTCTCTCTCTCTCTCTCTCTCACACACACACACACACACACACACACACACACACACCACACCAAACAATAGCAATATTTTAAATTAGGAACATAGCAATTTTTTAAAGATTTACGTATTTTATGTATATGCGTGTTCCAACTGTAGGTACACCTGCATCCCGGAAGAGGGCATCCGATCACATTACAGATGGCTGTGAGCCACCACATGGCTGCTGCAAACACTGCTGCTTGCAGAGGAGATGGCAGAAGCACCTACACATTGGTATATCTGGGTTCACCTCCAATACATAGCCCTCCATCTTACTGTTTTGATCAGGTCTCTTCCTGAACATGAAAATCACGGTTTTGGCTAATTGGGATCTGCTTATTTCTCACTCCTCTCCTGCCCCAGGCATGTTACAAACTCTGGCTTCTTCATAGCTGCTGGGGACTTGAACTCAGGTCCTCATGATCACACAACTGGGCCATCTCCCCAGGGTTCAAACATACAGAAGACGAGAGTGTCTACCACTGAAGAACAGCATGCCTAATTTTTCTTACAAAAGGGGATGATGTGTTAAACAAATATTAGGTTATAATCATTCCAAGACTACATAAAGCAGTCAGATGTGAGCAGAATGAGGATAATCATTTGGTTTGGGTCAACTCTTAATGTGCCCACACAACACCACAACGCAGGGCTAACCCACTGTTGAGGGAAATTTGCACATATGCATTCTCCCAAAGACTCCTAAAAGCTTAAAAGGATTGTCCAGAAACAGGAAGCAAAGACAACATTCAAACTGATTCCTGGCACACGAACCGATATTTATAGAGATTACCTTTTGTTTGAAAAAGATTTCCTTTATAGACACATATGCGTGTCTGGGTATGTATGTTAAGTCCACCTGTGTGCTCTGGAACAGGAACCCTGGTCTTGGGGAAGAGCAGCTGGTGCTCCTAACCCCTCAGCAGCCCCACAGAGCTGACCTTACTCAAGGCTGTGTTGTGGCTACAGTTACAGTGGAGCCTATAGCTTACTGATCACCTCAGATGATGAAGATGATGTTGGTAACGGCGGGGCCATTGCTTTGTGATGACGCTCTACCAGATCATTCCTCAGACAATCCGTACATACCCGTTTATAAATGAAGACTAAGGGCTGGGTGAAGCAGCTGCCCAGGGATTTGGGGTTCCCTGTGGCACCACTATCTGCCCTTACCTACAGGAGGTTTAGAAGCTTAGGGACCTTCACAGAGGTTGGCACCTGGGGGTGGTGAATACCGCCCAAGTCTCCTTGCAACGATATAATGTCTCACATCCCAAGTCATCTTGTACTCTGATGCAAAAGTAGAGGGACCCAAATTATCTAACTTGCACACCAAAAAAACCACATCCTAACATGCAGAGCGGGAAATGGGGAGCAGAGACACTTGCCTAAGTCAGCCAGTAAGCAAGCAATAGCACATTAGATTTTTATGCCTGAGATAGATCCTGTTGATTCGATTCACTTAGCCTCATTCTGGAGGGCAGACTTCATGACTTAGGTTTATGACTTGATCAAATGATGCGGAAAAAGAACGGCAAATGCTAAAGGACTGTATCGTGCACGCTATGGGACGACACATTCATGGCAATACAGCTGACTATACGAGCAGAAAATTTATCAGTGGACACAAGGTGAGACAAAGGCTTCAGTTCCAACTGTGCACAGAGAGGCCGAGTCCCATGTCTAAGATAAACATGACACCCTGAGACAGCTTGTTGGAGACAGCCATTAACAGGTTCCAGGCTGCTGGAGATGGACCTTCCCCTTCACGGTCACCTTAGGACTCCATCTCATGATTCCCTGTGTATCTGTACCTGAACTTTCCTTTCCTGAGATCCAAATTACAGGAGAAAGGAAAGACAATGTAGAGCTGGCTGCAAGGGGCATTACAGAAGAGCCCCTCCCCCGGTCAAAAGCATGGAATCTCAAGTTCTCTCTCTGGATAGAGAGATGGCTGCTCCCAACTCAGAGAACCCTGCCTGGTGCGGCCTCACAGGTGCTGGGATGAAGCGTGTGTGTGTGTGTGTGTGTGTGTGTGTGTGTGTGTGCCTTCGCCCCTCCAGCATCACAACATCATTAAAGACTCAGTGTGTTCATTATCTTTCAGTAGCTATCGCTAGCTGGAACCAGCCCACTTCAAGATGGCAAAACTGAATACACATCTTAAACGGCCCAAGGTACAAGTATTGCAGCATATAGGTCAATTTTTAATTTTACACTTTAAGCTTGTCTAGCAAAAGCAGTTTAGACATGGGCCGAGCATTTAATAAAATGTCTTCAGCCGGGCGGTGGTGGCACACGCCTGTAATCCCAGTACTCTGGGAGGCAGAGGCAGGCGGATTTCTGAGTTCAAGGCCAATCTGGTCTGTCTACAGAGTGAGTTCCAGGACAGCCAGGGCTACACAGAGAAACCCTGTCTCGAGAAAAAAACAAAACAAAACAAAACAAAACAAAACAAAAAAACAACAAAAAAAACAAATCCAAAAAACAAACAAACAAACAAAAAAGTCTTCAGCAACTATGAAGACATCGATGCTACATCCGGGAACTGAGTGTTTCTTCAGCATCAGTTTCCAGAATTAATATTTGACAGCATCAGATCCCAAATTCAAAAAGTAAGCTAACAATTCACATTTTAACTAATATTCCAGAGAAGACTGCTAAAGGGAACGTCTAGCAGAACCGACCCTCCCCTTTAGGAGTGGGAGGGCCTCAGGTTAAAATTGTACCTAAGTCCTGGCATTTAGCTGGCTCAAACCAGCTCCAGGCGCTGCAGAGATGCCCCAGTGAGTAAGTCCCAGGGTAAGCTCCCATCACCCACATGGTACCTTACAGCCACATGCATCTCGAGTCCAAAGGGACCCATCACCCTCTTTCGGCATTCAAATGCGCCATACATATACATGGTGTTCATACATGCACACAGGAAAAACACTCATACACATAAAATAGAAATAAATATTTAAAGCACATATACAATAAAGTAGTTGTTCTTAAGAAAAACATTTTTTTGTTGTTTTGGTTTTCTATCAAAGGAGGCTACTCGACCATGGACACGTTCCTTTGATATCCCCCTATCAGGGCTGGAGAGATGGCTCAGTGGTTAAGAGCACTGACTGCTCTCTTGAAGGTCCTGAGTTCAAATCCCAGCAACCACATGGTGGCTCACAACCATCCATAATGAGATATGATGCCCTCTTCTGGAGCGGCTGAAGACAGCTACAGTGTACTTACATATAACAATAAAATAAATCTTAAAAAAAAGAAAAACTTTCATGCAAAGGAATTAAAAATGTTTAAACTCTTCAACCTGCTAAGCTTTTGGTGGACTCTAAAGTTGAACTCTGGCATTGAGGAACAGCTGGGCTCACCCCCGCATTAGGAACACACACACACACACACACACACACACGCACGCACGCACGCACGCACGCACGCACGCACGCACGCACACACGCACACGCACACACACACACGCACACATGAGGAAAAAGGCATGCCAATCACAATTTTCAGTGAAGTGAATAGAAGATTCTCATTCAGTTATCTTCAGGACCACTAAGTATACCGATTTTTTTGTTTTTATTTGTTTTGTTTTGTGTTTGTTTTTGTTTGGCCTGGAGTACCAAAGTTCTAAAGACATAATGTTTTCATGGGTGCACAAACTATAAATCCTCAGCATTCTTGCTTCCCTACCTCATGGCTGAACAGAAGCAGCATGGTTCATGACGCCCACAGTCCTTCCACAACATGACAGATGTGTGAAACAGTCCAACAGAACTTGAAATTTGCTTTTAAATTGGCAAAGGCTGTCCTACAAATGGCATTATGGCCCAGTCTGTTTAAGACGCTAGTCACTCTTGGAAGCCAGATAGCACAGTCTAAATAAATCAGATTGTGACCCTTCCTAAGGCTGACCTGCTGGGAGGATTAAAACATAAGGCCCATTGACAAAGAAGACTAAACCATATCCTTCCCGAAGTCCTGATGGCAGCAATGGCAAAGTCTTCTCTCCCCATGCCTATAGTCACGGACCTGAAGTTACATTCAGGTTCCCAATGCCTTGGAGAGATCTCTTTTGCCAACACCAACACGGTCACTGTATTTTTCTATTTAAAAATAATAGCCCATTTTCATTTTCCCCTCATCAGCTGATGGACATTTACGCTGTTTGTACTTCCTGGCTACAGTGAATAGAGCAGCAAATCACCATGGATAAGCACATAGAGTCCTTTGGGAATATGAGTGGTATAGCCTCAGCTATGCCAGCTTTCGGAGGAATCACCACGTTAATTATCATAGTGGCTGCACCAATTTGCATTTCCATCCTCAGGAAAGGAGCACTCCCCTTCCCCCAGCTCCAAGCAGCATGTACTGTCATTTACTTCTGTGATCTTGGCCATTCTGACGACGGTAAAATAAAAGTTCAAAATAGTTTTAAACAGCATTACCCTGAGAGCTAAGAATGCCGAACATTTTAGTTTCCAAAAATAAATCTTTCTCAGCCATTTATATTTTATTTTTTGAGAGCTTTCTCTTTGATTTCTTCTTAGTGTTCATTTTATTGAGTTCTTCCTATAGTCAATAAACCAACTCTCCTCCAGACATACAGTTGATAAAGATTTCTTCCCACCCATAGGCTGCCTGCCTTTTGACATGATGGCGGCCGCTGCCTTACAGAAGCTTTGAGTCTCGTGTGGTCCCTTTTATCATTTATTGGTCTCAATGCCTAGAATGCTAGGTGCTGTTCAGAAAGTCTTTGCCTGTGCTACAAGTTCAAGTATGTCCTTTAGTTTCTTCTTCTATCAGGAGGGTATCAGGTATTATTTAATGTCCAATCTCATCCATTTGTGAATAATAAGTTATTCACAGGTTAAGAAAAATAAAGTAGGTAGGGAAATAGGTAAGACAGGAAAAAGTCACCCCAAGTGAGGTAATGACCCAGAAAGACAAACATCTCCTGGTTCCATTCCTATGCTCATGTTGGCATTGCCTCTTTATATATGTGCTCTTCGTTTGCATGCCTAGAGAAGTTAGCTAAGTAGTAAGGGTTGTGAGGGAGGAGAAGCTCTCAAGGGGTTAGGCAGCACGTTAGCAAATAAAAACCCACCTACAAAGAATGTGTTACCTCTCTTTAAGTTGTCGGCCAATAGTGTACCTATTGAACACCGCTGTCAGTGTCTTGTCTACCCTCTGGAACTTCAGTAATAGGCTCCACATGCTTTAGTCATAAAACGTGGCGCAATCAGTTGGGAATCTTCATCCCTACTGACTGTCATAGTGCCCGAAGGTGCTATGTGCACATCACCAGAGGTGGAGACAATAGTTATTAATTTCACCCATCCGTGAATCCTCAGAGCTATAACGAATCATGGGTCTGGCAAGAAATCCTCACTTGTCCAACAGTGGCAAAAGGTTATGGACATAACCAACCAATTTCTAATTTGATCTAAGACTCAATCCTAAGGTCAGAATCCATAGTTTGCACCATTAATGGAACCAAGAAGCTGAAGCCAGAAAGTTCATAGGCTCTGTGGAAGAAACTATTGTTATTCTACCAATGGATAGAGTGTTAAAATGACTCTTAAAAATTCAATACTTGTCGGTAGTACATGCCTGAACCCTCACCAGAAAAGCTTCTTCTTGCAGTAAGATGGTGTGGTGGCTATTCCTGGTTATCAACTTGACTATATCTGGAATGAACTACAATCCAGAATTGGAAATCGGGAGCCTGGGAGATACAAATTTCTGACCTGGATCTTGGCATGGAGATCTTGAAGCATAGTGGCTATAAATTCCAGAAGGTCATCTGGGATTAAAGGCTTGATGGCACATACCTTTAATCTGGGCCACACCTTCTGCTGGAGAGCTACATAAGGATATTGGAAGAAGGAGGATTCACTCTCTCCTTCACCTGCTTGCCTTGTGGGACTGAGCAACTGCTAGATCCTTGGACTTCCATCCACAGCTGCTTCTGACCATTGTTGGGAGTTAGACTACAGACTCTAAGTCATCAACAAATTCCCTTACTGCATAAAGACTACCCATGAGTGCTGTGACTCTAGAAAACCCTAATACAGACGGCAATTTACACAGGACCTAAAGCTGTCTTGGTGCAGAGAACAAGACACTGTAGAGTGACTACCTCTGACCTACCATACTCCTTTGCACAAGACTCAGGCTTCCTTTTTGGAAGAAAGGGTTCAAAGATTCTGAGGTAGAGGAGGTGGAATGCTTCAAGGATATATATTATTCAAGGATAGTATATTCCAGAAACAATAGGGCACATGAACTCACAGTGATTGGGGTAGCATACATTAAAAAAAAAAAAATGGGTAATCTCAAGCCAGACAAAATTCCAGCATGCAGTGAGTGTATGTAGGGAGTAGAGTGGAGGGAGACGTGAGAATGACACACTACCCCTAGCTGAGGAAGTCCTAAAACTTGATAGTGAGGGGGGGGGGAAAGAAGGGCAATTTTTTTTTTCTAATGGTGTGACCACTGGTAGGTCAGCTCCACTACAAGGCAGGACTGATACCCAAGAGTAGTGGGTCAACTCAAATAGAATTTAAGTAGGTTTTTTTTTGGGGGGGGCAGAGGCATAGTAAGTTGGATATGAACAAGGGAGGGGTAGATATGGGGGGAGTAAAACAAACATAATCAAAATATGTTGTATGAAGTTATCAAAGATTTAGTGAGACTTGAAAGCAAGCAATAATCCAAACCGTTGAACCCAACAAAAGACAAAGCATCAAATGGCAGCTGCCAACACTGGCTCAAAGGAAGCCCAGTTCTTTCAAAAGAGCCCAAAGCAAATAGGAAAGCGACCGCCAGGCTGCAGGGTCAGGAGGATCTCAGAATAGTCAGACTTTTCTGGAGAATTCAAAATGGAGGCTAAGCACTCATAGCCATTGCTCTACCAAATTGTGTGGTGTGTGTGTGTGTGTGTGTGTGTGTGTGTGTGTGTGTTAAGCATCTGATGTCTCCCGGAGTGGGGAGATTGAAAAAACGTTGCTGGAAGAAACTAATCCCAGCAGCTGCTGAGACCTTCCAGTGTCTCCTCTCCATCTGGGGTCAATTTGTGCCTGTGCCCGACTCCCCACAATGTGTCTTTTGTCCATCCATGGCTGCGATGATTGTTCCTGGACTCGGTGTTACACCCTGTGCCCCAGCAATGCGGGATCAGCCACGTGTCTTTCAAAGCCCATTAGGAGTCAAATTAATAGTGAGAAGCAGAAAAGGGAGGTTAGATGGGCCCGACCTGGGAGAGGACACCAAGATATATAGCAAATCCCTACCAAACCTGGCTAGTGGGGTGTGACCCCAAGTCCAGGAACAATAATATACTGTGGATATCTACCTCATGTCTCTGAAGTCATTTCTGTCCCTCTAAGACAAAATAACCTGAGGACAGGGTAACCCTTTCTATGATATTATACTTATTCTAGGGTAACTGTGAATTGATCTGCGACCTAAAGATACCCAATATTGTTCATATCAAAATCTGAATGTGAAGCACAGTATCAAGTTACAGTGTAGCCTTGAGTTTGTGGGACCAGGAGGAAATACAGCAGCCACATAACCCAGTCACCACACAGAAGAGAATAAAATGCTTCATTAGCGATCGCAAGGCAGGTGTGGCGGCAGCCATCTTTAACTCCGGCACTAGAGAAGCAGCAGCAGCAGCAGGCAGGCGGGTCTCTGAGCTGGAGGTTAGCCTTGTCTACAGAGCGAGTTCTAGCAGAGCCAGGCCTACACAGAGAAATTCTGTCTCAAAAAACCCCAAAATAAAAATGAATTTTAAAAAAACCTGACAGATGCAAGCCCTGGTGATGCTGAGACCATGGAAACAGTATTGAGTGGCAGCTAGAGGATGCACAGGATAGAGTGGGGATGCCATATTGCTCATAAATGGACCATTTTCCCCAGGTAATGACAAGGGATGCTAGGACGTCTTGTCTACAGCTCTCATAGTCTTCAAACTCCTGCCCTTTTTTTTTTTTAAAGATATGTTTATTTATTATATGTAAGTACACTGTAGCTGTCTTCAGACACACCAGAAGAAGGGTGTCAGAGCTCATTACAGATGGTTGTGAGCCACCATGTGGTTGCTGGGATTTGACCTCAGGACCTTTGGAAGAGCAGTCAGTGCTCCTAACTGCTGCGCCATCTCTCCAGCCCTGCTTTTCTTAAAGAAATGGGTGATATCCAGTTCTTATGACTAAATGGTCCTTGGCAGATACAATGAGAGTTTGGAGGGTATTTAGAGAAGAGAAAATTGGTGATCTCCAACCTAACAAGTAATTATTAACTGTGAGGTGATGACTGGAGATTCAATTCAGACCTGGCTGTCCAGCAGGGAAGCTGGTCCCAAAGTTGACTTATGTGAGGCAGGGGCATGAAAGAGAGCAAATCACACCTATAGCTTTGAAAGCACACAAAACTGGGTGCTTAGTGTACACTAAGAGAATTAATCTTTTCATGGAAAAGGCAAAGGTTGGCCCACATCTATTTCCAAATAAAGGAGAAAAAAAAATCACTTTAATACTATTATTTTATCCTATCCAGAAAACTTTCCTGAATATGAGCAACCAGCCCAAGTTCAGGCAGATATTAAAATGATCCTAAACCTCAACAATGACGGATTGTTAGGGGACGAGAATGTGTCAAACCGAACAGCAGACACACCAAGCTCATTACACCTCTTCCCGCACAACGAACGACAAAAAGAAGGTGACAGAGGCACAGGCGTTTTACTGGCTATAGACGGCTGCTCTCAGGTTAGCAAAGGCTTGCTCACACTACCTCACTGCTGTTCCCTTGGCACAGAGACCAAAGTGAGGTTTGCAGGTTGAGGGCAATGCCTTGGGCCAAACTGGCTTCACAGAATCTCTTAAAATGGAATTAGAAGAGAACACGGGGGCTGGGTGTGTATGTGTCTCAGATGGCAGACTGCCTGCTTCTCTCAAGGAGCTTCAGGTCCTGTTTGAAGCTTTACAAAGCAAGTATGATAATACATGCCTGTAATCCTAGCACTCAGGAGAAGGCTGGAAAATCAGAAGTTCAAACTCGTCGTTGGCTACGTAGTGAGTTCCTGGCTAGCTCTGGCTCCCTGAGATCGCACATAAATGTGTGTGTGGCGAGGGGGTGTGGCTCTAGGAGCGTGCGTGTGCCCACCACCTCTCCAAAGAGTGCCACCCCCACCGGGCAACATGTGTGCAACGCCCCCAAGCCTCTGCGAGAAAGCAGGGGCAAGGAGGAGAAGGAGGAGCTCTTTGCATGCCTGGTTCAGATGCAAAGGAAATAAGCCAAAAAGTGCCTGCAGCTTCCAAGATCCTATTCTAGACCAGTCACCCCCTGAACTCTGTGGGATGAATTCCTTCCCCATCAGGGACAGGGAGGCTGCTCAAAGACAACAGACCCCAGGGAGTAGAGAAGACGTCACAGTCCCAATTGCTCTGGAGGAGGGGCAAGAACTGGTAATCACCGAACCAGCCAACCTGTGGTCGGCGACTGCACGCGTGCCTGCCCTCCACACAGATGCTGCATCCGAGTGCATAGACCCGGGGAGCGCCCCACGCAGCACACGGCATCATTCACCTAGAACCGCGCTGCCGCCGAGGAAAAGGAGCAGATGGCAAGTGAGAAAGAAATATTGATCACCATGAATAATTTTTACTAAAAAGCATATAAAAATGAGACTTTTAAAATATTTCAAAATAATTTATTCACTGTGGTCTCACTGTTTTACATTTCTGTTTATAAATATTTACAATGCACTACCTTCATAAAATAATTATTATTCAGTGTTCACAGTAAAGAGAAAGGCATCAGAGACCGACTGTTTGTGTGTATATGCCTCGACTAATCTGTGTGACAATATTTTAATTTAGCATTAATTCTCAACTGTTCCCTGTTAAACATACACTGCTTTATTTGCTCTCTCTGTCAGGTGATATTTATAGACAGCAACATGCATCACAGTACCAGTTTTTATTTGTAGTGATTTAGTGATATGAGGGAGAGACTTTAAGTTAATATTCATGTGAAATATTAACATGTCTTCAACTCAACTTTCTGTTAACACCGAGCAATGCTCAAGATGAAAATCATGATAAAACCGAACCCATGTTCTCTGATGACCACATTAAAAAGGTGGTCATCCTATTCTAGGATGAAAACTTAGACAATACCCAGTCACAGAGAGGCTCTTCCTCTATGTCACTGTCTGCCCAAAGAGAAACGACAAGAAATCCAGAGTGACTCTTGAGAAAGGAAGGCACATACACATACATGCGCCTCTTTGTTGTGGGCAAGCAGAACTCTCAACATATGCCCCTAGGAGGACATAGGGAAAGCATTTATTCCAACATATCAGTACATTCCTTCCTCAGCACCAACAAGAACTGAACCTTGTCCATAGTTCCCTAAACCAAATCCCAAGCCCTAGACTTTGTGTTTTCCATAGAGGCAGATGTTCACTATGTCGCCTAGGCTGGCCTTGAACTCCTAGGCTCAAGCCAAGCTCCTTCCAAGTAGTCATAGCTCTCAAGGGCACACACACTACCCAGCTTAGCGCAATCCTATCTAGATTTTCCTTCCCTATTTCCCTTCAATGTCCTTACCTTTAAACTCTCAGTTTAGTAACTGCTGCATCTAGGAATTTCCATGTTGGCTGGAATTTAGAAAAGGAATCAGGAGACAGTCTTCTTAGATATTTTTGACCCATGAGTCATAGTGGTTGAGAGACAACACTAGGATGACTCAGATGGAAGATTCTGGACTGATTCTGCATACAGTTGGAATATTAATCACTCTGTCTCACACCTTTCTTCCTGGATAATAAATATCAGTATATCTTGAGGACGTGCAGAGGTAGAGGGCATAGTAGTGGGTGGGTAATGAAGTGACATCCTGCACATCAGTAATTAATGTTAACTAAAATTAAAGTTAATTCCTTAGCCCAATTTGGAGGAGGGGGAAAACATAGAACTACTGAAAAAAAGAAAAAAGAAATATAATACAGCTCACATATAGAACATTCTGGCTTTCAATAAACACATTGAATTTGTCCCTGTGCTCTTTCCTTTCCAGGGTTACATAAGGATAGTCACCAGAAATAATGAACTTGACAATCAAATGCCTAACAAGGGACTTCTGTTCTTTAATAAGCACAACATACTTTATCATTTTACCTGTAAGAATTCCCAAACACTTTATAGCGATAAGAAAAAACAGGTTTCTTATTTTATTTTGACACTATTAAAATCATCTCTTGTTAAAGTGTAACTCTCTAAAGTCTAGTAGAATACACACATGGATATGTGTGTGCCTGTGGATCCTGTTATTTCAGTGAAACTGACACATAATATACATCTTTAACTCCCCAGGGTACACAGTATGATAATTGCCCAGTTCTCTCCTCTGCCAAAGTAAATTTAAGAAGAGGATATTTTTAATAAGGGGAAACTATGGGGCAATATGACACTTCATTATAGCTGAGCAAGCAGGGTTCTAGGCAGATTCTGGTGTTGTTTGGCAAACAGTCTTACATATAAATAGACTTTAGCCATACACGTGCATCTGGGCCATACAAGTGCATCCTATGCTTGATGCCCGATTCACACACACTCATCGAATGTCCTGCAGCTTCGCATTGGAACTGCAGGTCATAAATACCGCTTTTCAACTAAAGACAGTTTGAACATACCTATTGTCACTAGCTAATGGTGTCCATCGCCTTTTGGGACTCCTCAAGCACTGAAATTCAATTTATGAAACATTTACTTCCCATAAGGGGAGGGGGAGACCATTCACCATTTCCATTTTTGAAGATCTAGCATCTTTCTGCTGGGTGAAAACAATAAACATCTGGCCCTGGGAATGCAGTCTGAACACAGACTGAAGCAGAGTAATGCTCAAGGATATGACATGCCACACCCAGGTCCTCGAGGACCCTACAGCCACGCCCAGCTTGAACCTCAGCAGGAATCTGCGAGCCGAGGTGGGGGCTAATGTTAGAGTAATGGCTGAGGGAGAACATTCTGTAGGGCCATTAAACAAGACAACCTGATGGCTGCAACAGTGTATCACACCGGTGGATCCCACCCTGGATTATGAGGTAGTCACCCCACTTCCTCAGCAGATGCTGAGGTTGTTCAGTTCAGGTCGAGAAGTATACAATTCCCTCTTTCCAAACTGACTTCTCTCCCACTTCTCTTTCCCAGCTGACATGCTAAGTTTTTCATCCCAAGTTTCCCTGAGGTGTTTTCGCCAGGATCCCTGGATCTTTCCTTTTATTAAATGCCACTGGATTCACACAATTTCCCCTCTAACTCTTCCCAGGAGCCAATGCTATATCACTCAGCTCAAAGAAGAATGAACGGATGCCGTTTGGGGTCTTATAAAGAACAAAGGAAAGCATCTTACCTGTGTTGTAATCCAGAAAATCCTCACCATAATTCCCCACTTCTTTTCTCTTAAATCCAGCCCCCCCCCCCCCGCCATCCTGGATTTTTCAGGGCTAAATGATGCCATCCACGGATCTCCGCACTCTCGACTCCTTACTTCATTAAGGAGGATTGCTCTACAGGCCAACCCTGTCTTCCACAGGCCATCAAAGCGATGTGAGCAGGCAGTAGCTACAGCTTTTCTGAGCCTCACAGCTGGGAGCCTGGAATCCACCACTCCTGCCTGCCCAGATTCTGCTAACACCTCTCTCACCTGTGAATAAGCCTGCATTCAGGAGTTCTCTGTTTCCTGGTATCTCGGCATAGACGTTTCTAAGCAATGACTTGGCCCAACAGAGGCTGCCAGAGACCCCTGTGTACACTCAAATCTCAACACTAAGCCAGGGCAGCGGGGCACGGGTGGTATTCATGTGCTAGGGGCAACACATAGTAGAAAATCAAGCACCATATAAGCAAATCCTTCATTAACGGTCTCCTCCCCAGCTTCCCAGCTCAATCCTCTGTCTAAGAACTACTCTGAGTCCAAGCTGGCTTGCAGCATGGTCATATGAAGGAAAGGACTTGCTCTAAAGCTCAGAAACACGACGGCGGTATGACCAGGCTGCAGCCGAGCAAAATAGGTCTGGGGAGCTCACTTCAAAAACTATGAAAAGCAATAAAGAATCCTCATTTAGCATAGCTATACCAGAAGGCAAAGAGAGCCAGGGCCCTTGACCCTGTGATGACATGAGCAGAGACAAAAGATTGCATGGTTCATCCGAGTCAGTCAGATGGGAGTGGTTGATGATTATTTCAAGGTTGGTCAGAGGGCCTTGGTCACAGGAAGTCATTGCTTTGGGGAAAATCTTGTCTGAAGATGTCTGTCCATCGGGCCATTGTTTCTGGAATCCAAGGTGAGTGCAGGAGAGCAGGGGCCAAGGAGACAGATGCAGGATGGATGCACAGCGGCCCTTCTTATCTGAGCTCAGCTGCCCGCTGTGCAGTTGCAGACAGGCTAACGTGAAGAATCCATGCTTGTGGCAAAAGCAGGCTGTGTCCAGGTCACACAACCACTGCCACTGCGATACATACGCGATACTGACAGACCCTCAGCGGGCCCCTAAGAGAGCTGCTTGGTCTACAGAGCTGTGCCTGCTCTCAATGACCCTGCTGCGAAGGGTTCCTTGCAATAAAGATCACTCGGAGGGACAGAGGCCACAGTAGCAAGAGAGCTCCTCTCTTCCTTTCCTAACCACTTTTTTGGCCAGAATGGCACAATCTCTTTTTCTCTAGTACTGTCTCTTCCGAAGTGTAGCAGGCTGTGGGGAATAGCAGCTGGGCTTGGGCCCTACTAGGGGCATCGAGAGCCCCCCCACACACACACACACCTGCTTCCTGGCATAGGAAAGGGACTGAAGGTGAGGTTTTTTTTCCTAGGCTGACACTTGGCAAAACAAGGCATGGAGTTGGGTTCAGAGGTCCCATGGACTGACTTAGGGGAATCTACAGCTTGCAGAAAAGATAGGCCAGGTCCTCAAGGAGTGTGTCCTGAGGTGGCAGGGAAAGGACTTTGTGTGTGTGTTGCTCTGTTTTGTTTTGCCTTAAAAGGTTACTAACCCAGGGATACATCTGTTTCTAAGAGATACTTGAGATCTCCCCGCAGATACCAGGGAAATGACAAGAGAAGAACTGGAGAGATATTCCAAGACAAGAGATGGCTATTGGATGACAGCAGTAAACATGGGGAGATATGTGGATACAAGGCATGGTAGAAGCACCATGAGCAAGCTTATAAAACAGGGAGAGGACCGCGGTTAACGGGAATGAACGCTGAGGGACTCAGAGGAACGGGAAAGGGTGGAAACTGAGTTGGCAGAGGTGGGGGGCGTAGGGGGTGGGAGGGGTGGGCTAAGGAAACAGAAAACAAGGGGAGACACATCGATCCCAGCTTTAAGGTGCTCCGAGAACCCCACTGTCAAGCGGAAAGTACGCTATCCAGTTTTAAACCAAAAAGGGAGATCTCAGCTCTAGACGGGCATTTCGGAGCGATCTGAGGACAGATAGTATTTTAGCTATTATCAGGGTGCTAGGGAGATCGCACAGAGAAGCAGCCTCCAGATGGTGCACGGAAGAATTTCTACTGCTAACAAATTTAATGAATCACAGCAACTCAAGTTTTTCTCATCATCTTTGGCTTTGATGTGGTTAAAATGGAAGAGTCTTACTCCCAGATCATAAACCTCCAAAGACCTTTCTTCAGTGCTTAAGCAAGGAAGCAAGACTGCCCATAAACCCTTCGGATTCCTGTCTCAGAGGCCAGGCGCCCATCTGCACAAGGCAGTGGCTCTCTGGGACTTTAGACACGGAGAGTGTACCAGTCCTCCTCGGCATACACCGATTACACATCTCAGTGGGAACCACTGTGGGAGTCCAGTCCACCACGACTGATTTGGAACTGACTTTTTAATACCGTTCAGATGAAAAGGACTTCACAGATCCAGAAGACTCCAACTGCACACACCCATTATGGACTGTGTACAACCTCAGTCATTAGCCTACGTTTATTATCAAGAAGAAAGCTTTACACAGTACCTGCATATTTTCCGTAAACCTCATCCAAAGCAGACAAAGGGAGGATGATGGGAATACCCAGAAAGATCAGGACTCAGGGACCAGGGCAGATTGGAAGTCATCCTGGAATTGAATCATCCAGCCCGAGACAGAGGTCTCCTACAGCCACACAGACCACAGTCTGTTTCCCAAACATCTTGCTGCAATCAATGTACAATCTAACTGCAGTGCTTACCATAGTCAATTAAAGATGATCTTTATAAATTTATGTAAAGATATGGATAGTCTGACTCACATACATGAAAGAACTGTGGACTCTAAGCACACTGAAGAGTAGGAGATCAAGTGACTGCCCAACTGAGACTACTAATGCATACCATAGAAGCAAGATACCAGGTCTAATTAGAAAGAATATCCCACTTTATAAAGCTTCCAATAGAAAATGCAGAACACATGAATCAGAAGCATGGGCTAGAAGTATGGCTTAATAGTAAAACGCATCCCTGCCTGCCTGCCTGCCTGCTGCCTGCTGCCTGCTGCCTGCTGCCTGCCTGCATGTCTGCCTGCCTGCCTAGCATGCAAGGTCTTGGCGCCTGACCACAGCTCACCTGAGACAGATACACCACAAAAGGAAGCGCTTGTCCTTTCCAATTAGAGTAATCGAGAGAAAAGGCTCAACTGGGAGAGAAGACTCTTCTCCGATAGGAGCAAGACTATCAGGAGCAACTATCAGGACAATCTGAGCATCCCTCCGGGCAGCACAGCACACGGAGTGAGCACCATCACATCCGACACGGGCGACAGTCTTTCCGAGCTGGGCGCACAACCTTGGCCTCCTGCACTCCAAAAGAAAATTATTATTCATTCTCTTTAGCTTAGTTCCAAATTCCTGCTGGAAATTCTATAAGGACAGTGGGCAGGAAGGGAGAGACAGAAGAGTGCCGGGGCTCCCTGGCTCACCTACACAGGAATAACCTGTCCCCATCACAGGGAAGGGGATAACTGAACAGCCTCCAAGATTTCGTCCAGGGATTTGGATCTACAGCAAAGGAATGCACTACTCCAGCAAGCCAGGCAGCAGCTCAGCTCTCTTCCCAGTTTTGACTCCTTATATTAATAATTTAAAACTAAGGATCTAAAAATAACCACTTCCACATTTCCTGTGGCAGGCATAAATATGGCGAAATAATTAAGGGGCTTGAATCAACCAGTTCAGCTAAGAATCAAGACTTCCTAGGAAAAGGAAGACTTCTTCATGTAATTACCAGAGGCAAAAAGAAGGGAGAGACAATCTTCCCATAATATAGCCTCTCAGCACACAGAGCCGATAGTTTTATTTTATTTTATTTTTTTAAATAGTAATAGAAGCCATTTAAGGCCTGGCTTGACTTGGGACTTGGGTACAGAAAGAAATCCCACTACAGTTTAGACTCTGCCTTTCAACGCTGCCTTTATTGTGTATCTACTGCATGAGAGCAGAGCGCTAAAAGCCAGTGAGTAAGGCCGGAGCTACAGGACCTTCCTCAGTCAAATGCTCAGCAATGACATCACAGACATGTAGGCAAAACGGGGGAGGCTCACCGAGAGGCAGGAAGATGGCAGCAGGGTGGGGAGGGAAGAGAGGCTGGAGTTCAGAGGGCAGCCGTCTACACGGACAGGCTCAGAGGGAGGCCTGCAGTCTGCGCAAGCTGAGACTGTTCTCCCTCAGCTTCCCTGGCAGTGAGAGAACCGCTCAGAGATTTCTCTGCAGGAAGGATTGAACGCCTCTGCTGTGCTTCCCAGATCATCGGAACTACTGCCCTCTGCAGCCACAGGTTTCAGGCCTGCAGACACTGGCATCTGCAGCTGTAAGTGTGAGGGCCTGGATTTGAATCCCCAGGACTGCTGAAAAGCCGGGAGCAAACCTGAGACCAGAGTGCCCGAGGAAGTCTCACAGGCCGAGCCTGGGCTAAGCAGCCGTGGAGAGCAGACCTCATCTGGAAACAAAGTTGAAGAGGAAACCCAGCACTTCAGGTTGCCGTCCAAACTCACGCCAAGGCGCCAAGGCGTTTATGTGCCCGCACTCGACAGGAAAAGAACAGGGTCTTCCTTGTCAGTTCTCCTTAGACAGCGACAAAACAACTATCTACAAAGTATTTGCCTTGTATTAACAGCCGTAAGTCACCTAGAAATAATTATTAATAAGCGAGAGGATGCGTTGACACGCACACTTGCATATTCTTGCAGTTGGCATCTACACAAGGGCGTATAACCAACTCCACCTGGGCACCAAGGGACAGGAAAGGCAGTGGCAGAAATATGAAGGGAAAAGCAAACCAATGGAGAGCAAGGAAGGGTGCAGAAGCATCCCGGAGATTAAGGACGGTTATTTAAAAAACGTTAGGTTAAATGCCTCAACGGTACAAACACGCCCTTAACATAAGAACAAACAAAAACAAAACAAAACAAAAAAAACAACAAAAACACAGAGATTTCTGCACATGAAGCAGGGACAGCATTAGCCCTGGGCCTGGTGACTGGTGCGAAGGCCCCCCCCCCCCCCGCAGACCCTCCCTGAATGTTTATGCCCCTCCCAAATACATCCCGTTTCTGCCACCCCCACAGGAAATGTCAAGCAGTCTTCATTCCTTCCGTCCTTCCATTTAACGCCACCCCTGTTCAGTTTCCAGGGCCCTTGCCACCTGTCGCCCCCGAGCCTCCCCCAGCTTTGACTTCGGTTCATTTGTTGTTTATTAATTAATTAATCATGCCATACCCTAAAGAACGAAATCTTTTAGGGGAAGATACTCAAGCCACTGGTGAAACCACTAAAACTCTCCATACGGAAAGAAAAGCCTTGTGGCGGGTTTTGCTTATATATATAAGCAAAAATAAATATATATATATATATATATATATATATATTTTTTTTTTTTTTTTTTTTTTTTTTTTTTTTTGCTAAAAGCCTCTCCCTCTCTTTGGTGTATAGACTGCATCACTGAGTGAAAGAGAAATGCCTTCTCTCTTCCTGACAGCCACGTTCCCACTGTGACAAAGATAATCATAGACATTAGCCGTGGTAACACGCCATTAGATCACTAACTCCTTGCTTCTTCCAGGGAGGGCTAACACTTAAAATAACTCGGTCTCATGGCCACGTTCTCAGAAGTAAATACATTAACTCTCCCACTCCCAATTAACAAAAAGGCTTCCGCACACCTAGCCTGAAGCCCTCCGTGCTGGATGAAAATACCGAATAGCTACGCCACAGGCCGCCCATTCAGAGGCACTCAACCCCTCTCTACCCTTTCTCTCTCAGCAAACCTCATCTCCTGTTCCCTTGATTGCATTTCCCAGAATCAGTTCACCCCTCTGTCCTTTGCTGTAGCTATAGCAACCAGCCACTCCATATCTGGAGAACATTCCCCCACCACAGAGCCCCAACACGGTATGAAAATGCTGGAGCTTCCAGGACGAAGCCCACTACAGACATGCTGCGGCGTACTGAGCTCGCAGCACCTAGAACAACGTCTGGATAGTAGGTGCTCATTTACTCGTCGCTGAAAGGATGGGTGGACGACTGGATGGCTTCGCTGCTCCTCCCTTTCCAGCAGGTGCCGTGCTGCATGAGTTCTCATCCCGAAGGGTGTGCCGAAAGTGTCACTTCTGAAAACTATGTCCTTGGTCCAACGCTTGTCTTTCTGAAAGGCACACCAAGGGTTGTGTTTGGGAGCCCCTCTGAAAATGGAGGCAAGCTCTAGCTCAGTCATCAGACGCACACACCACTCTGCAAGAAGGGAGCGGCTGCTCTGGGGATAAGTCTTGCAGCGAATCTTAAAGTGGGGCCCGGAAAGCTACAGGATGATTCGCACCAGCAGCAATCCTCCCATTGGAAAGAAAGAAGTCAGCCAGGTGTCCAAGCCAGAGGCACACCAGGGGGGGGGGGGCAGGGTGCAGTTGTTCAGTGAGTTCCAGTTTTCACTTGGGCCCCGATTTCCCCAGATCTTCTGTTAGACACTCCAGACCACTCCGGGAACACACATATACGCTCCTCCTTACCTTCAAAGAGCGAACTCCCAAGTGTCCCACATAATCAAGGACCTCATACTTCTCTGCAGTCCTCGCCAGGGCATCACCGAGCCCTGCTGTTAGACTCCTCCCTAAATCTTCAGTTCCCAACAAATAACTCCTCACCTGCACACCCAGGGACTGGGAAGCCTTCCTTCCCACTGTTGGCTGGGTTCCTAAACTGCTCTCACTTTTAAGGACTTTCTACACTTGAGACAGATGCTCAGACCAGAGGCCAGCCACGCAGCTGACCTTTTTTCCACCTGACTTTATCTCTTTCTGCAGGCCTGCAAATTAGCATGGGATCAAAAGCCTAAATGTAGCCCTGATTAGTTGAGCTAATTAACATTGCTAATAAAAGCACTGTCGCCCTGGTTGGTCCACTCTGGTGATTCTTAAAAGGGCCTTTTCAGCAAACCTCTGCTAAAACCTGAGCGAGCCTTCTTTTCTTAACCCCAGGCTCACAGCCCCTATCTATGAGGGGATTCAAGCAGAATGCTTTCTTTTATTAGAAGCTGTCATTTCACATCATGCTATGTCTAAATTTGCTCAAATGTTTTCACTAATTTTCAACAATTGGGTAAAAATGTTCTAGCAGAGAGAAGATACTGCAAAGATCCTAACGGAGGAACAGGCTCGTGTCCTACAGACTGCGCTTGACAAGGTCTTTGAGAGTTGAGAGTAAACAGATGTCTTCAAATTTCTGCAATAGAAGAGAGTGGTGCCAAAATAGCACGCCGGTGCAGAGCATGACACTAATTACCCAGCACAGGTATTTTGAGCCTCTCATTTACAAAATCAAGATGGCTGGATCCATGGCCATGGGGCCCCGTGCCTCAGCTCCGCCAGCCCGAGGGTGACTGTCCTGTCTCGTTTGCAACATGCTCACTGCAGTGCACAGGGACCACAGGACGTCTTCTGGAAGGTCACAGGTCAACAGTCCCAACAGGCAGTTTAATGGGCTTCCTTTTTCTTAAATTCTAACACAAGCTTCCAGGGAGCGCAGGCCCTCTCTGTGCACCATGGGAAACCTCGAGGGTACGACAGGAATTAACTGTGTTTATCGATCAAATT
Organism: Apodemus agrarius; assembly: GCA_964023405.1. Classification (NCBI taxonomy): domain Eukaryota; kingdom Metazoa; phylum Chordata; class Mammalia; order Rodentia; family Muridae; genus Apodemus; species Apodemus agrarius. Next base: position 109,662,175 of record OZ030013.1, on the reverse strand, counting down.
CAAAGTATGTGCTCTTTTGACACCCCTGACAACCATCAAGTCCTCTGCAGAACACTTCCCGGGTCATATAAGTGATAGTATGTACTATTCCCTATGGTATGGACGCCTTCCAGGCTGGACAGAATCACCACTGGGACCGGGAGAAGCAGATAAAAGACACCTACCTCCAGCTGGCACCTAGTAGCAGCATTTTGAACCTTGCACTGCTTAGTATCAGAGATAGAGTCCAATACTGTAACAGTTTCCATGTGATAAGAAACAGAGACAAAAGTGAAAAAATGGACCATCAAATAGAGAAATAAATGAATCAATTAGTCAGTAAATAAACCAACCATGAAGCCTGGGCTGGAGGGAGACATGTACATTTCAACAGGGATTGCTAGTAAGATCTATGTATCCGGCTGTGACACTCAATCCTCCTAGATTACCTGTCTGCATTTTAGAATCACCTAGTGTGCGAGCATTTGGGTGTGTTGGTGAGAGCACTCCGGAGAGGCTTGAGGGAAGACCCACCCAGACCGAATTAAAAGGATAAAGAAGGCAGTGTGAACTTGGAGCCTGCATTCAAGCTCTGCTCTGAGTGAGCTCCAACCCTGGGAGTGGATTTGAGCCCCTCCCTACCGGAATGGGCTGACCTCATGCCATCGAACTGGGAACCCACAGAAACTCTTGTTCTTAAAGCTCTTTGTGTATTTTATCACAGCAGCAAGACGGCAATTAATAACCCTGCTTGGTCCTCATGGACAATGTCCCCAGTCCTGCAGGTCATTCACAATTCACAGAAAAGGAGCTGTGTAAACACCGAGCGCCCACTAAACAGCCCTCATCGGTGCGATTCCACAGGAGCAGTCGGTAGAGACAGCAGACGCCTGTGTGCATCGACATGCAGAAGAATCCCATGTGTCTGCTCAAATCCATTTCCATGATCTGTAGGCCCATTTTTTTCTGTGTTAGGTGAGTTCATACACAATCTTCCAGCTGCTCTGATATTCTGTTTTGGTTTTTGTTTAAGGACTCTCAATGACAGCCAGAGCCTAAGGATTTTTTTCAGGAAGAGTCAAAAAAAAACTACTACATCTCAGAGGCCCTGGTTCTGTGTTTAAGTCGGTTAGTCATGACAGGTATTTGCTTGCAGGCCATCATGCTAGGACTCAGGAAGCTGAGGCACGATCACAGCCCACTAATTTGAAGGCACATCAGGCTAGACAGTAAATTCCAGTCCCCCACAAAGCTGGGTTGCTTCAGTGTTGTCCCGACACAGGCGCATATTGTAAGGAGTAAAGTGTGCTACAATACTATACATAGGACTGCAGGACACGCGCATGCGTGGGCGAGTCTCCATTCATTCTCAGCAAAGGCGTTCAAGGACTTAGGGGACACCAACCAGAGCTGTGTACAGGCAAGAAGCCAGCTGACTTGGATGCCATATCTTTGGAGATGGGAGATGATTGAATAAGTACTTAAAGGATTGCATTAATGTTAGACTGTGAGGGTAGTTAAAACTAACACAAACACAGACACATACAAAGACAAATATTTCTTAAGATTGTCCTTTGAGCAGATGGAGAGAAGGTTCAGTGGTTAAGAGCACTTGCTGCTCTTGCAAAAAGGACCAGGGTTCAGATTGCAGCACCCAGGTTGGGGGCGTCTCAAACCAAACCTAAGACCATTCTAGTTTCAGATGTTCTGCTGCCCTCTTCTGGCCACTGCAAGCACTGCATGTAAACGGTGCACATACAAACAGGCAGGAGAAACTTCATCCATAAACTACGTGACTATTAAAACAAGACCACCACACTTTGATAAGGCAGAGACTGACAACTTTTCTAGCCTGTCCCTGGAGAACTGACTATGCTCACACTCACAGTCTGATTGCTGCACTGCATGAGGGTCTCTGGTCCAATGGGAAAGGAGCTTCAGATTGTGAAGAAGGGACTTGGATCCACCTCAGTCTGTCAGCATCCCCAGATGCCTAACCAGCTCAGGCGTTTGTGAGCATCGAGCCTGGGGTAAACAACCTTAGTCCTATGAAGTACAACACAGTCCAATCATGAGGTCACAATTACATGAAAGTAGGGAATCAGCAGGCCTCATCTGGGTGTGGTTTTGTTTCCATGGAACATTTGGACAATGTCTGAGAGTTTTGACTGTCATAACCAGAAGAAAGGTGATACATAGGATGAATCCACCTCTTACTTAGGCTCCTTCCTAACAAGTAACCTCCAGGTCCTAGAAGTCATTACCCTCTCCAGCTGAGAATTGTGAAACAGCTCCTGAAATTTTGTTCCCTCTGGAGCTCAAGTATGGCACGGCTGTTTAAAAGCCACTGGGTAGGGAAGAGCATCTTTCCGCAGGAAAGAAGGAAGACAGTAAGGAGACGGTGCTAGAGAAGAGGCTGCTACGTACTGTCCTGCTGCTCACGACAGTCTGTGAGTCTGAAAAAAGAGTGGGGTGACTTGACCATATCTACTAAAAAGCAGCTGGCCAGTCTCCTGTGACCGGAAGTCCAGGCCTCCCCATCACACCTCACTCACAGACGCACAGGACGAGAGCAGAGCTCAAAATATGCAAGCACATTATGACGAGGACATTGACATTATAGGACATGATGGTTACAGTGGCAAATCAGTGTCCTGGTGAAAGGTCCCTCCTGTGAGAAACTCTGTGGTTCAGTGTGTGCTTTATCATAAAAGAGGCTTTACAACTATACAAGATAAGGCACAGTATTTACATCCTCGTTATACTCATGTATTAGCAGTATTACATACTAAGTTTAAAATACAATGGAATACATAAAGCCGCAGGCAAGGATGTCCCCAAATGCCAACCCCCACCCCAATTTCTCTCATATACTGAAACAGCCATTTTCAATTTGTATTTCGGAAACAGGAATTTTTTTTTCACAGCTAATAGTGTAACACAAGGGGGAAAACTGTACTGAGAAACAACAATGCAATTTCCTTCCACTGTGAAACCGTCCGTTGGCACAGCTGAGAGTGTAACGTTGCTAAGCAAAGGAACATGTAGACGTGTGCACAACTGCACCCTCGTGAAAGGCAAGGACGCGCACACACCAGCCCGCAGTGCTTCATAGCAACGAATGATACCTCAGAGCCTTGAGAGGCCGACTTGAGGAAACCTAACTACTTATTTCCAATTTTTAGGGATGGGAAGAAAGTTTGTTCCAGGTTTTACATAAAAGTCACACTTTCTATCCCTAAATTTTGTTTTGTTTTGTTTTTTTTTTAATAAAAGAGTTAGTGGAGAAGTAATATTTTTATTTCACAACATTGAGTAGAGTTTCTGTACTATAGCAAAGGTAAGAATAACTGGTGATTATCTAGGTATGAGAATAAGGCTAGCTGTTTCTGGCTAAGGGCAATAGAGCAAGAGGCCAGGGACCATAGCTTCTGCATCTCAAAGAGCCAATCAGGCACTGGGCATCACCACTGGCTAATTCAGAGATCTGAGGACGGATGGCAGCATTACAGCTTTAAGCATGAGGTGGGTGATGCGTGTTTGTTTGGCCTGAATCTGAGAGAGCAATCCAGGAAGATGGCAAGTACCAGCTGATGCTAAACTCCCATGAGTGAACAGGGTCAGCGGAAGGACTGGGTGCCCCGGGGTTAATTTTTATTTCCACTTCTCTAGTAAGCGCAGGAAGAAAACGTCTCCCCTGTCTTCTCGTGGCGCTGCAGATGAGCAGTGGCATGTAGCAGATGAGATCAGGAGCTGGAATCAGATCTGGAGGGGGGAGAATGCGGCAGCAGGGCCCACGCCCAAAGTAAGTCCCCGCGCTGACCAGGGTGACCGCTGCCACAACGTCACATTATAACCAGGAAGGCAACAGAACAAAAGAGTACACAACACAAACACCACCCCCAATTTTATACAGTGTTAGCACATTAAAACATCCTTCCTGGGGACTGGAGAGATGGCACAGTGGTTAAGAGCACTGACTGCTCTTCCAGAGGTTCCGAGTTCAATTCCCAGCAACTACATGGTGACTCACAACCATCTTTAATGGGATTCTTCGTCCATGTCTGGAAAGGATGAAGGTGTGCTCACATGCATAAAACAAAGAAACCTTTAAAAAGAAAACATGAGTCCTTCTTAATGATATATAAAGCAACAGAGTACTCTCAAATCACTTAAAGACTGTTTATGTAATCAGGATGGTCAAGAACTCGTCTAGAAGGCCAGTACACAGCTCAGTACTTAGGAGCCTGCTGCTCTTCAGGAGGACTCAGGGTCAGTTCTCAGCACATACATTAGGTGGCTCAAAACCACCTATAATTCCAGCTCCAGGGAGAGCTGATGCCCTCTTCTGGTCTCTAATGGTACTGTACTTCAGACAGACAGACAGACAGACAGACAGACATACACACACACACACACACACACACACATTAACAGTAATAAAAATAATAGCAACAACAATAACAATTTTAAAAGACCAGAACCTCTTCAAAAATGGTGTTTTAAAGGAGGCTGGCTGGTGGAAAATTTTAAGGAGTGACCACAAAGTCATATTGTATGGCAAACCATGGATCACAGATCTCTTTCTGACTATCCACAGTCCATGAGCTTTCCCCCTTCTAAGTCAGAGCTTCCGACCTCGTGGCTGGAAGGAAGCATGCGTGCCAGCAGCTGTGGAGTCCTCAGGGACTACGGTCTCTGATCTGCTGAACACATCTGAGAGGCAGACTTTTGTTTCTCATTTAGTTCATGAGGAAGAAAGACTGCAACTATCATTTTGTTGAAAGCACAATATCAATTTGTACAACCCCAATTATGGAACTCAGTTTGCCAAACGACAATGAACCACCTGATCATAAGCACCAATGGAACACTCTGACTCCATTGAAACTGCAAACAGTTTGGTAACTCTCCTAGAATAATATAAAAACCTACAGACAGACCAAAAGCAAAGGCCATCACAACATACACAGGAGCACATACCAAATCAGAAACAACCAAGGTAGAAACCAGCATCTGCAAAGCCAAAGGATGTTGGTCTTAGAATTCCTTCTAGAATATTCCCACAGATCTGTTCTGAGAGCAGACATTCGAAGCCCACTATTTCCTTTATGATCTTTGCTCATGTATGACCCTCGCAATCAGTGTGTTCTGCTGCTAAAACGACTGTTAACCTGGTGTTTTTCCAGGAGGTGAGTTTTCTGGTAACATTAAATGTGCAGAGAAATTAAGGGATGTCACTCCACCAAAGACAAGTCAGTAATGAAGCAGAGATGCAAACTCAGCTCCATCCAGCTCAAAAGGTCTTGGGGTTCTCTTTCCTTTCTGTAGCTAACAGGAGTAGACATCCACAAAATGCATTACGGGCTGGAGTCAGCCGACCGAGTCAGATGTGCAGATCTAGGTTCTGGCGGTTAATCTCCTCATGGAAGGACATACCACTAGGTTTTCTATTTGGTTTGTCAACCGAGGTAACTATTTTTTCTTGATAAAATTCAGCACATTATTGAACCCTTTGTAACACAGGAAATTCAAACTAACCCTGTCTCCCAATCCATTTCCTACATTAACATCAAAAGCCATAGCTTACCACTTCAAGAGCAGAATTAGATTGTGGTCTTTAAAACCTGTGACCTTAGTTCTTTTGAATAGGTAAAACTCAAACAACTTTATAAAACTTTAGGCGGCTTCTCAGTATTTGCTGAGTACCTTTCTATGACAACAGACCACAGAGATTTCATTAATACTGACTTCTGCACTGGGCTGCATCGCAGAGAGCTGTTTACCAGCCTGACGTGTGTTTGTTCAATTCTACTGTGCAAGCATCCTTGCAAGCTGAGCACTAAGGAGCTTGTCTGAGCTTCTCTAGTAGACCCGTGATGTCAAGTTATCCCTCCGAGTTCTGCAAGTCCTCACAGTGAGGAAATACAGAGCATCTTTGGATCAAAAGACAGCATCTTAGTTTTGAACGTTTCCTTCTTTAAAATGTTCTAAACCTGCTCCAAATGCCGTGTGTGACCTCCAGTTTAGTTTCATGAACAGAGCATCCAGACAACCTCTAATTTTTGATGAAGTTACTGCAAAAGGCATTTCTTCCTCATCATTGCATCTGGTCATTTGTAATTCATTCTTTAGCAATACATAACAGACAACTATCCCAGCTGTTCTAGCAATTGCCACACCCGGTCAAACGACATGGGGTGGGCCATGTAAGAACCGCTTTCTCCCAAAGCAGAGATCTGAACGTGATGAGAGACTAATGCTAACAATCTCGGGCACTGTGGATTCTCCTTCCTCCTCCAGAAAATATACGTGCTGATCATTCCTACAGAAATGGACAACTGTAAGAACTAACTATACATTAAAAACAAAGACTGTAAGAAAAAACTCATTTCCATGCTAGGCTCAATTTTGTCTAATGAGGGAAGAGTCATGCAGGTACCTGAACAGGCTTCACACTAAATGGAAAAGGAAAAAGAAAAAAAGAAATCCAGAAACAGGTAACGGCAATTAGCAGGCTCCTCTGAGAGGTAATTAGGAAAAATAAGGAACATAAGTCGAGCCATTACACTCTTCAAACAGGGACACTCATCACACAGCACCAATCGCTGAATCAATCCATCCTCTGCTGGCATTTACAGATTCCTCGAGAACACCTAAAATAGATTTTGATTCACAATAAACATCCACTTACACAGAACTCCAAGAAATAGATGAGGCATGCCCAAAGTCCTTCCCCAGCCCAGAAACTTTCTAATCGGTGGCTCAACTACTTCCTTAAAACCCATTTTGGGAGTCTAGAGTTGCACAGAAAACTTGATAAACTCAGTCACATCTGGGAATCTTTATGGAGGAAAAAAAAAAAAAAAAAAAGGAAAGGGCAGAAATAAAATGAAAAGGAAGTAGAAATGTATAGCAAGGGCGCTTGTTAATGCTTTGATGAGTGTCAGTCATTCAGACTGGGTTAAGTACAGAGAAAAATTTTAATGCAAAAGGAGAATTTTTTTAAACCTTTACTAAGATAAGACAGGTAAAGCTTCAGAGAAGTGGGAAACCCGACATTCAGAGAGAAAAGTACAGGTGGCATTAGTCTTACGTTCCTATGAAGCCATGATGTTACCTTAAAATTAATTCACTGAGAAAGAGGATGGAAAAGGAAAGAAATTCAAGCCGGGAATGTGGAAATGTTTCTCCTTTTCATTTACAGCCTAAGAGCTTCTTGGCAGCCCCAGTCATCTGTCAGGAAGGGTGAAAAATTGTGCTTAATAGATAATTTTAAGACTTTGCTCAAAAGATGTTAATAAATATACCAGAGCCAGGACTTGGAAGCAGCGCTAACAGTGCCATACGCACCGTGTTCTCTGATCCGTCGTCACCTGCTATAAACCCAAAGCTGTCATCACTCTTGCCCGCATGTTTCTTGCCTCTAAAATAAGCAGGAAGCTGTGAAAAATGTTTCCACGTTTCCAGACCTCCACGAAGACAGCAGGGAACGCACGAAGCAAGGCTGCAGGTTGGCGTCACATTTTGAAAGGTTTGTGCTGGACAACGGCGGTCTGATCCGCTTTCACTCAGTGGTCCAAGGGAAGCTTCACAGCCTCCAGGCCGGGCCCCAGCCTTGTCGTCCAAGGGACTGCGAGTGCTATAGTTCAGTGTGTGAAAGGGCACAGCAAACTCTACAGAACTTACTGAGGTTCAAAACGATGGACTGACAGTCACAGCACTGGGACCTGGGTTACTGCGAATGACCAGCGGGAGAGCCAACCAGGGAAGCACCCTCAGTCACACCCTCTGGGATGGACCGACCAGAAAGCCTTGCGTCAATCAACTGAACACCTCCAAGGGGTTCGTCTACCCAGCAAGATGCTTGGCCACCGAGAGGCTGCGTCAGTGAAGATGGCAGAGGAATGGCGTGCTGTAAAACAGATGGGTCCCTATTTCAGGTCACAGCATTGGAGAGGTGGCTGAGAGAGAGAGCGGTCTGCCCGGCCACTGAATCTGCAAACAAACACTCCCGCTTTCCACTTTGTGTTTGGTTGGTTGTTTTTGTTTTTCTTTCTTTCTTTCTTTCTTTCTTTCTTTCTTTCTTTCTTTCTTTCTTTTTTTTCCTTTTTTTGCTTTTCAGAGACAGGGCTTCTCTGGGTAGCCCTGGCTATCCTGGAACTTGCTCTGTAGACCAGGCTGGCATCAATCTCGGAGATCCACCTGCTTGAACCAGTGTGCTGGGATTAAAGGTATGCATGACCACGACTGGCTTCCTTCTTTTTTTAAACAGGACTAAATCCAGGACAAGAGACAAGAACTCCACCCTGAGCTATAGTCCCAGCCTTATATTTCCTCAGTATTTCTGATATAAGTTCTCACTAAATTGGGGAGGCTGGTTTCCAAACCACTCTGAAGGCCAAAGGCGCTGTCATCTGGCAATTACCCTGACTTGGACCCTCAAGTTGCTAGGACAACAGGAATGCACCACAATACCCGGATCAAAAATAACTGTCTACTGACTGACCAGCCTACCTACACCTACCTATCTGAGGCAGGGTCTTTGCTTAGCTTGAGTAGGCTTGAAACCTAAAATACAGACGACGTTGGAATTGAACTCCTGCCTTAACCAACAAATGCTGAGATTACAAGTGTGTTGTCAGACTAAAGACATTTCTTTCCTTTTCCCTAAACGATGGTTCTTTTTTTGTTTGTTTTTGTTGTTTTTGTTTTTTGTTTTTTTTTTGTTTTTTCGAGACAGGGTTTCTCTGTGTAGCCCTGGCTGTCCTGGAACTCACTCTGTAGACCAGGCTGGCCTTGAACTCAGAAATACGCCTGCCTCTGCCTCCCAAGTGCTGGGATTACAGGCGCACGCCACCACGCCCAGCTTAAACGATGGTTCTTTAATATTGCGTTTATTTCCTTCACTGAGTTTTGTGTAAGTGTGCCCATGTGACTGGAGAGAGTAGAGGACAACTCTTGTGGGAGAATTCTAACCTTGCACTGTGAGGGTTCAGGAAACGAAACTTAGGCTGTTAGACTTGGCAGCAAGTGTCATTTGTAAGGTTTCTGGGGTTTAAGCTTGTCCTTGTGTATGTGTGTGGGTGGGTGTGCAGGGGGTAGGGGCAGAGTCTCCTGTAACAGAGGTTAGCTTCAAACATATGGGGTGGAATTCAGATGTGAATGTAAACCCCTGCCTTCTCCAAGGGCTGGCGCCCTGCTGTAGGCCGCCACATCCGGCTTAAAAAGGATTCCTCAAATGTGTGCCATTTTCCTGCGTTCCGAGGTTTGAGACTTAGGCCAGTGCTTCTCCCATGAAGATGTACTTCACAGCTATCGTTTGTGATGAAGTTACTACAGAGGACATTTCTTTCTCATCACCGAATCTGGTCCCTTGTAATTCATCCTTTAGCTATAAATAACAGACAAATTTCCCAAGCAGAAGGTGAGTCTCTGAGATGTAATCCGACCCTTCCGCACTGCTGGAACTGGAAAGCACTGAATTATTTCCTCCTCACAGTAAGTACACTAGGGAATGCAGAGGGAGCTTTAAAGCTCAGAGACATACCGGGAGCCAGCCCTGACTAATACACAGAGGATTTTATTCAACTTACAAACATTTCGTGTGTGTGTGTGTGTGTGTGTGTGTGTGTGTGTGTGTGTGTGTAAATATGAAACCTAAGAGGGCAGAAAAACACACCAGCTAGCAGCTCAAATCAAACCTAGATTCTGGACTGCTTAGGTGGGGCCCCGCCTATTTCCAGAGAAGGATCTGACAAGTTTATTCCTTCAAGTTTACTAACAAGTATTCCATGGTTTCAGAGGGTCGGAGGGTGTAGTCAGGGTTGTGTGAACATCCCTATCTTGGCCCTTCTCTGTGGCACCCGAAGTGACGCTACCGTCAAGAATATTTGAAAGACAGACCATCCATCCAAAGCACAGAGGCGGACCACTTTCCATCCATCTGTTACTTGCAAAACTGAGAAGCTGTGCTTGTTCGGAGCACTGCACTTGAAAGAGAAATGAGCAAACTGAGATGCGTTTGGAGGTGACAGACGAGGGTGGGTGACGGAACTGAGTCAGGAACGGGTACAGCACTTACAGGGACCTTGGGTGCTGGGCCTGAGGGGGTACGGGGAGGAAGGAACATGGCCGCTGTCCGCAGACCAAGAAAAGCACATGGGAAACAGAGAGGTAAGAGGTCTGCGAGCCCACGGGATGGAAAGAACAGTGGAATAGAGTTAATATCCGTGTCTTTCAGGAAAGCCGCACTCAGTAAATCTCAGGCAGAGGGACAGCATTTCATTTACCTGCTTAAGCAACAGCATTCCCGGCTTACTGCCACTCATGTGGGCACCGGGAGAAAGAGACGCCATAGTACAGAGCTGCCGGGGAGAAGAGACTGTAGGACATTCCATCATCCCATCTGAGAAAAGCAACAGAGACATCCTGCCAGTGCTAATGGCCGCCGAGACTTACGCCTGCATTTCCCAGATACCCTTGCAGGAGCTTATGTACCTGTAACAACATTTTGAACAGCAACACAAGAATGGGAGGAGCAATAAAGCCACTTAGTGCCTCAGGCTGGCTGGTGTGAACACAGAGGTGGGGACAGCGGCTGTACTGAAGACCTCTAGATGACAGCAGAACAAGATAGTCTAGATTCCTGAAGCCCACACCGACCAATGAAAGTTATCAAGCTGGGGAGTTGGGCAGCGCCTTTAATCCCAGGCAGGTGGATCTCTTGAATCTAAAGGGTGACTGCCAGAGCTACACAGAGAAACCCTGTCTGGAAACAAAACAAAATGAAATGAATGAACTAACAAAAAACAAAACAAAACAAAACAAAACAAAACAAAACAACAACAAAAAAAAACCGAACGGAAGGAACAAACGAAGGAACGAATTGGCATCACCCTGCTAAAGGCTCCTGGTTTTCTTACAGCAGACTGGATCCCAACACATATGTACAAAAGAGATCTTTATCTGGTGACTGAAAGCATCAGTATTAACAAATACACAATCTGGGGCAAATAGGAGAACGTATTCCACTTCACGTGTAATTTAAGTATCCATCTACAGCTGAGGCATTCTGACATTTATTAATGTCTGTGGTGTCAGTGGCTCTAATTCATTCACTACATGTATGAACACACAGGCACGTGCACACACCCCACATCTCTACATGTGTCTGTAGAGTGACGAGACTATTCACAAAGCTGATATCTTTCTCCTCACTCTTGCAAGATTGTAGTTTACATACACATCCTTCCAACCACTGAGAAGCCAAGCATCCAGGAGGACATGGTGAATGCTCTCGCAAAACAAGCCCAAAAAAATATTCAGACACAAAAACACAGGTGCAGAAATGAGAGAATCAGCCGGGGTGACCTCCATGTGGCCCCCTTGCAGGAAGCATATTAGTCTCTCCTGGCCTTGATGGCAAAAAAACCTAGTGGGGTGAGTTCCTCAGGGGAGACTATTTTTGAACTTGATGATTTACTGATTATATGTTTGATATGCATGCCAAAGAAAGGAAAGGACTGGTAGTACTGAGGAGAGAGGAGAGGCAGTCAACTGCATGGTCATGTCATTTCCTGGTGAGATACAGCATCCAGAATATATAAAGAAAAAATAGGCTTGATAGAGCAGAAGCTGGCTTGGGGCACAGCTCAGTGGTAGAGCACTCATCTAGTCTGCACCAGACTCTGGATTACAGGGAGGGTGGAGAGAAAGAAGGAGGGATGGAGGGGGGAGGGGAGATACCATAGGCAAATGTTATTAATGTCAATGGAATCAAACTGTTAAATTCAGAGGATCTTTTATTTTCTAGACATTTATTGCTCCCAAGTAGAGTATAAGGAATGGTATAGTAACAATCAATTAATGGAAATGATAACTACCTTCCAATTTTTCAGCTATGATTTATGTGTACCAAAGACTGTTGAGACTCATCCTCGGACCTGTGAATTGTAAGAGGGGCCATTTTAGAGAAGAAACTGAGATAGACAGACAGGCCAAGTCTTCCATTGACTTTCCTGACTTTATGTTTATACGTGGAGACAGGTTCTCATGAAGAACTGCCCTCAAACTCCACATGGAGCAGAATGACCTTAAACTGCTGACCTCTAGCCCCCACCTTGCAGGTGCTGGGATTCATCCAAGCAGCACCAAACCTATCAACCCTAATGTACTTAATGAGTGTCTGTTTAGCTGAGAACCGGAACAATTAGTAAAGATAAGGTCTCTGTCTTCAAGACCTACATTCTAACTACAGAAGGTATCCTAGCAACATTATAACTAGTCACCAAGTTTACAGGACTTTGTTAGTGTTAGTTTTTTTAACCTGACATTGAAGAAAGTATGTAGACCTTCCTTCCGCGTAGACCAAGACACCACCATGGCTGTCCCGTCTCACGCCTCTCCTGCTTTACATATTTAGAATGCTTCTAGGACCCCAATTATAGGATCACAGCAGATCCTATAATTGAACAGTATTCAAAGAGTTTTCCTTGTCTGACCACAAATTTTCAGCCATATGGGTTTCTTAATTGGTTGTCCCTCTCCAGACGGCCATTAGAGCCATTCTGGACTTTACCATCGTTAGCTAACAGTAAAATTCCAAGTGCAGTGGGCGGGTCCTTCTCTCCCTCCTCTTGGTCAAGAAGAGCCTCCTGACAGGTCTGAGGGACTACCTGATGCCCACGATCTACAGAGACAGAAGGGAGACAGTGCTCAACTCTGCCCCCACAGGTCTGAAACAGAAGACCAACGCAAAGCCAAAGACCAGGGGCTGCACAGAGCACCTACTCGTTAGTTCTACCACTGGAAAGAAGGGGCAGAAGGATTCCTGGGGTTTCCTGCCAGCCAGGCTACCTGAGGCGGCAAGCCATGGAAGTCAGGAGCCCTGTGTCAAAAAGATAAGGGAGAGAGAGACTGGCAAAGACGACTGGCCCTAAGCACCGGCTTCCTCCGCATCTGTGCACATCAGACACTCATGTGCTTATATCCAAATGCAACTTAAAACCACCTCCATTCCTTCAGTACGAGTAATAATAACAATAATAATATAGATAAGCAAAGCAGTTGGTGTCTTCATTTCTTAAAAGAGTGAGGGTTTCTATACTTCCTTTTTAACTACTGTAGGTGTGCCTTAGTTAGGGTTTCTGTTGCTGTGAAAAAAAAAATCAAAAATACCTTGGGGAAGAAAGGGTTTATTTCATTTTACAGCGTACGGTCCCTCATCCCGAGGCCGTGCAGAGGTGATGCGCACTGGCTTGCTGCCCCGGCTGGTTTGACCTGCTCTCCTTTGGCATCCAGGACCACCGCTCTGTAGGGGAGGCGCATCCCACATCAGTTATCAACCACCAGTCAGGAAGATACAGGCTTTCCTGTAGATGAATCCGGTAGGAGCATTTTTCTCAATTGAGGTTCCCTCTTCTAAAATGACACCGGCTTGTGTCAAACTGACATAAACCTAACTGGCACAGTGTCCACATTGGCCGAGCGTCATGAACATCCTAGCGTCCTTTCTCCCAGCTATTGAGTAAGAATGCGACACATTATACTGGTGGTTTCCAGGCTAGCTATGATTAACATAACTCACACGGTAAGAACTCAGCAAAAGGCAGCACTAGATGCTTATATACTGGAGATTTTAAAGGCTAGAGCTGAAGGTACTTGGTCAGCTCATGCAGGGAAGCTTATAATATATTTAAGTATTCACATTCTCCTACATCTTCCTCTTAGCTAAGATGCCCAAGGCTGCCAGGAATAATCACACTATTTGTGATCCTATGTTTATGCAACAGAAATGAAATGGGATTTTATGGTCTGCTGTGTGCAACACCCAGGCCCACAGAGGGATAACCGCAGGCGGTGCCGCAGAACAAGAATGGGCGCAAGGCCTCAGCCAGAGACGGGGCCAGCACAGCCCACTCTGGCCAGCACAGGTGCAGCAGGTCAGCTCCACATAGGGGGCCTCTCCTTCAATAGCTTTAAGAATACCAACAGAAATCATCTCCTTTTATTTAAAAAAAGAAAGAAAGAAACAAAAAGGAAAATATTTTAGTAAGAGGGAACAGGGTCACCAACTTCCTGGGTTTTAAATAGAAAAGAAAAAAAAATAAAGTAATAATACAAGAGGCTGAAGAGATGGCTCAGCAGTTAAGAATCCTGGCTGCACTTCCAAAGGTGCCAGGTTCAAGTCCCAGTAGCTCACAGCTCACAAACATGTGAAACTCTGGACCCGACACCCTTTTCTGGCGTCTACTGGCACTCGGCCTGTGCACAGTACAGAAAAGCAGAGGCAAGCCACCCACACTCACAAAGTGAAGATGAAAATGCAAATGGCAGACAACTGGCATATCTGCGGATAGATTAAGTATTGTTGAGTTGTAAGAAAGAAACGCAGAAGAGTAATGTTTGACAGAGAAACTGAAAAAAAAAAAAAACCTTTATTCACACCGGTCTTGGAACAAAGATGAACGACTGTTATAGCATCTACCCTGCACCTCCCATGGATTATCACAGAATGAGGAAAAGGTGGGGAGCCAGGGGGACAGCTTAGGGAAGAGCGCTTGCTCGGCGTCACAGAAAAGGCCGAGATGGCTGCACTATGTCCACCTCCAGCATTTCAGAGCAGAGCCTGGCAGGTCCTGAGAGCTCTCTGACCGCAAACCCACTGGAGATCGCTTCAGAGGCAGTGAGAGACTCTGGCTCAAGGGAGCTGTGGAGGGAGGCAGTCTCTGTGCGAATGAATGGGCGTACTCACGTGACTGCACACACCCACACCCCCCCCACACACACACACCCCAAACAACCACGGAGAATATGCTCATCATTCCTCCACTCGTGCCAGACCAATGCTGCTGCACCGGGGATGTGGTAGGGATCCTCTCCATGAGCCACCAGGAAGCAAACGGCCTGACTCTGGTCAGGCTCAGTCTCACTCTAGGCACAGGGTGCTTTCCACACTCTGGTTGAGCAAGGGCCAGCCTGGGCTACCCCTGAGATCTGGGAATTTTGCTCACTTATGGAAGAGGCAAGAAGGAAGTATGGCCTGTTTCCTTCCATTTAGCAGGGAACGGGTCTGAAGAAACCACAGGTAGGCCTAAAGTCTAAAATGAAACAAAAAACTCATTTAACTGCGCTGAAAGAGTTTTAATTAATTAATATCAAAGTTGTTCTATAAAAATTGAAGTCTATACCTTTCAAATGCTAAAGTTGCAATGCCTTAAGTGATGTAGGATGAAAAGGTATTCTTTCATTCATTCAACTAATAGTCACTGGACGCTGTTCAAGGGGAAGGGATCCAAGAACAGAGGACAAGGCAAGGCAAAGAGTCTCCTATAGAACATTCAGTTCCTAAAGAGGGCTTGCAGAAGCACTCCTAGCCTCTGTTCTCTCTCTCTCTCTCTCTCTCTCTCTCTCACACACACACACACACACACACACACACACACACACAAACCATGTAGGGTAGACTGGCTGGTCAATTAGCCTCAGGGAGCCACTTGTACTCCCAAGGCTGAGTTTACTGTTATCCCTTGGCACTCCTAGGAACCGTTTTTTGTTTTATTGTGTTTGTTTAAGACAGGGTCTGGTTGGATGGTTTGGGATTTGCTGCATAGATCAGGCAGGCATTGAACCCTGCCTCTCCAGTACTGGGATTAAAGGCATGTCCTGGACACGCATGGCATTTTTATGGGATCCTAGATATCAAATTGAGGTCCTTAGACTGGAACAGCAAGTACTTGACCAACTGACTATGGTCTGGTGGTGGTGACCCACATATAAACCACCAACAAAGACCCAGCTAATGAACAACAATAGAACAGTCTAAAATAAGTCTAAAGTCCGTAAGGATAGCCCGAAGGCCAGGATTGAACTATCTGGGAGAAATGCTATTCGTGAAATGGAGCCCTGAAGAGTAAGCACTTTCCAGAGCCTACCAGACTCAAGAGGCTGAGGCAGAAAAGGGAAAGGAAGGGGAGGGGAGGGGAGGGGAGGGGAGGGGAGGGGAGGGAAGGGAAGGGAAGGGAAGGGAAGGGAAGGGAAGGGAAGGGAAGGGAAGGGAAGGGAAGGGAAGGGAAGGGAAGGGAAGGGAAGGGAAGGGAAGGGAAGGGAAGGGAGCATGCAGAACTAGGGTAGAGGATGACTAACCTGGGGAGGCCAGCAAGGGCCAAGTCACCATATGGTCCACAGGGTGAGAAAGACAGAAGCCCTGGAGGGGACAGAATAATTCAGGCCAGATGGCTGGCTGCTTCTGGACGCTGTCTCCGACTGTTTGACAACACTATCGCTGGTATCACTTCTCACAGAATCAATCCCCTTGGAAGATGGCCCCAGTAGCCTGTGGCATCCGCACAAAGAACAGTGGGCTACTCCACACTCTTGAGATTTACACACAAAAACACATCCTGTGCTTTTAATGTGCCTCTGACTGTGACTGGCTGGCTGGTGAGGACAATGGTCACTCATAGCAGTTCAAAAGTAAGACCTGATGTGTATGAGCCTTCAAACACCCAAAACAAACTCCTCAGATCGTTTCTCGTTGCAGTCCTAAGAAGAAAGGGACCCCCCCCCCAACTCATAACCCATTTCCAGAGAAACTACAAATATTCTTCTGACAGAACTTGCCAAGACTTACTTTTTTGGGGTCGCAAAAAATACACAAGGTGATTTGTGCAAACACAAAGGCTCTGTATTCGAATCAGAGAATAAAGCACATTCGATACAGGCAAGATGTCTGTCGCTGTCAGCTCTGTATGTAGAGTGTATTTATAGATGCTGTGTAGGTAGCTCCATAGCTATCATCCTCTATAAATACTTACACTTGCGATTGTCAACCAGATCGAGGAGAACTTAAAAGCAATTTTAAGGAGTTTTAAAAAAAGATAATGTGCTCTCTGTTATTGTATTATTAGTTATGTCAATATTCAAGAATACAGGGCATGAGAGGACAATCCTGAAAACTTTAATTAAAACTTAGTATTTCATTACTGAGAACTCAGTGCTTTTTATTTAGTCTCAACAAGTGTCTGGGACTGTATTGATATGTGTTACAAAAGATGAAGAAAAAGAAGACTAAGAATTTCAAACAGTACACAGCTTTCCCAGGTCCCACTGAAGAGGCCAGAGGTATCTCCCAGTCTCTGGGGCTGGCTCTGGTGGCTTGTCTCCAACAATGCCCTTGGGAACAGGTATCCTGTCCCCTTCACCGTCCGCTGCAGTTTTCACATGCATGTCCTGTCAGGGTCAAGTCCCACGGAGCACAAGTTGAGGAATCTCCTCCGCCATCTTTCAGGCATGATCGGCAATGGGAACCTAACGTCCGAAGGACAATCTGGCTCAATCAATGGACTTCTCTCAAAGGAAGCATACAAGCAGAAGCACATGACCACAAAAACAGCAATTCATTTTGCAATTAAATGTCAAATTTCACTGTTGGAAAGGAACCCTAGGGTTTAATATGGGGGCATTTGAAATAAAAAATAATAATAAATCAGTGGATGATAAGAGAAGAATAATTGGGCAAAAAGCAATTTTCTTCCTCCTTTTTTAAAAAAAATATTCAAACGTAATTCTTCAGTAAACAAGAATTTTAGAATGTGAAATAACAATACAGGAAGGCTGCTCCGTGCAGACAAAACCACCTAATGATCTGAGAGGGTCTTAGGCACTTCAGAAAGTGAGGTGCCAGGCACAGCTCCTTCCTGGAGCCACTGCCATGCATCTCCAGGGTGCAAAGAGGTAGCTCACCAATCAGGTGTTTTACAGTGAGAGAAAGTGTTCATTCTACCTCAATATTTTTGGTGTCCTTAATATCTTTTTATGGATACAGGAAAGAGAAAAGGCATTGCGAAATCCCTTATTTGTAGTATCTTCTGAAACTAATGGAAGTAAAAGTGAAACAAAAACATTAACCCACCAGTTTCTCCATCATTCTAAACTTGTATGATTACAGGGTACCAAGGCATCCCATAATTTAAACACTCATAAACTTCGGCAACTTGCTCGAGAAAATGTTGACCCCCCACGACAGATGAATAAATCCTCCGCTCATGCAATCTGACAATTGCTATGATTTTTCTTTCAGTAAATTCATGTAATTTGATCTTCCAAGTAGAGGATAAAAAAGTAGACTCAGGCAAAATAACAAGTTTGATTTTGAAAATGTGATGGGGTTTCTTTTCATTCCCCATTCACTTGAGACAGAAAATTGCTCCCACTGTGAGCACCGGGAGGTTAGCAGGCACTGCATTAGATCAGCAGTCTGGGAGCTCCTGTGGAGAAGCCGGTCACTGCCTTGATCTAGAAACATGATTAGAAAGGTATATTTCTCATGTCCCAAGATTGTTCCACTTAGTTGTAGCTTCTGGGAAAGGGCGATGAGGACAGTGTGAGGCACACGGGAAGAGGACAGCAGCAATCCGAAGGGACGGGCTCTAGGCTCCACTGACACAGCACCTCGCTCCTCAGCATGGGCCGGCAACCCATGCCTAGCCTGTCACCTGGCTAACGTATTTCCTCACAGGCATAGAATATTTTCACACGGGAGGGAGGCTATAAGTATAGATCGGCACCCTAGAAGGAAGGCTCCAGGATGCCCGTGCTGCCTCCCCGTGACTCAACCCTCACCTTCCCACGAGGGAAGACTCTCACCTCCTGAGGGGAGACACAGGCATATTCTTTCGCTGAGGAGTTTCATCTGCCCTTTCCAGCGAGCATTAAGCAACTGCCCCGACAAGGAAAAGATAAGCCCATTTGCAAACCAGATAAATGACACAACGCGTAAGGAGGCTCCGATTTCCTAACTGGAGAAAAACCCGTAGTGAGGCTTTAAACTTTCTACACAAACCACTCCATGCTCAGCTCCAGGGTTATTTTGTTCCAGTCATGCTTTTGGAAAGGCATCAGTCTGCAGACTCAGATGGTTAGCGGCAGACCACAGCGAGTTCCCAAGTGAAGCCACATGCTTCTCGGAGCCCCGCCACATGAATGGGATAGAGGGCTTCTGGCTGACACTCACAGCCAAGTTCATCCTGTTTCCACAGCACGGGACAGAACCAGTCTCAAAGCAGCCAAGTGGGAGACCTGCCCAGAAGGCAGGGAAACTTTTCAATAGAGCTCACCCCACTTTTTGCTCTCAACAGCACACTGCTTAACAACATTCTAAGGGACAGCTGAGGGCTTAGCCTTCAAATGTCTCACAAAACGCCTGCGGGGAGAGGTGCTGTACAGGGCTGAAGATAAACGGTGGGACCAAACACATTTCCACTTAGCCCAGCACGCATTTCCAGGGAAGCCCTCAGTGTTCTTGAGCAGAATCAATGGCTGAGAAAACAAGAAATCTCCACGCTTTGGAAGCTCATGCAACACCAGTGGAAAAGATGGAATGAACAGAAGAGAAAAAGAGAAGCAGAACTCTGAAATGAAAGTCGCCTAACAGTGGAGTCGCCTTTAGACAAAAATAGAACCCAGACACGTGACAGTTCTATCCACTGCAGGAGGGATGCCCTCGAAATAAAACCCAGGAATGCTCTGTCAGCCTTGTGGACAATAATACAGATAGAAAACTGTGTGCAGACATGCTTTCCTCTTCATTTTGCTGTCTTTTCTTCCTGTCTGCCTCTCCCTCTTTCCCTCTCTCCTTCCTTACCACCTCCCTCTCTTGTTGACATGTTTGTTTCTTTCCTTGTCTGACCTACTATGTCTTAAAATTTCCAACTACCTAACACCAAAAATACTGCTCAGGCAGAAAGGTCGAAGAGATTCTTTTCAATACATGAGTCTGTTCCATACCAACTATCACAAATGTGTTGTTTTTCATTAATTGTAACTATAAACCAGAATTAAAATAGCATTACGTAACTGAGTCCAGGTAACCTACAAACCACACCACTGAGTCTGTGATCCAATTTTTACAGATTTTCATAAAATGACTTCCTTGAACACTCTGGACTGCTCAAACCTTTAACTTGTCTTTGCGTTGCAGGGAATGTGACTCCCCAGTCTAGGGTTGGGGGGGGGGTCTAAGGTTCTGATGACTAACAAGCTGTCAGGCAGTGCTGATGGGCAGAGGACCACAGTGTGAAAGCACTAACATCCTCACCAATGGTTCCAGCCATTCCTTTTCTTATTGAAGGGAAAACAAATAAACCGAAACACACCCTGAGCTACGTATGCAGCAACACAGTCAAGCCACGGAACCTGCTGAGTGGGAGCGTTCCCAGCAGCATCTGAATCCACTCTGTAACTTTCTGGCTTCGGGAGGGCACAGTGGTTCCATGTTGGCCAGGTCTTCATGTCATGAAAATGTTATTATTCCCATCCTTCTTTTTACATGCTTTAAACATGGACATGTAAGGGGGGGGGACCTTGATGATGCTCAGGTAGCAATCTTGGAGCTATAAAAATGAAAAACATATAAGCCAGGTGTGTTGGTGCATGACTTTAATCCAGCATTGGGTTGGCAGAGGCAGGCAGATCTCTGAGTGTGAAGCCAGCCTGGCCCAGAGAGAGAGAGAGAGAGAGAGAGAGAGAGAGAGAGAGAGAGAGAGAGAGAGAGAGAGATAGATACAGAAAGAAGACCACAGAACTAATGTAGAAAGAGAGTTAAATGAAAGGTCAGCAAACTACAGCTAATCTGCAGACCATTGTGAAATCTAGGCTGCCAGTTGTTCTTGCAAATAGAGTAGGATTTACTGGAGAAGAGCCATGTCTGTTTAAGGATGCTGTCTCAGAAAGCTGCTCTAACAAACACTACATCAGGTAGCTGAAGCAACAGGCATTATATTATAGTCTCACAGTTTTCGATGTGAAGAAGTTTGAGATTACAGCATCAGTGTGTTTGGAGAAGTTCTATAAAAGGCCTTTCATCCTGGTTCGCTGCTTTCTTGCAGGTTCCCTATAAGGCAAAATGAGGGGTCTGTGTGGGCTAGGGTGATGGCTACATTCTGTTCTTCCCGAGGAAAAGTACCCAGGCAGGCAGCTCGACAACTGCCTGCAACTGCAACTCAAGGTCCAGGGTGTCCAAGGACCTGGTTTCCAGAGGTGAGCATACACACACACACACACACACACACACACACACACACACACACTAAATACAGAGAAAAAAATACCTCCCTCTATGCCCAACAGACTCTTCACCTGAGGACAATGTTCCCATGTAAAGGCTGACCCTCGTGACTTCATTACCTCCCATGGCCTCACCTTTAACTATTAACCCATCATCTTGGGGACTGGGCCTAAACATGTGAGTTTCAGGACACCGATACCATTTGGTCACAGTGGCTGCCACCCTGAACTAGTGGCCTTAGCTGAGGAGCAGACGCACAAAAGCCATGCCCGTTGTAATTACGTGCCTACAGGTTGCCAGGGTGTTTCCGGGCTTGCATTCCCGTCTTTGGATCTTCCATTGAAAGCATTTACAATGTGCTAAAAATGATGGCTCTTAATATAGCCTTCTTTTAATAAAAACAAGTTGCTTTCATCCTCCAAAGACTCTCTTTCCTTCCTCCAGGGCCTCGGGTGGGCAGAGAATGGAGTTTCCATATCCGGACTCACTACATCCAGAAGCAGTTGGCCCCGGGGACCTGGAAACACAGGTCAATCTCTCCATGACCACAGGACGCCTTTTGGCATAAGCAGGATGGTCAGTTCCCTGTCCGGTCAACTTGACCTCCCAGCACGGTGACAGCAAACAATAGCAGGCAACCTCTGTGAGCACCAGAGGAAACATATATTCTGAATATAGGAAGAAAAAGACAAACCAGCAGAAGACCCTGACAGAAAACGCCCCAAGTTCCCACACCAACAGCAGCAGCAGCAGCAGCAGCAGCAGCAGCAGCAGCAGCAGCAGCAGCAGCAGCACCTGGGAAAAATACCCACTAACAATTATAAAATTGCCTTGGGAAAAAAAGGGCATAATAGAAGTGAATATTTACTAGTTATTTTTAAAGGCAACTTGTTTCCTTGTTAGGGTTAGCAATGAGTACGTTCTACTAAATCCTGTAGCGTAAGACCACAGCAATGGGAGGAAAACAAGAGGAATTTAATGAGTGGAGAATGCGGTGAGAGTCCTACTTTCCAACCTGGTGCCATCAACAGTGTCACTTTTCCAATCTATAGACTAGGTACAACTATGACCCACCCGCCCATGCCAGTGCTGTGTTCTTTTATTATAACACAGTACCTGAGACTGGGCAATGAAGTCCTGAAGGGACGAAGTCTGCTGTAGCTCATGGGTGTGGCAGCTAAGAAGTCCAGGATGGGTGAGCATGTCTAGCAGTGAGGGCCATGTACAATTTCAACTCAGAGAAGAAAATGGGTCAAGCAGGTGAGGGGGGAAAGAGAGCCCCAACTGGTCCCTACAACCTGCTCTTGCTGTGGCAAATCCACTCCCCAGAGAAGCAGAGCTCACTACTGTGCTCCAGAGACCATCCACAAAACCTTCCTCTATCGACGGGGACACTGCAAGCTTGCTCAGGAACGCATGTTCAGTGGACACACATGATAGCCAGGCTACAGCTTGATGGTGCACTGTTGACTACTTCCTGGGCGACAGGAAGAAATCCCTTCTGTTCTCTCCCAGGTGAAGTACTGTTCCACTCCCGGCTCTTCCTTTCCCTCTCTTTCCATCTTTTCTCTTCCCCTTGCTTTTTCTCTTTAATCTTCCTCCCCTAAAGTATTGAGTTCTCCCAGAAAGGACATTGCAGGTAATCAGCAGGCTGATCATTAACACCCATTGTAGGTAGACTCTGGGCGTTCTTCCGGCGGGGAACTTGATTAAGTACCTGCCAGCCTCAATGGCATCTTTGGCTTAGAGAGACCCTGACAGTTTCACACAAACAGTGAAGCAGTGCCCAGGAGCAGGAAGCAGTCAGGATCTTTACAGCCGGTCTCAGGACCTCTCCGCTGCTGCTCAGGGGACCACCTCGACAGTGCCTGGATTTCTAACCGGATTTCTATTATAGAACATGTGGAAACTAAACTTTGAACATTCTCTAAATATACTGCAACTTGTATCCCACCCTTACGTAGGGAAGCTAGCCTCCTACACATACCTCAAGCCCTGCCTTACTCAACTGTGCCGGTCCCAACATCCATCTGTACCTGGAAGTCATCCTCCGGACACCTGTAATAACGCAAGAGAGGAGTGATTTTGAGATGGCTCTTTTCCACATGACACCACTGCAGCTGGACCACCATGCTTCCCAACAGAAGGCAGCGGGTTGCAGCTCTCCGGCTTCACACCTGAGCCATTACAGCACCAGTGCCCTGACCTTTGGGGTCGCATGTCATGAGTATTCACATCCAAAGGCAGCTCACCAACTGCTACTGTATGACAGGAGGCTGCACAAGCCTCCCGGTCCATTCTTACAACTGCTAGAGAAGCCATTAATGGCATTTACAGAAGGATAAAAGGGTATTTACAGAACTATACTTTCCTGGGAAATGAGGTAGCCTTTGCGATTCACTGTGCAAAATGAATCAATGAGGATCAGTTGGCAAGCAATATAAAATGTATCTTAAACAAAAAGGAAGGAGAGGTAGAGAGACCGGCCTAAGTCATAGCTCCATTCAATGCATAGCAGAGGCATTGCTGCTCCTCTCTGAGCACATTCATGCCTTCCAACTCCAGGGCAGCTTTTGAAAATCTTAAAGGGGGTCCAGGAAGGATCTGCTGGGCAAGTAACTTGGCCCTGTGCTCTTTAAGGTTATGGTTAAAGCTATGGAAATGAAATGTATGGATTTTAGTGAATGTAAATAGCTTTAACATATTATTTCCTATATATCAATATTGTCTGTACAGGTGAAGAAGGTGAATTTTCAGTGAAGAATAGAACAAGTCATACAGGAAGGGGTGATGCTTGTGGTCATATAATTAGGAAAGAACTGCACCTAACGTTGGTGATTCTAGTACTCGGGTAACCTTTTCAGAGTAGCATTCAGAGTACCGAAAGAGAATTAGAAACACATGCATGTGCACATGCACATAAACAACACGTGTATCCTCTGCACATGCCATTTTCTCAATGTGGGTAAAGGGTGATGAGTCTGAACGTGCGTATGTCCTGAGTTCTGCGTCAGTCGTTGTTCATACCCGACAGAGATTTCTGAGTTCCTCTCCCACAAATATCCCCCTCACTCGGTGACCCCAGAACTTCCATCCCGCTGGCCCTGCCACAGTCCGGAGCATTCAGCATGCTTCTTGGATGGCCTCTCTACTGATAATACAAGATCTCTATACATTGATCTTACTGCCCAACTCCATATGACCCATCTCTAAGCTCCATGGTCTATTATTACTAACCGACTACCCCTTTAACCACGTCCACTTGGATTCTTGGCTTCCACATGAAAAGCGACCTTCATGAAATGTCCCTTTGTAGTAGGACAAGTAACTGCTTGAAGAGCTATCTGTTTAATGCCAAGGAACTTCTAGATACCTATGTCTGTAGAAGAAAGGTGTGTCATCAAACTCCATGCATGGCTCACACCATGGAGGGTGTCATTTTAACAAGATGCAGAGAACCTGCAAGACGAGGAAGAGTTAGACAAGAAGCGACTGCCAGGCACTGTGGCATGTTCATCGCTTAAACACTCCATTTCATTCCAAGGTACCAAAACGATAATAGACTTTATTCTAATTGGATTGTCTGCAATGAGCCAATTTAAGTGCTAAATGCTGCGAATTATTCAGCTCGACATAGCAAGGCACTGATGTGAGCCACTGCAGGGCAAGGGGGCTGTGGGAAGTGTGAGTTCCAGAGCATAATGAGGAGCCGAGAGCCTAACTTGGCAGCCCTCCACCACACAGACTCATATTGTCTCAACAGCTGCAGGAGGCCCAGAAAGAACTGGCTGCCACCTTGACCCACAATGCATCTGCCACCAGCCAGCCCAGCTGATCCCAGAGCACCCCAGCCCTCCACCACCAGGACAGAGGCAGGTCGGAAGCTTTCCAAGAGAAGATGAGAATTCAAGCAAAACTTGTCCCAAAGAGGGCACTGCTGAGCGTCCTCTCAAGGTGTGTTGTTTTCCGATGTCTGCCTATGAAACAGCTATAACGGTGTTATAGGCAGTGGCTAAGAGCTCAAGATCTGAGGGATAGGAAGAAGGCCTGTCTTACAAGCACAGGGACCCAAGCTTGGATCCCAGACGCACATTACAACGCTCGGTGTGCTGTGTCACAAGAAATCCCAAAGCCCAGGAGCTGATGACCCTGGGAACTGGATAGCCGGCCAGTCTGCTCTACGTGGTGAGCTTGAGGCCAGCGAGAGACCATGTCTCAAAGGAAGTGAACAGCCTTCCTGACATTGACATTAGAAGTTGTCTGTTGGTCTCCATGCTGGCATAGATGTGTGTGTGTTACGCATTAAAACAACTTCCCGTCCCTAATTAAATTCATGGGAGGTCACTAAAAAGGAGATGAAAACAGAGAGGGGACAGAGAAGAAGAAGAGGCGCAGAGGGGGTGGATGGGGAATTGGGATGTACACGCGATCAAACTGTATCATTATGCACACTAGGAAACGGTCCACAAACTAATAAAAACTGTCATTTAAAAAACCCACCTGAGATCTAGTGTAGAAAGTGATATGCCACACACCAGTTAACTAACCCCGGAACTCACTTCACTTTAAATATGGACCGGATACAACTGCCTGCATCTCACGGCTGGCAGGGCAAGTGTGTTCACACAGTAGCTCTTCTCAGACTCAGCTTTCCTTCCGACACTTTAGTCCTCTGTGTCAAGCACACCTCGAAAACAGTGCAGGGACATTCAAAAAGGAAACATACATTATCGGAAGTTCCCGTCCTATTCTGCCACCGGCGTGTCCAATGACTCTGCAGTGAACATGCCGCCTATTAATTCCTCAGTACACTCTAGGTTGTCACGGTGTGGCAGTGCTTCTATCTAAGTAGACCTGAGATCTCTCAGTCGTGATGCCAAAGTACAAGACCAAAGCAGCTTTAGTCTAATTGCACATACCTATTGACGTAGTACTGGCTATGGCTGTTAATGACACATTCGGAATCACCGAAGAAACCATACTGCTCAGGGAGCTCCCCACTGTCTTCAAGGTCAGACATTCTCTAGGATGGAGACTGAGTATTGTGGAGGGATTCACATATGATGAGAAGTCAAGACACATTAAAAATTAAAAACAGATAATGATCAGAATACAGAGTGCATATAAGTAACATAAGCACCGATCTTAAGTTTTCTTCCTCCCAAAAAAAGCTTTTAAAAGAAATAAAGCTGCCTCTGCCACCCAGCCTCGGCCCATTGGGAAGAGAGGTTTCCAAACAGACTCACGAGTGTCAAGTCCTATTGAAATTATGATTTTTCCAAGTTATCTTGTGGCTATGATGAACTGGTTACTGAGGTGACCTTTGGGAGCACCGCCCTTTTATCTGACTCAATATTTTCCTCAGATACTGCAGCTTTAGACACACAGTCAAAATGAGTTGAGTCCTGTGAAAACTTCCATTTGTACAGAGCATCAAAGAAACACACATATCCAACTTTTTACATTTTTATGGTCACAAGAGAACATTCCAACAGCTTCCTGACAAAAGGGCAAATTAGCCTTCCTCAGAGGCTAACCATGCTGATTCCATTTGGGCTGAGAGATTAAATGGCCCCAGTAGTTAAATATGACTTAACAATCCTTTGTATGCTTTCCCCTCCAGAGAAACAACAGCTGATTGGCCTCCTCAACTACGGTCTCATGTCCTAAGTCACATAAGCGTTGGCTCATTACACAGGAACCAGCTACACTTAGGTGTAGAATTATAAAGTGGAGCTTCAAATTGGATACAATATGGCCAAGACTTGTAAGCACAATGCTAACTTGTTCGTTTGTTTGTTTAAGATAGAACCAAGTAGTTCTAGCTGGTCTGGGACTGACTATGTAGCCCAGGCTAGCAGAGGCCCAGCCACCTTTGCCTCTCAAGTGCTGAAATTAAAGGTGTGAGTCACTGCGCCTGGCCAAGAGCATCTGATTTTAAGTCAATTGATAATGTGATGCTTTCCAGGCTCCAACAAAACCTCCTATTGTGCTGTGCTCCTGGAGAATTGGTCTTCATTTATGTGAATATCTGAAAAACACAGCACACTTCTTAGACCTCACTTGCCCCCCCCCCCCGCCCAAAGGAAGCGAGTCCCTGTAAGACCTCGCTCCCCCAACCCTCCAAAGGCAGCTCTAGATACAGCTCTGTGAGCTTCACCGCGTTGTTCTCTAGAAACAGACCCGAGGAATAAGAAGACAAGGAACAAACAAGATGTGCTTCACAGCTCTAATTGCAGAACAACGACGCCTGCCTCCAACGCCAAGCCCTCTACGCTAAAAACAGTAAAGACACATGAACACTCGCACACTAATCAGGATCTCAGCTCCCTCCTCCGCCACTACCACACTCACACTGACAGTCCTGAGAGACTCTGGGAAGTACAGAACTGGGAAGGTGGGCGACAGATACTAGGAAGAGAGGATCCAGAGATTGGGTTCTCCTCAAAAGATTTTCAAAGCCCTGTCTACCTCAGAGTTCACACTGAAAAACCCAACACAGCCACCAATTTCCACAGGGCCCTCAGTGCCTGCACCCAGCTTCCTGCTGAGGAGTAGGTCATTTACCCAATTTCCAGAAGTTGGAAGGATCTCCCGTGTTCATGGATGGGAAGGATTAATATAGTAAAAATGGCCATCTTGCCAAAAGCAATCTACAGATTCAATGCAATCCCCTTCAAAATCCCAAATCATAGAGCTAGAAAGAGCAATCTGCAAATTCACTTGGAACAACAAAAAACCCAGGATACCGAAAACTATTCTCCAAAACAAAAGATCTACTGAGGGAATCACCATCCCTGACCTCAAGCTCTACTACAGAGCAATAGTGATAAAAACTGCATGATATTGGTACAGAGACAGGCAGGTATATCAATGAAATAGAATTGAAGACCCAAAAGAACCTGTATACCTATGGTCACTTGATATTTGACAAAGGAGCTAAAAACATCCAGTGGAAAAAAGACAGCATTTTTTTTTCACACACAAATGCATAAAATAAATCTTTTTTTAATTGAATATGTCTTCATTTACATTGACAATGGTTAAACCTTTCCCGATTTCCCCCCTCCCCAAAGACCCCAACCCCTCCTCCCACCCCCACCCCACCTCTGCCTCCACGTATATGCCCTTCCACCTGACCCATTCCAACCTCCCACCTTCGATTTCCTTTTGTTGGGGCATCTATTGAGCCTTTACCTGACCAAGGTAAAGACAGCATTTTTAACAAATGGTGCTGGATCAACTGGAGGTAAACATACAGAAAAATGCAAATCGACCCATTCTCATCTCCTTGTACAAAGCTCAAGTCCAAGTGGATCAAGGACCTCCACATAAAATCAGATACAATGAAGCTTACAGAGGAGAAAGTGGGAAAGAGCCTTGAACACATGGCCTTCCTGTGCTCTAAGACAAACTTGGGCCTTTTTCTTATGACCTTGGTTTACATCCTGGTCATAAGCTGGGAAAGACCCACAGCTAAAGCAGCTGAGCAGACGTCCGATGCCAACAAAAGGCAAAAGCCAAAGTCATTTCAGAACATGCTTATTCATAAAGACCACGCTGACTAGTTTATGAATAGTTTCAGATGCTTAAACCTGGAACATGAAAACATGGAGCCTGGGCAGCTCTCCGCTGCCCACATGGCTGTATTCATAGCAGGGGAGAGAAAAAGCCACTGATGACTACCAGATGGGAAGGAGCTATCAAACCCAGCTGAGTCCCACGAGCGATTCTCTGAGAAAATGAGCAGGCAGCAGCAATGTAAAGTCTCCCAGGGAGACACACTGGATCTGGGCCTTGAGGTATGAAAGCCAGCAGGAGAGTATCAGTGAACTTCCTTATCTTACTCTGGCAACCAACATGGAGTCCCAATGCAGAGAGTAAATCAGGTCAAAAGACTCCTTCCCAACAGGGGAAAAGTGGGTCAAAGGAAGTGAAAGGGCTGGAGCCCAGTGCAAACTTTATTCTGACCTTGATCTGATTTCGATGAAGATGTCAATTATAGGACCATGAGCCTGAAGTCGTATCCTATTCGAGCCAGGAACTACTGAAGAGACATAGATAGGAAAAAAAAAAAAAAAGGCAATTCTATGACCAACGCTTTCCATTCAGACAGGAAATAAACTAGAGCCTTTGCAAGCCCATTCTGAAGCACACTCAATCAGGCTGAAAGAGGGCACATTTTTTTTTCTTCTTTGCTAAAGGAGACACAAAAGAAGGCTCTTTCACAAATTTGTGCTGATTTCTGTGAGTGGAGCTGTTCTCAAAGACCATGCCTCCCCACTTACAGAGCTTTGTCAAACTAGACACCCACATGGGCGAGAAGAAAGCTTCGTGGAAAACTCAAAGCAGGAAGCTCTCCTTTAGAGACAGGCTACCGATGAGTATCTATCTCACTTTAGGTTGACCAAGTGGAGTAGCAGGTCAAGCCAAGAGTGTGCATTGCGAAGGAATACGGTATACAGTGGGGCACATCGCAGGCTTCACATAACCCTCGAGAGAAAACCACGGAGGCAAAATAATAAATGAAGGAAAAGAAATTCACACAGAAATCTAAGACCTGTAAAGCCACTAGCGACAGCTAACATCACACCCTCGGGAGGGCTAAAGGAAGCCAGGAAAGGTGCTCCTTGCTCGGGGAAGCAGCGAGCCAGGGTACTGTGGCCGATGCTCTTCCAGTGAAGAACTTGCCCAGCTGTGGACTGTGTCTCCTTATACGGAAAAGTTCCCATTAATTATATATATAAACAACTTCAAACCTAAGCATCGAGCTTTGACTTGCTTCACGCCCAGGCAGTTTACGTCCTCCCAGCAAACGAAAATACCCGCATCAAACTCCTCTGGAAATGCTTGTAGGCTTCACATACTTTAAATGCTTCAGAAGAAGCCCCTCACTGAACAGAGAATAAAGAAATACCAACCTCCCAAACCTAGCTCCCAACTGACAAGAATAAGGGGAATTCGATATCAAAACTATGCAGATTATTCAAGT
Organism: Apodemus agrarius; assembly: GCA_964023405.1. Lineage (NCBI taxonomy): Eukaryota > Metazoa > Chordata > Mammalia > Rodentia > Muridae > Apodemus > Apodemus agrarius. The sequence goes on along the minus strand of OZ030013.1, from coordinate 109,632,137 downwards.
CTATCAAACAGAAAAAGCAAGAGATCAAAAAACAGTCATGAAAGTTTTGGAAAAGATTGCCAGCCTTCTGCACACAGGAATCAATCATAATGACAAACTCGGATGGAATTCTTTTCTGTCTTCTTTTCCTTTTTCTTCTTCCCTTTTACATTAAAGGGTAATCGAGTAAGGCTTAAGGGAAGCGCTGCCTTTTGAGTTGGGGAGCAAATGCTAAATGATTCTGCATAAATAAATTTTACATTTAAAGGGGAACCAAGAACACACACTCCCTCCTGAACCGCAGAGTTTTCAGTGCAAAGCTCCACAGACAGCTCACACCAGCCTTCCTTGCTTTGCTCAGACTACTTAGGTCTGGGAAAACTTAGGGACACACAGGCACTTCTAAAGAAGTCGGATATCCAAGGCCGACTCTTGACTGCCACACGTTTGCTCAGAGAATCAAAGAATACTTTTAGAAGTGCCTTCTGTGAGGATCCAAAAATACTACCAAAATCAAAAAAACAAAAAAACCATAGCCGTGCACGGCCAGGCAAGATTCCGACTCCCTGCTCTCTGTAGCGCTCACAGAAAGAAAAGATCTGGTTACCCAGAGGGCATCAAAGAGAGCAGGCACAATAGAGGAAATTGAGGGTAGAAATCATTCTGGTAAAAAACAGGCTTTCTAGCAGTGAAAGAAACGCAAATAGGAAGAACTTCAAAGTTATACTTCAGGGTTATTAAAACACAATGAAATTATAAAAGCCAATTCTGGTGGTGCACAAGATAAACAGGTGTACACTGCCAGCCACAAATTCAGCTTCAGTCTTCCCAAATGATCCGGCAGCCCTTAATAACAACAGTTCAATAGCAGTAATTTCAAAGAAATAACCCAGGAGGGGGAGGTGGTCATTTAGACCCCAAAAATATTACGTTTCATTAAAAAATAATGAAATTGAAAACAACGCTTCAACATACGGAAATAATTAGACAAACCATGACAAAGCACTGTAGTGCATAATAGCATTTTTGCTAAAGACATGCATAACATATCCCATTAAAAATAAACTCGTAGGCAATTCTAACAGAAAGATACATATATTTAATAGACACATATACATTCAGCCCACGAGAAAATTGCAATGAAATGTATTTATATACTAAGTGTAAAACAGAAAATAAAAAGCAGGCTCACTGGAATATGTTGGACTAAATGTTATTCGGGAAGCCAAAGTGCTAACATTAGTAGCTACTACATAAACACTTTTATTCCTTGGGACATCTGTGTGCTCCAGATATTTAACAGTTAATTTATTGATAGCTTGACAAGGTCTCCAAATGCCCGTAAGACAATGGCCCTAGGCATAGCACTGAGGGATTGTCCAGATTTGGGCAACCTCTGGGCACGCCAGCTAGGGATGTCGTTGATTAGATTAGTGGAGATGGGATGCCTCAGCCTGAGTAGACAGAGCTCTGGTCATAGACTGTACAAAGGAGAAAGCCAGTGGAGACTAAGATTGTTTATTCCAGGATTGTGGATACAATGTGGCCAGCTGCTTCAAGCATTGCGGTCTTGAATTCCCTACTGTGATGGACTGTATCCTCGAACTGTGCATACCTGATCAGAGGAAGAAGAGAAGTAACTGGTGTGGGAAGCATTAGGAAGCAATAAAGGCAACGGATTCTAGCCTTCTGCAGCCCACCAGGGACAGGTCTCATCCACTCCCATTTTATCTTTAAGCACATAATATATTAATTATAATTTTACAGAAATGAAGTGTAGAAAAGAACACCAAAGAGAGTAATGGAGATTGCTCTGGGGCGAAGACAGAGCAAAGCCAAAGACGCATGGGAAATGACGTAGTAGTGGGCGCAGGCAGCGGCAGAAGTGAAGGGCACACTCCGGAAAGTGGCTAAAACAGGAAGACCACAGGTCAAAGGTCATATCCTGGTGGAAGAACCTGAGACATCCCCAAGACGTTCAGACCCGCTTCCAAGCGCCACTGGAAGCCACGGGCAGTTCAAATAAGACAGTGATCGCACAGGGCTTGGGCAGTCTGTCCCTGGCTGCCTCTCAGGAACGCCAGTGCTGATCTGGAGAAAGGACGTGAGGAGGAAGGCCAAGGACAAAGGCAAGACCCAGCCAAAAAGGTCAGGTGCAGGGGGATCTTACCGGGAGCTTCGTGGCTGCCAAGTCTGCAGGGAGCATAGCAATAGTCTTCACCACAACCGATTTGGTTGAGAAAATGCAAGCACAAAAGATACTTAAACTAGAAATAACAGTCTATAGCAAAAAGTAATGCAGCTATAAAGTGAGTCCCAGCTGCCTTAAGTCTACAGACTAGAAAGCGGAGCTCTACCTGCCCACGACGCATGCGCTGGTTCTTCCTCGGCCAGGATATGAAGCGAGGCGAATGGACGATGCAGGAGAAAGACTCCTCAGTCATTCTAGGGAGCGGGACCAGCAGATAATTGCTGGAATTTACTAGCTCATAATCCAATTCGGTACACATATAGGATTCATTAATTCAACAAAAATTCAAGACTTTCAGATATATGTATGGATATTTGGAGGCACACAAAAATGTACGCACATACTCACACATATGTGCACGTGTACTTACACATATATGCACACTTACATATATATATAATGCACTCGAATTCACACACTTAGATAAATCACATACACACACTCAGTCACATACATATACGCACAAACTCTAATGAAATATCTTTGTATACACAGATCCAGGGGTTGTTAGGTACAAGGATGCTCATGGGATACTGTCAGTAGACGCCATAGATGTAGACAGCCAAGGGAACGCTTCACTGTGGGCAGAGTTAAACACAAGAGGGAAAGTAGATGAATATAGGGAACACTACATAGGACCCAAGGGGAATGAGCAAGAATAACGTAATTCAGGCAGACCTCAGAAGACAGTTCTAAATAGGATGAGAAACAAGACGTCATGATCTAGAAAGCACAAAACACCACGTAAAGCAACACATTAGCAGTGAGTATATGTGGGTAAAAGGGATCTAAGCAAAAAAAGAAAATCAAAGAAAACAAATAATGAGGGCATCTTCACACTCCGACACAACATGAAAAAATACTGTCTAAGCCCTTTGAACTTGACATCTATACTCTGTGTGTTCCTGTCTGTGCTGGTGTGTGACCTCACATATAGGTCAGAGGTCAACCTTAGGCATTGTTCCACAATAACCCCCCCACCCCCCCACCCCCCCCACCCCCGGTTTTTGAGGCAGCTTCTTACTAGGACCTGGGATTGCCAATTAGGCTAGACTAGCTGCCCAGGCAGAGCTGCAGGAGCACCAGTCTCCCCAGGGCTGGGACTTCAGGAGCACAAGTACCCAAGGCTTTCGAATGTGGGCGGTTGGGATCAAACGGGTCCCTAGGGTTACATGGCAAGCGTGGAACTGACTGGGCTCTCTCCAATCTGTGTATTTTTCTTTGTGTAACACGGGAGTCTCAATACACAGCACTGGCTGAGCCAGAGCTCACTGCGTAGGCCTGGCTGGACTTGAATTTACAGGAATGCATCTGTCTCTGAGTGCCAGGGTTAAAGGCATGTGCCACACACTCCACTGCAGAGTTTCTAAATAAAATGCCCCCAGGGACCTGGAAACCAGCTTTAATCCTTATCAGCAAGGAAAATCTCATTTGGTGTCTCAGAGTGCATGAACATCATGGAGACCATTTTAACCGTTCTCCTCTTCTTACAAAGTTCATGTATTCTCCAATCATGAAAGTCAGCATTGCTTTCCTTCTATTCACATCCAAACTGCAGTCAGAGGGTTCAAACCCTGAGGTAACAGGGCTATGCCTTGGCCAGCTGGGCAGGGTACACTCCACTGAGGCAAGCTGTCCCCAGTGCCACCACATGTGGAAGTCATCGTTACTCCTGGCAGTTCCCTTTCAAATCTTGCACATGAAAGAGCTCCATCTAAGCACGTGGACCGTGATGTGCTCCAAAAACGATCTCAAAGTCGGTAAAAAATGGAATCCAAGAAAAGGTTTTCCATTAAAATAACTACCTGTTATTAAAGTGGGTAGGAAGACCCACTCTGTTTCTATCTGGGGAAAAGGTTAAGCCTCTGTAGTGTTTCTGGAAAAGCCATCACTGTTTAGGGAAAGGGTGTGTCACTGAAAGCATTAGCAGGAATCTTCTCTTGGGGCAACAAGGACGAGACCTCTCTGGCGCCTCTCGCCATCAACTCGGTGTCCAGTCAGTCCAGGGCAGCACCGGGCGTGGCAGGACTTAAACGCGGCAATCACAGGAAGCTCACCGATGCCTGCTCTCTCCTTCAGCCTACGCTGCCTCAGTTTGGTTAGATCTGAAGCAACTTTTATCTCACAACAGACACTGATCATGTCTAAGTGCATGTAGTGAAAATATCTCATATTTGCGCTCTCTCTCTCTCTCTCTCTCTCTCTCTCTCACACACACACACACACACACACACACACACACACACACACAGGTTGACAGGTCCTATGTAGCTCTGGCTGACCTGGAACCTGTCTGCTGCCTCCACAGTGCTGAGGACTAAAGGTATGAACAATCACACCTGGCACATATTTGCTGTCCTAACTCCTGTCCCAGAGAAATACAGAGGCAGAAGTTCCCAGGACTTATTACTGTGCCAACTTACGAAATTCTATCAGACTGAACCGCCAACCGCACACCCAGGTTCACAGTTAGCACTCTGGCCTTTGAACTGCTGGGTCTAAGTCACTCAAAGACTCACTATGCTCTCCAAGGCTTGTGTGCTGCTGAACTGCAGGCGAAAGGTCAGTGGCCGGACAGTTTTTACCACATGATTTCCATTTCTGAAATATCAGCTTGAAATGTCGATTCAGACCTGTACCTTGGTCTCTGCTCAAAGTTGGGCAGGGAACAATTTCTAAGCGCCACTTCAAGGGGGAGGGGGTGGTATACCTGTCCAACAGACTGGACTAGTTCAGATGAAGTTAGAGCGACTGTGGACTCTCGAGGTCTCTGACCCTTGGACTCGTCACCCCAGGATCCTCTGACTCTACCTTGCTCTTGTTTCCACTGGGTGTGGCTCTTATCTTCTTTTTTAGGAATTTAGTCGCTAAAAAAGTTTCCCCCCAGATTCCATTTGGAACAAGGTTGTGCCGTTAGGAGGGCCTCTGAAGGAAATATTCAAAGACAGAAAGCAGTTTTATCACTTACAACAGGACTTGCTGTGCAGCTGAGAGGAATTAGACACATCTGGGCTCCACCGGCCAGACTGCCTGAGTGATTGATTAGTGATGGCTGCCACGGGCATGGCGGCATGCATGCCAATCCATAGTGAAAGCTTTTGGGGTGTGGGAAATAATATGGAAATATTGGAAAGCTTTTGGGGTATCTTCTAGTCCAAAACTGGATGCTCACATAGCACACACCCAGTAAAAAACGTGGCCAATAGTTGCTAACACTCTGTAAACGTTCTTACTAAGAAGCCAATTGTTGTTTTTAAAAGAAGAGGAAGAGACGCATACAGTGACCCCCCTCCATTACCCCAAATCATGCTTTTGAGGAATGGCTTTTGAAATTCCAGATTTTGTATGTTTGAAAATGCTCAACTAAAAAGAGCTTACTTTTTTTGTTCAATTAATTCTGTTTTCTGTAATGAAAGGAAACTACGATTCTTTCCAAATAGAAATCTGGGGCACATTTCTTCATGTTTCCACCAGGCCAACATTAGGTTTGAGATAATTCTGAAAACTCTCAACTCACACATGCCTTTCATCCCAGCACTCCAGAAGCAGAGGCAAGGAGACAGATGAACTTGACGCTTCCTGGTCTACACAGCAAGCTCCACCCCCGATGGGCCACACACTAAGACCAAGCCAAATGAATAACTTTTCAAAAAATTAAACAGAAATCTAATGTAGACATGTTAAATTTCCACAACCTAACACATTCCATATGTAAACAAACACAATATATCAATTCAGTCCCATATCTTCAAAAAGCATTGGATCTCATGATATTTTCTCTAGATATAAACTTATGGCCAAAACAAACAAACAAAAAACCTAAAACAACAAAATAAACTCTGCAAACTTAATTCTGTTGAAATCAATTCTGGAGCTAAATGAAATAAAAAAAAAAGTGCTATGTATTTTTACAAAAAAATATTTTTGAGAATCTCTCATAACAATAGTTTCTTTGAAATTCAGGACACCTTTGGGATACACAGTATGACATAAATGTTCTGAGATGATCCATGTTCCCTTTCAAAGGAAAGTGTCAAGGAGACACTGATGTAGGGCAAGGTTCCTCCAATCTTCTTGTGATTTCTAGTGACTGTGTTAAAGGTTTTCTAGTAACGATGAGAGCCATGCATGCTGGTCAAACAATGAACGGAACAAATATCTGAACCTGCTTATCTTGTATTCAAATACACAGAAGGGGAGAGAGGAGAGGGGGAAAGAGGGAAAGCAGGGAGAGGTGGAGGATAGCAGAAAGGAAGGAAAAGTTCTTTTACTTAAAATAGAAGATGCCTTCCTCCTCCGTAATATTTAACAATTTACTGGAATAGTGTAAAACCCTAGGGTAAAAACTGCTCAGCCATTTTGTTTTTATCAAATAAAGGAAAAAAATTATATAAAATCTTAAATGCAAACTGCTCATATAAATGCCTTTCATGGCTTTTGCAGACTGGACGGACATATCATTTGAACCCCTCAATGGCTAGTATTTTAGAAAGTCAACAATAAAGTTTGAGTAAAAAATTCAATGTAGTAAAAAGCCCAGCTGTATACCCAGGGATTATATAAGAAGCAGAAATCTGAGCACAAAGCCAGGTAGTTAGGAGCCTGAGGCCTTCAGGAACTGCCGGGATGATTTTTGGATCCTGTAAGTACTGTACGCATCCTAGGACAATAGTACGTCCTGTTCTCTCCCAGGGTAGCATGCCCATATCAGCTTGGGCTGGTACATGTATATCACTGGATATCCAAACAACTCCAGCAGAAGCCGCTGGTCCCTGCTGGACAGGCAGAGAGCAGGCTGTCTACACCTTCTCTTGGCACACGGTTTTCCTTTTTCATAAGACATTCACAGTCTCTTGAGTGCTTAAGAAAGATTCAGCTTCTTCTGAAGAGAAAGAAACAAGAGCCAGCTTCAAGTGGTGGGAACTGGCAACCTTGAGGCCTGAGAGGGCTCCCCAGTGGCTCTTGGCTATTGAAGCTATATATGCGCAGAAGCAACAGAGACAGGACAAGGTTCTATCATGGAAGAGCATGAGATCCCAGAGCTGGGCCTGTCCTCTGTAGGGAAAATGATACCCAGTATTCATGATTCCCTCAGCCCCAGCCAAGGAAACCCAACACCCAGATGTGAAGAAACTATTTGCAGAAGCAACTCTTCCTGCCAGCGTCTGGATGACATTCATGCTGCTGGCTGACAAGCTTGTCAGTCTGGAAACACGAGAAAAGGAGCAGGCACATATAAAAGGGAGAACAGAGCAAAGGGCAGTGGAGTCCGAGTCCTTGTTTCATATTAATAAAACCAGAACACAACAGAGCAGGTACAGACCGTCACATAGCTAGACTGTAAGGTCCAGGATCCACCCTTTATCCACGTCTTTGCTTTCTTCTTCTTTTCTTTTCTAGACAGGGTTCCTGGCTCTCCTGGACCTCACTCTGTGGACCAGGTTGCCCTTGAACACACTGAGATCCACCTGCCTCTGCCTCCTGAGTGCTGGGATTAAAGGCATGCGCCATCACTGCCCCACTACCCTTTGCTCTCTACAGTTCCCTAACTTCTATCAACCATGGTCTGAAACTATTAGATGGAAAATTCCAGAAAAGAAGAAGTCATAAGCTAAAACTCATACTCCATTCTCAACAGCACCTTCCTTAGTCCCACCTGGGATAAGAACCTGTACCCCATCCAGCACAGTCATGGTATCCTACTGACAGGCATCCTGACTTCCAGCCCCAAAGCATTAGAGCAGGCAGCAGGGTATTTTAAATATGCTCGTGAATTCACAAAACAGGAATTCTTGGCCTACAATTATTGTTCACTAGGCCCTCTTAGGGGGTTATTATCCATGGGACTGCAACTTTGGGCATGTGCTGAGGGAGGAGCAGAGGCAAGCAGCATGCCGGGGAGGGGGGGGAGGGGTGAAGAAGTAATGCGCATCCCAGTGGGAGCACTGAGAGGCTTCAGAGAAGGGGCCGCATCCACACGGTGCTATGAACAGCACACTCAGAAAGGTCTGGAGACGGGGCACGGCAGGGCTACCCGGAGTATAAGGCACAACAGAGAGCACACCTGGGTGATGAGAATGAACGCTGGGCAGACCTTCCTTGTGAACTCGTTACCAACACACCAGCAAAACGACACAGGGAGCAGTTCCTCCCAGGAAGGAGGAAGAGCCAAGCTGAGGGGTGACTGCTAGCCCTCAGGGCCCACAGGGCAAGGGGTGTCTGTCATCACTGCCCACTGAGAGAGCCGAGGTAAGTAAAGCTCTGCAGGATATACCTTCCATGCAGTGTAGAGATCTGCCAATTCAAAAGGAAAGGCCACTGGGGAAGGAGCAGAGGTAACAGTAAACAATCAAGAACATTGGGTTAAAGGAGTTACCCCACTGTGAGCCCCACAAGTACACGTGTATGCGTGCATGTGTGTGTGTGTGTGTGTGTGTGCTTGTCTCTGTGTGTGTGTCTGTGTGTCTATCTATCTATCTATCTATCTATCTATCCATCCATCCATCCATCCATCCATCCATCCATCCACCCACCCACCCACCCACCCACCCATCCATCCATCCATCCATCCATCCATCCATCCATCCATTCATTTATGGTTTTTTAGAGACAAGGTCTTACTATGTAGCTCTAGTTGTCCTGGAACATACTACGTAGACTAGGCTAGCCAGAAATTAACAAAGGTCTGCATGCCTCTCCCTCCCCAACACTGGGATTAGAAGCATGCAACACTATGCCTGCCTTGAGTCTTATAAATTTATAATTCAATGGATATTCTACAACTTACACCTATCCTGAATGGGGATAAATACTATAATGATAGTATCTTAGCAATACCATAAAGCTTAAATAAAAATAAGTTTTCTTAGTGTAAACAAAGTGATAGTTCCTACAATCAGTGTAATCTTAAATTTGATGATACACTTGGGGTGTAGAGACAAGAGGATTAGGAATTAAAAGCTGGCCTTTCCTACACAGCCTAAGAATTCAAGGTTACCCTAGACTGCTTGACTCTGTCTCGAACGAAGTCTGGAAACATAAATGATAGAAGCTAAAGCTCGATGAATTACATTAGTTCCCCTGAGCCGATAGGAACCCGATCCCCAAATTCCTGTGTTAACAGCCAGCAACACTGCTATGAGTGGGAACCACACTACACAAAATCACTTAGTGTCTTTCCATCTAGTCCTCTTTCTCTGACAGATGTGCAGAAAATAGTTTCAATTAGCCTGGAAGACAGAAGAAAACATCACAGGGCCAGTCCAGGTCAAGTAAAACCCATCAATTCTTGATCGATGTGGCCTTTCCTTCTCTCTATACCACAGTAGGAGTTTTCATGTCCGTCCTAACGTGCACATGCAGGGCAAAGGTCAACACTAACTAACGTAAGCTGTCAGACTTTCTTCGTGAGACAGGGTCTCCACTCAACTTTGAGCTTACTTACTGGGTACACTGATTGGCCAGTGAGCCTCGGAGGTCAGTCTGCCTCTACCTACTAGTACGCCATGCCCTGTATTTACCCGGGTGTGGGGCATTGATCTCAGACCTCCATGTTTAACTGGCAGGCTGTCTATTTTATCAACAGACATCGTTTAAGACTTCATTTTATTTTTTTCATCAGTTTTCATTATATGATACAAACCTTCATGGGGTGGGGTGTGTGTGTGTGTGTGTGTGTGTGTGTGTGTGTGTGTGTGAGAAGCACTTTAAAATGTGTTTTCACCAAAAATGTATTGCTTCAGTTGTTAAAAGTCTTGGGGCTCTTGGGGCTTTGAGAGACTGATCCACAAACCAAAGAGCATACAGAGGCTGGACCCAGCCTCCTGCACATATGTAGCAGATGTGCAGCCTTGGTCTTCATGTGAGTCCTGAACAACTGGAGCAAGGACTATCCCAAAAGCTGTTGCCTGTGCTTCTAGCTGGGCTGCCTTGTCTAGCCTCAGTGGGAGAAGATAGAAAAAGCCCCCGAAGAGACGTGATGTGCTAGGGTCAGGGGGGATATCCAGGGGGATTCCCACCCTTTCATAGAAGAGGGGGGATGTGGGGAGAAAGATTGCGGGAAGAAGTATTGGATGTAAAGTAAATAAAATTTTACACACACACACACACACACACACACACACACACACACACGGAAGAAAGGCATGGGTATTTGGCAACAATATTAATGGCTCAGAACAGAAGAAAAGGAACAGTCAATCTACAAGCTGTAGCCCTGAATTTCTTTTGAACAGAGTGTCTCAGATCTTAGGAGGAAAAGCCCACTCTAGGTGAGCACTTGGCCAATTGGTTAATCTCAGGAACAGTGGGAAAATGGCCCAGGGCTTGCTGCGGTCAAGGCCTGGGGTACTAGCCATACTCAGTCCTCTCTCCACGGATGTAAGGCAACCAAACACTGTTCTAAATTCCCTCATGTCCGTTTCTTCACATACATGTTCCTGTAACAGTGTGCACATGAGCTTGGAGGTGAGAGGGAGCTCACACTGTGTATTACCAGTGTGTGTGTGTGCACTTTCCTACTGTATGATGTAAGGGAAATTCATATTCAGGGGATAATTTACAAAGGGCCTAAAATGCCACACCCAGGACTTCTGGAATCATATTTCCAATTGTAACCTGACCCCAATGAATTATTACTCAGAATGAACATTTTCTCAGCAAAAGCTGTCAACAAGGATAGTAATTAGATGCAGAAAGTCTTCAGATAACTTTTATATAACGAAACACAAAACCCTGAAGCAAGTCTTCACCTGCAACCCAACTGTCAAACCGTTGTTAGAGGGTTTTGTCCCATTGTGGAAAAGTGCCAGCTGACTGTGTGCATAAGTATGGGAACAAAATATGACTTAAGGGGAAATGGGGCAAACGGAAAGCCATAGATAATGAAATTAAGTTCTAGGGTAGCAGGGCTTAAAAAGGTTTAATGGAACTATTATAACCTCTGGAATCCACATAAGACCATCTGGCTTTCCTCCTACCTTTCAAGAGGACCAAGCTTCAGCTGGCAGACGACTCGTTCTGTGAGGTCAGCATCTGAAAGAACACTTTTCTCAACTTTATCCATGTGTGCTTGTGTGCTATATGGACATGGTCCTGCGGCTGTGTGCGCATGTGCAAGGAGGCCAGCGGCCGACTGCACTCCTTGATCCTCCTCCTCCCTTTTATGGCATGTGTGTGCATCTATGAGGGGAGGAGGGAGGGAGGGAGGGAAAGGGAGAGAGAGAGACTCTCAACTGAACCAAGAACACCGACACATGGGAGTCTAGCTAGCCAGCCTGATGAAGGCATCTCTGGCCCTGCTTTCCACGCCCTGGTATTACAGACAAGTTGTCAAGTCCACCTGGCATGGATGCAAACTACAGAGAACCTCACCAGGTGTGCCCTCTCAGTCAGCAAACACTGTACCCACTGAACCAGTCTTCTGCTTTAGGGTCTCTCACTGCACCTAGAACTCACCTACTAGCTAGAACGGCTAGCCCATTAAATGCCCAGGGTGCTCCCGGCTCTGCCTCCCCAGGACTAAGCATATTGAGCTCGGGTGTTGAGGACACCATGGCACTTCACTGCCCGAGCCATCGTATCCGCCCCTACATTATTTTCTTCACCACAAGACAACATTTGATGACAGGACCACAGTGGCATGTCTTGAATCACCACAGACTCTCCCGACTGTCATGTCTGCAACCGGGCCACCTTAACGAATGTCCAAAAGTTTGAAGTGGACAATGAGGCCCCAGTGTGTAAATCCATTGGTACCGATATGCCTCCCATGGCCTTAGCCTTCGTGGTGGGGCTATGTAGGTGTTTCTCTCTGAGATGCTTCAGGCAGCACCCAAGGGTGGGTGGCAGACAGAAAGAACACACGTGCCAATTCTGCAGATGTACATCGATTTGTAGACGATCAAGAGTTCCACAGATATGTCAGGGGCAAGAGGAGCAAACCTTTAACGGAAAGACTATGGTGGGGAGAATTAGCAACAGAACAGCATCGGAAGAAACCATTTATTTTTCTAATTAAATTCTCAAATTGGTGGGAGCAGCCTATTAAAAATACAAACCCAAACAAACAGTGGATGTTGAGGTCAGCATCCGTGTTATTTTTAACAAGGATAAAGATAAAAGGAGATATTACAAGCTCTTACTCTTTCCTGATTGCTTCCAACTTTAGGGACTTAAAAGGGAAGAGGAGAAGAAAGCAGGAGTTATGGCCATCACGCCACGTCATTTGATACTTGTAATTTGAGCTGATGCACTCAACGAGACTATTTGTGTTTAAAGCTGTGTTAGAAAATTACATTTTTTTAAACGGCATTTATAGAGCAATTTCTATTTGTAAAGTGCTTTGCAGTCATTTTTTTAAAGCAATTCCTAACAACAACCATGTAAAGTAGGTCAGAGTTATTATGCCTGATGCTGCCTCTCTCAAAAGGCTGAGTCAAGGAAGGGGCAAAAAGGTTAACTGATTTTCCTGGGGTTGCAGGCAAAGCAGGCCACAGAACTGAAGATGTTATTACAGCTGCCAGATCCCAGATGCTGATGTCATCCTGTTGCCCCTCCCCCAACCCCCACATCTACGGAATCAGAGTACAGGAACTGGTTCTGAAACCCCAGAAACAGGTGCAACATGAGCCCACCGGGAGAGCTGGCTGGGGCGCCATTGCTAGCAGGCGTTCTGGAAGGTTCATGCTTCACCACAGAAGGACAACCATGTTATAACCAAGGCTGGGCCCTTGCCAAAGCAGGAACTGACAATACTCTCTCTCCCTCATGATGGAGCTTCAAAAACAACTAGAAGTTACTTTCAGTCCATGAGCCTTCCAGATGTTCAAACACAACTGTCTGGGTTGTCTGCTCATTTTCCTGAAACAATTTCCCTGGGCTTCTTCTCCATAAAAATAATAGCAATTCCATCTCCATAGCGGATGGAACAGTATCACCTTCCACATTCTCACTCCGCTTCCATAGGAGACTGTTCCTTACACAGCCCAGGAAAATGAGCAGATCTAGCTATGGTCTGTGGAGTATGTGGAAGATACTTAAGCACTATAGCTCACCTGCATTATTTCTGTTAATAAAAACTGAAATTAAAGTACAGAATAAAATATTTAGGAGGATTTGAGGAGTCTGTAGAGGGACCCAACAGGACAAGCACCTAGAATCAATACTCAGGCCTAGAGTCAGTATGATCAAGTATATTCCTCATTAGATTCTTCTTCCGCTTCTTTAATTCCTCCGTATCTGTCCACCTTGGCATCCAAGCACACTCAAAGAGAACTCTTCTCCACTGGCTTTGGTCATTGAGTCAAGAAATCCATTGAAAAGGAGGAACAATAATTTCTGGATAAAAGGAAAGCCACCACGATATAGTCCACATTCTGCTCTCAAGTCAGAAAACTGCAAACACACCTGGTTCATTTGGATCATGTAACAGCCCTTGCTCACGTTTTGTGGTGTGGACTGTTTGTTTGTATCTTACTTAAGACAAATAAGTATAGAAAAGAGGAATGAAGAGGAAGAGGAGGAAAAGAAGGAGCTACAAAGAAGAAAAATGTGGACCAACAACGAGGCAGAGGCTATACAGTGCTTAAAAAAAATGGAGGTCAACATACAGTTATTAGTAAAAAGAAAAATTATGCCAGGCGGTGGTGGCGCACGCCTGTAATCCCAGCACTCTGGGAGGCAGAGGCAGGCGGGTTTTCTGAGTTCGAGGCCAGCCTGGTCTCAGAGTGAGTTCCAGGACAGCCAGGGCTACACAGATAAACCCTGTCTTGAAAAAAAAAAAATCCAAAAAAAAAAAAAAAAAAAAGAAAAGAAAAATTATAAAGGCCTAGAGACGGGGTTGCCAGTAAAGGCACTTGCTTCTAACCCTGATGCTCAAGTTCCATGCCTGTCCACGTTCACATGCGTTTGCACACACTCACATAAGTAAACAAACTTGAAACAAATTTTTAAGAACACAGAGGCACAGAATGGGAAAGATTACAGGGTATTCATTGACAGACAAAAACATTTGACAAATCCAATCTCTAGGCCTTTAGGAAACAGAGGAATAAATCCAACTTGACAAAGAACACCCCTCACCCCCAAAAAAACCCTACATGTGACATTGCATTTAAAGTTTAAAGACTAAACACATTCGACTGCAATGACCATTCTCATCAACCTGACTTATCCCAGGACTCAAAGTTCTAGCTACTTATATAGAAGGTATTAACAGTATACAAAAGGATTTTGTACTATGAGAACAGCATACAAAAACAAGTCGTTTGCCTACTGCAGAAGATCATAAGCACGGTGGGTTCAGCACAGCAACAGAAGATCAACCTGAATAATCCATCACACTCCTATGCATCAATAAGGAATAAATGAAAATACTACATAGCCCAGCATCCAACTATGTAATTGTCCTAAAGTCAACGAAGCACTTAGGTATATATTAAAGAAGGCATGGAAGAGACAGGAAGGCTAAAAGCTATACACTACTGAAGGGGAACCCAAACCCATCCGGCAGACTCTCAACACAGTTAAACCGTCAGTTCTTCATGCACTGATCTATACTTCAATGCAGTTCATCCAAAATGTCCACAGTGTTTTTACAAACATCAAGATTACGAATTCATATGGGAAGCACAGGCCCTAGAACAGCTGAGAGTGATCAGAGAATAAAGACAAAGCCATTCTCCCACTCTTTGTGGTACTGAGACTAGGCAAGGCTGCATCAATGGAGACAGAATGACAGTGGTTCAAAGACAGGCACAAATCAGCACAACAGAAGCGGTTACCCAGAAACAGGCCCCCAGAAGCACGCTCAGCTGCCTTCACACTTCAGATTCAAAATTAATGACGGAAGAACAGTACCCTAGGCAGATGTGCTGAAGGAATTCGGGGCCCATAGGCGGAAACCTTAAACAAATGGAACACTGACCTAAACCCCACCCCCCTCAGAAAACATCAATCTAAATTGACTTTTAAAACCTAAAACCAAAAGTTCCAGAAAGACACTCGAAGGAGTCTTCAGAGGGTTAGGCCTAAGCAAAGAGCTCCTATACATGACACCGATACTGTGACCCCTAGGGAGAAAATGTGACAGAGCCAGAACACACACACATGACACCAATACTGTGATCCCTAGGGGGAAAATGTGACAGGGCCAGAACAAAACACACACACACACACACACACACACACACACCACAGGCACACACAGATGTGCCTGTGTGTGGTGTGCGTGCACATGCATATATACGTACTTCATGCAGGTACATTTGGAGGCCAGAGGTTGAGCTCGCTGTCTTTCCTTATGACTCTCCTCTCCCTTGTATTTTTGAGCCAAGGTCTCTCACAGGGCCTGCAGCTCCCTGGGTGATTAGCCTGGCTGGTCAGCCATTTGTCTGTCCCCATCCCACCTCATTCTGGGTCTAGGGTTTCCGGTGTGTGCAACCGTGCCTGGCTTTCAAACTAGGGCAGTGGATCGGGTTTTAGGTTTACACAGCAGGCACTTTAAGCAACACAGCCACCTGCTTGGCTGCTGAAATGCAAATAATTTGCTCTAAGAAAATTCATGAAGATATAATCACTAAGAATAGGGGAAAAAACAAGAAAGAAAAGCAACAAGCAAGTCATTAGTTCAACAAAGGACTAGGTTTTAGAACAAAGAAAGAACAGTCAAATTGCAGCAGTAAAAGCACATGAGGAGGGGAAGACACGGACAAGACACTTGAGGGAAAGAGTCAAGGCAAAGGAGTACACAGGCAGAGGCACAAGGTGACAACACAGGAGTGAAGACACAGAGACAATGACAAGCTCAAAGGCTGCCAAAGATACAGAAAACCTGGGTTATTCAAAGGTACTGTAGGGAAATACAATAGTATTCCCCCAAATTCCAAAACGTTTGTAACTTTGTAAGTTAAAATACACATACAGGGGGGCTGGAGAGGAGGCTCAGCAACTGGGGCTCTTGCTGCTCTTCAGGCACCCGAGTGTGGATTTTAGCACCCAACTTAGGTGGCTCAATGACCTGTAACTCCAGCTCCAACCAATGCAGCACTGTCTTTTTGGTCTATTCTGGCACCCACACATAGACATACACACACATGTGCAGGCATGGGCATGTACCACAGAAGCGGTTACCCAGAAACAGACCCCCACAAGCACGCTTGGCTGCCTTCACACAGTTCACACCAAAAATTAATGATGGAAGAACAGCACCCTGAGCAGACAGTGCTGATGGTCTCTGCTTGATGCACGCACGCGCACTCACACACACACACACACACACACACACACACGACTCCCATGCAATCAGACAGTTCTTTTCTTGACCTTTCATTCTCCTAAAAGTGAAAAATAAGGTTCACAGCATTTTGACCTACAATAATTGGTTATTATTACACTCCTCATCAGTCCACTGTCCTGCAAAGGTAAAAGGTCAAACTATGACACAATGCCTAGGAATATTACTGAACTATAAAAAAGAACCAGCTATTGATACGCATAAGACTTTCAGTTATATCCAAGTGACGACTCTGACTAAAAGAAAGCTATTCTCCAATATTTTATAATTGGATATTTATGTTGAATCTTTATTTTGAAGTGACTACAGTTTTATAGATGGAAGCAAACTTGAGGATTTCAGAAATGAAGGAAGGGGAGCGGAGATAAGGTATTTCCAGAAGGGAACCATGAGGGACTCGAAACATAAAGGGATTGTTCAATCCTGAACCCTGTCTCTGTTCCTGAATACCACATGGTGTTGAGGTCATGGGTACAAACCCCAGCACAAAATATACACTAAAAATTACACAGACACTGGGGCTGGAGAGATGGCTTAGTTGTAAAAGCACCGGCTGCTCTTCCAAAGGACCTGAGGTCCATTTCAACATGACCACGGCGGCTCACAACCATCAGTAACTCTAGTTCCAGGAGATCTGAAGCAACTGAAAGCATGTGGCATGCAAGCAAAATAATGTAAAAATAAAATAATTTTAAAAGCTATACAGAACGTAACCTACGCACATAGATATGAGAATTGAACTCGGAAAAAAACTGAACTCAGAAATCTGAATAAGAACGGGGATTGTACTGATGTCGATGTAACCCTGTCTTGTTTTGTAGAATGCAACCTTTGGGGAAACTGAGCCAAGTATGTTTGAAGATTGTTCCATATCACTGGGCATAGGGTCCCCAATGGAAGAGCTAGAGAAAGCACCAAGGAGCTCAAGAGGTTTGCAGCTCCATTGGAGGAAAAATAATATGTACAAACCGGTACCCCCAGAGCTCCCAGGGACTAAAGCACCAACCAAAGAGTACACATGGGGGGACCCATGGATCCAGCCACATATGTAGCAGATGATGGCCTTTTCAGACATCAATGAGAGGAGAGGCTATTGGTCCTGTGAAGGCTCGATGCCCCAGTGTAGGAGAATGCCAGGTCAGGAAAGTTGGGGGTTGGGGTTGGTGAGCAGAGGGAGGAGGAATGGGAGAGGTGTTTTCAGAGGGGTAATGAGCAGAGGGGATGCCATTTGAAATGTAAACAAAGCAAATATCTAATAAAAAATTAAAAAGATTGTCATTGTCATCGTCACTGCCGTCCTCGTCCTTCTGCATATGATTGTTATTACCTCTATATTAATTTCTACAGCTGCACAGGAGGCTAGAGCAACAAGAATTAAGATCAGACAGAACGGAGTAGGCTGTTAAGCAGGACAGCTATTGAATGGTGCAGGAAGCTGAACTCTAAACGGTTTCACTTTCAGATTTGTCAAAGCCAATCCCAAAGCTGGGCTCGGGAAACAAAGGACTCATTAGGAGAATCACCTGCTAATACAATGCCTTCTAAACTGAGATCTGGCTACAGCCCCTGGAAAGCTGGCAGGGCTTAGCCGCAGAGCCAGCCCTGGCTTATTTTCAGCAGCAGGAGGCATGTGCGACATAAAAACTAAATCCTGTCACAGAATCCTAAATTTCATCCGCAGCAATTGTGTCAGCTCCTGTTCGTGGCCGAGCCTCTCCTTAAACTGCGACCATCCAGTCCAATAAACAGGCATTGAGACTCACAAAAAAAAAAAAAAAAAAAAAAAAAAAAGATCTGACTTCCAAAAATAAGATGCCCGCTGGGTGATATTTGCTACTCAAACAGTGGCTGGGTCTTAAGACACATAGATAATTGTTCCTCAGTTTATAATGTCCAAATCCCGCACATTTTATATGCACAGTGTGTGATTTTACAAGCTGGGAAACCTGGAGCACATCCTTAGCTAACCCCGACCTCCTCAAGACAGGCCGGCAGATCTAAGAGATGAGAAACAGGGCCCCAAAAATGTCTTAGTACCCACACTCTGTTGCTAAGTGAGAAATAAAACTGGCTTCCCTTTGCTTTTTCAGTTTGAGGGATCAAAAGTAGGGCCTCACGTGTGCCGGGAGTGTGCCTCTCCACTGCACTCCCGCCCAGCCCAAGCTGGCTTCCGTGAAGGACTCATAGAAGCACCAGGAAAAGAACTGTTCCTGCAGAGACTGCCTGCCTGATTAGAACATCAGGACCATGGAGAGGCTCCATGTCCAGTCCAGGTCCACATCCAGGTCCAGTGGCTAACTACTTTATCATGGGCTAGTGTTAGCCATCCACGCCCACCTCTGTGTCCGAACTAACATCCTTTACTAACAGATTAAAAGAAAAAAATTGGAATCTATTACATTAGCAGACCCATGGGCTTCCACCAACCCCAAGCTAAAAATGCTGTCCGAGAGTAGCTTAAGCCCATGGAAAAGCTTCACCAAGCCTGCTGTGACCACTTCTCTTTAGTACCCACCCACGTGTTTTAAAGTTGCCTCGATTTAGGACTTCCATTGTTCTGTAAAACTATAAAACTGATTCCACATTAGAATATGGAATTTGGGGTAACCTAAAGTTATGTCCTGGGGACAGGAATACTCGAAATATCCCTTATTCCCTTTGAGAAATGATTTTTTATGGCTGTCGGCTCCTCACGGCTACCTCTACTGGCCAAAAACTACAGCCCAAGAGGTACCCTCCCCTACCTGTCATCTCACAGAGCTGTGGTTCCTCTCCAAGAGTCCAGAAAACATAGTAATGCCTGCATAGATGCACCATGGCTTGCTATCAAGGGACTGTTCTCCACAGGAGGATAGAGAACACATAGGTTTATTACATGCCTGCTTAGGATTCATTGTGTTCCCAACACAAAGCAATGGTTCTCAACACAGAAAAACTCCTCCCAAGCTGACTCTTAGCAAAGTAAGAATTTGGGAATTTGAGTCTTAACAATGCGGGAGCAGAGGGGCCAGAGATCCTGCTAAACATCTTAGAGCAGCCCCTGGGGCAATGAAATACCATGCACCAAATATTAACTGAGCTGAGGGTGGGAAACCCTACCAGGAAGAGCTGCTTGTAGAGGGTTCAACAGGAAAAACACTAACTTAGGATCAAACATGAAGCTGGAGAGGACCCCAACTAATGGTATGACTTCATAATGGAACCACTGGGGGGCATGGACCAGGAGGAATATGTCAGGACAGGTCATTGGACCTGACCATGAAGAGGACACTGGGGCCATAGCAACGTCCCACTGTACCACCTTTGTGTTTTTTTGGCAACAAGGAGGCAAAGAACTATCTGTGCCCTAAGCTTCTGCCGTAACAGACTGTGCCACCAGAGGCCTACGACACACTGGAGCCGATGACCACAACTATACATCTCTAAAACCATGGGCCCAAATAAAGTGTTTGTCCTGACCTGTAAATGCTGGTGCTTTTCCCAATTCAAACATGACACATTTAGCAAATGACCGCTAGTAAGTAGAGGTGGTGATCTACAGACGACTCCTTTGCTTGCTCAGCTTCAATTCAACCAGATTTTCCCTGAGACCCTCAGTGGGTAAGAGAGCTTGCTGTGATGGCCAGGGGACCTGCCTCCAAATCCCTAGTCCCCACCAAAAGCCTGGCATGGCCACACAGGCCTAGACGCGAGCTTGTGAGGCAGGGACAGGCTGATTTGTGGAACTCGAAGACAAGCTCCCCTTAGCCAAGCTGGCAGGCCTCCGGTTAGGTGTGAGAAGTTGCACCTAAGATGGAGAACTAAAAAAAAGACTCCAGATGACCTCCTCTAGCACATACACCACAAACCATATATATACCCGACCGCGCCCTAGAGAGGAGGGGTGCAGACTGAGGGTGCAGGGAGATTGCAAAGGGTTCTGGAGTCATAAAACCCTATGGGAACTCTAATTTTGCAACATCTGGGTGACATTAACCAAGGCAATTACCTGTATCGTCTCAGCTTATTATCTGTAAAGGGGGATTAATAATTGTCTCCCATGTAAGAGCTGGTGGAGGAATGAAAATAAGTAAGTATGATCATCAGAGACTGGAGCGAAAATTCAGAAACTAGCTCCATGTTATTCTTATTAATGTGCTGTCTCTCACCTTCGCAGGACGCACCTCAACTGCCAGGAGCCTGAGCTAATTCCCTTTGGGCATCTTTTGCAGACTACATGGTTGTTGTTGTTGTTGTTGTTGTTGTTGTTGTTTTTAACTAGTTTCTGGTGCCAGAGAAGAATCATCCATACTAAATTAGCTTGTAAACATAGTGCCACTTGGTTTCTGGGGGGGTAAGTCTACCCAGAGTGGCTCTTAGCCACGGAATCAACTAACGCCTCACCTAAAAGATCACTCCAAAAAGGCAGACATTCCTCCAAATTTTCGACATCATACTCCGTGAGAAATGTTTGTGTGAATAAAGTGTTTGCTTTGGACTCTAACACAACAGTGTAAATGCTGAAGCTAAAAAAGTGAAAGTCGCCTTGACAAACGGCCAACGTAGAGAATCTACCTGGCAGCGAGCCAGGGGCCAGGGACACTATGGGGAAGCCACACATGGGGGTTCTCCCCACAACAAAGCGATGGTTACACGTTTCCCGCCCTTAAAAAAGATTACAAAATGCAAAGTAGATGCTACCCAGTCTTCACATAGCAGGAGCCCTGAGAGCAGAGGTAGCTGGACTGTGGTGGTTACCAGCCCAGACACTGAAGCCTTCTATCATCCGTATAACCTAGCCAGACACCCGAGGCCTGATTTCCTCCGAATATATAAAAGGAATATTAACAGAACCCACCTCATGCGGTTCTTAGGGAAATCAAATTAGTTACTGCATTTAATGCAGGCAAAGTGTCTGGTGCTCCATAGATAGCGACTCCTTTTATCCTTATTAGCAAAGGAATAGCAATTTTCCAACCTGGCAGCCTGGAGTTCTCCAATCTCCAGTGAAAGCACCAGGACACCTTTCAGTAGCTTGCAGGCACATTCACTCTCGAGTCTGTGACCTGCTAAAGTCCTGGCAGGTTCTTCAGGTCTCCACACGAAGCGCAGTTCAATCAGGACAGTCTTGCCCACCACACAGGGTTCGCAGCCACATTCACCTCTATGTCATTAGTAGATGTCATGGATGCCATGTCACCCATCACTATGGCAACACAAGAGCAGCTGTTACACACCACTATTACAAGGTGGGGAATCGGAGTTTCCAGCACACTGCTTGCTCCAATGCCTTCTCTTTAGAGAGTGCCTACCTAAAACCCCTAAGGGGGTCATACTGAAAACCCAAAGGAGCACACAGAGTTAGGACGTTAAATGATACTCAAGCAAAAACACAATCAACTACAGGGAACTGTAATATTCTAAGGATGGGTTGGATGGATTTGCTATGTTAACTAGGCAAATGGCTTGAAGAAATCAACAAATTATCTTAGATAAATCTGTAAACTGGACAGATGCTGGAAAGATGAAGTGAAGAGTCTGTCTCATGATAGGATGGCACGATCAGCAAGTAGCAAATCTGGACTAGAGATTTCAGTGTCTAGAATTTTTGTGTCAAGAGCGAAACATTAAAAAAAATGGTTATCAGTTGACTTTAACGGAATAGTAAAATGCCACAAATATTTTTCAAGAGGTAGATTGACAGTAATGATGAATGATCCTCTTACTTATGATACACGCATTAAGTTAAAAACTTTATCTCGAAAGAGTAATCTAGAGGAGCCAGAGCCTGGTGAGAAACAGCTCAGGAAACACACCAGGCTCTCCATGAACCTACTACTTTCAACATCTGCATGTGCTTCCCAGGATGTGGGCTCTTACATACAAATCCCTGGATCTTGGACTTAGTTCGCTGAACCTTAAATTCCATGTCTCTCTGTTCAGCATCTAGGTTACGGCCAAGAAGAGTTACCAATAACTCCTCTGAGAGCCAGGAGTTTCTAGTATCAGATAAATTAAATCAAAACCTCCCTGTAGAATGACACCTTTCCAGAAACTCGGAAAAAATCTAAGTCGCCAGGCAGGGTAGAAAAGAGAAGAGAAAAGTCAAGGATCCAATGAGAAGAAATGTAAAGAGCTGAGACATCTGAAATCAACAGTTCTTATCACAACCCCACCCTCCAATTTTCAAGAAGAAGTACAAGTGATGGTAAAGCCATCAGATTTTCTAAAAGCGCATGTTAATTATAAACAAAAATGTCTCCGTATGGATGTAATGTTTCTCATTCTCACATTAATATGAACTGTGCTTCCTGTGAGAGAGACGGTAGGCACAAGGCGACTGCCTGCTCCCACAGGGCAGGCATCACAGTACATTCGACAACGGAATGCTGAACAAAGGCCACGGGCAGGCTTAGACCCTTTCCAGAGGCCTTTCAGGGGTGCAGCTCAGCGTGTTTGCCACACCCTGTAATGACACAGGCTCAGTTCCCAGCACATCAGAGACAAGGTGCTGGGCGCACACACCCGCGAGCCCAGCACTGGGAAAGGAGGCAGGAGAGTCAAGCACACCTTCTGCTGCTTAGTAAGTATCAATTCCGTCCGGGATCTGTAAGGCCTCACAGCAAACACAGCTAATGAAAGCGGGAAATAAGATCTACTTTTGGACTAAAGATCCGGTTTCAAATTTGGCAATTCAAGATGGACTCCTAAATTTGGTGATTTTGAAGCTTTCCAAGTTTAGAGTGGAAAGCTAAAAGAGATTAAAATAATGACTTCAAAGTATGTAAAGTTTCTTGGTGACAAATCATGGCTACCCAGATGAGCCTTATTAAGTTAGGGATTAAAAAGAGAAAGGAAAAGCTTTGCTATGAAAACAAAACAAAACAAAATAAAATAAAATAAAATAAAATAAAATAAAATAAAATAAAATAAAATAAAATAAAATAAAATAAAATAAATAAAATAAAACAAAATAAAACAAAACAAAACAAAACAACACCCTACAAATGTGACCATCATCACCTTACATTAAAAGGGGGCGGGCGAGAAGAAGGAAAGAAGAGAAATGACAGTATCTTCCCTGAACTGTCCCTAAAGCTACATTTCAGAATCCAGTTAACCTAACATTCCAATCTATGGATTGCTTTCCATTCATAGGAGTATAGAAGGGTAATAATTGTGATTTCAAAATGAATCATATGCTGTCACTAAAATGAACGTATAACAGTTGTCTCCATAAACCCTGCAGAAAAGCTTAAGTAGGAAAACCTGAACATATTTTTTTAAAAAGTATGATTGATAAATACTTGTATTCAACAAAATTTTCTTAATTTAGCAACCATTTAACAAAAGATTTGGGGAAAGAACCCCATGTGATTCAGAGACTACCCCCTTACTGTATCTAATATTTTTTAAAAATTTTCAAGGATGCCTTTTCAATAAATACACACACACACACACACACACACACACACACACACACACACGCACGCACAGAGACCTATCTATCTAATCTATCTAACCCATCACTATCTATTTCTATCATCTATCTGTCTGTCTATCTCCCTATCATCTATACATCCATTCAGTTTATGACTGTGGTAACATTTAATTTCCCTACTCTAATTCAGTATATCAGGAACATAACCAAATGACAAATGTATTAGCTTCCAGGGTTCTTGATAACCAGGTCTCAGACAATGTATTTGAACACCAAAGTAGCAACCACAGTAGATAATAAGCCACTGCAGAAAGCAAGGAGCCGAGTCCGAATAATAAAGCCAAACCATAAGTACAAAAATTTAAAAAGAAAAAAATCTCCTTGAGTAGAAGCCCAATGAATGTGGAGCCCTGTGAGCAGAGGAAGTGCAGACAGAGGCAGAGAGCCACCGTAGAGCCACCGCAGCAATAACAGAAACTACCAGGAGGGACAGTGAAGAAAACCAGATCTAAAACATCAGGCAACAGAGCAGCCCGTTCAGAACAACCGTGGGGGCTGGCGAGATAGCTCAGAGTCTAACAGAACTTGGTGCTCTTGCAGAGGACCCTGGTCTGCTTCTCAGCACCTACATGGTGGAAAGAAATATCTGCAACTCCAGCTCAAAGGGCTCCAAGGTTCCTCTGGCCTTCTGAGTGGACCGTGCTTGCATGCCATGCATACGTACATGCAAACACTCATACACATAAACGAATAAAATCTTTGACTGCTGTGGATTTGGTCTGATGCTTGCATTACATTAATTGGGTCCCCCAAATTGCAGGAGGATCTGCAAGGAAGAAGCTGAGGGTCCCTGCCCCCAGTTGGTTTTGATTGGCATATAAAGTTGCTGGCAGCCAATGGCTGGGCAGAGACGGAGGAGGGACTTTTATGATTCCCAGCAAGGGACCAAGGGAGGAGGAGGAAGAAGGAGAGCCACCATGCTGGGAAAGGAGTAGCTTTTGGCCTGAGAGGTGCCTGACAGAGAACATAGCCACAATGCAGGTGTTGGGAAACTCAGCCTGAGGGTGCTGGAGGTCTGGGTCCAGGGCAGCCAAGATGGAATATAGATTTTAGTAAGTAATAACTCAGAAATATCTGAGTTATCTGTCAGCCACGTGGAGGCTTGGGAGTTGCCCAGCCATTGAGCTGTTTAAGGCATATTAAAATATAAGGCTGCATGTGTGTGTGTGTGTGTGTGTGTGTGTCTTAATTCGGGAACCCAGAACATTGTATTGGGGCAGGTAGCAAGAAACTCGCTGATGCATTAATTGGCAACTTCTAGAGATGGCAACCAATTGGCTACTACATTTAATAAAAATTATTTTGAAAAATTGCACCTTTGCAACAGCTGAGAAATACTGGGGACGGAGAATGCTACCAACAAGATCCCCTGTATCTTCAAACGTCACATATCAGAAAAGCAAAATATTATCTGAAGTCATTTCCATGTGCTCTCAACCTAGTTATAAAGGAACACTGGAGACCCTAATTCAAGGTACTTTTCATGAGTGCCTGCAGCCTGCTCTCTAAAGTGTCAGTTTCACAATTCTAAGAGTCAGGATGTAGTGTGTGCATGTGACATGCAATCCTGCAGTAGGGACTGGGGGATGAGTAGCAGTTTCAGGGGGTCGGTCTATTTCTGTCACTGAGGGGAGCACAGCAGCAGGCAGGCACTGGAGCAGTACCTGTGAGCTTATATTTGACACACATGCGTGAAGTCAGAGAAAGGGAGAGAACTTGGTCTGGTATGGCATTTTAAAACCTCAAAGCCCCCACTAGTGGTACAACCGTCTCCAGTAAGACCACACCTCTTAATTCTTCATAAGCTGTCCATCAACTGGAAACCAAACATTCGAAAACACGAGCCCATGGGGATCATCTATCCTCATAGAAACCACTGCAGTGCCTCACCAACAATTTTCTAACTTGGATAAATGCATTGTCATATATGAAGATGCTATTTCAGAAAGACAATGTCATAGGGTGGGACCAAGAAAACAGGAAAGGAGGAAGTCCAATTAGCCTCATTTGAAGACAATATAATCTTTTAAGAAGAAGGACTTAAGATCTCCCCAAAAACTGCCAGGACTGATAAAAACCTTCCATAAGAAATACACCAAGAACAATCAACCTGAAAACCCGGTAAGTTTTCCTCCACACTTACAATACACATGCACAGCAGCCTTGGGGGTGGGTACTGCAGGGAGGAACCTAAGCAACGAAACAGGGAAAACTTTCAAACACTGGAGAAACCAATGGAAGAACTCAGCAGGGGACAGAAAGGCCTGCCATGCCTGTGAAATTGCAGAATTAATGTTTAGTGATATACAAGTGGCTGTATTACAGAAAGCAATGCAGTGATCCAATACAACTCTCACTAAAAATCCCAGAATTAGAAAAAAAAATCACCCTAAAATTCATATGGAAACAATCCCTGACCCCAAATATTGAAAGCAATTGGAATGTAAGAGTCCAAGGTTGGACCTATCATAGCACCTGGTCACAAACTACCTCACAGAGGTATGGGTACTAGAGCCCGTGTGTGTGTGTGTGTGTGTGTGTGTGTGTGTGTGTGTGTGTAATATGCATTGGAAAGACGCCCTTTTGAAGAAATGGTAATGGGAAACCCAGTCTCTACAAAAGAATAAAGTAAGAGCATTCTCTCCTGGCCTCCCCACTCCTGCACATCCAGGAGCAGGAATCAATTCAAACTGTCCCAAGAGTTTATTCGAGATTCCAACTTGGCAACTGCCAAATAAGACATGGTGAAAACTCAGAATACAGGCAGCCCTGACATGGTTACTAAGGCACCACAGGGCACCAGGGACAACAACTGGAAAGTGGCAACCAGAGAGAGTGAGATGCGAATCCCACCAGAGGGAGAGGTTTGAACCGGGTGAAGAACAATGAGAGCGGGAACATGATAAAGAGACTTGGGTATAAAACGCCGTGTGTAAAATGTTCTACCAGTCTACACAGATGAATTCTTCTCCTTTCAATATAGGATTTATCATCTCAAAAGGAAGACAATTTCTAGAACTTTACAAAAGAACGCATAGCCGAAAAAATAATTATTAAAATGTGTGAATCTGGATTTAAAAAAAGTATGCAGGTTTTTACACGATTCATTCACCTATCCTAGAAGTCTAAAGTTATATAAAAATATTAACAATCCGAAACATTTGAAGAGTGTAGAAAAAAACAATACTGCGACATCATCCGACACCACCACTGAGTGATTTCCATAAGTCCAGGTTTTGGATTTTTTCTCCTTAATCCTACCTTTCACAGTATCTTAACCCACGTTTGTGTTCTCTGCAATTCTCCACTTGACTCTGTTGTGTTCCTGTCAAACACGAGAGTGTGAATATTGCTCCTTGTCACTGTTACATTTCCAGAAGAATTTAGAAGTGTAATGTCTTTGGTTTAAAAGAGAAGATACTTTGAAATCCTCTTATTTTGCCCAAAATCAGTTATGGCGTATTTGACCACAAGCTCTTGCATTCACTTCCCAAAGGCACCGTCATTAATTATGACCTAATCACACAGAAATGGGAATGCGTAAAACAATAGTTGTCAAACTCACTAATGTTGCTCCTGCTCAAAGCTGACACAGTGCCCAGGGATAAAAAGGGGGCTCACACCCTAAGTCAAGGGACTCACTAACTGACAGACCGGTCCCATGTGGACTGTGTGGGAACGCTGTGTGGTTTTGATGTTGTTGTTGATGCTGTTTGTTGGCTCCATAGCATTAAAAAAATCTGAATCCATTTCAGGAAGACAGACACATCTGTAAATACTGAATTGGAAAAGCAACCAATGCTTCTGTCCTCTCTTCTTTCTGGTGCTAGTGGGAAATGAACCTGTGTCTTAGTGTGTACTGAGGGAACACACTGGCACCAAACTCAATCCAAACGCAGAGATGGAGAATCTTCCAATTTTCTATGGAGTCCATATTCGTGGCATACCTTGTCATAGCATCTAGAAGGTCCCATTAATCTTGTAACACCTCTTGGTCAGAAAAGACAGCTAGAGGGCGAGGGGGTGGTGCCACTGGAATTCTCAGTACTCTCTCATCATGCAGCTCCCCATCCCAGGCCTTCCTTCCTCTCCCAGTCCATAGCCTGAATTTGTATTACTGGGCAGAAATGAGGATTTAATAGTGGCACTCAGGAATAAGATGATACAGCTATGCTTTAAAAATAGTATTTACGGGTAATGTTACAGTGGCGAACAATCAGATGTGTTTTCCTCTTATTAAGCCGGGGCACACAAGATGCTTCATTGGCTTGCTTGATCGTCCATGAACGCTGTGCACAGTTTGACTTCTTCCCTAATCAAAACTTCACTTTAAAAAAAAAAAAAAAAAAAGTCCATTCCCCTTCTGATCAATTTCCCAACAGCAGAAAAATGTCACAATACAGGGAGCTGGTGAAGCAAACATGTAATCAATTGTTTACACTCAATTAAGCAGAAAATAAAACCCTTCTATTTGGAAGAAGATTATCTATAAAACACACGTCTGAAAAGACACGGAAAATGGAAAGGCTAGTTAATGTAGCTCACGATGGCTGGGGCCTTAACTAACTAGGGAGTTTTCCCTCTGCAGCTGTCCCTGGCAAATGACTCTCCAGGCCACCTGTCAGGGTCTGGAGCAAGCTTTCCTCCTATCTGTTCTTGACTTTTGGGATCTGGACAGCAAAGGGTGGATTGGAGCTGACATGAAGGATCAGATGAGGGCCCACAGCACCAGACCGTATGTTCTTCAGCACTAACCCAACTGCTCAGGGTTCCTGACCTTAGCAATGATGTTCCTATGGCCTCAATTCCAAATACCCAATGAAACAAAAACAGCACCTACACAATACATAAAAACGGATGACTATGGCCCACTAGAAAGCCATTCACTGTGGTATAGAGGCTTGGAAATTCAATGAAGATAGGCTTATAATATATGCATCCTCAAGTGGCAGAAAAGTGACAGTTTACTGTCCATCCCTGCATGAGGGTGGGGATATATTTCCATCTTAATTTTCTTCCCCAGTTTTCTCCAAAGGGGGCAGGGAAGATGGCTTTTCTGAATTGAAACTCCAAACGGGAAGCGAACATGTAACCAGAATTATGTTTCTGGTTCGGAAACCTGATGGACTACTTGTAGAGATTCTCTCTGTCCCCATGTAACATGTGAAAAGTCAATATATGGTATAATCCAATTTCTCTGGGCAGTATCCATGAGTGTCCAAAACACAGGCATACTCCATCTACCTGAGAGATGGGGCAGGGGTGGGGGGAGGGAGAGAGAAAAAGAAAGAGGGAGGAGGGGTAGGGGAGAGAGAGAGAGAGAGAGAGAGAGAGAGAGAGAGAGAGAGAGAGAGAGAGAAGGAGGAGGAGGAGGAGGAGGAGGAGGAGGAGGAGGAGGAGAAGGAGAAGGAGAAGGAGAAGGAGAAGGAGAAGGAGAAGGAGAAGGAGAAGGAGAAGGAGAAGGAGAAGGAGAAGGAGAAGGAGAAGGAGAAGGAGAAGGAAAAGAGAGAACACCAGAGAGTAGCTCCTTGAGGATCATCCCTAAATTCCAATTTTGCTTAGATAAATTTATTCCTCACAAAAAAAAAAGGTAAAAGAAAAACAAAGAGAGAAGGAAGGAAGGAAAGAAGGAAGGAAGGAAGGAAGGAAGGAAGGAAGGAAGGAAGGAAGGAAGGAAGGAAGGAAGGAAGGGCGGGCAACTATTCCCCAAGCTGTGCGTCCTATCCCAGCATTACCATTAATAAAATGGCTAGTTTCATCTTTATCTGACACCTCATATTTATCTTAGTTGTAAGGGCTTTCTGGAATAAGACTCGGGGGATAACATGGAAAAATAATAAAAATGCATGAGTTCCCACACAGATTAATACAAATGTGTGTGCGTGCACACATGCACGGGAGGGGGTGGGCACCACACAGCAACAATAGCTGGCAAGAGCAGGTCGGTTGGTTGTGGAAGTCGGGCTAATAGCTTCAATTCTTCAAGCTTCACTGTATTGTTCACAATTTCTATAGAACTATAAAGAAATTCTCAACGGTTTCCCCTTCCTTTCTTCCCTCCCTCTGTCTGGAAATACTAGAGAAGAGCCCTGCAGCAGGACTCTGCCACATTCTGCCCAGCACTGTTTCTCGGCCACGCCATCACAGTTTACCCTGTTATATGATCTACGAAATTTACAAATTGGTTGAAAGGCAGCAGGCACTCCTCTGCCTTGCACCCACTTGTATTTCCGTGGAAGAGCATGGCTGTGGACTTGGCGGGGAGAAATGAATGGCATTTTGCTTGGGTCGACAACGAAAGCACACACTGCACACCGCCCATTTCCAGATGGTACACGCGGGGCAGATCTGGAGATGGCTCTGGGCTGGGAACAGGCTGTCACTGAGCCCAGGGCACCCCACTTGGTGAAGCTTTACCCTCGTTTTTCCTCTGAGGTTTTCTTTCACTATGGGCACTTGAAATCTGCCAGGAATCCAACTCTCTTTGAGAGAATAGGGAACGGGGCAAGGAAGAAGCGTAGGACATGAAGAAGCCCCCTGGAAACAGCCGCTTTGTTAAACCAGAAAAGAGCGAGGGCTTTCAAAGACACGTGAAGTTCATGCCTTGAAGTCGAATTTCAGTTTTCACAAGTAAAGCTGTTAAATGACCTGACTGTTATTCTGATTACCTGGACGCTGCCGAACCTCTTCAAACACATCAACTTACTGACAGCCCTGAGGTCTCTGAACAAACTCCCTGGAACACATGTGCACATTGTTTACACTGATGTGAGTACATGCACACACTAGTGAGTGTATGCATCCTATGCTTTCACTCCTCAGGAGAGCTTAAATGCAACCTTGAGGCTCTAACAACCCCTCAAGGTAGAGCAAGGCCCCCTGGGTTTTCTTTTCTCTTAAAGCCTTTCTGGGACTTATAATCCTCTCTTGCATGTGACCCTACCAGCCCCTTGTTGCCTCCTTGATTTATGGTGAATCTATCTATCTATCTATCTATCTATCTATCTATCTATCTATCTAATGTATGTGAGTACACTGTAGCTGTCTTCAGGCACACCAGAAGAGTGTATTAGATCCCCTTACAGATGGTGGTGAGCCACCATGTGGTTGCTGGGAATTGAACTGAGAATCTCTGGAAGAGCAGCTAGCACTCTGGCCTGCTGAGCCATCTCTCCAGTCCTGTATGCTGAACCTTAAGCCACCCACACTGCGTAAGTGCTTCGTTTTAGTCACTAGCCCGTGGTGCTATGGGAGAGCTGGAAGAAGCACTAGAAGTCACGCTACCCCTGAAGGGGAGATCCTGAGGCGCTGGTCTCTTCATCACCCGACGGCTTCCTGCCCTCTCCTGTCCCCACTTCTGCGAGCTCAGAAGGGGCACACAAAAATAAGAACCCGATGAGAGGACTATATATCCATGTCAGATCTTAGGACACTTTTTATATCGATCATTTCTCTCCCAGTATCCTAACTCTGAAATATTTGTTTGAACGGAATTCTTGTCGACTTTTGCCTATTCTCATAAGCAATTTTAAACCCTTCCCAGAAATAAGGGGGATTTTGAATTATCAAATGAGAAGAGTTTCCAAAAGGACATGTCAGCAGAGAGACACATTTGCTTGGAACAACTGCTACAGAAAGGGATTCCAGGGGACACTAGTTGGTGAGCTGGCAGGAATGGGCCATGGTTACATAGTTAGAAAACCACAGGGGGGAAAATTACACAGAAATAGAAAACACAGGAGTCTCAAGAAGAGCCAGAAAGGAAAGAACCGGTTAATGGAACTCAGCAATGGGGTTAATCAGAAGCCAGCCCATCATCGGTACAGGATCCTCCTCCGCTCCCTGGCCCCTCCCTCTCTCACTGTGTGCACACATGGAGGCTAGCAACCAATGCCAGTGCCTTCCTACATGGCCTCCGACGTCTCCTGGGAGGCAGCGGCTCTTGCTGAATCTAGCAACCCCTGATTAGACTGGCTGTCTTGTGAGCGTCTCCATTCTAATGCTCCACCTGACTATGCCCCTCCTGCACTGGGGTGGCAGACCTGTGCAGCCGCTCCTGGCCCTTTGCACTGGGTCCTGGGAATCCCAACTCAAGCTCTGATGCTTAAGCATCAGGTACTTTATCCCTAGCGCTCTCTCTCTGCCCTAGGATACACCTTTTGAAATCAGTGCCCTTTTCAATGGTGTGGACCTGGTTTGGAAACCTAGTCTGTGTTAATAGTCAGGATATGTGAAGGCTGGTGGGGACAGTAGCCAGGACTAGCTACCTTGAGCATCCTGAGCATGGGAGTTGAAGTAGACAGGGTAAGCAAGACTGGTGCTTGAGCAGCCGTCTGGCATCACTAAGTCCCCTCACCTGACTGAGTAGGCAGCAGAGGACACAAAGAATGCGAGCCGAGTAATAAGGAGGCAGAGCAGAGACCAGGCAACTGGTTCAGCCACCAAACCCACTCTATGCCTCGAACCAGATACAACTGCTTGCGCCACACAAGTCAACAGACAGTTTACAAAGGAGAGTCACAGGGGCTGTGATCGAGCCAAACCCCGACTGCACTGCATCCAAACTGCATGAATTAAAAATGGTAACGAGCATGGGGTGCAACCTGTTATGATTCAAAACTTAAGACGCTACTTCTGGCATTTGTGAAAATCCCCTTGACTCTTTCATGAAGATACAGACGACTAATGGGGCACATAGCTTCAAAAGCTTTAACTTGTCCACACCAACTAGGCCACCAAGACCGAACCAAACCAGATCCTCATCTCCAAGGTTAAGGCTCATCTACCTCAAGTCATTACGTATAAATCCACAGTTAAGGGCACTGATAGAATTTCAAAGTAAGTCATATCAGAACCATCCAGATGCTGGGACATTCGGCCTTCTGAAAATAGACTATAAACCAAGTCGGCAAAGCCAGCCTTTGGACAGCAACTCCACCTGAGCGAGGCAACCAGCTGAGGAAAGGCCCTCCAGCTAGCCATTGGCATTGTGTGAACAGCACACACAGTCGGCTGACCCCCACTTTATGAGTTACCCAGATGCTTTTTAACTATGACTCAAACTGCCAAATCACTTTTTCCATTTGGAAACTGCTCCCAGATTGTGTTCCCAGGAAATGAAGGGTCTGGCATGCACTTTCGTTAGCAGAGGAAACGCCTTCCATACTGGGGCTGTCTGAGCACAAGTCAGACATGGAGCACACTAGTCAGACGTGGAGCACTACTCAGATGTGGAGCACTACTCAGACATGTAGCACTACTCAGACGTGGAGCACTAGTCAGATGTGCAGCACCTGCCCATATGCTTTGGCTCCCTTCACAGGGCGCCAGGGGGAGGTGGGAGGAGTGGGCAGTGCCAAGGCACAGCACTGTTCTGCTTTGAGTGGAGGGGAGATGGTGAACTCTGACTCACAACCTGAAATAAACTGGGATTAAAAGCAAAAATCTAAAATGTGTGAAATTGTCTACACGAAAATTCCCGAAACAAACCAACACTTACTACAACACTTACACTGCACCTTAACTCTATATTGCTATATGCTACACATTTCTTTATTTTCATGAATCTTAAGAGAAATGATTTAACTAAAATCTACTTTCCAAATAATTTTAGGAGCCAGATGCACCCTTGCTAAGGCTTTATCACTCAAAGCTGGTATCTACTCTTAGACACTTAGAGCTGAAAAGGAATTACCAAGCTCCTAATGTAGACCCTGTAATTCTGTCCGATTGACAGGCACACATCCCTCCATTAGGGTATTTGGAAACACCTGTGATTCTCTCAGTTCTGACTGATATGCACATCTGGTGGGCGCAGACATCCTTGAAGAGCTAAGACAATGAAAAGGGGCCCTGGGGGGGGGGCACGTCTGCACCCTGGAGGTGACACGGAACAATGTATTGTGAGCCTGGCTGAGAAGACTGCCGTGCACATGAAAATGCATGTTATCATGGCCAGCACGGCCAATGCTTTTAGAATCCCAAACCTGCCCATGACAATTCAAAATATGTCTAGAAAAATACCATGTTCCTTCTCATGAGCCAATTCAATGCTAAGACATGCTGTGAGATTGCCTGAGGGTAGGAAGGGAACCAAGGACGGGCACGAGAGATGTGCGTGGCAACAAAGCAGCATTCCTGCACAAAAATGTCCCAATAAAGCCTACTGTTGCATATGCTAACAGCAACAAAGCCTGCCATGGGGATCGCTCTGAATGTGACCGTGTCCGGAGGGCGAATATTTGCAACCTCCAATACTTGTTCTCTCGGTGTTCTCTCGTGTGTGCCAAGACTCTTGTTTAAATCCTACATAACACTCCTCTTCCATAGCTTCGGATCTTCTCCCAAGACCCAAAGCCCAGTGACAGACACCTTCTAAAACAGGGATCCTGGGGAAGGGTGGAGATGAACATTCTAAACAAGTTTTACATTTATCAACTTAATTGCTATTTTGCTTGCAGCAAATAGGCCGTTTCTTCTTATTTATTTCTTTAAAACATGAATTATGCTTGGTACCGGCGAAGAATAAATGAATGAAAACACCCTTATTAGTTTGCCAGATATGACAGCTCTATTAATGGCGCCAGAGGCAGGCAGGTTTGTTGTTGTTTGTTTTAAGCTGTCACGCAGTGAAGGAGCACAGAGGCACTAACAACAGAAGCAGCCCTTACAACACACGCTCCATGGACGAGCCATGAGCTGCAGCAAGAACAGCCTTTCAGAGAGCTCTCTGTGCACGTACCAACTGAGTTTTTAATTTGCTTACTCCTGTGTCTTACAAAAACACCATCTAAGAGCACATATACACACAGCCTATACGATTCCTGAACAGTGGAAGAAAGCATACCCTAAAATACATTAGAAGACAAAGATGTCTAATGTGCCCACATCCCCATCACTGTGCTGTATGTTTCATCAAGGGTGATTAGGGAATATAAGTGATCCAGAATAGGAAGGCCAAAGGTAAGTGATATGGAGTTGCAGAAGACAGAACACATTTACAAAACACTAAGGGACACACAAAAGCAAGTGCATTGTGAAGTGACTAAGTTTCCATGATACAGGATCAACTGGCGAACCTCAAATAAAATTTGGAGGGGGCTGGAGAGCTGACTGCTCTTCCAGAGGTCCTGAGTTCAATTCCCAGCAACCACATGGTGGCTCACAACCATCCGTACTGAGATCTGACGCCTTCTGCTGATGTGTCTAAAGACAGCTACAGTGTACTCACATAAATAAGATGAATACATCTTTAAAAGTAAAATGGAATAAAATTTGGAAAATAATTCGATTTAAGGGATGTCAAAGTGGTAAAATGGGGTCTAAGAATAGAGATCATAGGTGGAGTACCAGCTGTAAAAGTCAGAGGTGGAGCACTAGCTATACACCAGTGAAAGCCTGGCTCAGTTCCCGGTAACAAGAATACCAAAACAAAGAAGCAAAGAAAAATTAAAAACAAAAAACAAACAAACAAACAAAAACAGGAATAAATGTAAGAAAAACAAGCCAGAAAAATGTATTGTGCGAAAACCAGAAGATATGTTAGGGAAATGTTTACTGGCCAAAGAACTCGGGAGAGACACCCACGTTTGTCTACCAGAAGACTTAACATCGCCCGACAAGGGAAAGCGCCCCTGTGGGTCTCTGCCAGCCATTGGTGAGCCACGGCCTGAGGAGAACAATGTGGCAGATCGAAGGCTTAAACTTTCCAGTAATTTCTGAAGTTACTTTGAGGACTTTGTTTCCTTTTCTATCAAAAAACAGGAAGAGGTTGATTGTGCAGAAATCATCACTGATGAGCTTATGTGCAATACTGACCAGTAGTTTTAGTTTTCTGTATCCTCCATTAGATTTTCTACACCTACATGGATAAGATGTACCAGTTAAACCACAGTGTCTAAAGTTTCTAAACGCTGCTGTAGCCTGTTAAAACACCCCCTCCCAAACATACCCCAAAGTTGTAGGAGGATTGTGCTTTACAACCATGGGGAGAAGGTCAAGCCATAATCAAAACAGAAATGTTAACAAAGCAGTGTTCGCACTTTTAC
This sequence comes from Apodemus agrarius, assembly GCA_964023405.1. Lineage (NCBI taxonomy): Eukaryota > Metazoa > Chordata > Mammalia > Rodentia > Muridae > Apodemus > Apodemus agrarius. Next base: position 109,596,087 of record OZ030013.1, on the reverse strand, counting down.
TGTGCCTGTTGCAACTCAGCAACCAACCAGAAACAAGAACACAGAACATCAGATGAACTAAATCCTGCTGGCTGCCCTCTACCATGACCGCTGGATCAAAAGGCTCTTCCGGGAAAATGGATACATGGGCTTCTCCAGCCTCCTGACAGCAATGTCTTTTGTCCACAGGATGTGGCAAATTCTTCAGTATTCACAAGAGGTTCTACCAATAGAACCAAAAACCTTAAGTATGCAGCGAGTCTGGGAGAGAGATGCCAGAGTATGAGCAACAACTGTTCACAACTTAGTGAAAATGACTTCAGGAGATACAGAGGTCCCCAGTTTAACCACAGATACCCCAGGAAGCAACACTCTCCCTAATGACTCCTGACAGCATTTCAGACTGTACACTCCATCGTACAAGGAGCTGATTATGTTAAGGGTAAACCCAAAGAATCAGGAGGACATCTACTTTACTTTGAGTGATCATGTGAGTCTTTAGATCAAGAATATGCCTTGTATTTTTATTTTGAAAGGAACAGCATTTACTCTGTAGATTCTATAGCACACACAGCCTCTGGAATGTATACACTGGAGACACAACAAGATAGTTTCCCCATAGTTACCCTCTACTTTATATTTCCACTTTTTCATTGTCATTATTTTCATAACTTTTGTCCTCAAGAGCCCTGCATCTTAAGTTTCTATATAAAAACACAGCATCATCCAATGACCCTATAATGACTTTCGTTTCAAAGTGCACACAAAATCAAGATAATTTATTGTTTAATGTATGCGTTTAACCAAAGTGGCATGATGCATTTCAGTAAACTCTTTGCTAACCTGCCCCTGCCACCCTTTCTAGCTTAATGATAAACTACAATCACTAGCAGCACCTTCGTGGCATCTCCGGGGCTCACTTATTAGCCCCCCACTAGGAGCCTAAGCATCTGTATTAGAGTTTAAAAACACAAAATTAGCTTCTGAGGATGGGGCCAGAACACGGATGCAGCTCTCCACTGAGGTGCAACAGATACGCTGTCAACACAGTAAGGTGAAGACAGCCTTCCACGCCCCGTGTGCAGAGTCACAACTCAGAAATGAAAGAAAACGCCACAGAATTTAAATACAGCCTGTCCTACTTGGAGACTTCAATCTGCATGTCCTTATGGTTAGACTCAGCTGATCTGGGGTGAGAATAAAAGGCAATATATAAAGGGTAAAGCTCTCTCTGAGTCCTGGATTTGAAAATCAGCCTCATAGCCGCTTAGGGAATCAAGGGCCAAGAAAAGGAGGAAGCCCAGAGAAAGGCATGCAAATGTGTAGCCTGGAAGCCCTCAGGGATTGCTCACCGGTGAGTGGGAGGCTACATCAACTTTACAGAGGGAATGTTTTAAGCAGAAAATTATATTAGGTAAAATGTCTGCATAACTAACATGCACGTGTGTGTGTGTGTGTGTGTGTGTGTGTGTCAGTGGGTTGACAGCGTATTTACTGTTTGGGGTGTATGTGTGCATGTGTATATAAGGAGAGCAGAGGTTGACACAGGACTTCTTCCCCAAGTGGTCTCCACTTTATTTTTTCAGACAGACTTTCTCCTTTCATTTGGAGCCTACCAGTGGCTAGAAGTGCTGACTGTTGAGCCCCAGGATCCGCTTGTCTCTGCCTGGACCACTGGCACTGGAATTACAGATGTGCAGCTCAGCGCCTGGTTTTTACATGTGGCCTTCAGATCCCAACTCAGGTCCTTGCCTTGCGTGACAAGCTCTTTATTGCCAGAGCATCTCTGCGGCAACTCTCTTCCCTATTTGGCTGAGTAACGTGTGATGTGCAGAAGCACAAGGCGTTTTCCAGTGCTGCATCACAGTTCCGCACAGTAACCATTAACTGCCCACAGACGCTCAGGGAGGGGTACAGGGAAGCCCCCCAGCAGATACTACGCATACCCCTGAAGAATAATATAGGAGTAAAGTTTGCTTATTTGTTAATGCAGTTTTTTATTCGTTAAACTCGTCTCGTTGATAGATATAGGCCTATCAAAGACTCATATATCAAATCCATTATTTATAATTCTGGGTATTGTTTCATTAACAACAAAAACCCACTCGCAGTCAATCCTAATTAGCACTATTCAAAGTCGGGGCTGACAGTCATGCAGCATGTGCCTGCAATTGTGGAACAATGAGCAGCAAGGTGGATGCTGGAGGGTTTCGAGTTCCAGGCTACACAGAGAAGCCGCTTTAAAGCGGATACAAGGTGGGACTGGGGCGCAATAAGGGTGTTGTTCTGCTGCCCATTAAGTCCCTCGGCTTCTGTTCTCATCAAGTAGGACAAAAGGAAGTGGGATGGAGTATGCCCCACCTTATTTCTAGATAGAAGTTACAAGTTGAATAAGTACAAGAAAGGAGGAAGGAAGGAAGGGAGGGGGAAAGACAGACACACAGACAGACAGACAGACAGACAGACACACACACACAAAGAGACAGAGAGACAGACAGAGACAGACAGACAGAGAGACAGACAGACAGACAGAGAGACAGAGACAGAGACAGAGAGAATCAATCAACCGGCTCCATACACTTAGCCTCCTAATTAGAAATTTGTGGGAAGAAAAGTCAGTTAAAATAACAGGGAAAGCGTGTCAAAGACATGAAGGTAGATGGTATAATCTCGTGTGCACACACCCACCAGGTGCACAATTACAGCTCACCTCCACGTAGGGAGTATTCCACCTGACAGACACCTGGCCAAGTCTCAAATACAAGCAAGGCTTCTCCCTAGCTTAGGTGGCCTTCCTACGGAAGCATGTCCCAGTTTCCCTGATACACGGAAAAGGACTTTCTTGATTCCTAGAGTCACCCACATAATATAACAGGGAAACATATAACATACAGTGTTAATTAAACACTAAAAAATAAAAATAAAAAAACCCCACCAGTCCTCCAGTGGAGAAGACCCTCTTCCACAGCCTTCTCCCTTGCAGGAGGAAGCAAGTACCTCTGACACAGTCGCAGGCACCTCTGGATGAAAAGCAGGATGTTCTCAGCTGGCTCTCCCTCCTCCAAAGCCAGAGATGGAGCCAGAACACAGAACACAGGCTGTGGCTACACCCAGGTAAACACTTTCTGCTCTCCCAGCACCTCTGAGATTGACGGTCATTTCTACCCAGTGAAAAGAGACACCAGAAAGGGAAAGCAACACCAAAGGTCGGGGTTCCTGAGATCGTTATCTCTAAATCATCTCTGTCCAACAATTATGGATGGGGGAGGATAAGGGAGGGAGAGAACCAGCAATTTATAAGAAGCTGGTTACTGAACCGAAGGAGGACCCTATAAGGTAAGACTTTGAAGGTTTATTTCACTCTATCCTAACCTGCTTTGTTGTACAAGTCCACAGAAAAGGAACTGTTTGATGCCCAGAATATTCCACAACGGGAGGCTACCGATGGGATGCAGGCTCAGAACGTTAGAGAGGTGCTCTAGCCTGCTACTCCAATGTTAGTCCTTTTGTTGTTGTTTTGTTTTTGGTTTTTCGAGACAGGGTTTCTCTGTGTAGCCCTGGCTGTCCTGGAACTCACTCTGTAGACCAGACTGGCCTCGAACTCAGAAATCCGCCTGTCTCTGCCTCCCAAGTGCTGGGATCAAAGGCGTGTGCCACCACTGCTGGGACCAACATTAGCCTTTGATCTTACCACACCACTGGGACACTCTGGACTAGACCAGACCATTCTTTATCTTATTGTTGTAACAGTAAAAACCTACTCTGTCGGGTAAAGTGATAGGGTAAAAACTACTAAGGAAGCAGGTTATAAAGTACGTCTAACTACTAGGTTAGAAATACTAGCCGGGCGGTGGTGGCACACGCCTGTAATCCCAGCACCCTGAGATTACAGGCGTGGCAAACTGCCCTGGATCCTGGACAGAAGGGAGTTTGGCTTGCTCTTGCTGTTGGTGGTAGAAATGGGGTACGATATTCTCTGTTTAGGGCATAAATGGGCTGGCTGCTCTAACATCCACCTCATAAATACTCATTGAATGTGAAAATCCAAAATTCATAAAAGAACTTAGAATGACAGGATCCACTGGGTTGCCCCCAGCCCTGAGGACTAGGTGCCTGAGCTGTATACACAGGGGATGGCACGGCATAGCTGTCACTGTCCCTTACATGCAAACCATGCTCCCTAAAGGCCCCAAATTCTAACAGTCAAGTTGATCTTCAAGCTTTGCCCACCATCTAAGTGGGGAGTGTGGTGGTTTGAATACAACTGGCCCATGAGAAGTTGCACTATTAGAAGTTGTGTGGCTGGACTGGCCTTGTTGGAGGAAGTGTGTCACTCTGAAGGCGAGCTCTGGGGGTCTCATATACACGCTCAGGTCTGGCCAGTGTGGTCCAGACCCTCCTCCTAGCTGCCTTTGCAAGAGAGCTTCCCCCTGGCAGCCTTGAGATCAAGATGCAGAATTCTTGGCTCATCTGTCCACATGCTGCCGTGCTTCCCCCCATGATAACAAGGGACTGAACCTCGGAAACTGTAAAACAGCCCCAATTAAACATGGTCCTTTATAGCAGTTACCTCGATCATGGTGTCTCTTCAGAGCAATAAAACCCAAAGAAAGGGAGCTAAACCACACTTGTGGCCTGTCATCTGGTGCCCTAGTCTTTACACATATAGGGTGGGTGCGCATATGAATCTGTGCATAGAGAAGGCAGAGGGACAGTGGAAGGAGAAGAAGGGGTGGGAGGGAAGGAGGAAGGGAGGGAGGGAGGGAGGGAGGGAGGGAGGGAGAAGGGAAGAGATGAGGAAAGGATTGAGGAAGTGAGCCTGGTTACATACATTTAAACAAAAAAGGAAATACTAACCTGTCTGACTACAAATGGGATTCACATCAGAAGCCTACATTTAAAATGCCCCCTTGCTCTGTAATCCCATACATCAGCTTCAAACACATCTGCATTGTCTAGACGCAACACATACGGTAAGAGTAGAAGGTTTCCGAGGGGATGGAGACAACTTGAAGGTGTTGCATGCGTTGTCTAATGAACAGAACCGCAGACGGGTGAGGACCAAGGACATCACAGCACGTGTTGCTAAGGGCTCCAGGTTCTTGTAGCCGGGACATTCTGCTTCAAGGCTCTCCTAATGGGAAACTACAACTGCATTCCAGACTACCATTTCCCCTTTATCGGTCTAATGATTGAAATCAACTAGCATGTATTCTGGACCACACACTGTCTCTGTCTACTACTTGAATGCTCAGAAAACAGTCCGGCCCGATGCCACTCCTCTGTTGGATAGCTTCATGCAGAAAGCTGCAGCATTAGGACTTGGATCTGACTTTAAAAATATTGAAACTGATACAGACACTGATAGCAGGCTGGCAGTATCAATGGCCTGGAGTGAGAGAAGGCTGGCCACTACCTCTCCTCACGACATACTCAAGCCATTCAAAGCACTTCATCGGGTGACACAATTGTTTATAACCTATCAGGAAATGTCCAGTGCAACGCATCACCCCTCCAGGAGTATATTTCTTCTAGTCCATGAGCAACGTAGAGTCCACACTGCTTTCAAATATCGAGAAACAATATAACTGGCAGCTACATGATCATTATCAGGATGTGACAAAATGTAAGTCTATCACATTCACTTGCTCCCTGTGGCAATATTTAGGATGTGCAATTGTAGCAAAGAAATGCATATTCACAATGACTTCAGCTTCGTTGCAATTCATTTTGGTGGTTCCAGTCTGGTAAGGAGTGTGTGTGTGTGTGTGTGTGTGTGTGTGTGTGTGTGTGCGCGCACACATTGTGGACCACAAACAATAATGACAACCCCCCACCATCCTTTCTTGTCACCTGTGACAGCTATTCCAGATGCCGCTCGCTGGTCTCCACCTCTACCAAGACGCCCCTATACATCATAAATGTTCTTATGCATTGGCATCTCAGCTACAGGAACCAAACATTTTTCTATGTGGCAAGTGAGTTCCCTGATTGTGAAGCAGACGGGCTTCCAGTGTTACTGCGTTCCTGCCTAGCTCAGTCGTGTTTTCATACCGTTCAATCCTACTCCTCAGCAAGCACTTCAAACACAAATAGGAAAGAGATCTTACAACTCACTAGGTCATACCTTGACGAATGTTCCTATTTCTTGCTCATGGATGGGTCTGATCCACAGTCCTCCCCCTCCTCTCTCACGGTGACTTACGGTGGGACGGAATTATAAGAAAAGTGCCCGTGTAAAGCAGTGACTTCTTAGCCTGGGCACTTCAAGTCTGCTATGGCTTCTGTGTTATCCGGGAAACATGTGGACCAGATAGATATGTAAGGAAGGCACAGATCAAAACCAGCCTGAAATCGAATTGGTGTTCATGAAGAGCACCCTGGTACAGCTCATGGCTAAATGGCTTTGAAAAGTCACCAAGAGAAAAGGGAACCTCTTTCTATAGGTGGGAAAACATTCCACAGGGAACCCTGACTACCTGGCTGTCCCTGAGAGACCATGGCCTTGGGGTCTAGCAACAACAGCGTGGGCTATAGCATCTTTCTATACCATCAGACTGGGGGTCCTGAGGCTCATCAAGAAAAAGCCTCTTGCCCCCAATCACAAAACTAGTGAAACACGGAGTCATAGGCCCAATTCAGCGCATTCTTACCGAGTATACCCAGCCGCACTAGAAGACCGCTTTGGTATAAGTGCATGCTTCTTTCCACAGTAAATATACTTACTAGGCCCAATCCTTCCCAGAACAAGATGTTTTGAAAAATGATTCCCTTGTGGAGGTTTCAACAGTCCAAGGAGGATATGAGCAAATCCCCGTTATCCTGGAAGCTAGCATTGCTGCACTGAGAGGAGCCAAGGGATCTCGGCTGTCAGGGCTTTGCTTCTCAAAGCTTTCTGAGCTAGGCTTCAACAAGGCTGGGTGAAAACACTCGGCTCTGAAACACGGATCCTGGGATCCTTAATGCCCCTCGTCCTTAAAGTTAAACCGCCTTTCTGAGAAACAAAACGGAAGGAGGGCAGAGAGGGAGCAAGCAGTCTCCCTCACCAGTGAAAATAAGCAGGCGGCCTTTCTCAGGTGATGAGATTCTAAAAGACCTTGGTGGCTACTGGAAGAGGCCAGCCGGTATCCATGGAAGCTGAGCACCAAGTGAGCTTTACAGCCTGACAGCAGAGACACAGCTTCTCAATGTCAACACATCTTCCTCTCTGCTTCAGAGCCACTACCACACCTGCTACACCGAGTCAACAGGATCCAACAAAGCCAGGGGCAGGAGGTTCTGTTTATTAAAATCGGGGGCCTAAGGAGAGAACAGGGGAGCCTGGCAAGGAAAAACAGGAAGGATACAGAAGATGCTTCACTGCCCACTCTGGAGCCAAAGGCTTGCAGGCAGGCAGGCAGCATGAGAACCAGCCTCAGCTCCAAGACCTCCTCTCAACCTTGTGTGGAGTCCTAGCCCACTGTGGGTCCAAACAGCAATTTAAAGAGAAAAGCCCCAGGGGTGTTTGCTGGTTGAGGTTTTTGTGAGACCTAATTTATACCCTAAACAGATACCTAACATGACCCAGGTATTCACATTACTGCTATTATTTTACCTATTATTTTTTTTTACCAACATTTCAATATCACTTCAAGGTTCAAACACAACACTTTCACAGCCTTCACATAACCATGCGATGTACAAAACCATCAGGTAAGAATTATTTTTCAGTATTCTAATGAACAATACAGCATCAGCATCGGATGTATCAATGTGCGTGTGTGTGCATGTGTTAATTCAACATCTACCCTCTCAACAAAAGGAAGAAAGCAGTAATGTTATACAACAGCACCTAAAGACATATTTGTGATTTTAAACGAGACAGACTTTCACTCTGCTGCTTATAGAGTGCCACACCCCAGCTCTGTGCACAACGATTCCCTTTCGTCAAAAGCAGCTCACTCCTGCATTCGACAGAGAAATTTCAGAGAAAACCGGGCGTCCTCAGGAGTTGTGGTTCGCAACCCTCTCAATGCTGCAATCCTTTAATACAGTCCTTCATATTGGAGTGAGACCAGCCATGAATTTATGTTTGTTGCTACTTTACAACTGAAATTTTGCAACTGGTCTGAATCATAATGTAAATACCTGATATGCAATCCCTTGAAAGGGTGGTGAGCTTCCAAAGGGGGTTCACCCCACAGATTGAAAGCAACTGCTCTGGAGAGACCTGGGTACTGGGCAGCGTCCTTGCAGAGACGGAAGAATAACATATTCTCCAGCAACAGGAAGTGGGCAGTCAGGAGCCACCGTGGCTCAGGGCACTCTCACCCCCTGTGCAAAGCAAACACGGAGAGCAAGCTTGCCTGACCAAATGTGTTTGTAGGGTGACCAATCTCAGAGCCGAAAGAGCCCCTGATTCTGCTAAGATCTGTCAACGCACTCCGTACAAGCCTTCAAATCAGACCTTGTTATAAATGTGTGCTGAATTAAATATGAGGCTATTTCAGGTACAAAGGCTGATGCTCAAAGGATTTCAAAATATTAGAGACCTTGAGCACAAGGAGAAACCATATTTGACCCCAATACTGCAAGGCTTGCTTTATCTGCACCCCACCGTGTGTATGTGTGTGTGTGTGTGTGTGTGTGTGTGTGTCTCCACACATGTATTCAGTCTCACAAGCACAGTCTTTTCCAAACAATTTTCTGCAACAAATTGGCCTCAAGGCAATTTCATAAGCCAAATGTGTTCACGTTGCCCAATAAAGCCTTCGAAATCAGACTCATAGTATGAAGTGAACAGAAAATGTAGAGAGTGAGAGGGGAGCTAGGCAAGAGAGTCAGGAGGCCAGGGCGCTTGCAACAGCGGGGGCAGAAACTGGAGTCAGTGGGGGCCTGGAGAAATGGCCCAGTGGTTAAGAGTGCTGGATGCTCTTCTAGAAGTCTTGAGTTCAATTCCCAGTAACTGCATGGCAGCTCACAACCATCTGTAATGGGATCTGACGTCCCTTCTGGCACCCAAGTGTACATACAGATAGAGCACTCATATATATATACATATGTGTGTGTGTGTGTGTGTGTGTGTATTAAATCTTAAGAAAGAAAGAAAGAAAGAAAGAAAGAAAGAAAGAAAGAAGGAAGGAAGGAAGGAAGGAAGGAAAGAAAGAAAGAAAGAAAGAAAGAAAGAAAGAAAGAAAGAAAGAAAGAAAATGGAGTCCATAAGCACCCAGGGGCATTTCTTTCTTCCAGTGATCTAAGACTTATCTTGAAAGCTTAAAAGGAGCCGTGTGTATAGGACGAGGCAGTGAAGTGGCCTCAGTGGCTTTCCTAAGTAAACACAGCTCTAAACAGACCTGCTGCATGTGAGTGGAGGGGGAGCTTGGTGAGGCCCCCTCAGGGGGGTGCTTGCCTAGCAGGCAGGAGACCCTGGGCGTGAGCGCTACATAAAACCAGGTGTGCTGCACAAGCCTGTAATCCTATCATTCTGCAGGCAGAGACAAGAGGATCGGAGGAGCTGGGGAGGCTGCTGAGTGGTTAGGAACACCAGCTGCCCCCTCTCAGGAGTCCAGTTTGGCTCCCAGCACCCACATGGGGGCCCACAGCATCTGTAACTCCAGTTCCAAGAGACCTGGCACCCTCTTCTGGGACCTAAAGGGCACTGCACACACATAATGTACAGACATACATGCAGGCAAACACACACACACACACACACACACACACACACACATATATAAAATAATGTTTTTTTCAAAAAGAGGGTCAGGAGTTCAGCTACTAAGCAAGTTTGAAGCCAGCCTGGACTACAGGAAACCTTCTCTGTCTCAGTAAATAAATCAGTGGGTGAGGAAGACAATAATAAAATGCTTAATGTGAAAGCATGGCTCAACACTCAGTCATAAACAGACTCAGTCTCAGTCTCTTGATCTGCATAATGTTCACCTGGTCAGGGGCACTCTTGGGGCGTGGCTAACCTTAGGCGGACCATCGCTTGTGCTGTGGCCTGTGGCTCCAGATGCCCAGGCCAGGCTCTGCGCTCAGCATGGCTCTGAGCGTGCAGCCTCCCTGGGGAAGAGTAGCCTCGGCGCTCAGACTTCCAGAGCGCGCATCCCAGGCTCAGCCAGAACCTGGCAATGCGACCATGAGGGTCTGAGTTGATCTAGAAGTACTTGGTGAGTCCCTTGTCTGACCCTGCAGTTCCTTAAAACAAGTCATCAGGACCTGCCCTGAGACTAATTTTGGCCAGTCTCTCTCTCTCTCTCTCTCTCTCTCTCTCTCTCTCTCTCTCTCTCTCTCTCTCTCTCTCTGTGTGTGTGTGTGTGTGTGTGTGTGTGTTTATGGGGCCTTCATTTCCCTCCACTGGACTCCAACTCATCATTTTTAATATCACGATGAGTCATGAAAGGATGGTGTATATATTAAGATTGAGAAAGCTTAGTATGGTTCATAAAAAAAAACAAAGACGAATTATTAAGCAGTTATTTTAACCAAAGAAGGGAAACAATTCCCCTTGAAAACCTTACCAACTGCAGCCACACGGGCAAGCCCCTTGATCCACCAGTTACCCAGCAGGCATGGACTTCCCTTGGCTTTCTGCTTCCATCAATTACCCATTTAACCATTCTCACTTCAGGCAACCGAGTCAGCTCAGCACGGCCTGCTGGTGTGCCTCCGTGTGCACGCGTTCCTTGGCCATGAGGGAAGGCTGCAGGCTCTGGAAAGCAGGGGGTGAGAGGCCATGCCAGGCAACCAAACGGGGCTGCCATCAAACCCTGCTGCTGCTGACTCATGGTGACAAGAAACCCTGCTCGTCTCCAGAAGGAACCTTCCAGGCCCAGCGGGCAGCTGGTCCAGATCTCTTTCCAAACATCAGCAGCGTGGTGAGAGAGGAGGCCTAACTAGAAGATGGATGTTTCCCCCAAGCAGGTCCTGAATCTCTAGTTGAGTCCTTCAGTGGGGGTGGAGTCAGGAGTGAAAGTGGGCGTGGCTGCTCCTGGAGCAGCTGCCTTCTTGTGACTTTGGAATTGGCTGTGTATTTCTTCCCACAGAAACATGTTTGTAGTGAAAGAGGGACCTTGAAAGCTAGGGCCCAAGTTCATCAAATGAAGACATGACCTGAAGCCCAACTCAGTATCAGTCTGTATGGATGGGACAGACGTCTTGGAGCCCCCAGCACCATCTACCTTTTGCTCTTCAGAAAAGCACTATCATGGTCACTTGCAAGTGGAATTTTGTGTTACTAGGGACAAAATAAAAAGCATATTATCTGCCTCACGGAAGAGACAAGCGCACACAGCTATAAAGACAGGTAGCATACAACAATCTAGTGCCACTTTATGACCCCTTTGGAGAAAGAAGGTAACTACGCTGTGTCCTTACAGAGTGTATCTTGTCCCTGACCCCCTCCTGTTAGAGTCTTTCTGCTTCTATTCTTTCCTCTGTCACCATGAGGTAAGCAGTTTTCCTCCAGGATTTGCCACAGTCCCGGAAGGAGGTAGCAGACTATGGGACAGAAACCTCTGGAAACTGGAACCTAAATAAACCACCCCCCCTTTACGTTTTTTCATGTCAAGTACTCTGTCACAGTGATGGACAGTGAACAACACGCCGGTTCTGGCCACTGGAGTTACGTCAGCCTAGAGGGTGGACAGATGAATGCTGACCAGGGATCTAGGAGAGACGCATTACACAGATTACCATGGCACAGAGGCAGGGAGAGGGACTGCCCTGCTCAGGCTAGAAGACATTCTCCCTGGTGCCTGGGCAACTCTTCTCACACTGCCCCAGCCAAGGAGTTACAGACATGCCTGCGAATGCAGCCAAGCCCCTCTGACTGACTGCGCTGTGCATGCCTGTCGTGGCAACAGTCTGTTGCACGATAATTAGCTGTCAGGGTGCTTTGAACAACTGCTGTAGCTCGGTCCTTGCTAGTAGAGGATTGGTTCAGCCAGCAGAAAATAAAGAGGACTCTGGGCAAAAAGTCCTGTTTGGGCTCAGGGGCCGGCCAGAGTGCCAACTCTATCAGAGAGAGCAGCGTGTTTCCGGGGGCAGCAGACTCCGGAGTCTGGATCCAGTGGCAGACACTGCATAAGCACAGAGGAGAGACGGGGGGTGGGGGGGGTGGGGGGGTGGGGGGGTGGGGGGGTGACGACGACGATGACAACGACTCTGCCCTGCTCAGGCTAGGAGATGGGCTGCTGCTCCAAGATGGGAGATTTGATTGTGACCAGGTTCCAAGGGAAGGAGGGCAGTGACCTTGACCCTTCGTTCTCCGCAGCTGAGGAGACATTAGGGTAGGAGTCATAGCCAACATGAACTTTACCTGTGGGGAAAGTTGGGATCATGAATTCACCATCAGAGAAATATTTGGTACATGAAAGACTCCAGGAGCCTCCCACTTTTTGTTTTTCAGTTAAAAAAAAATAGAAGGAAAAAAAAAAAACCTCGTATGGAACTTGCGGTGCATGACTGGAGGTTCCAGTGAGGCCCCGCGGTGGCTACAGCGGCCACGGGTTATAATAGCCACCATCGCCAGCATCACGGTTCCGCTTGTTTGATGTGTATGGAGCTGAGAGTAACACTAATCCATTTGGTACTGACTCCACAAAACCCAAAGGCATTTGTCTCCTGGCCACATACACAGGGTAACAACACAAAAGCACCATCCTCCCCACTCATCAGCAAAACTGGCCCTCGATTTCCAGACACCAGGTGCAGCCAATTGCCTGAGCACTTAGCACTGGAAGGAGTAAACGTAAAACGGTCTCAGAGCCCCTAAGAGAGAGAGACTGAATAGGCCTAAGACAGAGGCATGCTGACCCAGAGCGCCTCCAAGATACCACGACACTCTGACAGAGCTTTGGCAGAACCATTCCAACAGAAATGTGCAGGGCATGCCCTGGAACCGTCTAGTAAGGTGAGAAGGCAGGCGCGCGATGGAACCTGCGGTCCCTCCTGCCCTCTTTCCAGCGTACTCCTAAACCCAGGCCTGCTCTCAATGTCCAGAGCACAGATGCTGAGGTGGAAACCTTAGCGGGCCTGGGATATCTGACTGTGCCGGGTGGCTAGCGAACCGGATCTAAAGACGGCCAACGCTGCCAGATCATCACAGCGGCAAGGTGAGAAGTGAGGGGCCGGAGAGGATTCGGTTCACCACACAGAGCTGCTCTGCAGAGTTGATCAGAGAAAGACCAAATCACAAGCCAGTGTCACTGGTTCCCGATTCCCCTAGGATTTGCCTTAATTCTCTCGGGACAGTTAAAATGCACACCGTAGCGACTACGCCAGCGAGAAGACGGAGTTGTCAGGGAGGGAAATGCCGAACCACGCCAGTGGGGAGCAGCAGCAAGGGGAACTACCCTGCTCTATGCAGCACGAGCTGGGTCAAATAGCGCAGGGTCGATTCCTCAGAAAAGTGGTCCTTTCGGGTCGCAGTTGGGAAGCGGGTTCTGACCGCAGAAAAGGGGACAGAGAAGTGACTGCTGGACAGGAGGTGGCCCAACGGGAGACGACTGCTGCAGAAGTGTAAGGATCTGAGCCTCTCCCAAACACCAGGAGTGGAGGCTCAGACTTGCAGCCCCAGTGCTGCAGGGCAGGAGGCAAGGAGGATCCCAGGGCTTCCAGTCCAGCGAGGCCGGCTCAAACTGTCAGCTCACGCCTCACGGTAGACCCGATCTCAAGATTCAATGACTGAAGAGAACGCCCAGAATCAAACTCTGGCTGCCACAGGGGCCCTCAGAGGTAACTGAGCCAGCAAAGACACATGGTACACGCATGCACACACCTCCCAGCCCCAACACACACACACACACACACACACACACACACACACACACACACACACAAGGTGGAGAGGGGAGGGAGAAGAGCGGGCAGAGAGGAGGGAAGCTGACAGTGCTTGGCTCTAGGAACAAACCCAATAATATGCTCAGCTGGCTCCTGCATGTGTCAGGCAGCTGCTGTGTCTGTGTGAGGGGTTCTGGGCAACAGCACCGTCTACATTCTCCATTCAAAGCTGGGTATCAGGAAAGAGACTTAGCCTGAAATGGGCTGACCTCAGACAGAAATCAAGGAAACACGAGGGAAGCCCCGAAATCAACTTTTACAAGCAGGAAAGAAAGCACAATCAGCCAGGCAATGGGACTGCACTCTGCTACTCTCTGGGAATCTCTGAAAAAGTGACACTGACGAAGCAGTTGTCACAGCCCACTGGTGGCTCCTGGGGAAAGCCTGAGGGGGACAGCTGTTCTCGACGCCTCGCACTCAGGACCCGAGGACACACCCTAAGGGGAAAGGAACCTTGACCCATCTGCTCTGCCCCGACTCTATCATTACTCTGCCCCATAAGGTTCTTTTAATTTAATTTTACAACCCAGACTGAATCAATGAAACAGCAGTGCACACCTACCACAGACACATGGCAGAAAATTTAAGTAGTGCAATAAACCCACGGGCATCGGCAACACTAACCGCCTGCTCGAGCAGTGACTGCTGAGAAATGTGTCCCGGCCACCAGGAGAAACTCAGCTTTTAGAGAGTGTGCCAACACAGCCCTCCATCTCCGTGTGTGACTAATTAACACGATTCGAGGCCTCCCTACCAGGCCCCAGAGAACCACTGTGACTGATTTGGGCTCACCTGGAGCTGCAAATTACTTTGCCAATAGCAGAGAAAAATACCTTGCACACACACCCACAAGAAGAAAGGCAAGCCTCCTCTCTACCCCGGCTTCATCTCCCTTTACTTGGAGCAGTTCTCCAAGGCTTTGATGACAAAGGACTGGGTCCTACTACACGCCAACAGCAAGACAGTAAAAGTCAGACTGCATTTAGAGCAGCCTTTGATCAGGATCTTCACAGGAGTTTTGTTTTCAGGGCTGCCTGAACCATTTCCTCCCTAACACACACACACACACACACACACACACACACACACACACACACAGAGAGAGAGAGAGAGAGAGAGAGAGAGAGAGAGAGAGAGAGAGTTAGTTTCTGAAGCCTACATATTATAGGATAATTTTTAAACCATCTTCTTAAGAATGGTACTGCATTTGTAAATAAGGAAGGAAGGAAGGAAGGAAGGAAGGAAGGAAGGAAGGAAGGAAGGAAGGAAATAAAAAGACACCAATTAGGTGGTGTCTTTTTCCCAGCACTGAGGAGGCAGAGGCAGATGGATCTCTCTGAGTTCAAAGCCAGTGTGTGAGCTCCAGGAATGCCAGGGTGGTTACACAGAGAAACCCTTTCTCAGAAAAAAAGAAAAAAACAAAAACAAAAACAAAAACAAAAAACAAAAAGAGGAAGGGAGGAAGGGAAGAAGGAAGGAAGGAAGGAAGGAAGGAAGGAAGGAAGGAAGGAAGGAAGGAAGGAAGCTATTGCTAAATTTGATCAAGTTGAATGATTTCCTCCAGGAAATTGAAATGGAGGGGGGGTCCCAAACAGTGTGTTTCTTGTGCAATCCTTATTAATGCTTTTCCCCACATGATGAAAGTTCCCAAGTGAAGACGGAGCAGCCGTTCCTACGGTTCAGCAACAGCGAAGCCCAGCCTGGCGGCAGCAGAGCACCTACAAAAGCGAGATAAGCTGCTGATGTGAGGACGACTGTTAGGGGTGGAGCCTGTGCTATGATTCCCGAAATGACAAGGAAACAAACTGTACAGAACACACATGCACACGTGTGGGAGCAGTGGGTAAGGGGCCTCTCGGACTGAACAGCTATTATTTATCTCAAATTTTTCCATTTTGAAAGTCACCTGCCTTCTCCCTCCCCCCGGGGCCTCACCACTAAACTTGGTCTTCTGTCAGCCAACAGGATCAGCGGTAAAGCCTGTGCCAGCTGCAAAGACAAGACCACCCGAAACCAGGCTGGGATCTGTTGTTGAGTTATCACGTTTGAGAATCAAAGGGAAAGATCTGCTTCTAGACCAGCACTCTTTCTAAAGGACAACCCGACATCCACAGCCAGCTCCATCCAGGGCTTTTCACCAAAATAAACTGATTTTCTTTTCTCTTGGCACCTTTATTAAAATGACTAAGCAATTCCACGTGACTTTAGAGCTTGCTCTTCAGACGGGAATCAGTCAGTCTCTTTCCCGGCTTTCTAAAGTATAGAGAAAACAGTGGATAATGAGTGGCTCGGTCTCCTGATCACACCTGAGAGTGGATGAAGACAAACAAAAAAACCAAAAATACAGCTTTTCATCAAGGTATAACAAATTCAGACAGCTACACGACTATCTGCTGAGCGTATACTGTGATCTAGAAAATTCATTAAATGCTAGAAATGGGCTGTAACCAAGAGACTTTACGTCTGGTACTTAGCACAAATGTATCAAATGGTCAGTTGTATTCAGTGATAAAGAACCCCACAATCTTTAAAGGCTTAGAAAAACAGTAACATTAATGTACTATTACAACTGCCTGATTCTGAAAAGGAATATCATTCCTTTTAAAAAATCTCATGGATCAACCTTCACTGTACTTAAATGATTTCTGAGGATGTCAAGAGGCGTGGCAAGAAAAATAAAAAAAACTCAATCAGAAACTTGCTGGTCTCTACACAGGCAATTCTTTCATCATGCCCTGCATAGTAGGAAGGAAAAAAAAAGACAATGTTTATTGCTAAACTGGTGAGTGCATAGTTTGATAAAAGGGATTTGTGATGGTCTAATCTAAGGTGCTAGATATAAACACTGTGTTTATAACCCTTAAATTTTTATTTATAGTCTTTCCCTAAACATACATGAAAGCATCAAAATTAAAAATTGGAGAGACTTTACTAGGAAAGGGGACTGGGAGCTGCTAAGATTCCAGTCCCACCTACCCTAAAAGGACATCCTCTACAGAAGTCACGTGTTACTTTAGTGTGCTTCGTAATTAAAGTACCAGCAGGCAATGAACACCCATTTGCTTGTTCAAACAAATATACACCAAGCACCTACAATCTAAGGCAACATAAAAACTATTTTTCCTATAGAGCACTGAAAAATAATTGACATGTCTAAGTCCACTTGCCTTAATCCCTTGATTATATGATATTTCCATCATAAACACTGTGTTGGTCACATGCTTGCTTTGTATACTGAATCGCAAAATTGTCTCCCTTTAAGGAATGAAACTGGCTTTACAAGCACTGTGGAGCAGACAATCCATTGAGGAGAAATAAGACTGAAAGGAATTGATAATGATATACTTTGAAATGAACAGAAGCACCCACCCACAAAACTCTTTGCTGTCTGGGTTTTGAACTGGGTTGCTGGCAGAGAGGTGCCACTTACTGTAATATGGGCTTGTGTATTTGTGGTTTTCCTGCCCTGTTCTACAGTGAAAAAAAAGCTGCCTTCCCAACAGTAAGATTATCCGTAGCTCCCCTCATGGTCTCTGGCTGCTCTTCAGCACCCTGAACACAAATGGGCCACAGAAAAGCAGCTGGTAATACAGCCATTCCAACCTACTGAAAACACGGGCCCACGTGAATAGGTAATGCTTAGGCAGGGATGAGTTTGCCTGCAGGGGGTTTTGGAACCGTCTTGTGGAAACTGTCCGTGGCTGATGTTGAACTACAGACTGGAAAAGGGAGAAGCTTGTGGATCCCACTGGGTAAAGACTATAGGCCAGTCCTCTGGGAACAGATTTTTCTAGCTCTGATGTTCCTTGTCCTGGTTAAGAACCCAGTTCAACCAGACTTATATGTCATTTATCCCAGAGTTCAAGAAAGCTAAGTTCGATTCAAAAATAAAATAAACCAATTTTGAAAGGCTAATATTCATTCAAAAGGAAAACAGTAAACAGGGATCAAATATCATAAGTATATTAGTCATCCCAAGATTAATATAAAGACATCACTATTTCAACCGTCAGAATTAAAGCAAATAATGACCAACTTCAGACCAACACCTACATATGTGCCTTTGTTTGACCTTGGGTGAGGTTTGCGGGTTGACTCTTAAAATTCTAAAATAATATTCTACCTCCATCCAAGAACCATCACTATCACTATTGTATGCTAGGCCTAAGGACACCCTGAGCACATAAACCACCACATAAGCATGTAACCAACATAGAACTTATAGGGAAAGTGACATATAATCAAGGGACTAAGGCACATGGACTTGGATATATCAATGGTTTTCTCAGTGCTCTATAAGAAGGACAACTTTTACATGAGAGTGTAGGTATCTGGTGTATATTCGGCTGATGTTATTAATCAGATCTACTATCTCATAATCCCTCAGACAGCCAACATCAGTGGATGAGGTTTGCTAAAGGAGATAGTATATATACCTGGCATCCAGAACGGCACATGGATTCAGCAGTACTATCTTGGCCACTGGAGGGCTGTATGAACTTAGGTTCACCACTTAAACTCTCTGCCTATGCGTGCTTCAAATACACAGCAGCGTACAGTGGCAGATCTTACAGGACCTTCTAAACATAACCCTAAAGAAGAACGTACAATCTGACATTTCTGAAGTAACGGCGTCTTATTTCTGAAGCAATAAGTTAATTTTTAACTTATGTATTTGTGTGTGTTTTTCTGGGGTGTTTCATGAGCACATGAACAGAATGTGAAGTGCCGACAGAGGTCAGAGGTATCAGACCCTCTAACCTGCAGGGCACAGAAGGACCCTTCCACGGGGGCTTGACTAAGAGCAGCCTGCATATCAAATATTTACATTACAGTTAGCAACAGTAGCAAAATTACAGTTGTGAAGTAGCAACAAAAAATGATTTTATGGTCGGAGATCACCACAACAGGAGGAACTGTACTAAAGGGTGGCAGCATTAGGAGGGTTGAGAGCCACTGCTCTATATGTAAGTACACTGTAGCTGTGAGAGCCACTGCTCTAAACGAAACCTGGGCAGGCTCGTGTGAGCCACCCAGCCTGGGTGCTGGGATGACACTTGGGTCCTCTGCAAAGAAAGGAAGGAAGTCCCTGGCCACATGTATCTCCCAAGTGTGGGAGTATCAAATACCAAATACATCGGACTAAGTCAACAGAGTAAAGAAAAAAGACACACAAGACTTGGGGAGTCAGATGGGAACTTATCAGGGGAAGAAATGGCCAAAAAAACAGGAGGGGTGTTTATCTGAAAAAACACAGGAACAACACACAGAGAAGAGCATGCTGGAATTAGATTCAGGTGGAATTAACTTGGAAGGTGTCAGTTTGAGTGACAGTGTGACAAAAGAGGGCTGTTTCTGTGACTTGGAATAAATGATTTATGCTGTGTGGCTCACTGCCCTCACATACAAAGGGGACTAATTCTACCTGTTCAGTTACCACCATGGGAATTTCTCTAGATTAATTGCTAAATAGTCAACGGGCATCCAGGAGCGGCTGTGATTGGGTAATTTATAGGCTGTCCACACTGCAGATCCTGTACAGAGCTATGAGGGAACGAGTTAGAGCGCTCTGCAAGACCCTGGGCACAAACTCACAACACCACAGGGGAGGGCAGCCTTTAACCCCACAGTGAGAAACAACCAGAAGCCAACTAAAGACCTCGAGTGCAGCCTTACTCACACAAAGGATGGAGAGCACAGAGGAGAGACCTCATGCTCTGTCCTGGGGCTGGGCCTCAGGAGGGAGGCTGCTAGCAAGGGGGAGATGGGAGGGAGGTGCCTGCCAGGGTTCCTGTCAGATTGTTCTTTACAGTGCAGGCGCAAAGAAAATTCTTACAATCATTGAAAAAAAAAAAAAAAGAGAGAGAGAGAGATACCTTGTAAGTTCTCTATCTGAACCAACCAGGTGTGGTTGGGCACGCCATAATCCCAGCACTCAGGAATTAGAGACAGGAGGATTGCGACAAGTTTGAGGCTAGTTTAGGCTAACTAGCAAACAAAACAAAACAAAAACAAAAACACCAAAAAACAAAAAAACTGTGGAGGGAAAAAGAGGCTTAGAGACGTGGAGAACAGAGAAGGCTCAGCGGGTAGCAGGCTTCCAGCCCAGCTGATGGGAGGTATGGAGTCTACACAGTCAGAAGAGCTAAACTGCATCTCTAAGACAGTAATCTGTGGTTTAAAAGGTAAATTTTCTGTGAGGTGTATTTTTCAATGAGGTCTTAGGGTCAGGGATCACAAGACTCAGTGAAGAAAGCATGGAGAAGGAGAAGCACTACAGGGATGGATTCTAGGGAAGAAGAGAAATGTATGTGCGCAGAAAGACACAGAGGCACCGATTCGCCAGGATCTGTTTCCTCACCGCCACCCCACCCCATCCCTACAAGCCTCTGGTCCCCAGCTCAATCTGTTTGTCTCTACTCCCCATCTCCAGACATCCTGAAAGGGAGTACTCCTTGTTAGCAAGGCTCGGGATAGGAGGTCTAGTACACCATCAAATCCAGAACATGAGCTCTGCTAAGACAGGAACAGAAGCAGGCAAGTTGCGGAAGTGCAGATCTGCTGTCCTGGGAAAATGTCCGCTCAACCGTATTTTCTATGTCCAAGGAAAGCATGATATAGCCTTCAAGTCTGCGATCACACGGAATGCCAAAATCTACTGCTACTAATTCTTCAAACTACATTTTGAAGTTGTTCATGGAAGGCCAAGATATTGAAATGTAAAAGCCAGCAAGGATCCACAGATCCACAGAATTCTCGTCTGTAAGCTGAAGAATTACAGGACTTGGGGGAGAACCCAGCCATGGCAGGAGGAGACAATATGGGAAATCTCCACAGAGAGTGGAGTTAATTATGGAAGGCTGAAGGTATGAGCTGCAAAGAGGAGGACATAATCCAAGCTTGGGGTGGGGGGAGGGGACTGGCTTTACAACATTCCTCAGGAAAAGAAGACCAAGATGAGACAGTGTCTGTGTCCAGCTGTGAGGGCTCTTCATCCTCTCTCTGAAAGGGACTCAAGACTTCAGGCCAGCAGGGGCAACCCCACACCTAAGTGGTCCCTTTAAGAACCTGCAAAGTTAATAGGGTTTGGGTATCCAAGGAAAGGCTTGGTGTCAAATACAAATGGCTTCTAACCGACTCACTATCTAAAATGGCATAGGGAAAAATAATTAAACCACGGTCATCTCCGAAAAGACTCCTTCTCACTGTGATGCAACAGCCTTCCAGGCTGACTAGAAAAGTCTGTCTAATTGTTGTGACGTAGTCAAAATAAAGAAAAAATGTAATCGTAAAATAGGGGCACTTTTAACTTTAACTGTAGCAGTGGAGCCTCACAGGGAACCAGAATTGGACACTGCCCCCCTCTCTTTCCCTGAAGCACTAACTCAGTACATTCTAGAGCACAGGTCAGAACATGCAGATCGTCAAGTGACAAAACATGACCTGATTTACATTTCAGATTCACAGACATTCTCCTTTCAGGGCATGACCTTTTCTGAGAGAGCACTGGTATGCTCTCCATAAGTCGCACACATATTATAGTGCATTAGCAACATACCAGGCCAAGTACAAAAAGTATGTGCATGCCGGGCAGTGGTGGCGCATGCCTTTAATCCCAGCTCTTGGGAGGCAGAGAAAGGCGGATTTCTGAGTTCGAGGCCAGCCTGGTGTACAAAGTGAGTTCCAGGCCAGCCAGGGCTATACAGAGAAACCCTGTCTCGAAAAAAAAACAAAACAAAAACAAACAAACAACAAAAAAACCAAAAAAGAAAAAAAAACCAAACAAAAAAGCAATAGAGAGAATAGAAAGAGAATAGAATAGAAGGGGCAGAGGCATTAGCTTTATTTGTCTTTTCTTTGGGAACTGAACACAAGGCCTCACACGCACTAAGTGTGCTCTACTACAAAGGGATGCTCCTCGCCCAAGGTTAACTTCTTGGTTCACTTCCTTTATCAGGTGACTTCTCAGTTATATGTGTGTATACTACGCATGCTCTATATGAGCACGGTCCTGCAAAACAACAAGACTCACATTCCCACTGAGTCCTGCACTCAGATGCTGACAGTGTTCCCAAATGGGCTTTGCTAGATGGCGGGGTCCTGGAAGTACAGATACCTCATTATGCAAGGAACTTGGACATGGCACTTTGAAGGAAATTCTTTATTATTATTATTATTATTATTATTATTATTATTATTATTTAAAGATAAGGTCTTTCTACATAGCCCTGGCTATCCTGGAAATCATTACGTGCATATGCCAGGCCGTTCTCAAGATCCCCTTGCCTCTGCCTCCGTAGTGCTTGGATTAAAGGCGTGCTGCAGCGGGTCTTGCCAAGCACAGGATGATTTTAATAAAGAGCCGTCACCACACAGCCATCTGTGCTTTAGTCACGGCTGTCTTGTCCCCTGGAGCCAGGTCTGTGCCACCAACCTATTCTTAGAGTTGAAACAACTCACTTCAGCATAGATCAGCCTTGCAGGGAGAAGCCACGGGACAGAGTTACCTCCTCACAGTCATTTACAAAAGGACTCTGGTAGCATCCAGAATTAGAAACTATCACAGTCTATGAGGCAAAATCCTCTAGCGCTCTGTAACATCAGTCTCAGGCCTCACTGGCCGACCCTAGGCCTGGAAGGCCTGGAACTCAGGTGCATGT
Organism: Apodemus agrarius; assembly: GCA_964023405.1. NCBI lineage: Eukaryota > Metazoa > Chordata > Mammalia > Rodentia > Muridae > Apodemus > Apodemus agrarius. Next base: position 109,573,624 of record OZ030013.1, on the reverse strand, counting down.
GAGGAGACAGCTGGACCTACAATCATCTAAGGCCCGCCAATCCAGGGACCGGAAGAGCCATCCGCAATGACTCACTCGCATGTGAGCAAACTGCCTACAGCTTATTAGAAATACTGTGCTACACAGCCGATAACCTCAGCATCCAGTGGCTTGGAAACCACTGTCTGCTCTTCCAGTGGTCCTGAGTTCAATTCCCAGCAACCACATGGTGGCTCACGACCATCTGTAAAAGGATCCAACGCCCCCTTCCGGTGTGTCAGACATGCCAGCAACAGTGTGCTCATATAAATGAAATAAATAAGTAAATCTTCAGAAAGGAAGGAAGGAAGGAAAGAAGGGAGGGAGGGAGGGAGGGAAACCACTGATGTGTGCAGTATGCAGCATTTGGAAGGTAGAGGCAGGGGGAATAAGAAGTTCAACACCAGCCTGGGTTACATGAAATCATTAGTGCCCCCCACCCCGGAAATCAATGTCAACAATCAATCAATCATCTATCAGTCACTCAATTGACAAAGCATTGATGCTGTTTGCATCAATTTTGAAGATCTGCAAATTACAGTGCTAAAACACTAGGAAATTATTTGGTTCAATTTTAAAATGCCAATCTCAATACTACTTTTTAAAACTGTAACGTCTAACTTTGTGCTTTCAAGTGAGACTAGCTGAGGCAAAGCAGACGACCGGCCACACCAGGCACAAGTTCATACTGATCAAGTAACCTCTGCCTCTGCCGGGCAATTAATAACGTCTGCTCCACCAGCCAGTTTATTACACAGGCGGTGCATATTTTATGTCGTCTTGAAATTTGTATCCCTACCTCTTTGCTAAAGGCAGTTTGATATTTTGCCTTCACATTTTCCCAAACAGAAGCTTTGTTTTTCTAATGAACTATTCATTTACTCACCCTCAGCCCACTGATGTGAAACAAAGGAGAATTTATTTTATCTTTTAATTTTGCTTGTATGGGGAGTTGGGGGGAAGGTAGGAAAGGAATACTTAAAGGAAGACACCTGTGAAAGCCAGAGGAGTCAGGTCTCCTAGAGCGGGGGTTACTGGCAGCTATTAGCTGGCCACACGGATGCTGGGAATCAAACTCAGGTCTTGTGCAACAGCAGTGTGAACTCTGAATCCCAGAGTCATCTCTTCCAGCCCTCAAGAAACTTTTAAAGACAGTGATGCAAGCTGTGTAAATGCCATGTGAGCTGGAGTCCTTAGCTTTCCAAGAGGCTGGTCAGCCTCCTTCCTCACCAACCGAGACTATCTCCTTAGCGTGGGCCAGCTGGCTGACAGAATGGTGTTTGTATCGTTTGCGGACTCTGAGTACCATAGGAGAGGCGGTCAATTGCCAGGACGTCCTACCACAGGTGAGCAGAGCAGACATGGGTGACAGGATCTGGAACACACTGAGAACTAACCTGTCACCTAACCGATGGGTGCCAGCAGATGGCAGGACACAGGGTGGGGGTGGGGGGGGTGGTGTACAAAAACTGAGTCCTGCCTCTCACTGGATCAGGTTTCACACACAGACATGTTTTGCAAAACAGGATCCCTAAGATTTACCTGAAGGTGGAGCCTTCCCTTCTGTCAGGTTTAAACATGGCTTCCACAAACAGTGGCATATACAGCCACGGAGGCAGACTTTAGGCAAAGTATCACAACTAGCATCGTCTTTGAAAGGTCTACACTGCTCTCGGCAAAGAGGCAAACCACCCAGAACAGAGAGAGCAGAAAACGGGCCCAGGTTTAAAACACAGAAAACAAACAAATGCGGACGGCATGTGAGCAGGAACTCCTCCTAAAGTGTCTAACTATACAAATGCACAAAATGCTGACTGGCCAGAGAGGCCGGCAGACACACGGGGACAGACAGGCTGGCGCTCTCAAGTTAGGGGCCTGGCTAACAAGTAGGGTGTAAGGCCAGTGGGGAATACTGAGACTTTTCTACACAGGTCTCTGGAGCACACTGGCCAGACTTGACTTAACCGTGTTGATGAGCACCAGGCTCCGTAAGAGCCTCTGGAATCCCAAGTATCAAGGTGGAGAAGAATGAAGGAAGACACGTGAACTCGGGCTCTGCCCTCCACACACTTGCACACATGTGCAAACATAAACAGACCTGCACATGCTGTGGACATGCCCAAAACTTCACTGATTAATCATGAAAATCAAGTATCAGTGAAAATCCAACTTGGCTTTAATCAACTCAGCTTAGAGAGATTGTCAGGAATAGACCTAAAATCAAAGTCTCACTGTCTCTGGGAAAGTGGTTCCAGGCCCCCGTCCAGGGCGGACTACCGAGGAGCCCCAGGCCGTGCATACTTGCCGTGGACATGTGCCTGGGATTTCTCCTCTGATCAGTTTTGGATTCTCACCCTGGTAGAGGAACGCGTCGGAAAGCAGCCGCTTTGTGGTGTTACTCACCACTCGCAGCTGCTCTGCGACGTCCTCTCTTACATGAAGTGTATCACACACTCTGCAGTGTCACCGGCAGAACTCAGCCCTAGGGACCACTGGGCACGGCTTACATCACCTGCCCTGCACACCCGTTTGGCTTGCAATCCATCTTCCCAAGAACGCTTCCCCAAAGCCTGACTCATAGAACATCTCTTTCTTCCACTCTCAACAGTTCCCCTGCATTTCCAGTTTCTAAAACAAGCCCTCTGAATTTATGAAATCCCCCACACCAGAGGTTCCTGTGAATTGTTCAGGTATGAGAAGCATTACACAAACCATCAGTCACCCCGAGGACCTGAAAGCATTAAGTGTGGCCTTGGTTGCTCGAGAATGTTATCTATTTCCATCTTGTGCAAATTTAGGAGCAAGTGTGGTTTCCTGTTCCAGGGTGTTGTCCAAAAAATGACTCCACAGAAGTCTGCAAAAATAATCCTGGGCATTTTGTTTTGAGAGGAAGACTTGAAGTGTTTCCCACTAAGCGAGGAAATGGCGTGTCCTGACTACAGAGCATCCAGCATGTTCCGTGCTGCCAGAAACGGCACAATGTTGGTTTCACCATTGTTTCACTCGCAAGTAAGGCAGGGCCCGCCATAGAATGAGGCAGGTTTCGTTAGCTTCTCACGCTAAAGGACTTGCCTGTCAGGAGACCAATTTTGTTTTGTTACCTATAAAATGGGAACGACTGCATGGTCTGTGTCTTTGTAAAATTGACTGTAGTGTCGATGGAAAACACCTCTCATTTCCAAAGGGCAGTGAGACGGTTTCCTCTGGAGTAGAATGTGAGTGCCCGTGGTCCAGGAAGAGAGTCAGGCAGGCCGCACCCCACAACATGTTTCAACGAGGGAACAGGTCACTCAAGTTTTTACGGTAAGAGAGCAAAAGGGAAGCCACGAGAGAGGTACTTTGCCAAGTACTCTGCGGGGCATCAGGTAGGCAGGGCACAGCAGAGTATGCGGTGTGGGGAGGACGCCGGACACTGTATGAGGACAGCCCCAGCTTTAGGAGCCACAAGTCCTGGGGACCTGATAACGCAGCTCCAAAGGCCTCACATGAGAGCTAGAAGCTGGCCGGTTAGGCGTGGCCGTTCAGGGTCCTGAAGGTAGAATCTGAGTTTGAGTCTTCAGCGTTCTAACTCTCAACAACTACAAATGTCTACCCAGTGATCTTTGCATGATCTTTATTACAGGTGTGGTATCTTTTCCTCTCCCAGGGACTTCAATTAATAGTAAAGATTAAAATTAAGCCCACTCTTTCAGGGTTCCTGACACATGGAGTAGTAGTGCTTAGAGAAATGTGCATATAAATACCTACATATACGCATATTATTTTCTTAGATATGTGCATATAAATACCTACATATACGCATATTATTTTCTTAGATATTAAGTTGACTTGGGAACAAGCAGGAACCTTGTATACTGCAGCTATTTAGGGGAGATGAGGTCTTTATGTTCCATGTTCAGTATAGGAATGACTTCATCTTTACCAAAGCTTTTAGTCTGAAATAACGTGTCAGCCATGGGAGAATGCAATGTCTTTTCCACGAGAAGCCATAAAAAGCACATTATATATTCTAAGGTGTAACCCTACTTCTAACTTGAAACAGTAACAAGTTCTGACTCACTGAAGGTGAAATTTGCCAACATAGAAATCTGAGGTCAGGAGCAAAAGAGCCACCAGGAGTTCAGGAACGCAAATAACTTTCCCCAAACTGGTGTCAGCCTGAGGTCTAGGGTATATAACCTCAGGAAAAGAGGCAGAGAGAGGAAGACAGGATTGAAGCCCCAGCGAGGGGGTGGGGGGGTGGGGGTGGGGGATGTCACAATGGCCACCTGTGGCCAAATACTAGTCCCTGTAGAGAAGGAAGGAGATAGTTTCTGTCTCTACTGTGTACCTAGGAGGATTTCCCTGTCAGCCCTTTGTCATAGCCACTCTGAGGACAAGGTCTCTGCCATCTGTGCTCCAGCCAAAGGCAAAGATGCAGGCCGCAGTCCCGCTGCTCGAGCTGAAATCAGGGAAGGCTTGTAACCCCACACTAAGTATCCCTCAACTCAGAAGACCAAAGCCCCATCTACCTCAGCAGGAGTTAGGCAGCCTCACAAATACCTCTTGAAGCACTGAGGAGACAGGGACAGCAGAACTGGATCCAGAACGAAGCCATATATATATATATATATATATATATATATATATATATATACACACACACACATACATACATATATATAGTAACAATTACATAAGAGCTGACAGAGTGCCACCTAGCACGAGGACTTCACGGCTGGCTTGGCTAGAGACTCTACCTCCTCTGAACAGGAAGTCTCTATGAATATGAGGGCCCTCAGCTTCTGCCTAGTTTGAAGGCTGAGAATTTTTTTTTTCCTCTTAAAGCATTTTTGCATTTGGCTTTGGGTTTCAGGACAAAGAATACATTTCACCCAACTCATTCAAGCGTCTTTTCTAGTTTCCTCTCTTTAGCTTGTGCTTCTAAGGCTATAAACAGCCTGGAATCCCCAGAAGTCTCATCCACAGCAGTTTCTGCAGAGCTCGTCACATTCAGGACTCCGCTCTTCAAGACAATGGATGCTCAGGACCCTAGAGCCACGCGCATTAGAACCGCAGGGCTGCTGTGCCTCAGCCTGTAAGTTCGAGAGACGAGAAGGTTGAGGTCAAGGTCACAGCAGCAGTGGTTGGTTCTGGGGCAAGCAGAAGAGTCCGCTCCATGCCTCTCTAAAGTTCCAAGTGGAACTCGCTTTTCCTTACTGGTAAGAAAATGATCCTGGATTCCCTGCCCTCAACTTGATGAGGTCATCTCTCTGCATGTGCATCTCTATCCAAATGGCCCCTCATTATTTGGACAACAGTTACATTGGGTCACAACCCAGAACAACTTCATATTATCTCCCTCTACCTTCAATGGCCTCCCCCTTTTCTAAAAAATAATTAAAGGCCCTTACTAAGGTGTTGGAGTTTAACTGTAACATCTTCAACCACAAACACGAAGCGGAGCGAGCAAACAGGAAGAGGGGCTACACTGTGAACTCTCAAAGCGTACCCCCAGCAAGGCCACATCACCTCCCCAAACAGTGTTACCAACTGGGGATTTAAAGGTTCAAATTCTTGAGCCTTTGGGGGAGACACTGCCATCCAGGCCACCACCAAAGGAGAGGATAAAACGACATTATCCACTGTGTTTCACTTTAATCTCCTGGGACACGTGTTGTCTTGCTTCATTCTGCTCTCACACCGAGGTCCTGTCACGGTCTAGGTGGGATGGCAAGGTCTCCACATTAGAGGGACTCAGGTGTCAAGCCAGGAAGGGTTGTATGTGACTGTCACCCTGACGCTCAGGAGCCCGAGGCAGAAAGACTGCAGGCTTGAGCCTGGGCCACGTGAGGAGTTTCAGGCCAGTTTGGCTACTTAGCAAGGCTGGGACTGAAAGAAAACCTCAAATGGACCTGGCGCTGGCAGGTACCTAGTTCAAGTTCAGGGAAGGCCAAGCTTACACTTCATTCAACCAACAAGGTTCCTAAGCAGCAGGCTCGGCGTCAGGAAAGAATTGCAAAGAACTATTTTCTAACTGCAGACCCCAGCTCTGACCCTGTCCCACGGCTGTGTCCTTTGCAATCTGTTAAACTGTCCTGAACGTGACACTGCCACAGGCATGCCTGTATTCACAGCTGTGTGTTCTGGAAAGACAATTCGTCAGTCAGATATTAATTGCTATTGTACGGATTAATTACTTGCTATTGTAACTTTGAGTCTTAACAATGTAACAATAATTATCTCTTAAACATTATCTGTATAAGTAATAAAAATATAGCAATTCAAATTTTCTGAGCATTTACCTGGGGTTAGACAGTGAAGAGAGCGCTTCGTACAGTCTCATCATTACCAGGCCTGCAACACATTTTTCTTTGCGGTGACATGAAGCCTGGGGAAATATTTATTTTGTCTCCCTGTTTGAGGGGTTTCTGTCCAGTTTGTAGGCTCCACTGCTTTGGGTCAGAGTCAAAGCAGAATGTCACGGTGACAGGAGTGTGTGAAGAAGGAAAGGGAAGAAGGAAAGGGTAGCAAGGCACCTAAGACAAAGACAACTAAGACTTCCTGGTAAGCCACGCCTCACATCTCTAGTGCATTTCAAAGGCTTCACATTATTAACCTGCCAATGAGTTTCATGAGCCAGGAAAGGTGGTGTGTGACCAGTGCTCAAGAGCCCAGAAGAAGGAGGATTGCAGGGGTGGGGCTGACTACGAGGCCAATGGGGCTACCGTGCTGGGGCAGGCTGGTGCCTTCAGGACTTAAAAAGGAAAACCAAGAATCACCTCTCAATAGCGTCCGCATCTGGACCTCGAGTTTCAATACACGAGCCCTTAGTAATATTTTATACAGGAGACAAAAATACAGGAGCTTAGTGAAGCTCAAGAATGAGCTGTTTGTTCCAGGTTACAGAGAAAAATCAAAGGCAATCACGAACCAAGCCCCTCAAGGGCCGTGAGTGTCCTTCCGCCTGCCTCTCAACCTAACTGACAGTAACTCACGCACCTATGGACCAGTAAGATCCTGGGCAGATACCACTTTACATGGTCTAAAATATTCCACAGCCTCAACTGAGGCTCACCTTGTGGGTCCACCCTCTGCCACCGGGAAAGCCAAAGCAGCAACGCTTTTCTCGTTTCTCACGACACACATCCTTACACTAAGTGTTTCCCTGGAAGAAACTTCCTGCAAGAGAGGTTTAGTTCAAGCCGTGGCTTTTGCGTGAAAGTTTAAGGATGAAGTATGTGATTTTAAAAAATGCCATTGTGGGTTTTTTGAGGGGGAAAAGGAAATGTTATTTCCAGTCCCTGGATAATAAGATCAACAGAGGACTTCCCAGAGGAGACATTTGCCTTTGACGGCTGAAAGCAACGGTGGTTGCTGTTTGCCACAAGAGGCCACCCCACAGTTTAATCGTCTTCGCTGTGAGGTGATTTGTCCTTATCTATAGCCTAAAAATGCTTCCCACCAAATCTCAATGTGGCATCCACTAGTTGCTCTCATAAATAACACCTCAGTCTCTGCCACCCATTTAAAATTTTTTGACAAGTGAGCCACGCATTTATGGGGCTTTGGCCGGAGGACTCTACCAGGCGCCTTTCAAATCACAAATACTTTTCAAACACAAAGGAACAATATAAAACAATCTTGGTCGGAGAGCTGCTTGAGCAGCTAGGCAAAATATGGCCGGAGGGGAGGACATGGAAGAGACAACATGGGGGTGGGGTGGGGGGAGGTAGGAGACGCCATGACAACCTGGAGGGGGAAGAGGAGGGGAGGGGGAGAGGACCCATTTCTCTTCATTCATAAATACCTGCATCAGTGTCAGTGCTGAGCTGCCACGTTCTGAGCACTTGGGAAGAGCACGAACAGCAGACAGCCAGACAGCCTGGCAACTTCTGCCATTACACCACACAGCTCCCCACATACCACCTCATGACTACCACCTCTGTGACATGCAGATATCCGCGAACCACCTCAGGACTGCTGCCGTTATATCACACAGCTATAGACACACAACTTCATGACTACCGCCATTACATCATTCAGATATCCACATACTACCTCATGAGTGCCACCATTACATCATGCAGATATCACACAGTTCCCATCCAGGCTGGATCATTTCCAAGGTATCTAAGGAGGCATTAATCAAACTAGAAATGCCAGGTTGAGCAAACAAAATACAGATGCCAATTTGAAGTTCATAATAATTTTTATGTTAAATATGTCTTTTAGAGGTACAGGGTTTCATATATCACAGACTGTCCGTAAACTCTTTTACATATCTGTAGTGGCTATTCCTGGTTGTCAACTTGACTATATGTGGAATGAACTACAATCTAGAATTGGAAGGCTCACCTATGATCCTAATCTGGAGGCTCAGAGGTATAAGTTTCTGACCTGGACTTAGCAAGGAGATCTTGAAGCATGGTGGCTATGGATTCCAGTTCAAGTTCATCTGGGATTAAAGGCATGGATACACACACCTTTAATCTGGGCTACACCCTCTACTGGAGACATATATAAGGACATTGAAAGAAGGAAGACTGATTCTTCCTTGCCGTCTTGCCTCGTGGGACTGAGCAACTGCAAGATCCTTGGACTTCCATCCACATCTGCTGCTGACTATTGGGGAGTTGGACTACAGACTGTAAGTCATCGACAAATTCCCTAACTACATAGAGACTGCCCACACGTTCTGTGACTCTAGAGAACCCAGACTAATACAATATCCAAGGATGCTCTTGAACTTCTGAGCCCCCTGCCTCTATTTCACAAATCATAGGATTATACGTGTGCACTACCATGTCAAGTCTGGTGCATTGCTGGAAACTGAGCCCAATGCTTCCACATACTAGGCAAGCCACCTCATAAATATCTAAAATAATACATCCCTATTAAAAATTATGGTCTTTTAAAGTGTTTAAAATAACTGAGGTGGGGCTGGAGAAATGGCTCAGCAGTTAAGACCACTAGCTCTTCTTCCAAAGACCTAGATTTAATTCCCAGCACCCATATAGCAGATTGAAGCTGTCTGCAATGCTAGTACCAGGGGAATCTGTGATCTCCTCTGCCTTCCACAGGTACCAAGCACACAAGTGGTGCGCAGACAAATGTGCAAGGCAAGCACCAATATGGATGGATAGACAGACAGACAGACAGAGATAGATAGATAGATAGATAGATAGATATAGATAGATAGATAGATAGATAGATAGATAGACAGACAGACAGACAGATAAATAGATAGATAGCAGAAAATTAGGTTTTTAAGACCGGTACCTCTTATCAAAAGGTCAAATGTATCTGCCATCCTGTATTTCACCTGGTAAGCCAATAGATTATTTAGTCCGTAATATTAAGCGGCAAGATGACTATGAAACACAAATTTTTGTGCCAGACAGATCTCTAATCACATCACAATAATGACTTGAAGCAAATCACTACATATAACTCTCCTAGTGTGTATATATATATACACAAAAGTGGAACCAGGAGACCAGGCCACCACAGGGGCCATCAGAAGTAAGGAATATAACTCTTGGTGCTGCATAATATAGCAACCCTGAGGGTTTGGCAACAACAACAACAACAACAAAAAGAATGAAAGAAATGAGGGAAGGAGAGAGGGAGGGAGGGAAGGAGGGGGAGGGAGGGAAAGAAAATAGAAGCTTTAGCTAAATTATTATTCGTGGGGCAGCAGTTCCTGGTCTATTTGATGAATATATTTATAGGAATCAATTCAGTGTTGAACGGGCAAAGGACCAGTCAGTAATTCTGTCTGGAGCATGCTGCCACACTCTGTCCCACACTCAATCCAAAAGGGCCAAGGTTGGCAGACAGCTGCTCTGAGCATCTATCAAGTCTCTATGTGCCCACCACACAGCTGTGGGCAGGGACATCGCCTACAGAATCTAGAGGGAACTGCATACGCCTGCCGGGATGGTGCTGGGGTCCTGCAGCACACTCACACTCAAACACCAACTTACGCACACACTCACACTTAACATATTTGCACCAACACTCAACCACCAGCATATGCACACTCACACTCAAACACAAGCACACTCACAAGAGACTATGAGCAGCAACCATGAAGTTCTGGACTGGGGTGTGTGTGTGTGTGTGTGTGTGTACATATAACGATAGATAGATATGATAGTCAGTCCCAAGGGAAAGATGTAATGACACATGTCCCTTGTATTCTAAGGCTATAAGAGAAGGATTCTGAAGGCTCACATTAAATCAGCTCATTTTCTTATAATCAGTATGTGTTTAAATTATACTATAGTGGAGACACCATGAAAACAACATCTCTTTCCTTTTCTTATGACACAGGCAAAGCAACTTCCAAAATCCCCCTCAACTGCTGAGTAGGGTGCACAGATAAATGACTTCAAGCCGATCAAATGTGGCATGCATAACACTTCCAGTCTGACCTACACAGTTTCCCAAGCCAGACAAGTACCCAGAGCTACAGGACGAGAAAGAACCGAGTCCCTGGATGACAGCTTGGAGCCAAGTCCACCGACCTACAGAAGAGCCAGGACTGAAAGAGGCAGAGACAAACTTTTATTATGTTGGACTGTAAGATCTAAAGCCTGCTACAGCCATCAGCTCTATTAATATATGTCCACAGCACTACAAATCAAATGGAAATCCAAATTATATTTCATGAAATGTCTAGCATCTCTGCTGTAACTGTGTCACTCTGGCCTGATTTATACTGCATCCCACATCCTAGGGAAATGTCTCCATTTTTTTCCCCCCTCAATTTGATATTGATTCATTCTGCAAAGAAAATCCAGTTCTGCTGCTCATGGCAATTTAAACTTCCACAAGCCACATGACCACTAACATGACAAGAGACTAAGGAACTAGCACAAGAGAATTTGGCAAGACAGACAGAGAGACAGAGACAGAGAGACAGACATACTGTACAGCAGGCAGGCATATGTTTGAAATATATCAGAGCATACCCTAAAGTTAATATTTAAAGCAATGTGGGGCACAGAGATAAATAAAACACACACAGAGGGCCTAGAAACAGATCCATGTATAAAGGAAAAAGAGGAGATAAATGACTTCACTGAAGCAAACTCTCTCCCAGGGAGTGGCTTAAGACAACTCACAGTAAGGAAAATTCATAGAAAAGTTTGGGTGAAGAAACAGCATTTCAGCTGTCTGGGCTCGAGGTCAGGTATTTTAGTAACTTTTGGCAGTTCCCAAATTCTTCAGTCCTTCTCAAATCCAAGAGGCTATCCCTGGGGCAATGTTCCTCTGTTTTATTACCATGTGCCAAAATATTTAGTCTATCAGCAACATTCCATTGGCCAGAAAATGCTTTTCCTTTATAATGCTAACATGTTAGTGGGATTTCTTCTTAGAGCTAACATGAATGGTCTGTTAGCTGATGCCATACCTAATGCCTGACAACCTCAGGCAGAGCAATACAATAAAAATAAAGCCTTTGGGGGAAAATGGGGGAGTTTATTTAAAAAGAATCCAGCTAGCCGGGCAGTGGTGGTACACGCCTTTAGTCCCAGCCCTTGGGAGGCAGAGGCAGGCAGATTTCTGAGTTTGAGGCCAGCCTGGTCTACAGAGTGAGTTCCAGGACAGGCAAGGTTACACAGAGAAAGCCTGTCTCGAAATACCAAAACCAAAACACACACACACACACACACACACACACACACACACACACACACAAAAGCCAGCTACTTCGAAATGTTGCAAGACTTGGGTGAAGTCCAATATAACAGTTAGTGTTTTTCTTCATACTATCATTAAGTGAAAAAAATATTCTTTAAATACACGTTCCCAAATTTTTCTTTCAGTCAGCATTTCAAAACTGAAGCCAGGAAGATTACCTTCCTCTCCATTTTAGGTGGAGGTAACTAACTCAACCTGACATGTTCCTCGGCAGGCTCCATGCCCAGCAGGTGGAACTGTCTGGGAAGGTTCTTGAAGCTTTAAGAGGCGAGGCCTTGCTGGAGGAAGCACATCACCAGGGGTGTTCTGTGGCATTGGATAGCCTGGCTACACTTCCCTTTACTTCCTTCCTGTCAGCTGATGGGGTGTGACAAGATGGCTTCCAGCTTTCGCCGCCAAGGCCCACCTTAATGATGGACTAGCACGTGTTAACTGTAAACTCAAGTAAACCCTTCTGCCCTAAGCTGCTTTTGTCAGGGTATTTTATCCCAGAAACAAAAAGAAACTAACATAAGGGATAACTGACCTGAAGTAATTCTATTCAAGAACAAAAGTTACTAAAAATAACCTGAGGTTTCTTCCCCACCCTATCCCCGGTGCACAGAAAGCCTAAATCTGATTTTCAAAAGTACACAGCACTCATCTTTTATGCGTGGCTTCCTTCATTCGGTATGTTCCCGGATTGATCCATCTGTACCAGGGCCAGGCTGGATTTCCCCGTGCTGATGCACCCCAAGTTATCTACCAGCTCACGGACTTTACAGCTGTTTTGAAAAATTATGAGCACTCACATGCACGTGCTTTATGAGCTGCATGGTTCGGATCGCCGCAGCTTTCTGCTGAGTCAGAGAGACTGAAGTGTCAGCTGTTTGTGTGGGTCAAGTTTGTTTAGAAACAGGCAGCCGATTCGATCTACTCAAGTGGGATCTTCCGCTAGCGTGGTAAGACGCAGTACAATCCCTAGCAAGGCGTGATGTGCAGTGTGTGAGTTCCGGTTCAGTCCTCCTTCCAGCTCTTTGGTCTCTTTAAGCAAATCTACATTTTCAAAGGGGTCCTAAGACACAGGGCCTAGCAGGTATCAAGTAAAGCTCTGGGTGGGCCAGGACCGCGTGTGCCTTTCCCATCTAGTTTCTACCAGTATGATTAGATTCCAGTGGCCTCCTGCCATGCACAGTGACGCAGGGACTGGCTATTCGAAACTGTCCAGAGTAATACAGACCCCACCAGAATGGTCCCCCAAGGCTTCAGGCATTCTCTGGCTTCCTCTGCCCAACCAGTCTTGCTGGGAAACAATAAGCTGAGTTCCCTTCTCAACAGCTCAGAGTTCCTTCCAGTCAGTACTGTCCCGGTGGGGAGCGTGCAGCACCCATCCTCCTGAATCCGCGTGCGTACTGGGCGGTTCTCCCTGTCGGTAGCACTGTTCTCTTCGTTTTATTGTTTCACTAAGTAGCTTGGCTGTGGAGAGAAGTTCAGGGGCCTTCTTTGGAGGTTCCACTTCTAAAGCAGGAAAGCATGACTTTGAGGTCGACAGACGGACAGAGGTGGGCATGGAGGAAGGGTAAAGTTAATCACGTCTTGTTGGACCTGACAGGGGAAGGAGCACACACAGCCACCTCGTGTGTACAGGTGAACGCCCCATTAGTCAGAGTAATGACTTTACAGCTACCGGACAAAGGTACTCACGCCCCCTTTTTTAAAAAAAAAAAGAAGGAAACTGTACAACAGTGAAATCTCCGGAAAGAAAGTGGTACGCTCTTAATTTGTTTCCCTAGAAAACGCACAGGCGATGGCAGCCTGTCATGTTAACTATCATCTGACTTGGAGACCGACTATGAAGGCTCTTCTGTCCTGAGACTGAAGTCGGCCAAAGCAGAAAGTTATACACTTGGCCTTCGCGTCGACTGGCAGCTGCTATAATAAGACCCAACCATCTCTACCTCCTTCCGCAGCTCAGCAGTCAATCCACTTACGATGAGAAAGCTTCACTCTCTAGGTTGCCCTAATACAATAAGACATCTGCTTGAATATTGTGTAAGGCTCTTCATTCACTCGTAACAGCACGCACTACTTAACACCTAGAAAATGGAAGACTGAAGATCAAAAGGGCTTCTAGACGCAAAGACAAAAAACTAACAAAAAAAATTTAAAGAAAATTAATTATATTTAGTCAAAACTTAAAAACAATCAGAATAAAACTTTAAAAGAAGAAGAAGAAGAAGAAGAAGAAGAAGAAGAAGAAGAAGAAGAAGAAGAAGAAGAAAAATCCCATGCGTTACAAGACAAATATACCAAGTTTTATGATTCAGCTTCTGGAAGTGGCTAGACTACTAGGAAATGCGTATGATATAATGTCAAGGGGGAAATACAGGCACACATCTAAATATGTATGTGCATATAAACTGTAAGTATATGCATAAATAAATGTGTGCTATATTCTCCAATTCTTAGACTCCATGAATTTTGAAATATGCAGTCATTTTAATAGCAGCTTTTTTGAAGGAAAAAGAAATAGTGCCACATAAAATTGTATACAACTCTGAGATGCACTGGGGTTACAAAACCAAGCGAATTCATGAGGGCTATGGGTTTCCTAATAGAGCAAATGTTGTACATTCAGGCCTAAATGCATGTGGGTTGATGGGTAAGTCACGGGGAAAGGAAAACATGAAGAAAAGCACACCATACCAAGAGTATTGCTTTTTACTGGAATAAGATTATTTATCTAATTTTTCTTTATGTTTGAAATTTCTATTTTGAACATTTATAATATCTATCAACTAAACTGCAACAAAAGTATATTTTTCAAAAGCTCCCTAAGGAATGCAATGTTGTTCTTCAACACAGTACCGCACAGAAGACAGTTCCCGTCTTTGCATTTCAAGCTGTGGCTCCTGGAACTTACCTATCCTTGACATGCCTTCTGCAGGAAGGAAAACATCTACCTTTTCCCTTTGTTTTTGTATTTCCCTTCCTTGCTTCTTGGGTGCTTTCAGGAGCAGCTGGGCATTGTTTAAAAAAAAAAAAAAAAAAAAACAACCAATCTCAGGGCAGATTTTTTCTATCGTTTTTTTCTGCATCTAAACTAGCACCATTTTTCAGAAGCCAATCTCAAATCCAACAATAACTATTACTCAGATGCAATCAACTCAGAAGCTACCTAAGTAGACTGAATGCATTAATAAGCTTTTCCTTGCCATTAATAAAAATTCCCCTTTTCTGTGACACTTCTTATTTAAATGAAAGGTTCTCTCTTATCCTAAGAGGCCTACCTTGGCAGCTCTGGATTTGCCCAGAACATCCAATAACAACAAATAAGCCAGAAATATTCAGACTTCCCTCAACACACACTGAATTCATGAAGCATTAGTTCTGCAGACATTGTAATTAGCATGTGCAAACTTCACAGCACTGTTCTGTAAAGACCAGCACATTCTGCGGGAAGTGCTCAGATTTTACACAGCTCTTTTAAAACTCAAACTGCCAGAGTGCTGCGAGCAAAGGCACTAATAACACGCTATCAATTTTATTTACAGAAACACAAGACAAGAACTAATCCAAATGACAGTGTTAGCAGAGGAAAGCAAATGAGGAGCGGCCCACCCTGAGAGCAGGAGAGGGAGCCCAGGCTCTCCCCCTTTGTCCAGTCAGTTCTTGTGGGACACCAGGATGTAACTGAAATAAAACTTGGATAGCTATTCCTGGAAACTATTTCTAGTTGAGGAGCAGACACAAAGCACCCCTGGGCTGAAATAATCATCGAAATTCACAGCCATCAAGTACTCAGGAGTGGAAAGGGAGAACTCAGGTTAATTTCCACCTGGCCAGAATGCTCGTCAGAGGGTCTGTGTATCTATTCCAGACCAGCTGTATAGAGTAACAACTGCGGACACAGATATCACCCCATGCAAGTTCAAAGGAGTCACACAATGAGGATGAATGCAAATATTTTTAAAAAAAAAAGCACCCAAGTAGTTTCAGTGGCCCTTGTGGGTGTAGGTGTGTGTGTGTGTGGGGGGTGTATTTGGTGTAGGTGTGTTGGTATGGGGTTTATGTGTGTAGATGTGTGTGTGGGGTGGTGTATGTGTGTAGGTGTGTGGGTGTGGGGTGTATGTGTGTAGGTATGTGTGTGTGTGTGTAGGTGTGTTGGTATGGGGTATATGTGTATAGATGTGTGTGGGGTGGGGTATATGTGTGTAGGTGTGTGTGTGTGTGTGTGTGTGTGTGTGTGTATAGGGAGGGTGTAGGGCTGTGTGTGTGTGTGTGTGTGTGTGTGTGTGTGTGTGTAGGAATGATGGCAAATATGGAAATCAGCAGACAACCTGAAGGAAGAGTCAGTTCTTTATTTAACCATGCAGGTTCTTGGCATGAAATTCAAGTCATTATGATTGGCAGCAAGAGCCTTTACCCACTGAACCATCATACTGGCCCAGGACTATGCAGTTAATTACAAAGCAGTTCCTGGGTTGATCTTGGACAACCCAACAGCATTACTCCTCCCAAGTTAGGTGTTTCTTAGATGATACCCAGATCAAGACAATGACCCTGGTGAGTTCACCATCCTCCCTGAAGTTACATGACACCTTGGCACAGATGTGCACCCCACCATCTACACAGCTGATTCATGACTACAGGGTTTCAAAGTCAGCTAAGGCTATACTGAGATGCATAGCTACTTCTCCCTGAGTTCAAATCCCAGCATCCACATGGTGGCTCACAACAATCTGTAATGGGCATCTGATGCACTCTTCTTCTGTGTCTGAAGACAGCTACAGTGTAACTTATATATAATAAATAAATCTTAAAAAACATAGATAATATTAAAAAAAAACAGACAGCATAAGCTGAGAAGACGAAAGACATGCTACTTTGCTTTGTACTTAGCAAGTACAATGCACTTGCTACCTTGACCCTACTCATCCCATACCTTAGTGCCAAGGGCAGCCTGTAAAACGCCCAGTGGCTTCCCTCTGCTCATGGAGTCACCTGTCCCTGCCCTGTACCACAACTATGCTCTCATACCACACAAATCACCAGACTCAAGAAAAAGAACCAAAATTGAAAACTCATAATCTGAATGTTTATCACTTTCCGGTAAAAATAGACTTGAAAATCCTAAATGCCATCATTGTGTGTGAGGGGACCCTGGGCTGAAGATGTGCCTTTTATAGATGTAAATACAGTGAGGTCATAAGAGTAAACCCATGACGAGAAAGGATAGATGCTCCTATGACAGAAGAATAGGAAACAAAGGCCATGCGAGGACAGTGAGAAAGCAGCTGTCTGAAGGCTAAGGAAAATCCTCGAGAGAGGCCCAACCTGCCAACACCTCCATCTTCAAGTCTGAGCCTCCTGTCCTGTGATAAAAATCTGTCACTGTGGCTTATATCACCGCTTGTGCTATGTCACCAGAGACTCCTTGTGTGCCCACTACACCTGGCTTCACTTCTCTCAAACCCATCACTGGAAGCACCTCAGAGTAGAGACTGCTGCGCACAGGGGTCCTTATCATTCCTCCTCTCCCCTCAGACTGCCTCTTCATTCCCATGATGCCTCTGGCCCTCCCTGAAGCTCTGCTTATATCCTGTGGCAATCTAGCACCCCCTGCACACCTAGCACCGTGCAACACTCGCCAGGATGTGTTATGCATGGTTACCTGTGGAAGCTCAAGGTACAAAGTCAAAGCAACATGAATTTAAGGTTTACCTTACCTATTTACCAATTATGCCATCTTGAGCAAATTATGAACACTCACCAGAGTTCTAAGTATTAAACTATAAAGTGCCAGAAATATTTATCTCTTTGAGCAGAGTGCCAGGAAGGGAGAAAGGACATGAGCAAATAATATTTCTGTACGTTATCATCAAAAACCATGCAAGTTGCCAGGCAGGAGATAAGGTAAGGAGATACAAGCCGACTGGATCATTATGGAACTAAACATACTAATCTTTTCTTTTTAAAAGACATACCAATAGGTAATGCTCCTCCTACCTGGCCTAAAACTCTCCATGTCAACCAGGCTGGCCTCAAGCTCATAAGGATCCACCCACCTTGGTCTCTGTATACACCACCATGCCAGGTAGAGACTATCATTCTTGATCAATACTGGGTCCCATCATGTTATAGCCTCAAAACATCGTTCATGTCTATCTCATTTCCAAAGACTGTGTGCATCATATCAGGAAATCAAGACAGAAGATGAGGAGAAGCTACCAGTAGAATCAGGCGATGGGACAGACAAGAGGTACATACGAAAATGGGGGGGGGGCCCACAGGAACAGTGGCTTTAGGAGAGGGGAGGACACAGGGACAGTAAAGACTCTGGGGGTCCTCACATATAGACTAGGGGCACAAGACAGGTTCAAGGCCTGAGAACACCCATGGAGCCTAACTTACAGGGGGGTTTGGAATGCTTTTTAAACAAATGCTCAGAATAATCCTGTTAGAAAGAGAAATGAGAAAACTGTGGAGAGAGGCTTTAAGTTGCCGACGAGTGGGATCACCAAGAGCATGCCTGGCCAGCAGCGCCATGACCTGAAAACGAAGGGAAACGGATTTCATTCATAGAAGCACCTAGAACAGGGGGAGTCCTTCAAGGCAAGAAGGAAGAGGAAAGCCAAGGACAATCAAGGTCCTTCTCTGCAACGAAGGTCAAGTCACTAACGACCCAGAAATCCCGATCCTCAACATGAGACACTTGGACGCCACACAGTCAACGCTGTCATTTTGAACACCAAACTCACCTTTCCTGAGAACTGACACTTTTCATCCTTGAGCTGAGATATATTTGGACTTTAATTCTATATCTGGCTGAACTGAGAATGTCGAACACAGTGAAATATTATAAATATGAAACTAATTTAAAAAAATTAAGCCTTCTAAACTAAGCTTTCAGTGGCTTGAACTAAATCTGGCTAAAATAAACTCCAACTGTCTGCATGCTGAACCCTGGACTCTCAATATGTCCAGTTGAAACAATTGTGGGGATGGGAAGCCAAAATTAGTACCTCACATCTGAACCAGATTTTAAATAAGGAAGGAAATTATCTGTAGTGTGCATTGTCTAACCCTAACAGCAGAGCTCTTTGGTAGAAAAATAATCTCAGGGCCAAATGAACATACCTGACAAGGTGACACCAACACCAGTTTTTATTAAACCTCAACATAACAGCAGGGTATTATATTTGTGAAGAAATGACTCGAAGGCAGCAGCAGTCAGAGACTGACGAGGTGGCAGATTTACTGTATTCAAGGACAATGTCCTGATGGACGAAGAACCCAGAGTGAGGAAGTGTCTAACAAGCTACGGGAGGGGTCTGCATCCCTTTCTGAGCTCTCTGGGTCACCTCTGTTTTATTAACCATGTTAAAGGTCAGCACCATGATAACGGAAGCAGGAATACAGACAAGAAAGAACGGATTCTCATAACCTTGTAGACTTTGGATGGACTTCTCCTTTTAAGTAAGAGCTTCCCTAGAAAATTCTTCAACAGGTACTGTGGTGCTCAGGTGCTGGGGTACTTATAAGAAGGCACCAGACACTGGGTTTGGTGCACAAAACTGCATAACCTTGGGGGTGGTAGTTCTTGCCTGGAATCCCAGCATGCAGTGAGAGGCACTAGAACCACAGGGTCATGAACAGCCACATGGTAAGTGTGAGGTCAACCTGGGTTCATGAGAAGTAAGAGGAGTGGTGCCTGCTGGGATATCCTTGCAGGGATTCTGCATTATGTCTGCCACAAACGATATCCAAGCATAAAGGTATTTTCTAATAAGCTTGCTCAAACTAGGAAAAGCTATAAAGATTTCCTCGGAAATTTTTACAGTAGATTTCCTGGGTCAAAATATGCCTGTTTAGTTTTGACATATAGCAAAATATACTGGAGAACCAAAAGCATAAAACTCTACATCCTACAGAATATGGACTTTAGAGATTTCAAAGTAATCTCTCCGTACCCCACGCCAACTCTACTCCTTGAATGAATTAAGAAGCAGGTATAGACTAGAGTGTGGCTCAGAGGTAGTGTGCTAGACTAGCTTAGGGTAGGATCCTGGGTTCAACCCTCAGAATGTGGGTGGGGGTCCTGGGGATGAAATAAATACATGGGTAAACATGGGCAAAGTACCCATTCTTCTGACTCGGGCGAATTATCCCAAGTCTCGGGTTCCTTGCCTACAGAATAATCACCATCATGTAGGACCATCTTGTTACCAGGTAAAATAACATGACATGACAGGAGCCCATTATCCCTAAAGGCAGCATGCCACAAATGTCTATATTCGAAGTTTCAAAGCCAGAAAGCGTGGGTTCGAGTCCAGACTAGTCTCTTACAAGCTATTTGGACCAAGGCTAACTGCTTTGCCTCCCCATGTTTCCAGATCCACTTCAGAGGATGACAGCAGCAGGTACCTTCTAGGGTTGTAATGGAAATTAAATGAGCTACGCTAGCACAGGCAGATTTTGAGCATACCTGACAAGTAATAATGCTAGAGGGGAAAGTTATTATTTTAGACAGCAAATCCAATATTCTAAGTTCTACTTCCAAATCCAGCCATCCTGCAAGCAGAGCCTCCATCCCCACGTCAGGGAGCGAGAGCGCAGCTGTGGGAGAATGTGCCAGTCACAGCCAGGGAGAAGGAAGGGCTCATTTGCATGGGATTGTGCATGCAAAGCACCTCCTTCTTGTTGGCTGAACAACATGATTACATGCATTTTGCCAGATATAATTTCTTGATTGACTCTTTCTGGGATATTTATAAGATACAAATGTATAAATCAATGTATAAATATAATCCATTTAGAAATACTACAGAGATACTAAATTATTTTTTAAATATACCACCTAGAATAGTTACAACCAGTTAACACATGAGATTATCTTGTCTCTTTGAGCAAGTAATTATTCCAGTCTTCTCATCTGGAGCAATTAGAACAATTTTGCCACCCCCAATATCTACCGTCCGTGTGCAGGTATAGGCACACACTTGCATTTAGCTCTATATGTGCAGTTTGAAGAACGGCGTTCTTATTAAAAACCATCTCCTACTCTAATGGGAAAAATGTCTCAAAATACTATCTATGAGAAAAGAGAAAAACATATTTTGTCGGTTTCAAGGGCTTATGGAATTTTCTCACCTCACCCATTTCTAACATTTTCAACGCAGTGATACACAGGAACAATGGTGGAGACTTAACCAGAGGCAGAGACAGGAACAGATGTGTGCCACTCACAAAATAAGAATGAGCTGAGTAGTATCGAATGTAAAGTCTTTCCCACCTGCAGTGAGCATCATGCCATACATGGTTATAAACAGGGGTCACCAGACTATTTTTTAAATGAACAAAATGTTCATTACATTTTTAGTCTATTTTTAATAAGCCAAAAAGTTATCCCGATGATTTTATAAATGTGATGTCACTTAAAAATCGCCTACTGCTTTATTTGACGTCATATGCTATGTTTGTAGGTAAGAGCTTCCATTACATACCATTTTTTTCACAACCTTTTTGATACATGGGCTTCCACACATAAAGACATTCCAGCAAAGAGCAAAGGAGAAGACGTACACATAAATCCTTAGTTCGGTGAGATGATGTTTTAGAACTGTAGTCAAGGACTACACTTTACCAGTAATGTCTGTCAAGTTCATCTGCAGCAGTAACTTCAGAGTCTGAGATTATTAAGTTAAGGGTTTAATGGTGTAAGCTGAATGGATGGGTTCATGGATAGATACGTAGATGGAAGATAGATGATAGATAGATAGATAGATAGATAGATAGGTGAGCGGATGGATGGATATATCAAATGGGGTGGGCAGAGAGATGGCTGGATAGATGGCTATATGAGTGAGTGTCTAAATGGATGAATTGGTGGATCTCTTTTCCAGGTTTTATAGCTAGAATAACAGCCATTCAACTATAGTAGACACGACAGCTTGCAAGGTGAAGTATTCGTTATTGTAAGACAGTGAGCAAGAAGATTCACACCACCCAGGCCTAAAGCACAGCAGTCTCAAAATTCACAGGAAAGCTTTCAAAAAGATGGAGATTCTGACTTGCTACACAGGTTGTTGGATGGTAGTACTCCGGAGAGTGTGCTCCATTCCTAGGAGCTGGCTTTGGAACGCAATTTAAATGAACAAATCTGAACAGAGGCTGTGGTAAACCTAACATACAGAGATGCTGCCCTCACACGGCAGGATTCCAAGCATCAGAAGCAAAGCCTT
This sequence comes from Apodemus agrarius, assembly GCA_964023405.1. Lineage (NCBI taxonomy): Eukaryota > Metazoa > Chordata > Mammalia > Rodentia > Muridae > Apodemus > Apodemus agrarius. The sequence goes on along the minus strand of OZ030013.1, from coordinate 109,551,692 downwards.
TTGCATTTTTTTTCGCCTGAGATGGGCATCATGAAACCATAGGACAATATGAAAATTAAATAAAGGAAGTGATCATCTTCAGCTCCCACAAAGCCAAGGCCACAGAGCAGATCACACGTAAGGTAATCTCCCCAAGTTCAGGGCCTTGACATATAAGCTAAACAAAACTGTTGGTGAGTAACGTTCAGGACTACGCATCTCTCATATCATTAAATAAAAGCAAACAAACGATGGAATTACAGAGAGGGGTCTGCCAGCACAGTGCCTGTCACAGAATCATGGAGATTGGAGTTTGGAGTCTAAGAATCAGCCCAACTAGTTAGGCATCGGAGGACATGCTAGTGAGGCAAAGGCAGGAAGATCTTACTGCCCAGCAAGTCTGGGGAGCTTCTGGCTCAGAGACCCTGTCTAAAACAAAAGATGGAGGGCTGAAGAGACAGCTCAGTTAAGAACAGCTACTGCTCTCACAGAGGACCACGGTTCACTTCCCAGCACCCATATCAGGGGGCTGACAAACTGCTTCTAACTCCAGCTCCAGAGGATCTGAGGCCCTCTTCTGGTCTCAGTGGGGCGATAGACATATGGTGTGCATACGTATACTTAGGCACGCATACATTGACAAAATATTTTAATTACTCTTTAAAAAAAACTATATGGTGAAGAGTGACTGAACACCTAAAGAAGCACCTAAGAAAATGCCTCTTGCCTACACATACATGTAGGTATGCACATGTACACACATGCATAAACACACACACACATACACATAGGTACACAGGAGCATGTGTGCAACGAGAAAAAAAAAAGGGAGGAAGGAGGCTGTATAGCAGCAATATAAGGACAAAATCCTTCAAGATATCGGTGATGGAGACATATTCTTCTAGAGTCATTCCCTTTTCCTGCCACCAATGTCAAGTAATTCTAAGCAAACTTTAATAGAGAAAGGGTAGGAAGAAAAAGGCTGAGAGAGACGGGCAGAGAAGAAAGAGTGAAATCATGTAACATGGAGGGGAGGGAAGGCACCCGCTATTGGAGTAGTTCACCCAGGAAGGTTTTCCTCTGCCCGATCCTTTCAGGATTTCCCAGGTGGCATCCTTTTAGTGACTGGGCTAAGTGAAGCGTGATAAATCGCCCCCAGCCTGCACCCACCATCAACAGAAGCCCACTTGGCCCTGGCTGTGGAAACAGAAAGGTCATTCATTACCCAATGTGAACAAACAGAGTGCACGTTTGTGATAAATAACAGCCATTATTGAACTACAGTGCTCTCTGGGAATTCCCCAACACTTCCTTGACATTAATGTACTATTTGTGGAAGGCTCCGTGAGGCTCTTTCAATATTATTTAGTGCTTCATGTTTTATGTGGGACAGTATGAGACATTTACTCCTTTGTTGGGATGCAAGAGTCTCAACAAATATTGAATACCTCCTTTCATATCTCAAGCAAACTGGTGAGGCATATGTCTGGGCACAAGGTTAGCAGAGGCAAATAAAGCCCACACTGAACATAGAAGAGACATGATCCAGTCAGGTTTCACCAAAGTAAAAGGTCAATCACATATACTGCTGTCTCCTACTCTGGACCAACGAAGAAAAATGGAACTGTGAAAAATACTACCAGGATCCACAGATCCACAGGGACTTGTGAACCACAATGCACCTCTTTACTCACAATCTTCGCCATGATGTTTACATACTAGCTGCTGTCACTGAAGCTTGTCACCCTATCCTTAGGAGTTCCTTTCCCAGCCCATTCCAACTGGCTCAGTTCTAAGCCCATCATAACTGATTCCAGTGAATCCCAGCCCGGCCAGACATAGTCCTTCATCCTCTGGTCCCCACAGAAGCTACTCAAGAGCATTCAGGAATTGCCCAATACTGCATTGCAAGTGTCTTTAGCAAGTCTATGACCCTGCCCTCATTACTCAGTGTCAACCACATGCCACCACTGTGCAAATGAAGGGGTCACATCACGCCCAGAAAGACTTTATATGCCTTGCTTTAGAGTAGTCGCATCCTCCGATAGCACAGAGAAAGCATAGGATGTCACAATTTACAGATTACCAAGTGCTGGCATGGCTCACATGGATCACTATGTGAAAGGATGGTCAGGTGCACACACACACACACACACACACACACACACCCCGCAAACAGTATCCACACAGTTGGAAGGTCTGAGTTCCTATAGCAAAGCATGTCCTAAATGGTAAGCCTTTAAAATATGACAATTATGTTGTCAATGGGAAAATGTGGAATAGAGAAACCATGCATTGTGAGATGAAGTTTCACAATAAAAACATGCGGAGGGGTATAAACAAAACGCTCAACGGCATTGCAGCAGTCATTTAATACTAACTGAAAAAAAAGAGCTGCTACACACAGGAGCAAAGCAGCACTGGTGACTGAGCTGGGCTGAGAGGCAGCAGCTAACTGAAAACACAGATCAAGGAAAAACCTATCCTGATGTTCAAAAAGAGAGCTTGTATTTGCCAAAACATAGAAATCTGTTAAGTGGTATACATGAAGCAATGGACTATTTTATTGCACCATGCCATAGGAATTTCATAGTGTTTTATAATAAACAAGTCGTGAGCTCTATTCATGAAGCAACCTTTTCACAAAGTGGATAATACCTACACCCTGAATTTCTAATGTAGATACAGCAGGTTCCGGTTAATTGCCGTGACTTATATCCTGCAATGTAAGATCTTTGTATTTCGCTTACCTGATATTACCATTTGGCATTTTTACTCACACACAAAGCAATGGAGCTTAGCACTAGGGAACAGCAACAGATAACACCGCAGGTACAACGTGGTGAGGAACGTCTGAGGATGCATCTCCAACAGGTACATACGATACAGACACAGGAACCCTACGTTCTAACCTCCTCTGTCTCTCCAGTCAAATGAGCAATACTAGCTATGGAGATAAAGGAGGGAGAAGACGGAGCCGAACGATGTACTCAGGGGACAGGGAAACCAGAGCTGGAAAACCATTTCCAAAAGGATCAATTCCACCTCCAAAATCTGATTTGGACCTAAATTTCCCAGAATAAGCAAGGTTATTCAGCAAAAGAAACAATTCACCAAAAGAGAAACTTAAAACAACATGAGTTTCCATGGACTGAGTGTGAGATGTGCCAGTAGGAGCATATGTGTTTCCTGATGTCACTATTGTGGCAGGTGAACCTTTGGAAAGATCCCTGGAGTCACCCTCGGACTGTACCTTCCCCGGCCACTTGTCCATGACAAGGTGAAGCTGCTTCCCTGTGATCATGAGACACACAACCATGGAATACACTCTGTGAAGCCAGAAGACACATAAACGAATCTATTCCAACTTACGTTATTTCTATCAAAAATTTTTGTCACAGAAATGAAAAAAAAAAAAACCATTACCATACTTCCATCCCTCTGTCTCATCTGTGGGAGGCAGTCTGAAAGCTCTCCCTTCAAGCTACTATAACTGCAGAACACAGAATAGAGGTAGAGAGAGAAGCACGCCCTCAGTCTCACTGCGCCCTCCCCAAGGCAGACACCACACGGCCCGCGGGGTTAAGACGAAGTGTGTGAAATCGCATCCCAGCCCCACTTCAAGCCTGAGCACGGTCAAGACTGAGGCTCAAAGCAAGCAGAAGGTGCAATACCTCTTCCATGTTAGGAAGGGGAGCGGGCAGCGTACTTCCCAGAACACAGAAACCACTATGTAAATCAGCACCGCGCTCAGGACAGGCTAGGAATTGGTACCATTAAAAAAAAAAAAAAAAGCTTTAAAATTTAGAAAGCTTCATGTTTCTGGAACTTATGATATAGACTCTAATCCCACAGATGATAAGACATAAAAAGGAGGGGTTACTCGAGCATGCTTAAGATACAGTTATCATCCTCAGGAAAACTAGACCCAAATCCAGGTCACAGTAGATGCTCAGCCATCCTCACCCTGTTAGGAAATCAGAAGTCAATAAAAGGAGAGAGGAGGAAATCGGACAGACATTAGAGTTCTAAAGGGTGCACCTAAAACGCCAGGGGAGAGAGGGTCAGGTGATTCCCACTGACCTGATCAATCAGCGCCAGCCTTCAATGTCCCACTAGTGTCACAGTCACTCAGCGTCACAGAAGGCTAGTCCCTCGGGCTTCGATATGTTAGGACACTTACACTGATAACACTAACTGCAGTGCTCCCTGGAGGGAAGGAGAGTAAAAGTTCATAGCAAATTCCATTCCATCTCCAAGAGAGGAAGGAAGATTATCCTAGCTAAACCCCAACCTCACACAAGCTTATTTTGACATATCGATTTAATCTGTTCTAAATCACACAGTTACTAGTGATAACAACATCTAAAGATTTTTCAATAAAGACATATTGTTCTTATATCACACGCATACGCTACGGAATTTATATGATTTCAGTGACATAAAATTGTTGCTACTCATTTCAATCTATTAATGAAATTGTGAAATTAGCACCTAAAAAAAAATGAGACCAAATCTCAAATCTTACTCCAATCTTATCAAATGTAATTCAACCTGAATGTTCTCTTCTGGATCATACTTCAAAATCTAGTAACTAACACTGACGTCGGGTTTTATTTGTGCATCTATGCTTACAATCATGTGTGACAGACTCTTTAAAAGACTCAATAGTAAGTCTGGAATAACTACATTGTTACTGTTTGCCTAGAGTATCCTTCTCACCAATTCTGTGGATTACGACTACAAGCAACTGCATCTTGTGAGCTGCAAATCTCCCTGATTTCTTTCACTATAAACAGTCACACGCTTGAAACAGTTAGCTCACTTTGCTTTAAAATAAAACCAGAGAGGGCAGTTCTGACTAATAACCGGGAAGTGTTTTTCCAGCTGATATAAATCCAGAGGACAGATATACTGGTGCATTATCAACGTCCAGATTCTCACAAATCATCCTTGACACGGCTCCAGGGCAGGGAGGAAGATCCTGGACCGCACTGGGCTAGGTTACATCTCTTACACCGTGTCACCTAAGAGCTTTGAATAGAGGCCCTTGACTGGCCATCAACCCAATAGGCAAATAGTTAAGAAGTTGGGCCGGGCGGTGGTGGCGCATGCCTTTAATCCCAGCACTTGGGAGGCAGAGGCAGGCAGATTTCTGAGTTTGAGGCCAGCCTGGTCTACAGAGTGAGTTCCAGGACAGCCAGGGCTACACAGAGAAACCCTGTCTCAAAAAACCAAAAAAAAAAAAAAAAAAAAAAAAAAAAAAAAAGTTAAGAAGTTGTAGTTTACTCCCTTTACAATATGCTTGCTTGTGGGAAAATTATCATCTTAATAAAAAATTCCATTTAAACTGAAAATCTTCACAGTGGACTCAACCCATACCCATGGTTTCTCACACTGCAAAAGGAGCCATCTTTGCTGAAAATTTTAGCCATCTCCCGCCGCACAGATACACTCAGAGTAAAACTCCCTGGCTACTATCTGCCTTATTTTCTTAAACCATGTGTCTCTAACAAGGCACAGAATGTATAGATCAGCCAGCCTGCCTGCCAGAGAGCCCCAGGGATGTACCTGTCTCCATTCTACAACACTGGGACTACAAGAGCAGAGGACCAGCTGCCCAGCGATTCTCCATGGCTTCGGAGGAGCGAACTCTGGTTCTCATGCTTGCAAAATGAGCACTCTGCCACTTTCTAACTAACCCACAAAGAGAGGTTAAGAGTGGCTGGCGAAATTTATCCAAAGTCTCCGGTCAAAACCCAAAACCATAAACCAAGCCCCCACGGTCCTGACACCATTACTATTCATCATCTTCGCACTTGCTGGACAAGCTTTCAGAGAAATGTGAGGCGCCCTGCCCTGCCTTACCTCACCAACTTCTATTTGCTTTCTGAATGGATTTGTATCTTTACCTCTGTGATAAGAACCATGTTTTATCTTTACTTTACTATTTTACAACATAAAATGAATGACTACAATATAAGTTGCTTATTGTCTCTGCTAAGTAACACTGAGTTCAATTTAAATGTGCAAAATCTGTAGGAAAAGAGCTTACCACAACTAAACTCATCTTGAACTTATTCATAGGCAACTTTACTGAGGAAAAAACCCTTATAAACTGGTTTCAGCTTCAACACAGCCCCAACCACTCCCAAATGCAACCAAACTCTGGGCTGTCAAATGCATCTATAAGGACAGAGAAAAGGTGAGAACCATTTAGCATGGGGCGATCCTATTCACCAAGGCCACAGTGCTGATCCTGTTCAGCGAACGGACACCCATGTTATACTCTCCTTTCCCACTAAAGCATCGGGGACTGGGAAACATAGCCACATACACTCTGTATGTATGCGCAGTGTAACGCTCTGCCCTAAAGCACGCATTCCTACTCTAGATTCTCCTTCCTAGGGGAATGCACGAAGACACAGATGAGGAGACGGTTAGCCATTCTGTGAGGCTAGGGGAAAAAGACATCTGACTAAGAGGGTGAAGGTCATCACACGAAGGACCAACAACTATTTTCAGCACCAAAAATAACCTATTGGTGGCCATGTAAAAATAGATTCGTGGTGGAAAATTCCTCCTAGCTTAAACTGGCACGCAATTCTCCAGACTACGCGAATCATCCCTAATTTTACTCTCTCCAGTCTGATGCAGCTCCTTCCCGACGTGCCTGCTTTATTTTCCTGTGCACTTGCCATTACAAACAGGAGGAACTCCTGTGAGGATGAACAGGGCTTTCCTTTCTGTCTTCCAAGGTCCATGTTCTACACTCTCTGCCAAGGCTGGCTGTGGGAGGCAGCGCTGCTGCACCCTTAGGTGCTGGTCCTCATAATGGAAGATTTCCATCTGAAGTCATGGACAAGAAATAAATTCTCTAAATACTGGCTAATATTCCCAGTAGGCCAGAATTCATCCAAACTGGCTTCCATCTTTCTCAATTATAATGCAAAAATCCAACCCTTCCACTATAAAGATGTGGATAGAAAAAGAAACAGGAAACAGTTGTTTTAGAAGGCACAGAAGTCAAAGAAACAGTGGTAAGGAGACGGGAGGGTGGCCTCTGAGAAGCTAGTCTGAAAATAAATTCAGTGAACAAAGTCCTAATGTGTCCTGGTTGGATTCTTTTCTCACGTCTGCCATTAACTAAGAGGTATCTACAGGTCAGGCAAGACGGCTCAGTGGGTAAAGGCATGGGCTACACGTGGCTACTTGAGTTTAATTCCTAGAGCATGTATAAAAATGGAAGAAAACAAAATCCTCAAAAAGTCATCCTCTGACATCCACACCAGCACCACGGCACACACCTGCTCCAACATTTGTCCACAGCTACGCTCACAGAAACATAAAATAAAGTGCAGCTACGTAGGTAGCTTACTGAACCTGCCTGGGGTGCAGTTGCCTGGCCCCCAGCAGAGGAAGAGGCAAACAGACAACCACGATGTGTGTGTGCCTTTCAATGCCATGTTCCTGAAGGCCTATACCCAGGGCGAGGTACAAAATGTAGTGAATCTGCTTATGCCTCTGAGCAATGCAGGAAGTAGCGGAGGTCAGCGCCACAGGAAGTGCTTCAAGCACAGTGATGTAACACAAGGGAAACTGCATACTTTCCCTTGGGAGAACCCGACCTGTCCCTGTCACCTTAGCCCTAGCTTCACTCCTACTTGCTACTTAGCATTTACATCACAGCTCCTTTCTCCCAGACCCTCACACCTCTTCAGTCCTCCTGTCTTCTGCTCCCCCCTTTTGCCTCTTTCCCATACCCTTGGGCTGTCCTGCTTTCCCCCCTTACCTTTAGAATCCACCCCATTTCACTGGTTTAATTCTCTGTGTTCCAACATGAAATGGGAAAGAAAATAGCCACCTACCACTGAAGACTTAACCCTATAAAAGGTGTTCGAGGTAGGTGCCTTTTGTCAATCTGAGTCACACATGCAAATGAGGACTGGTCAATATGAGTGATTCTGATGCTCACTGTGAATGAAATCACTAAGCTGTGCAGAGTCAAGAAGTAACTATCACTATGAGGGTATCGTCCAGTACTACAGCGCATGCCTGCTTAGCAAGGAGAAAGCCCTGGGGCCCATACTCAGCGCTACTAAAAGACCAACCAAATCAAAAAACAAAACAAAAACAGTATTAGTAGCTATAGAAAATCTACTCGGAAGTGAGGAAAGGGGGTACAAAACAAAACAAAAACAAACAAACAAACAAAACCACAGTGAACAAAAGTGTTAGAAACATAAAACATAATGAGGTTGCCCAGAGAGGCCAGCGAACCCCAGAAAATCCTGCCCACATGTAATTTCCCACCAACAGAATATAGAAAGTACAAAATCAGGATCCCCAGAAGACAGACAAGGCTGGCTGTTACCTCAGGAATGCTAATTTGGCGGTAGCCAGAAATTTAACACTAATATATTAATCTTTGGCCACCTACAGAAGATGGCAGAAGAAAGGAAGCAAAGCAATAAAAATGCAAACAGTGACTGTCCATCGTGATGAGGAATCCCACGGGTCAACCTGACCTGGCCTTGCAACGCCCATGTATCGGGTAAAATGTTATTTCTAGGCAGGCGTGTGGATGCCGCTATATGAGATAAGCATTGGAATCAACTGACTGAGGAAAATAATGGCTCCCTTCAATGCAGCTGAACATCATCCAATCAGCTAAGGGCCAAAGAGGAACAGACAGCGGAGTGGGACCCTGAGCTTGGTGGGACGGGATCTTTCACAATCGGCTGTCTGGCGTCTCCAGCAGGAGCCATTTTGTCTCATGAACTTCATATTCATCATTACCTTCATAATCACACCAGTACTGCAAGAAGACGTCAAACATTGTAGGTTTGGAGTATAGCAGATTTGGGCATAGCAGATCAGGGATGTTCCACCTGGCATGCCTCTTCTCGGGTTCTGCAGCTCTATACAATGCTGGCTGGCCCAGGCAGCAACCAAAATCTCAAGCTGAGGTATTCAGTGTTCCATACTCTATGACTGTCTTCAAGACCCTTTAATCTATTCTTTTTCATGATTACTCATGAAAGCCAAAATACATGAAATGTTTTAAAAGATATAAATTTTCCAATAAAAAAATCCATTATTGAGATGTTCTCTCAATTACATAATTTTCTTCTGTTTTACAGTGTGTTTTGCCTGAATCACTGTCCACATGAGCTTCATTCATTAAGAAAAAACAATATGCTATTAAATCTCCTATAGCCTCTAGATTCCCTCTTTATCTCCTTAACTCACTTTTACTTGAAATAAATTTTACCTGCTTTATTTTGAAAGGCTTCCCAAAATCAGCTCTCTGTCTGTTCCACTGGCACACAGAAGCAGAATGGTTGGTGTGCTCTGAGCCTGAGCCGGGCTTACACACTCTGAGGTGGATGGGCGCTTAACAGCCTGATTCGTTGCAGGTTCTGTTTGAGATTTTATGCTTTAGTTCTCCAGTTCCTGAAGGAGACCTGAAACCTAAAACTGTCATCTTCAGTAATTGGAGCCCGACAGAATTAACCGGCAACATTACAACTATTCTAAAGAAAAAGCTATCCAGCACTGGATTTTTCTTAGAAATAATAAAAGGTCAACAAAAGCATCTCAGTTCCTATTGTACATGCTAACATGCATTTATAATCCTGGCACTGGGGGTTGGGACAGAGGAATAGCAAATTTGAGATGAGCTTGTGCTATGTAGCAAAACCCTGCCTCAAAGTAAAAAACAAGCAAAACCAAAAAACGAACAAGAAAATAAATTTCTCCAAACCAAAAGTCTCATATTCTCACCTACTAAGGTTTTCAGTTAAACTGTTTTTTGTTTTCATTTAATTAATTTAAATAGAGAGGGTGGTTGCTTTAGCTTTAAATTATAGTTACATATACATATATCTATATCAATTACCATGCAGAAAAGTATAGGATGTAAAAGTAACCGAAATAGGTATTAACCAACATGTTTCATAGCACAGTTAAATTAGATGCTATCAAAGAATTACCCGTTCTTATACTCCAAAGGACAAGAGAGTTGCTCTTGACCACATGAGGAGAGGGCATCAGTAGCTCACAAGGCCTCCTGTCCGCTCACATCACTGTGTTTCCATCCTTTGCCCCTCAACCGAGTTTTCATCAACTGTCAATGAGGCAACCCTCAGAGGGAGGCCTCTCTGCAAATCATTTTCAAAAACAAAGCAAACTCAATCGGGTGTGGTCATGGGAATTTCTCCGGTGAGCTGGTGGCCAAGAAATTCTAAGTCCTTAGAAAGCACCGGCACCCAAGTGCCCTGGCACGGGCTTGAATATGGTGGAGGAGCCATTCAGTATTCAGGAATTTCCACTCTATACCCTCGCCAGGACACTCCTTACACAGAGCACAGCTTCTATGTTAACCGTCCCACGTTGGCCACGGTTATGGCTTTCTGAGAATTGAGACTTGGCACGAAAGTCCTGTATCATAGGACAGCAGGCAAGAGACCTTCAGGTTTGCAGTGCATCTTCTACAGTCAAAGGTCTTCACCTGTCACACTGTCACAAAGAGTCGTTCAAAGGATAGCATGTTATTGTTGAATTTAGGAAAGACAATAACCTAAGACGAGGCAAAAGTGGACATAATGAGAAGTCTATTCTAGGATTTCCAAACAGGAGTTAACCTTCTGTGATACATCAAGAACCTGATGTGCTTTATTTACTCCTGTGTCTCCAGTGCCTGTAACAGTGCCCAGCATGGAACAGAAACTTCATAAATATTTAGTAGATGGATGCACGGACCTCCCTTGACCTAATAAAGTTCTGCTGTATCTCTCATCGTGGTAATGACTGAGACCATACCGAAGTATGGTTCTCAATAAGCACTTGCAATAAAGAATGGATAAACTACTTTTATTCAGTGAAACAACGAAGCCTCATCATCTGGGTACCTATGATTTTGCCAATATATAAGCGTGTATTCTCTGATTAGTTCAAATGAGAGATGACACTGGGAAATGGTTATCCCCCTTGTAATGTATTCCCTCTGCAAGGCTCCGCTGGAAACAGGGGTGCAGCCAATTGAGACACTAAAATGAAACAATGAGATTTCTTTTAATAATAAACAAAACAAAATCAAAGCAAACAGTAGCCATCAAGGCCAAGCTGGAAGGCAGATCTCACAGAAGCTGAGCCTGAGGCTGTCATGCTGAGGGGACATGGACTGCATTCATAGCTCCACAGATGTGAATTTAAATACATCTGCAGGGGCTGAGGAGATGGTTCAATTGGAAAAGTGGCTGCAAGTAGAAGGAACTAAGTCCAGATATAGAGTACCAATCTAAAAAGCCAGGCATGGGACATACACTTGTTTGCTTGTTTATTTTAGACAGGATCTCTCTATGTAGCCCTGTCTGTCTATCTGTTTTAGACAGAATCTTCCTATGTAGCCCTGTCTGTCTGTCTTTCTGTCTATCTGTCTGTCTGTTTTAGACAGGATCTCTCTATGTAGCCCTGGCTATCCTAGAACTCACTTTGTAGAACACAACTATCTCAAACTCTCAGCAATACTCCCGCCTCCGCCCCTGCCTCTCACGTGCTAGGGTTTACGGTGTATACCAGCATGGCCAGTTTGTAACGCTTACAGAGAAGAGTCAGCAACAGGATGATCCTGGGAATAGCTGTCTGGTCAATTCAGCTAAGTCAGTGAGGAAGAGATTCAAAGGATCTATGTCAGGCTGGACAGGCGGCTCAATTGTTAAGAGGACTCGCTGGCTGCTCTTCCAGAGAACGGAGTTCAATTCCCAACACCCACATGACGTTCACAACTCTCTGGGACTCCAGTCCCAGCACCTCTGTGGTCGCCAGGCATGCATATGGTATTGACATTCATGCCGGCAAAACACTCACAGACATATATAATTAATTAATTAGCTAATTAACTAACGAAGAAGATAATGTAGATCAAGAAAGAGAATTGTTAATCATCCTCTGGCCTCTGCATGCATGTATACATGGATGAACACAGCAATGCACATATATGCATACAGAAATCCATCTGTGCACTAGCCTGCTAAGCCTTAGTGTTTTTATTCATAGAACAGGCATAAAAGCTGCAAGTCCCTTAACAGTTGCTGTCACGGCAAATGAGAACAGATACACAATGCACTTAGCAAGGTGTTTGGCACTGAATACTTATGTAATAAAATGTATTTGGCTGTGTCCTTCATGATCACATTAAGTCAGAAAGCAACACCGACACCCTCCAAGGTACCCACATATTTAATTAAAGGTCCTTTCTTTCTCTTTGCTCTCACTCTGGAGCCACCCCAAGTAGATAATCTCGACTGTACAGAATTTCAAGGCAGTTTTCAAAGTGACTCACATTTCCCAAAGGTCTGAAAGGACCTTAACAGCAGATCTGAAGCCACACAATCAAACAAACAGAAAACCAGGTTGCTAAAGAAAGTAAGGATGAGAGGCTAAAAGGCAGCAAGTCAAACATCAACACAGCAAGTCACCACTAGACAAAGTCTCCCAGTGAGCAGACCAGCTAGCTCACTGTTGACAAACAAAGCCAGCCCTCCCATCGGTTCTTTAAAGCAAGCAGTGGGAAATGCAGAGGCTGTGAGCCCTTCACCAGGGTGGTCCAAGAGCCAGACATCCACGTTCACAGCCTACTCCACCACATAGGACTCGGGGCAAGCGCCTTAGTCTTCTGGCTTAATATCTCACCATAATAATAGAATCTAGCCAAGTTATTGTGAGGTTAAAAATTAACTAAATAATCAGTTGACGCTGAAATGAGAATTAATGTGGACCAGGGATGGTGTTCCACACATGTGAGTCTTGTATGGAGGGGGAGGAGTATTCAGTCGTGATGATTGTATGTTTGAGGTCAGCCTTGCCTACACAGTAAGATGTGGTCTCAAAAAATAAAAAATAAAAAAATAAAAAATCACTCTGGGAGGCAGAGGCAGGCGGATTTCTGAGTCCGAGGCCAGCCTGGTCTACAGAGTGAGTTCTAGGACAGCCAGGGCTATACAGAAAAACCCTGTCTTGAAAAAAAAAAAAAAAACAAAATAAATAATAAATAAATAAATAAAATAAAAAATCAAGATAGCAAAGGGTAAAAATAGTGGGGAATTTGCACACCATGTAAAAAAGATACAAGCTAATACTACATCCATGTCTGGAACCTAAACTAATTTGAGACTTGACTTCAACTGCCTTGTGGCAATATCAGTAATGCCTTCCTCCAGGAATAGTTTGGGATCCATCAAACTTGATGCCCCGTAGAGAAGAGCCAGGAATCTAGTACGCACTGAATAATGTTAAACGCTAATAGCACTACTGGATCTCCTCTGATTAACTGAAGGCATGCATCTCTAGTGCTGGCCAGCCTCAGCCTCGGAATCCTTATTTGTAAACTAGCATTAAAACCCCTCGTTTAGCTGCTTCATGGCTCCTGCTGAGGTAAAGGACAGAAGTTTTGCGGTGCACTTTAGCAGGGTACTGGACCTTGCCACCCAGACTTGAAAGTAGTGCCACCCTGTCCCCTGCCAGTACGGTTTAGTTGTTGAACTTGTTTCTAAACCTTCCAGACTCCCCGTAAGTAAGTCAACTCACATCCCCAAACTATCTCATGAGAGACAAAATTTTACTGTGTTCTGCTTCCCTCCTGTCAAGATACCTCAAGACACCGGTCTTTGCCGAACAACGGTCTGTGGGAATCTGTCTCAAGTGGTAGAAACAACTATGCGTCACATGGAACCCCAGGGCTTGCAGAAGCTAAAGTGTAAATAAAGCTCTCCGTGGAGCACGGGTGGCAGGTCAGAGCCTGTGGAAATCACGAACACTCAGAGGAGTTCGTATCTCGTACCAGGGGTGCACATCAATCATCCCACCAGCACCACGGCTGTTCGCGGCCTTTCATCGGCCCTCATGCCCCCCCATCTTTGTCTATACCCTATCACCACCTAGATGGACTGAGCCCGGGGGACCGTGTGCAGGGCTCCTGTAGGTGGTAAAGAACCCCGAGGTTCTGTCCTTCTTAACTGACCAGAACCAGCTACTGGGAAAAGCAGCTGACTGAGCAACTCTCTAGAACCCAGGAATTCTCGATTAGGCTTTACAATGAAGTTAAGCTTGAACGAAAAGTGTCTAAAGCCCTATTCAGGATGATCTGCAGGCTCCAGGGTCCACAGCAACTGAGATATGCGTTATATAAAAATGCATAGCCGCTATCTGTAGATCTGAGCTTAGAGCAGTGTGCTCTCGCTTACTGCTAAGCCTATCAGGGCCATGCTGGGTCATGTTCAATCGGTATAAATTACTACTATATAGCAAAGAAAAATGGGTCATGCCCAGAAACGATAGTAAGAAGATAGGATTTGACTGGGTGAGAGGTGCACTGATAAACTGAATGAATGAATGAATGAATGAATTGTTCCCAGTTACCCACAAGACAGTAATCTGAAATCATTATTGTGACATACTAAAATGAAACAATCATAGCTACCAGAGAGAATATGTGCCAAGAAACCCAGTCCTTTGTAGGGAAGATGAGTTATAAGGGGATACAAGTATCTTAGCATCCCACAGGAAGCACAGTACCTGTCAGTGACGTTCCCTCCAGAGACATCTCAGATTCGTCCCCAGTTCTCACACCGTGCCCTCACACACAGTTTGAAAGAAAAGCTTTTTAAGAAGATGAGCTTGCTAATAAATTGAATTATTTCCGTTGTGCCACAACTAATGGAGAGAAAGCACAGAGCTCAAGATGAACAATAATCTAGACCATTGGATCTGATTTGGAACTGATGATATTCCCTGACTGGCAGAGAGACAGGGCGAGGACGGAGCCACCAGGCCAGGCCAGGTGTGCTGTCAGCACTCGGAAGGGGAGTTTTATGGCCGGAGCCTGTGGGAATTTGGCAAAGGTCCACAGCCCCATTCTCTCTCTTATCTCGATGACACAGCAGATTACGCCCTTAAATTAAGTTTAATATGTATATTTGCTCTGTTAATCACAATACAAAAGTGCGAATTGTGCTCTGGAAGAGGGAAAAAAGCAGATCCCTGCATCCTGGATGGAACTGAACAGAAATTTCTTTTTTGTTTTCTTTTCTTTTTTTTTTTTCTTTTTTGTTTTCTTTTCTTTTTGGGGGGTGGGGGGTGCAAACAGAGGCAGGTTGGCTAACCCCATAGACTATAGTGCTTCGTTCCCCATACCACAGAACATTAGGACTCCTCTCAGTCTTGCTGAAAAACAGATACAGCGGGCAACTTGTCCCTTGCACAGGTCACACCACCATGTTGTATTTTCAGAAGAAAGGTAGAACATGGGGAACCATTTCTCTCTTGCTCACTGGTACCTGAGCATACTAGGTGAGCACAAGGTCTCCTGAACCAAGGGTTCCATACACCTTTCCCTCAGGGCCCACCACGGCTCTCCTTCTTCTCAAGGTAGCGAGCAGAAGCACAGGACAAGCCAAGCTGCCCGAGCTCCCTCGTCATCTCCCTTCCAGCCCACAACAAAGAGGCCCACAGGGCCCAGCACACAGTCATGGGGTGGGAAATGTCCTCAGATGGCCCAAGCAGAGCCCACAGGAGACATGCAGTAACGGGTCTGCTCCGTGGTGTCAGACCTGAATGAGCAGTTCTACCATTACCCATTTCCACCTTGGCATATAAGCTCCTGGTGACCCTCCCGCCCCACTACAGCAGGCTAAGAGGTTTGTGTCGGCAGGAGCATGACTCCTTGGCTGGGAGGTGGCCACTCATTCTCTGTAATGTCACCTAAGTGGTGGTCCATGCTGGCAAATCCTGGGGCCATAATTACATACCTTCGTGGGGACAGATGCCCCATTTGTCCTCAAGTTACATACAATAAATTCTAATATATGCCTATCCTATCTGATTGGTGGGAGGATACGTTCACCTGCGCATCAAAGGCCACAGAGCAAAAACCAGCTTCTACACATACAAGACAGAGAGTAGCAGTATCTGTGCAGAAGCCTGGGCCATGCAGTCTGGGGTTAGTAGAGGCAGACCCAGCACAGAAACTGGAAGACCAGTGGGTCTACACAGCAGGTGCAGGGTGGCCTTGCCTACCAGTCATTCACCTACAGAACAGAGATGGTGGCTCTAGAACATGAAATAAGCTCCTGAACTGGCACCATTGTGGGCGCCTTAAGAAGGAGCCATTTCCTTAGACTAGTTAATTTGGCTCATGCCCGTTCCTCTCTAACGGTTTAACTTACTTGGGAGTCTCCCGTTTCTCTGTAACCTTCCAAGAGAACTATTCCTCCATCAATACTGAGATCCTCCACTACTCCTGTTTACAGGTTACTTCCTCCAGGACAGCCTGCATACACCCCAAATGCGCATTAGGCCAATAGCTCAATACACTATTCTGTATTTCTAGCCCGTCCTTTACACTGTATCCAAAATCGTCACCTCTTCCTTGGCCTATACTTCTTCCCTATGGAACACTCGGTTCCATACATGTTATTGTACTTCACATTGCAGGTGTGACTGGCCACGTAGCCAGTAGTCATTTGCCATGTGTACAGAGCACTTCCACCCACTAGGGCTTAAGAAGAGAGGCGCTCTCTCATTTCTCCATGCAGCTATTGGCTAGGCATGGACCCAACTTCATGATGGCGGACACCTGCAGGCTCAGTCGTGGGGAGGGAGCAACGGGAACATGTCCCGGGCTTCACAGAGATCCTGTCTTATAAGGTGGTGTTGAGGATAACTGATGACAACACCTCCATGACATGAACACACATGTAAAAGGCTTCCATGGCTTGACCTTATCAAATGGGCAAAATCTGAACCCCTTCGCCCATTACTAACATGCTTTCACTGGGGGGAATTCTTTCTAGTTACTCATCTGACAAGAGGTGAATATCCAGAATATATAGAGAACTCCAAAAATCAAAGACCAACAGGAAAAAAAAATCAATGACTGTGAAATGAACTAAACAGTTCTGTAAACAGGACATAAAAACGGCTAGTAGGAATCTAGGAAGAAATGCTCAACATCCTTACCCACCAAAGGAAAGTAAATCTAAACTGCATGGGGACGGCACATCACCTGCCAGAATGGCCACCAGCAAGCAAACAGGAAGCAAATGCCCGCTACGAAGAACGCGGGTGGAAAGGGATCCTTTGATACTACAGGCAGGATGTGATTTGGCCCAGCACACAAGGCCAACAAGCCCAGGTATACAGACACTGCTGCTATGAAAATCAGTATGGAGGTCTCAAAAACTGAAAACTGTCATGGGTCAGAGTGATATCACAAGCACACACCCAAGGAAGCCGGGTTAGCATCCTACACACTCGCACATTCAGTGCTGAAGCTATGGAAGTCGCCTGCATCCCACCAACAGATGAAGAGTCATAATACGGAACATGCTGCCGTAGGATTTGGCTACAAAGGAGGACATCAGGCTGGCAGCAGGCAAAAGATGGAACTAGAAATGATGGCAATGGGGACTCGGAAAGGAATTCCCGGTAAGGAAGACTCGGAAAAAGAGTAATAGATTTTTCTCATATAATCTAGAATTTTGTTGTCCTGTATGCATGCGTGCATGAGTCCACACACATGTGCAAGTGTATATGCTCATGAACATCGAGTGCCTGAAGAGGCCAGAGGCATTGGATCCCTCTGGAGCTGGAGTTACAAGCAGTTGTGTGCTGCCCACATGTGCTAGAAATCAAACTTGAGTCCCCTGAAAGAGTACTGGCTGCTCTTCCAAAGGTCCTGAGTTCA
This sequence comes from Apodemus agrarius, assembly GCA_964023405.1. Taxonomy (NCBI): domain Eukaryota; kingdom Metazoa; phylum Chordata; class Mammalia; order Rodentia; family Muridae; genus Apodemus; species Apodemus agrarius. The sequence continues at coordinate 109,533,967 of OZ030013.1, read as the reverse complement.
AATCCCAGCAACCACATGGTGGCTCACAACCATCAGTAAAGAGATCTGAGGGTCTAGGGACAGCTATGGTATACTCATATACAATCAACCCATCCATCCATCCATCCATCAATCAATCAATATTTTTTTAAAGGAACACTATGTGCCTTTAACAACAGAGCCATCTCCTTAGCACACAATCTATTGAACAAGGGGGGAGGGGGACACAGAAGCAGATGAAGGAAGGGCTGGGACTGCAGAGTGGAACGGCAGGTGCATATGATCTCACTACGGAGTATATACTGTGACTCGGTATTCCATACAATTAATACATGCTGGCAGAAGGGCTCATTGCCCGATGCTCTTATAATTATAATGTACATGTTTATATCCACCACCACATAAATAAAAATACCTGTCACACACTTGGCCCTTCCTAGCCAATGTCCTTACATCCATTTCCCAGAATCTAATGGGACCAGGAATCAAGTGGATTCAAATTTCCCTAGGAAGATTACGGGTCACCCCATCTCGCGAACTCTGGTCTTCTGTTCGCTGGCTCCACCGTTTAGGCTCAGCACAGAAAGTCTGTTCACGGAAAGGACACCCTCCCCGATGGCACAGCCAACGGCTATGGCAGCCAGGTCTACTGAGGAGGAAATGCTATTGCGTAACTTTGGCACTGTGTAGTGACGTCACTGCACAGCCCTTCTGGAACATCCCACTACCCTGAGGACAAAAAGTGAGACCGTGGTGACTTCCTGCCGGAGGACAGCGAGCTGAGGCTATGTTCACCCATTCTTTCCTCCTGCCGTAATTTCTGTTCGCTCTCTGTCCCCCATTCTGCAGACAAACACGCAAAGTGTGGGGAAGTAAAGACACTGTTTAAGGTCAGGGTTCAGAATTAGGACAAACAGATGCGAGGGTAGCCTGTCTAGAAATAAGGATACATATAAAAAAAGATATTTGTTAAGGGTCCTACACCCTCAGGTCCCACCCACGAGGACACAGAGGCTACACTTGAAAGCACTTGGATTCAGAGGCTCCATTAGGAGTGGACCCAAGTTTTAAAGCCTTTTTCACTGGCAGACGTGAACGGCATTGGTTTTAAGAATAACCTTCACTGGGGCTCCCTTGCCAACTTCTATGTGGGAGAGCAGGGCAGAGAGGGCTGGGATTCAATACTATCTAGGCCGGGGATCTGTGTCCAAGGAACTATACGTTCCAAAGACTTTAGGCTCAACTTGAAACCTCTGTGTTTTGTAACAACGACGGTATGTCCTATATAATTCAATCTGTCCCAATATCACATTATGGAATTTTAAATGTCTCAGTAAAATTGATTCCTGTCGGAGAACGTTCTGATGAGGTTGATAGCCTACTTAAGATTTCCAAACTGGACAAAGTGACCACCTGCATAACAATTAGCAAGACAGCTCAGTCTGTAAATGGCTGGCCGTGCAAATGTAAGGATAAGAGTTTGGTCCTCATGATCCATGTAAATAAAAGCCAGGCACAGCAGCACATGCTTGCGATTTGAGCACTGGAGAAATGGGTAGTGACGGGTCCCTGGTATGTGGGGGCGAGGGGGGAGGGAGGGGGTGGTCCACAGATCAGGCAGCTTAGGCTAATCTGGAGCCCCGGCCTCATCAAGTCTCAATACATGTCTGTGACTCACTCGTACGGCTCAGAAGGGGCCTAAACGCGTCACTTCCACGTCTCCACAGCCAGCCCTCTGCGACACTGACCTTAAGGGGTGCGTGAAGCTTTGCTGTCACTGTGGTCATTTCCCCATGCATCAGAAAACAAGACCTTGACCCCAGCAAACAGCAATGACGGTGCACCCCACCTCTCCCAGCCTCCCTGTCTCCCTGGCCTCTCTCTAGAAACCATTATTCTCCTTGTGGCTTCCACGAGATAAGAATTCCCACTGTGAGAAGCTCTGGACTGTGAGTACTAGGCTTCCTGCGAATTTGATTACATCTACTCAGAAGGCCTGATCCGAGCGAACCCACACTACACATTTGGAGACTCTGGGCGTCTGCAGAGTGCCCTGTTTGTATAAGGCTATCAGGACTCTGCCTGGATAGGATTACACAACCGCAGGGAGCACATTCTGAGGCGAGCAGCTTGCCCTTCAATAATCTGATAAACAGGCGTTAGCTGCAGCACCATGAGCCCTGGATGCCGGGGCCTGGAAGCCATTGTTGATCCAGATGTCAGAGCTCAGGGCTCATCCTGCACAGACTGAGTCACTCTGAGCTTCCCTGCAGGACAGAAGAAAAGAGAGGGCTCAGGTCATAAGAAAGCTATGAACAGCCTCAAAACAGTTCAAAGTCTGAAAGGGGAAATGTCATTCGGAGAAGACTGCAGTCACACGCGAGAATACTTCCGTCTTGAACTAAAATTGTAATTGGGTGTTATGTGCTTATAGAGTTACACACAGGTAAACATGTATAGATTATTAATTATCTTCACGTAGACTTAGAACAGGCCAACAACGTGAAGCAGTAAGTAAACAGGTAAGTAAAAGGATGTAAAATTATACAATTCAGTTCTAATCCAGAACTAAGCAAGATTTATCATGCAGAATCCAACACATTTTAACAATTCCTGTAAGAGGAAAGCAGACAGAGACCGGGTCAAACAACAAGATACTATTTCTTAGGATCAAATCCAAGTTTTGATACTGTCCATGGCAACCATACACTGTGTGTCCCCAAGGCTCATTTTAGCACACTGGAAGTGTGACGAGAAGTGTCAGCTAAACTCGGACTGCCTCTGAGCCTGAGCTGCATTCAAATGTTCTGGCTGCCCAGCCCAGGATTTCGGAGTGGACGCCTCTTCTTACCAGTCTCAGACAAACAAATTTCCTCTCATCCTCTGATTCACAAGGGGTGTCCGAAATTAAAAAGTAATATATTCCTTGTGTAATTCACTTAAAGAACAGTTTGAAGAGCATCTTTCTTCCTTCTTCAAAATAGCAGCATCTTGGGCCAGTGAAAGGATTCAGCACATCAAGGCATTCTACAGCCAAGCCCGATGACCCAGGTTCGATCCCTGGAGCCCAGATGGTGGGGCGAGAGCCCCAACCTCCAGAAGCTGTCTTCTGACCTGCACACATTAACTATGGCAGGCTCCATACTCATACAGGGAAAATACATGGATAAAATTCTCAAATTACAATAGCCCGAGTTGTCTTCTTTGTGTGCATGGTCAATAACTCAGACGCCTAATGCAAGTTTTTGAATGGCAAGGTAAAAGAGACGATTCTAGGCTTCGTGTTTGCAAAGAGACAGCTCTCCAAAATGCTGATGACTATGGGCCTGCTGTCTTCCCACCTGCAGAACTTTCGCTAAATCTAATAGAATGTAGAAGAATACACGAGCCACCACGGAGAAACTTAATTTCCCTTCGTTCATTTGATTTCCTAAAATTACATCAACAGCAAAATCAGATACATGGTGGACGCTGATTTCATGAGGCTTCTAATTGACCAAACTCTATTTTAGTATTTGAGGAATAGAGATATCCCCCTGTGATCGAGCCGGGGCCAGCAGAGTGACCGTGCTTCTTCTCTCTCCTTCCTTGGTACACAGCACAGTGTGCTCACTGTTGTGACCAACTTTTAAGATAACTTCAGGAGAAACATAAAAATAAAATTATTAGGGTTCACTGTAAATCCAGAAGCATAGAAATCATAAGACTGTCCATAAATCAGAAGCCAACGGGGCTTAGTCATTAATTCAACTTTCCATTCGCTGCATGTATAATGAGCCTCACAGGACAAGACATGTGTATTTAGAACTCAGTCAAGGAGGAAGAGGAACCCATTTAAATACCCTTTGATATTCCAGGGAAACTGACAGGCTCTCCTAATCTCAAAGCCCAACCCTGGGCAGGAAGGATGGCTCAGTTGGTAACAGACCTCCTGTCCAGGGTTGAGGCCTTGAAGTCAATACCCCAGAACCTAAGAAAAATCAAATGTGTAGTGGTGCACACATGTAATCAATGTGCTAGAGAGACAGGAACAGGGAGTTCTGCTGGTCTCTCTGGGCAACCTAACTTAGGGGTTCTACCAGGCCGAGTGCGGGACCCCATCCAAAATATAAGGTGGGAGGATTCTGAAAAACAAAACACACGGCTGACCTTTGCTTCGAAATGCATGTGTACATATAAGTCTATGTTCTCAGATACACTGCACACATCCATAGATAAACACACACACACACACACACACACATATACACACACATACAGAGCAAGTTGCTCTTGCCAACATTACTGCCTTCAACACTATTCAAAGACCCCTGCATCAAGAATCCTTGCTATAACTAGACCAATTCTATCTTTCCCTTCTTCCACTCAGGAAGAGCAAAATGCTACTCTGAGCAGTCGCCTCACCCTCTCTCACTCGGAGCTCAGGAGAGCACTGGCGTGGCACGTTTCAGAAGGCACGTACAAACACAAAACTGCGTTTAGCACACAGGATACTTTCTCATTCTAAAGAAATCTGATCCAAGGACCTGTCTCAGACTTAGTCATCATCCCACCTGAATCTGCCACCAGAGGCGGAAATCCACAGAGACGTTTTCGTCTTTTTAAATGGCAAGGGGGGGATATGATTGACAGCTTAATAGAAAACACAGTCTCTGATATGAAAACCAAAGGTCACATCAGAGCTTTGCGCTATGATATTTGTAAACCTATTTCCACCCCTTTACACTGACTAATATGTGCCCTTCATGAGAAATAAAACATAAAACTAAAATGTAGAGAGGTTTACTCTGGGTCGGAATGACTAAAACATAGTCATATGTTTTACAGAAAGTGTGACTGCACCTTGTGCCTGTGCATGGGCACACGTGCAGGCGGATGCACCTGTGCATGGGCACACGTGCAGGCGGAAGCACCTGTGCATGGGCACCAGGTGTCAGGCTCTATCGATTCAGTCAGGTTTCTCCCTGAACACGAAGCAGCCTGGTAGGCAGCAAAGCCCAGGCCCCTCCAGACTCCGAGCCCACCACTGCTATGGGGCGGTTGCAGGTGTGTGGAGGGCCGAGCCCAGCTCTTTCAGAGTCTGGGGATTCAGACGCAGGTGTTCTTGTTTGCAAAGCAATCCCTCTTACCACTGAGCGATTCTCACCGGCCCCTCTAGCTCCAACGTGCCCCCTCCCCCACCATAGCTGAGCGGTGCATCCGAGAGATGAACAGATGACAGATACACTTTACCTTAGACTCGGGATCTTCCGGGCTTTGTTTATTAACGAAGCACAGAAACAGACCGTGGACAGAAATATTACCAGTGGTTAAGGGGTTTCCTGTTTTCCACCCTTTGCCAGGTAGTAAACCTAGAACTTTCCTTAACATATAATCTATGGTTATGACTTGACGGCAGTTGGACAACAACACAAGGCCGACTTGAAAGCATCCTAGAGAGCATCCCTTCCTGTGACATTCGTAACCCAGGCATTCAGGGCTCATCCCAGAGCGGCATCACCCATGTGTCTTGTGGGACTCAATTCTAGTGAATCCTATGGAGATGAACAGAATAACCAGATATCACTGAATGCACCGGAGGGGGTAAAATCACCTCAGGGGGAGTTAAAGACAAAACCAAAGAAAAAACAAAACATCGATTAAGAGCAAAAGAAATAGCCCTTACAACCCCCCATCCCAGCCCTGGCAAAGCTTTGGAGCCGCCATCACTGAGACAAACAAGAGACTTTTCTCTTAAAGGGTCCACCAAACTCTTCACACTGTGCGCTCATAAAACTCAAACCTCCCAAGGGGTCTTTGGGAGGAAAAGAAACAAGATTCAGCTTTCCAAAGCTAGGGGAGGGGGAAATCCCATGCTTCAGAACTGCTGCTTTGCAAAGTGCCTGATGTTAGGAGACCTATTTTTAAAAGTTGGGGGTGGGGAGAGCCTAACTATGCTCACAGTGACTTTTCATCTTTTTGACATATCAATAAGTCTTTTTCTTCTTTTTGGGAAAGCGGGGTGGGAAAGTCAGTGAATCCTTCAGTAAAAATGAAAACTGAGCATATGCCCAAGGCAAGCTGTCTGTCAGCACTTTCACTGTCTCCTTAAACAAAAAGACTCAGGGGAGGCAAGACTCATTTAACCCCTTGAGGAAAAGGTTGCCTGAGAAAGCGTGCTGAGAAGTGTCACCTGAACAGGAAGGTCCCAGCTCCACTTAGGGGACAGAGATGCAAACTGAGTCAGGCAGATGGATGGCGGAGCCCGCCATCTTCACCCGGCAACTGGGTTGCTCAGGGTCTGAGGCTTGTGCCCAAGAGGACATCAAGGACTTCCCACTTAATGGATGTCAGTGTCAGCCTTTTTCCAGTGGCAGGAAGGGAGCCTTTATCTAGCAGCTGACAGAAGAAAACAACAGGAGCTGGGATCAATCCAAAAGAACATTTGATGCAGTGAGCTGGCCCAGTTGCTGGCCTCAGTGTGCAAGAGGCCAGAAGAGTCACCCAGAGAAGATCGGGCAGCCCAAGGGAATTTCACCTGGTGCCTTACCCTGGGCAACTGTTCTGTTCTTAATTCATTTGGAACCTGCCCTGCATTCTCTCCAAGAAGAAACCTAGTCCTGCTCACTCTAAGCACCTTCTAGAATTTTCCACCAAGCCGTAAATCAAATCCAAGGGAAAGGAAGTGATTAATTCAACAAATGGATCGTGGCAGGGTGGATTTTTCATACCAGATCGCTGCATCCCAGGAGAGGCAGAAGACCTAGAGTTGCATCTTTGGTTTTCCAAATGCTTCCTGATTATACTAACAGACCCAAAAGATCCAAGACCCATGTATACTTTCAAATCTCATAAGGAATAGTGCACATGATCTACTAGAGACAGAGAGAGTGGTGCTCCATGACTCCGTGAGAGCCAGGTCAGCCCCCTGCCCACCTCCCCAGAAGTTCACATCTGAACACTGCTTTACACAAGGCACAAAAATGCACACGTGAACGCTAAGGATTGGGAGACCAAAGATAGAGAATAACAAATCCAAGGCCACTCTGGGCTGCACCAAGAGAGCCTGTCTGAAACAAAAACAAAAACAATAGCCAATTAAAATAAATATATTAGCAAACTTTCAAAAGTTCTTTGGGACAGAATCAATTTATCAGGTATGCAATAAAAAATAAATAAATAATAAAAAACAAAACCAGAAGTCTGTAAAGTACTGTGAGTCCTCACAAAACTGCTAGGGGCGTACCCCATATGCACCATGCTGCAGAATGCGGCTGCTCCAAGCCATGCATGGCCAGATGGACACCTGACATGTGGCTCAGTGGAAACTGAAATATGCTGATGCTATAGAAAATGCACTGGGCTCTAAACACTGCAGGGATGGAGTCACACATCGCACCCAGGGTTTCTCCAATGGCGGGCTAAAATGGTAACGATTTAGAGAGAATGGGATGAAGAATTTGTACTATAGTCAATTGTTTCTTAAGTTAGCGAGACCACAAGAGAATGAATTGCATCCTGTTATTCAGAATAATCATAGTTATACATAGTCCAACATAGCTGGCCGGGTGGCGCCTCCTGAGCATCAGGGCCATAGAAACGGCAGCCAACCGCCCGACCCCCGGGCTCTGTTTTGCCTTCTGAGTGACAATCATGGGAAGCCAACTCCATATCCAAAACATGAACTGATCGTTTATTTTAATTAAAATTAAGAAAAAAATTAAACAGTGGTTCTGACCATTTGTTGTCCTTTCTGTTTGTTGGGACAGTAGTATTCCACAGTAAGGCTGGCAAGCTCTCTCTAAGAGATGGACAGAGAGTATTTCAGGCTCTGTTTCTCTCTATTGTACTGAAGTAGCCAATGGCAACGTAGAGACAAGTCAGAGTTCCATGAACTGTCTATTTGCAAAACAGGAGACCTCTGAACTTAGCCTCTGTGCTGTTCTGTGCCTGCCACAGTTACAGAATATTAAGTTCCCTATGAAGGAAAAGATGAATTTACTAATGGCCCCATAACTTGGAATTTTGCCCCCCCTCCCTTCCCCTCCCCCCCCCACCACACACACACACACACACATGCGGGTGCACACCAGAGGTCTGGAACAAACCTTGAAGGCTACATCTTGAGACTGGATGTGAGTCCCTGGGCACATCGCTGCCAGACTCTAACGGTCCTTGGGTGCCACAGCATTCCTTCTGGAGACTCCGTTTCCATGCCAACTGAGGAACAATCTAAACTGCATCCCCTGAGCCACTGAGCAATAAGATGACCTCACAACTTACCGTCCAAGCTAAATCAACTTTCTGAATAAAAAGGCATGGCATAATTAATCATTGTGTCTGGCTAACAGGCTTTGATGGAAATATGTACAATAGTATCCTACTGATAAAGCATGTGAGATTTGCAGTGAAAACACGGTCAGCAGCAATCCCCAAGACACAGATGCCCGTGTTAAAGAAGCCTTTGATGATGCTTCTCCTATAATATGATGTGTTAATAGTAAACACAGTCATAACATATCTAACAGGGTTGTGCCTCCTGAACATGGGGTCATAAACACCACAGCCACTTCGCAACATCCTCTTTATATTCTTTTCAGCCACCCAAGTTCTATTTCTGGGCAACAATCGTAGTTTTAGTCTGGTGGTCACACCACCCCTATCTAAATCATGGACTGACCATGTGTCTTAAGGTGTCACCCAAGATGCACGAGTAGAAGCTCATTCTATGCCTCCTCTGGCTTGTACATATTAATGAAACCATAGCTTTAAAAAAAAAAAATGATTCAATTCCCCAGAGTAGTCAGGGTTGAGCCACTGCAGCTCAGGCTGAAGATGACCAGACGAACATATCACTAAGCTCAGTTACAGCAGATGCAGCCTGAGATTCCAAATCTCTGCGTCTCCTGCGGAAAATCTCCCATCCAACGGCCCCTGAGATGTTAGCCGTGCTGTGCACTGCTGTGCATGGCATGATGCAGGCAGGCTAATGATGGCAAAGACACAGAAAGGCGAAAAAGAAAACAGCCCGCTTGACAGGCTAAGGATGCTGTACCAGCCAACATCGGGCCCAGCCCAGCTTCCAGCTCTGACCTGTTGGCTACTGTTGGCACATCACAGAAGCTAATTTACTGTGAGTGACCTGTCCATCCTTGCTTAGTGGACTCTCCTCTTCTACACCCTCTTCTGTGTATATGTGTGTAAAATACTTTGTATGGTGGCATGTACCCAAAAGGTGTATGTATCTGTAGGTATGTATGTAACACCACTGGGGAGTCATCACAAAAAGATGTATGTGTGTGTGTGCGCGCGCGCGTGCTCTCAAAGCAAAATTAAACAGTCAAAGCCATTCCCCACCTCTGAAGCACTCTCCTGGGATACCAATGCATCTGTTTTTGCAGAAGCAGCTGGTTATATACATACCTTTATAAAATAAAATGAAATTAAAAAAAAAAAGCTCCCCAGGAAATCACTTCCCAGAGGGAAGGTGAGGCAAGCAAGGATGTCGTAGAGCCTCATTCCAGAAGGCAGCAGACAAAAACCTCCATTTTCTGTTTCTTTTCTTCCTTGTGTAGGGTGTAGGGGGGAAGCAATAGGAATGCGTATGTATATGTATCTGTGTATGTGGCCAGAGGTAAACTAGAGATTCCTTCTTTAGACTCTCCCTACCTTATCTCTTTGAGGCAGGGTCTTTTATTGCACCTAGAGTTCACCAATTTAGAGACTAGTTAGTTAGCTAGCAAGCCCCAGGGTTCCTCTTGTCTCTGCTTGCCATCAGTAGGACTGCATGCAAGCATCACCATGCCCAGCCTCTAACTTGGATTCCAGGGATCTGAAGTAAAGACCTCCTGCTTGAATGTCAAGCACAAATGCTAATGGAGCCACCCTAAGACCTTCTTCCTGCTTTTCCTTCAAGCACCTGTACAGAGTCTGGTCCATTTTAACCCACTTCTCTCGCTCTATTCCTACCGCCTGAGACAGAGAGACAGCTTGAAATGCCAATCCCAAGACTGGGTAAGAGCTAGCCCAGGATCACGGAGTCTAGAGGCAAATGGACATCACCAAGTTAGACAGCCAATTCCACCAGTCTACACTGGAGAACCTCACCTGTTCCCACACCACCAACTGTGTCACAGAAACTCTTTCTTCTCTGCCACTGCTCAGGACACCTAGGACCACACTTCTGCTGTTTGCTTCAAGTTTAGAAACTGCTACCCTGCTAGTCATGTGTGGCAGACTCATTGGGACCTCAATAGAAACCCTGTAACGCTTCTGTGGCCACCTGCCCGACAAGCTAGTTTATATGACCACAACAATATTTATTGAGCAATTGGAACTTACAAGGCGGAGCCTAAACAATATGCCCGGGGCCGCCCATTTCCATCTCATTATATTCCGGCAACCAGGTCCATCTTACACACGAGGAGAGGACACACCCTCTCCAGGGTCTGTGGCTGGCTCAGCGCATGGCTGGAATCTACATTCAGTGCTCAAGTGTCTGGCTAAACTCTCTCTAGCATGCAACACCTTGCTACTAAACTCGTATTGCTCTGGAGGAAATGTTATGTCCATGACCTCAAGGGAGGGTAACTAATGCAGAACTCCACAAACACAGGCTGTAGAAAGTGATGTCCACTCCCAGATGGCAGTGTGCAGAAAGGGAAGGAAAAGAGGACACTAGAGAAACCCGAATACGACTGCAGCAGGGGATCAAGGCGCACATCAAGAGTCTGGGTGTCCTGGCCAGGATGTGGTGAGGTCGGTACATCTCTGGTATCTTCTAGCCCCAAATCCTGAACTTCATCTTAACACAGTTCTAGAAACATCAGACCAGTATTCTTTAGAACAGTCAAGGTCATCTGACAAAAAACACCCCCAACACACACGCATGCATGCACACATGCACACACAAGCACTACACAGTGACATCCTATATGCAATGCTAGAACAGCACACAAGTAAGACCTAAAGAAATCTGAGTGAGCATGGACTGGATCATTATTTCCTTTCAGTGAACGTAGTAAGTATAGCAGCCCCGTGGGATGGGTTAACAACTGCTAACAACAGGGAAAGTTGGCTATGTGTCACACACATGGAAAATCTGTCCTCTGTACAATAAGACTGAAAATAAAAGATTACTGTATTTATTTCTATTTTCATTTTATCATGTATATGTTATGATGTATACACACGCGTATGTATGATGTACACATGTGCATGTATTCTGTACATGCACATATGTATGATGCACATGCACATGTGTATGCATGATGCACATGTATATGTATGATGTATATGCACATGTCCATGTATTACATATACACACATGTGTATGATGCATATGCATACACGCATGTATATGTGTGGTGTATACACATGTATATGTGTGGTGTGTACACACATGTGTATGTATTCTGTACACACATGTGTATGGTGCATATGTACATGTGTATGCACCATGCACATGTGGATGTATGAAGTGTATGCACATGTGCATGTATGACATAGACACATGTGTGTGATGTACGCACATGTATGTATACGTACACATGTGTGTATGGTGTGTACACACATGTGTATGTATGATACACACACACACACGTGTGTGTGGTTGCACAGGCACACATGTGAAGGCCAAGGAAGCCACTGGGTACCCTACTCTACTGTTCTCTGCCTTCCATCTTGAGTTCTCAGCAAATCAGGGCTACGCTGGTTGCCAGGCTCCACGCCTCACAATACTTGGGTAAAGGACATGTGAGCGACCACCCACTGCTTTCAGGTCAGTGCAGGGATCTGAATTCAGTTCTTCAGGTATACACAGCAAATGAAGTTACCTGCTGAGCCATCTCTTCATCTCCTAAAGTGTATATCACAAGGAGGACATCCCCCAGAGATATAGAAGAAAAGTCCAAAGGACAAACAGGCCATCACAGTGCCCACATGCAGCCTTGAGAAGCAATCAAAGGACAAAAAGAAGGCTGGCCCTGCTCCACGGTGCTCCGGCAGGGGAAGCAGCCAGACTGCACGCCTTTCATTTGGTCCGTAAACCAGTGTACTCTTCTATAAAAGAGGCTATTTGGTTCACCAGTCCTCAGGCCCAGTCCCTGAGTTACCACAGGAGTTGTTTCTGAACCAGATTACAGAAGGCACTGAGAAGCGAAAACAAAACACCTTCACCAAGGACCGTCCAATGCAAAGGTAAAATATGAAAATATTTAAAACCACTCAGACTTAGAAAGAAAAACCAGCCACTTGCCACCTACTCCGACACATTCTGACTGCCTCAGGAGGCCACTGAAGAGCAGTTATTAAAATGCAAAGCAAGCGAAAAATTACATCCCTTCCTGGGAAACGTTCTCAGCAGCTGCACAGGACCGGGAGGGGCAAAGACAGAATCCAGCCAGCAGGGCACGGAAAAGCTGGCTTGTGCCTGGTGGTATTTTCAGCCAGCACTAAAGGAGTCCTGAGCACATGGAGAGGATGATTAACGTGGGGTCACTTTAACATTGTGTGCGATAGTTTGGGGGACCCACACAGTGGGCTGGGTGAAAATTAAACATACCTGAACACTCTCCACCATGCTGCCCTCCCAGGGTCCCACTGCTGAACTCAGGCTTTCCAACACCGAAGCTGGACTCCGGGACCAGCTCATGAGCAGCCAGGCCCGGGTATGTGAGAGCATTAGCCTGGTTCCTGGCTTGAAGAACCCCAGATGTCAGGAGAGCAGGGCTCTGCCTTTACCTCCACCCTCCACTGAACTTCTTATCTGTAAGCATATGACACTGGATCCACAGAGGAACTATGTGGCGGCTGGGGGGTGGCGGTGAGGGGACACGAACACAGTGGTTTCTCAAAATCATAGGTCACACAAGAGAATTTCCTTGGAGAAGCCTGAGGACCTGAATTGAATACCTAGAGTCAGGAGGAGCTAGGAAGGGGGAAGGAGGAAGAAGGCGAGGAGGAGGAAGGGGAGGAGGGAGAGAAGAGAAAGGAAGGGGGAAGGAAGGAAGAAGAGGAGGAAGGTGAGGAAGAGGAGGAAAATGGAGGAGAAAGCAGCTGTAACTAGAAAAGGTGCCCAGTGCCTATAATCCCAGCACTAGAGAGACAAAGGCAGGTGGAGCCCTGGAAATATCAACAAACAAATCCTGATCAGCTAGCTCTAAACCAATGAGAAACTAGCTAGAAAGAAAGAAAGGAAGGAAGGAAGGAAGGAAGGAAGGAAGGAAGGAAGGAAGGAAGGAAGAAAGAAAGAAAGGAAAAGAAGAAAAAACAAAAAAACAAAAAACAAAACAAGTGGTACCTGAGACGGCATCAAAGTAGTCCTCTGGCATCAAAACACACACGCTCACACGTGCACCTACATACATAAGAACTCATATGCAGTCACTGAGGTTTGTTCTAAACACTTTTGTAGAATTAGTATTCACCATAAGCCCTGTCTTAGCTCAGAAGGGATGGGCAAGAGGCAAACAGCGCCCTGGCTTTGTTGTCTGAGACCAAACAAAAGCAAGTTAACAGGAAGAGCAGAGAGAGCAGCATGGTTAGGAGGCACACTTAAATCCTGGAAGACGCAGAGTGTTCACCAGCATGTCCCTTGTACTATAGGAGAGAAAAACATGTAGACGCAAAGAAGAAAGCAGACAGAGATGTAGAGCAAAAGTCCACGGAATAGTCCCCAGGGCCCACGCCATGCTCAGATTGGCCTGCACGTGCTGCTGGCTGCCCCGCTTCTGGGGAACCAAGTTCTGCCCACTTAGGCTCCTGCACCACAACGATCAGCCCAGTGGGACGTGAGGACTTCTGTTAACCAAGCCCAGCATCAGTTACTAATTGTGAGTCTGACTTGACTCATGGAAGAAGAAAAAAATAGCAATAATCTGTTTTCCAAGACAGTTTTCCACATTCTTCTATTTCTGCAGGGAAGGGTAAAGGGTGACAGATGATCAAAAACTGGTGTGCAGACTGTGAGAACAACACAGGCCAGGACATCCCTTTCCTCCAATCCTGCACTGTCAGTTACCAAATGGGAAATGCTCTCTGGTCTCCCAGACGCGTTATTTTTGTCATCCATATTCTGATCAGATGAGTCTGAACCATAGAAGATGAAGCAGAAATTATCAAGTGTAAAGTCATGCTTAGAATCAGCCAGGAGGCAGGCAGCTGGGGGCTCCTGAGTGCCTCAGTGGGGCTGAGAAGGCGGGCCCACTGGGGGTGGTCTCCGGTCCCTGTGAGTCACTGAGCTGTCTGTGCCAATGAGGAAAGGCAGAAGTCATCCTTGCACCATTTTCCCTGACGGGAAGCCAGGGGTGCTACACTCTCTTCTACCTCCTGCTGCCTTGCGTCCACACCGCACCACAGTGCACAGAACTCCTGACCTGAAGACTTTCCTTCTTAAGATGCCTTTACAGAAGTCTCTTATCACAGCGCCAGGAATAGAAACTAAGCCACTCTTCCCCTCTTCCCCTTCTCACAGGGAAGCTTCAGTCATCTCCAGGTGAGTCCCCATAGCTGACACCCAGGTTAAGGAACCATCAACACCCATTACAGAAGCTACATACAAAGAACAAAGCCGTCCCTATAACCTGATACATTTTCTCTTTTTTTTTCCAGAGCACACAACCTGTAGATGGTGGTTAAAATGCATAAGGGAACAAACACTCCATGTTTTAAGGACGTTTGCATATTCCACTTGGAAGCAGCAATCTGCTGTGGGGTAAGCAAAGCACGCTATCACTGACATCTTATATTTCAATTTCCTTTCCGCCAAAACAACAAAATATTGAAACAGTTAACATCTGCTCAAAGACCTAAGAGACGAGCGATTTCAGAAGGCATAGGCAGTGTGGTGACTATGAAAAAAGTCAACTTCCATGGGGGACAGATTTTTTGAAAGCCTGACCTATTATGTAGGAAAGGACAGACAAAAATGCCAGAAAATGTATGTCGGGGAAGCTGAAATCATAAACAAACTGAGAATATCTAAATTAACAGATGGCAAGAGAAAAATAAAGACTAGAATTTCAAAAATAATAGTAATGCTAGCACGGCCCTTAAATACACCCAAACAAAAACCACAAGAGCTAATTGTAATAAATTCTATTCTGATTTTTAAGGAAGAATGAGAGGTGGGTGATAAACAGTGGGAGAGAGAGGACTGAGATGAGAGACTGATGGAAAATAATCTACAGAAAAGATGAGGCAGCTGGACTAACTCACAAAAATGAGCCTGGAGCACAGACCAGACACTCCAGATCGGCGACATTACCACCCCGAGCCTGTCACCTCCTTCCCGGCAGAATCAGCTTACTCCAACACAGTATCTGGTAGAAATAACTGTAACAAGCTTGGGGAAAATATCAGATTAGCTGAAGAATCAAAAAGATGTTTGTTTATGTATGGCAGGGAGAAACAGAACAGATGATGTTCCCGGCTGCTTTCCCACATCCTAGGCAAACTCGGGATCACACTCCTCTGCGCTGAGAGGAGAACAGGGGCTGGCTGTGCAAAGGTCTGTGGACCACACCCAGGAAGATGCGCTGAAGACCCCTGCCACTCATAAGGGAAGGTTCCGTACTGGTGTGAGCAGTTTACTGCTTTGTTTTGGGTTTGTCTTTATGGTTTTGTTTGTTATCACTAGTTAACTGGAGAGATGACTTCATCTGTAAAATACTCATTCTGCAAACATTCCCAGCATTCATCTGTTTTAAGGCAGTATATGGGGCATGCACCTCTAATGCTCTGTCCAGCAAGCAGAGATCCCTGGAGTTCAATAGCCAATCAGTGAATTTCAGATTCAGTAGGAGCCCCTGTCTCTCCCAGGAACATGCTCTTAATTCCAGCACTGAGAAGGGAGAGACAGGGGAATATCTGTTACTCTGTAACTACTAGGGGCTACACAGTTAAACCTTGGACCAAGTAAAAAATAAAAAACAAACAAAACTAGAGAGATAACTCAGTGTTTAAGAGCACTAGCCCCTATTCCCAAGGACCTAGGTTCAATTTCCAGCACCCACATGGCAGCTCACAACCATCTGGAACTCTAGTAACAGGAGACAGGATACCTCTTCTAGCCTCTATGGGTATTAGGCACTCAAGTACTATACAGACACATACATGCAGGCCCAACACTCATATGTATAAAATACTTTTAAAAAATAATAAGACAAAAATACAAAAAAAAAAGAAAAATTTTTTTAAAAAAAGATGGAAAGGAATGGAGGGAAAACAGCCAACCCTGACTTTTGACCTACCACCCCCACACACACACACGAACTATCAACCAATCAATCGATGACATTAGCTGGACGTGCTGGCACACAGCTGCTTTCTCAGAACTGAAGCAGTGGAGGCAGAAGGACCAAGTTACAGATGAGCCTTGGCCCATGGCAAACCACTGCCTCAAAAAACTAAAGCAATCAACCAAAAACACCGTGTTGTGTCCACTTTATCAGCTTCTCAGCCCTTCCTGAAAGCAGGCAAACAACCCACTGACCACGGAGAAGGGTGATGAAAATTACGGCAAGCGACAAAACACACCTGAAATTCCAAACCCCAAATCCTGAATTCTGTGATCAACACGAAGACATCGTGGGAAGAAGGCTCAGGACAGAATAAAGCCAGAGGTCCAGCGTCCAGACATTCACAGAGCCCACCCACACTTCGGTGACCCTCTACCAAGGTAAGAACACAACAGATCCTCTTGGCTCCCTGCTTGCTCTCACTCAATGGTCTGACATCAAAGAACCCTATGCAATAGGAGGTAGGAGTTCTGCTGAGCACAGAGGAACAGGATATATAGAACTCGGCTCCACTTACTATAAATAAATATACATGAATAGGTGTTTCGCTGCCTTCCTGTTCCCTTAAAGGATGGTAAAACATTAAAAAAAAAAAAATTGAGATGAGATTCAAATAAACTAATGAATAAATAATGCCTCTAAAAGCAAGTGTGAACCTCAAACAATTCCCCAATTAGCACCGATTATGAAGCTTCCAGGACAGTCAATAAGTACTACAAACATTACAAATGATTTTACTAAATGTGTAGCAAGCCTGGACCTGCTGTCGCCAACCCTGGGCTCAAACAGGTAATCTAAGGAATAAGATGATCTCTGTCCCAAAAATCACTTGCTGACACTAAATCAAAGGCTCAAATAACAGATGTCTAGGAGATCATCTTGCATGAGGAAATAATTTTCCAGTCTCTGTGGGAGCAAGCCTGAATTACAAATCTAAGATACAACATATCCTAAATACCCCAGGCAAATGTTTTCTTTGTTTTTCCTGCCCACTGAGAAATTATGGCTTCTGCCTCCTCAAAACTCTCCTCAGAGATTGAGATCTAACAGCTCAGGATCAATTACAGAGAAATATAAGAAGACGCCAAGTCAAATAAAAAATTACAACATACCTCACTCCTGTTTCATTAATAATTTAGCAATATCACAATTATTGATTGGACAGTTGTTATTTGAAATGGATAGCCAATGCCTTATCTTGACAGAGTAGAGGGAGAATAAAAGAGATGTTGATTTGTAATTCATTATAGCCAGGAATTTCCTTGCAAATATGCAACGGATCAAAAAAGTCAGATTTTGCACATACTCCATCTAATTGACACTCAGACAGTTATCAACAAGTCAATCACGGCCACCTGGCAGAGACGAACAGCTTACTCAGACACACCTTCCTAGATAAAATAATTAAATCATGATATGAATGACTGAATTTTAGAAGAAGAAAATCCAGATTCAGAGGTGAGAGAGACTCTACAACAGGATTTAGCCCACAATGCCTCTGTTCCAGTTCTTCATCGCAAGCTTGTAGCTGAGCAAGCAGAACTGCACTCACCACCTTACAGATGAACTCAGGCAAACAGAGAAACCCACGTAGAGAGGTTGCTTTATCCAGGAAGGTCACTAAAGCATCAATAGTGACTTTGTTCTCCTGGTTCCTGTCTAGCTCTGCAAGCTCTAGAAAATTCAGCATGGAGGATTTTGAAAAAATAACACAGAGTCTCTCTCATCACGAGCTTGGTTCTCATCCTAGTTGCTGGTATAAAATAGCTTCTATTAAACTACAAGTCTGTGATCAATAGAGAGGGGGTAGCGTTGAAGACATGACAGTTCAGGGATGAACCGTGTATGTTGGTGGAGGGAGTAACTTTTGGGCTCACCACGCCACAGCATGCCCTGAAATATCAGGGGACAAGGACGTTCTTAACAGAAGAGCCATCTCGTGGTTCCCGCAGTGTAGGTATGGGCTGCAGCTGCCCTCAGTAGTCTTTCCTATTGTCCATGTCAGAAAGGGTTAAAGGGTCACACAGTCACCCTCAATGAGTACAGGTAGGCACGGTTAGTTCTGTATACTAAGGTGGACGCCATCGTCAAGCACAGAACACAAGACTCATCAGCTATGCTGGCCTGCATCCCCCCAGGTTAGTGGACTAGATTTTAAGCATTATTTTTATTTCACGTGGCATCAGCTAACAACCACATCACTAGAGAGGGGGCATCCAAAGTCGCTGTTATCATTATCTGCAAGCAAATGCCTACCACCAAAGCCTAGCATTTCTAATTCCTGACCTCTGACCATTTCAAATATAGGCATAGTAACCTTTATATATACCAGATCCGGAAAAGGAAAGAAGAAGTGTTTGAATGTATCCCTGGCTGCCTCTACAGGGCCGAGCAAGATCAAAGCCATAATACCATCTGGTTCATGCTGTCAGAAACATTTCCCACCTCGCTCTTCACGCCAAACCTCTGCAACTCGGTCTCAAACAAACTCGCTGGGATTCCAGGCATCTGTGACTGTGTGATGACGTCAGACTTGGGATGCTGAGTTTGGTATTGAGCAGTTCACCATAGGGCCAGGAGCAGTGCCACGGAGTGTCACCATCAGACAGCCCTCATGGCGTGGATGATGCTGATGTCACGGTACACATGAAAACTAGCAGGTCTTGCAGATGTTAATAAAAGGCAATCATATTGCTGATCACAAATTATAAATTGTGCTATCTTGATGTAATTAGTTTTCTCTGTAATTCGCTGTACTCTGGTTGATACAATTACAAATAATTCTTTCTAACCTTGTAGTAATCCTGGGGACCAAAACTTCATTCTCATACCTAAGAGTAAGCTCTTGTTCTGTTAATGAACCCCTGTGGTAGAATGGTTCGTCATATTGGGTATTAAGGTCCAGAACATGCAAATAGACAATGTGATGTTCAGAATCAATGACCACCATTTCCAAGAGTTCCAGAAGGACTTGATCACAAGCAGACCATGGCCAGCATCGTCTCTCCATGCCTGTTTCAAAGAGGCTCAGGAGAACACAGAAACAAAAAGGAGACAGTTTGTAATCTTAGAGTTTCACACACACAACCCATCCACTGAAACGGGGCGCAGGCGTGTTTTCCAACAGAGGCTGTGATTTACCACAGCGGCCTGAGAGCCACTCAGGAGCAGCCGAGAAAAATGTGACAGTGGGAATTCCCTAATTCCTGCTATGGGGTCTTTAAAGTTCCTGGAATTGGTCCAAAGTAATTTCCTTTAACTTAAACCATCAGTAGAAAATACAAATGAACATTCAAGGTCACTGAAAATCATCACTGTAATTCATTTGCTTTCTTCCTCCCCACTACCTACCCCCACACACACCCCAACCTGTCACACAGACCCCAGTAAGAGCATTTGCAGGAAGAGCAGGCTAGCCAGAGGCTGACAATGAAGAGCGCCTGACAGTCGAGAGCACTGGCCAGCCAGCTCTTTTTCTTGGAGGTCAGTATGCTGTCTCAGAAAAGCAACAAGTCCCGGACAATGAAGGTGGATATTCAGGAATTGCAAAATCATCTGTTTCCTATCTTTTAAGCTCAGTTATATGAGTACAGGTTCTGTTCCCAGAGGAGCATTTCAAAGGCACAGTGGGAATTTTCCTTCATTTTACCATATTCTAAATCTGCATGATCTAATCAGAGAGTAATTATTTTAAAATAAAAAGCTCCACAAATGCTGATAGACACATGTCACTTCTGATGTTTTGAAAAGAAAAATCAAGAGATAAGGATAAAAATAGAAGGACAAGCAAATGTAGCCCCCTCCCAAAAATAAAAAAAAATAAAAAATTACTACGCTTGCATGTTCTTGACATAACCTAACATAGACACCAAGCTTTGCAAGGGATCGGTTTCCTCTTTCCGAACTCTTCTTCGAAATCTTGACTCTTCAATTGCCCTTGCATTTGTATAGTAATTGTAATAACCCGAGCTCTTTAGAGATAAAAGCACAGAACTGGAAAAGCTGAGACACATCTGAGATGGCTCACGAGGCCCCAGCACTGCACCCACTCAGAGTCCAAGCCCAGGCCATAGTCTCTGCTCCCTTCTCAGTCAACGAAGAAGAAAAACAGCAAAATGAACTCTGCATGCTCACATGATACGAATCCTCCTCTTTTCCCAGGCTGAACACCGGCTTCGAGGCAGCCATCTCACACCACCCACTTCACACCCCTGCAGATTACAGGGAGGACAGTTTTTAATTCCATAGAGAACGGTAAGGAAATGCCAAAGACACACAAGGCTTTACTGGAGCCTACACTCGACATTCACCTAAGGTGGTGTCTATTTATAAATAGCAGGGACTATAGAGAAGGGGCAGATTGGGGAGAGGAGGTGGGAACACTCAGATCAGAGTAAGTATAGATACCAAAAGAAGGGAAATGGGGGCTGAGAGATGTCGGGCTTCTAAGTGGGTACGGGACGAGGGTGGGGACTGTGCACCCACCTCAGGGCTCTCAGTACACAGTCAATCTCCATTCCAACAGTCTCTAATCAAATCCTCATCGCCGTTAATGTGGATCTGAACAGAAAGACTCTGCATCTTAGGGCTGGAAAGATGGCTCAGGCTGCAAAGTGTGCTGCATATGCATGAAGATCTGAGAATGCCCCTCGCCATCCTCATGTAAAATGAAACACTGAGGGCACAGAGGCGTGTACCTGTCGTCTCAGTGCAGGGGAAGCTGATGCAGGAGGATGCCAAGGGCTCAGTGGCCAGCCAATATAGCAAAACTAAGAAGAGAATTCCATCCAGGTTCAGTGAATGACCCTTCGGGGTGTGTGTGTGTGTGTGTGTGTGTGTGTGTGTAAGAAAGGGCTCAGCAGGTATGACTCTTACAGATGCTCATATAGAGAACTTGACTTCAGCTCCCAGCATACACTCAAAAACACCAGTAACTCTAGCTTCAGGTGGCCTAAGGTCCTGTAATGGCCTCTGTGGTTAATTGTGGGTGAGCAAACACACACAGACACATGCATGGGGGGGGGGAGAGTGAGGGGGAGGGGGCTTAAAAATAGTGAGATCAATTAGGGAAGAAGTTCCTGGCTTCACATGTATGTCAATAAAATGTTGTATTAGTTAGGATTCTTTAAAGGAATAAACAGGCTGTGGCCTCACTGCCCCAATGATGCTGTCTACCAACAGAAAATCCAATGATCAGCCAGGCGGTGGTGGCTCATGCCTTTAATCCCAGCACTTGGGAGGCAGAGGCAGGTGGATTTCTGAGTTCGAGGCCTGCCTAGTCTACAGAGTGAGTTCCAGGACAGCCAGGGCTATACAGAGAAACCCTGTCTCGGAAAGAGAAGAGAAGAGAAGAGAAGAGAAGAGAAGAGAAGAGAAGAGAAGAGAAGAGAAGAGAAGAGAAGAGAAGAGAAGAGAAGAGAAGAGAAGAGAAGAGAAGAGAAGAGAAGAGAAGAGAAGAGAAGAGAAGAGAAGAGAAGAGAAGAGAAGAGAAGAGAAGATCCCGTATGTGTTCACTCCATGAGGCTGGATGTCTCAACCGGTCTTCAGAATATACCAGAATCACAAAGTAGGTTCTAATGCCAGAGAAGAAATGGACCTGCCAGGAAGAGGGAAGGCAAGCAGGCAAAGGGCAGAAGCTTTCTCTTCCACCCCCTTCCTACAGGCTGCCCCCAGAAGGTCTGGGCCAGATTAAAAGATCTTACTTCAAAAGATCCATATCAAAGGTAGGTCTTCCCATTTCAAATGATTTAATTAAGAAAACTTGCTTTGCAGGTGTACCTAGACTCTTGGGTTTTAGTTGATTCCTGATGTAATCAGGTTGACAACCAATGTTCCTGAGTGTCACAGACACACACAGACACACACACACACACACACACACACACACACACTCTCCATTTTTATATGTTGTAAAGATTGCACACTGAAGCTTGTCAGCATAAGAACCATAATGCTTATGATTTGATGCACGGTATTTGATGTCTTCCCACTTTATTTGTCCTTAAAGGACATCTGTTTATCAAGTACACACACAGTCAGCTGAAGCATGGGCAAAATAGAGTAAGGATACTTTATACAAATTATAGAGCTAATTTAACACCAAAAGTTCTCTGTTACCAGAAACAGGCGGCTAATGGAAATCTAAGGATGTGGGGAGGACTTTAATTAGCCTGAATTATCTGGATAATTACATTGATTTTTCCTAACGTAAATCCATTCTTAATTGGCGAAGTTAATTATATAAATATATATCTCTTCTACGGTGTTCTAGATTTTTCAAACCAAAGAGTTTTCAGTAAGCGTTAAATTACGCACTCCATTTTACATTTGTATAAACAAACCCCCGGTGTGGACATGACCTAAAAAAGCACATATATCTCCGGAGCTGTTCTCCCTCTAATTGCATCATTTGCAAAACCAAACACAGCAGAGGTTAATGTGCGGAACCTATACTTAATTCATAGACGCACCTTGGGAAAATGGTAAGCAGGTGCCCGTTAGAGGCAGAGACATGAACACTTCTGTACTGTTCCTGCATGTAATTAGCCTCTTCCCCCACCCCAATCTATTTATAAATGCATAAATATACCTGTGCTCTACGTAACAATGACAGGCGGTGACAACATATTGATATACAGTGCCACTTCAGAGTTGGAAATGAATATTTCATTAGCTGAGTTATCACTGCTGGGTTGCGACCTTCAGCTCTCTAATTTTAAATTCATCCACTTTCAGACTATTAAGCTGTTCTTGAACACGTCGTAGAAATTACACAGGTAGAGGTAAATTTTCAAGGTAATTTCCAATTCCAAAACTGGGGTCAAGACGAGCATACTAAATTCCTGAAAAGAACTCTGTCTTGTGATGAGAACTAATGGGTCGTGGTGGGTGCCGATGGTGGTTGATTCTGTTTGTGGACGTGAGAAGGCAAGAAAGAGAAACAGATCACTTCGGCCCAAGGGAATCAACAAACTTCTGATTCCTGAGTGTCTACCAGAGGAGACTTAATGACAGAGACACCCACCTGAGCGGCCCAGGCCTATGCATGTCCAGTGCTGAAGTAAAACAGAGATGTCATCTCCGCCTTGGCCTCTATGACCTGACCTGAAGTATCCTGCCAAGTATAAAGATGATTTCTGATATTAGTTGCTCCTCTCTCCTCCCTCATTCCCCATCTCTTATCGGCTTGCTCCTATTAAAAGCACATCCCTTACAGAAAATGTGGTATACTTACACAATGGAGCACTACTCAGCCATTAAAAACAATGACTTCATGAAATCCCACAGGCAAACGGATGGAACTTGAGAATATCATCCTGAGTGAGGTGCCTCAGTCACAAAGGAACAAACACGGTATGTACCCGCTGATAAGTGGATGTTAGCCCAAAAGTTCAGAATGCCCAAGATTCAATTCATAGACCATATGAAGCCCAAGAAGAAGGAAGGCCTAAGTGTGGATGTTTCAGTGCTTTTTAGAAGGGTGAACAAAATACTAACAGGAGGAAATATGGAGACAAAGTATGGAGCAGAGACTGAAGGAAAGGCCATCCATCGACCGCCCCACCTGGGATTCCATCCCATATACAGCCACCAAACCTAGATGTTATTGTGGATGCTGGGAAGGGCTTGCTGATAGAAGCCTGATATGGCTGTCTCCTGAGAGGCTCTGCCAGAACCTGACAAAGACAGAGGTGGATGCTTGCAGCCAACCACTGGCCTGAGCTCAGGGGTCCCTGATGGAGGAGATGGAGATGGGATTGAAGGAACTGATGGTGTTTGCAGCCCCACAGAGGGAGAAACGGTATCAACAAGCCAGACCCCATAGAACCCCCAGGACTCAACCAGCAACCAAAGAATACACATGGGGCAACCCATGGCACTGGCCACATATGTGGCAGATCGCCTTGCCGAATGCCAGTGGCAGGAGAGGTCCTTGGGCCTAATGGCGTTCAATGCCCTAATGTAGGGGAATGCCGGGGTGGGAGTGGATGGGTGGGTGGGTGAGTGGGGAAGCACCCTCATAAAGGCAGGGTGAGGGGGATGGGAGAGGGGGTTCCCAAAGGGGAGACGTGGAAAGGTGAAAACATTTGAAATGTAAATAAAGAAAATATCCAAGAAAAAAAAATAGAGAGTAGGTTTTCTGTCTCACTGGAACGAAATGTGAACAGAATCAGAAATGTACTCCAGCTTTAAAACAAAACAACGCTGATTTACTTAAAAAGGAAAAAAAAAAAGCACATCTTTCCATAATCAAAACGATCAACATATGGCCAGGTACTGAGAAATTACCTGGAAGTAGGAGAGGGGGAAGGGAAGATCGCCCCTTGATAGGCACTTCCTGCTCAGCCAAGCATTGCCAGCCATGTCCCTAAGCCACACCCACTCAGTGGCACTGTTCAGATCAGAAGCCAGGGCCTGTGACTCCAATCACAGCCCTGTTCTCTAAAGCTTCCAGAACAATGACGTCACTCATCGTTGTGCATGTCTGACCCCTCCTGACCCCTCTGCTGCATTCTGTTCAGCCCTTTCCAGGTTGTGAAACCTCAGTTAATTCCAAATTTCTTCAATGGCAAAAAAAAACTCAACATTCAAGAAAAAGCAAGATGATTCTAATAATCTACCAGCTGCAAAGACCCCTCTCATGGTTCTCCACAAGCTCAAAATCCAGTATGAATGATCAACCCAAACCCTGAAGTCCTGAATGAGAGCCCTTAGATCTCTTCCACTGGTCGAGACTTCCCCGTGGGACCCAGCTTGAGCATTTTTCTCTCCACCTGATCGCTCAAACTTCTCTACTGCAGGAACAGGATGTCACCATCATCTCCAGTCCTGACATCACGTCAATGTCAACATTGGACACCCACCATCCTCAGCCCTCTTCATCCACAGTTCAGTATTACTCACCAACAGAAACCCTCCCTGTCCATCACCAACACGCTGAGTCCTCCAACAGCTTGGTCATTTCCATGCTCTCGCCATCTTTCATGATGGAGTGCTGTAAAGTGTAACTATAGCATGTATTCCTTCCATGAAAACCCCAATGTACGCTAAATAAGAACTTCAGTACCCAGAAGGCCTAGCACAAAGTCAACAATCAGTAAGTGAGCAGGCTGAAGACAGTGAACTACAAACTGAAAGGAACAGCAATCAGACCATGAAAGGCAGGGTAGACATGGAGAGGCCTCAGATGTAAGCATCCTGCCTGCAAGGAAAGCTCCTATGGCAACAGATAGGCGGGGCTGCACTTTCCTGCCCTCATTCATTTTCTGTGTGCTTTGCGCTGGATTTGCTTCCTGTGGTGCTGGGGATAGAACCCAGCATCCCCACATCCTGCATGAATGCCCCAACTAACTATGGGCTACACCCTCAACTCCCACTCCACATTTTATGGTACATGAAGGTCTTACTAAATTGCCGGGGCTGGCCTTGAATTAGTAATCCTCCTGCCTCATCCTCCTGAGAAGTTGAAATTAATAGGCCTGTGCTACCAGGTGTGACCTAGTCAATATTCTCTTCCAGCCTTCATCTCAGTAGAGTACTCTATGTCTATTGACAAGGTCACTCGCTCAGCTCCTTCAAATGTCACACTTTCTGGGTCATTAAGCACTCTTATTTACCTACATATCAAACTTTATATACATCACACTTTGAAAACCAACAACTGGTGAAGGATGTAATGCTTAGTAGCCACTGAAATCTAGGAAGGCTGGGTTCATCTGCCTGGCCTAATGATTCCAATTCAATTTGCTGATTGATATAGGAGAAGAATATCCCTATAGATAATAATAAAACACTGCCTTCACCTTAGCACTGATTGGCCTGTCAGGTCCTCAAGTACTTTAGTGGGAAATAAACATTTGATATCAAGGACACCGAGGAAGCACAGATAGAGCTGGGCACAGTGTAACTGAAACAGGGATAAAAACAAGGTTTCCCTCGTGGCCTTCGGGAGTCACAGAGAACTGTTCAGCTCTGCCTCTCTAACTCAGAGACCTGAAATAATTACTCAGGAGTTGTGTTGAGGCCTGGCTAGAATAGTGTTGACCCAATGAGGCAGCGTGGTCATTACAGCCTGGACAGAAGCCCTGACAGATTTACATTATGTTTATTTAAAAAGAAACAAGCAGATCAATGAAATAATGAATTCAGTTAATTGAATAATTGACATCTTTATAACAGTGCAATTGAAAATCAGCTGCCTGTCAACAGTTAGGGATGGTACTATTAAACCAATAAAAAGCCTGCTCACAGACAAAGGGTCACTCTGAAGGAGGGGGGGATCGTAAGTGGGAAGCCATGTATCCATTTCAAAGTCATTGATCTTCATTACTCAGAGTGGTATGTGCCATTAAAAAACAGAAAAGAATAGAAAGAGTTGAGCGGAAGAGTCGTCAAGCCAGTTCTGGTTTCTGCCTACCATTCAGTTCTTGAGTCTGAAATGTGCTCACAGCTAAATTATTACCTATGGAACAATTGACAAATTCCCTCTGTCTTACGATGCTGACGTCTGTGAAACCCACCTGCCCCTAACACTGCTACACTCAAAGGGATCTTTTGCTTGCTTTTGTTTGGTTGTTGTTGTGTGGGGGTTTTTTTGTTTGTTTGTTTGTTTTGTTTTCTTTTGCTTTGCTTTGTTTTTTTCTTTTTAGACAGTGTCTATGTAGTCCTAACTGGTCTGGGACTCTCTATGTAGACCAGCCTTGAGTCTTGAACCCATAGAGAGCCACCGGTCTCTACCTTCTGAATGCTGGGATTGCTATTGTGTACCACCATGGCTCCCTCTACACTTTTTTTAATATATATAGAAGGAAGGACTGGCCTGAAACAGCATCCTCGGCCTACAGAGGTCAAAGAGACTTTCTAAGCATTCTCCTCATGTCCTTCAGCTTTCTGTTGCCTTCAGGTAGTTAGCAGACCGACAATATCCACACTAGCAACTCTAAAAACTACAGAATTATAAAAGTTCTTGCCAGTTCCCCCTGGAGGCACTGCAACAAGAGCTCCTGCCTCTGTTTAGTTAACAAAACATGTTTGGTTAACAAAAATTCCATTAACTTATAATTAATAGCACATCCTCTAGTGGACCACCCTCTACAATAAAAGGGGTGGACACACACTCACATTTTAATTTCATAGGTCCTTTATCTTTGGGTTTAAAGCTAATTGACTACCCTGTCTAAGAATTGAGTCTTCCAAATAGTTAACGAACTGAAAACAAACTCAGATCATACATGCAAATTCAATTCTCAGGGGCAGAGAGTATGCTTGACTGAGTTCAAGATTATTATGAGCAGCAGGGGCCGAGCAGGCAGAGGCGCTAGAGATATGCGCCGACCTGGACTCTGTTCCTCACCACTTCATTCCAGTGCGTCTTCTCAGCACACGCACACTAGGACACACAGTATTGTGTGAAGGTATTGACAGTGCATTTTTTTAAAAATGAAATTCTTAAATGTTTACATGTTAGAAACCAGTTTGGAGAAAATAAAAATTCAGGGCAAACAAAATGATTTGGAGACCAGATGCAGTCCAAAGTTAGAGAGAGTCTCACTCTGCCAGTGACCCCATTAACAACTCCTGACAGTTTCACTAAGCCTTGCAAAAAATCTTTACTGAGGGTACAACTGTCCTCCCATGCCCTACAACAAGGTTTGGCTAGTTTCATGTTCAGCAACTCCTTGTCCCTTGATTATAGTTCTTAATAACCCTGGCATTGTCTTGTTCGGTGAAACACGCTCAGGCTTCATATGCAACTTCCGTGCATGGTAAGAATGTTCTGTGATTATCATTACATTTTTCTATAGGTGAAACATCTTAGCATAGGGTTCTGCAGCAAAGAGTCAAGTACCGGTATGTTACGTGGAAGATGATTCCACATATGATAGAGTAGAAGGAGAAGGGGGCAGGACTGATGCAGAACTATGATTGACACACTCTGGTCCAGCAGTTATCTACCCCCATCATCTCTGTGGCTTGCCAGATACTGGTTCCTATGGCCCCGGGGTCCTCCAGGATGGTTATGATTAGATGAAAGAGGGAAAGATGGACCGGAAACTACCAGCAATGACACCCCTCTACTCTGAGCATACCCTGCTGACACTGACAAAGAGCTAAGGCTAGAGAAGTTAAGAGCCAAATTTTCTTAATGCAAGATGGTTTTGTGGGCTGTCTACTTTCTAAGCTCTGCCTAGTCTATCTAGAAGAGTACTTACATAACTCCATGGCTCACCTATCTGCGTCTCTGCTGCAGGGGGGATGTGAAAATAGGCTTACTTTTAAGGAGGAATTTCAGTCACTGCTCCCCAGGGGCAAGTCAATTGTGATGTACAGTGCCAAACCCCAGGCCTCAGGCCCCCAACATCCAAGTGTATAATTAGGAAGGCAATTAGGAGCAATCACATTCTTCTGGCCAATTACTGCTTCTCCCAGGGAGTCTCACTCTTAAAATTAGACCAGGAGTCAAAACCTACTTGTGCAGCGTTATCCTCTCCACGCGGGTGTCTCAAAGGATCTATCAGATGTTCCCCTAGTTTACTTAGCTTCAAGCACTCTCTGGAGAATGTAGGACTCTACACAATCTCCTAATGTATTTTACTTTCTGGCCAAAATAGAAGCATCTCAAAATAGCGATTGGACTGGCTAGGAGAAGCAGAAACTTCTAAGTTGGACTGAGTTTCAAACTTGTGCGTTAGAAGCACGTTCTTGAGCTGATGAAAACCTAAGTCTGGTGTTGACTGTGAATGCTTACTGCCCAGTCTTAGGGCTGTTTTCCCTTTGGGACATCTATTAGACAGGGTATCGAGACCTAGCTCTTCCTTCCTCTAAGACTCATCCCGTATCCCTGCCTTCCCCTCCACTTCAGTCCAGCTTCTACGGTTTGCCCGCAGATGCTAGAGCTCTCCAGGTGACTCCTCTGTATGGTTTTGATCTTGCTCAAGGTATTGTGACTCTTGCCATACAACAGACACCCACTGCGACTATCCACAACAGGCCTCTTGGTTTTCTTCACCACTTGGTTTGCTGCACCACTACAGCCATGCTGCCTGTGGCATGCTCTAAACCTGCCTGCCTCAGTGATATAAGAAGATGTGTTTCAGAGAGGAGGATGGCAAGCATCTGTGGTGTGAATGGTGACACGGAAGCTTTCTTTTGAGTGGTCTGTGTGTCAGGTATTTGCACAAGACTCTGGTGATGAATGGTACTTGAAATCGTAAAAATCTATCACATTGGCACTTCAAGAAAAAACGAAATAGACAAAGTCATGGCCTTCAAAGCGCTTTCTTTTAAAAGAACCTTTCTTGAGAAGTAAGACAGGTTACCAGAATAGCTAGGCAATCATGTCCCATAAAACTGATCAACTGCTAATTCTATCCACATGTGGTTCAGAACACACACTCAACTCCAGTGACCATCCTCAGAAAAACTTACACACTCTTTGACCTATCCTTTTTCTGGCCTTATGTTCCCAATTTGACACTGTAAACAGTCCTGGCATTAAACCTCTCTCTTTTGTATCTCCCAGGTGCCTGCTTGCCCCAGCTCATCACATTTACTGCCCCACCTTAAAGAGCACTGGGATCTTGTAGGTCCCTCCGCAAGACTGTCACTGCCTCCCCAATCCTGGGAGAAGCCAATGCAGCTTGATATCTCCAGTTCTTTAAACAAACAAACAAACAAACAAAAAAGACACTGCCGCCTTATAGACATTTAATAAAACCTGCTGGAAGGGAAGGAGAAGATAAAGATGGAAACAGCAATTTCTCTGCCTGCACTGTCAGATGCGTGAGTCACTAGCCACATGTGGTCCTTAAATTTAATCTTAATCAAATTAAATCCATCTCCTCGGCCACATGTGCCGTATTTCAAATGTTCAGTGGTCACAGGTGACTAGTGGCAACTGTGCGAGCCAGCAGAAAATGGAACATCTCTGTCACCATAGAGTTCTACCGGCATGTGCTGGACAGACCTTTATAAAACATCCACGGAAACATTTTATTCCTTATTGACCAGAAGAAATGGTATTTGTAGCAAATACCTAGAGAGAGACACTTGATTCAACTGAAGGCTTCAAATATTTATGTAAGAATGTTTGTGTATGTGGTACCATGTTAAGAGCAACAGAAGAATATAGGCCTAACCCCGGCGCATAAGAATTTCACTAACGGCTGTGCAAAGCAAGACAGCCTATGAGGCCACTGCCAGCTGGGGTTCAGAGTCAAAGTAATGCACAAGGACAACAATACCGGCATGCAATCACTAATTCACACTGGAGAAGGAAGTGATATTCATAGTTTAGCAGCATTTAGGCAAAGAACTACTTTCTGCACTACTCCTTGAAGAGAATAAGATCTCAAGAGACAAGCTGAGCCCATCCAAGACTTAAAATGTGTAGGAAGATTTAGCTGCAGAAAGATTGCGAAGAATAACAAATGTCTTTCGGTGCTAAAGAAAGAAGTTGAAAAGAGGCTGTGGCAAGGCCTACGTATCCAGAGGACAGAACTCCTTCCCTGGGAAGACTGGTGTGAGCCCACAAAGATCAGTGGGCGCTTGCCTACCTCACCAAGGCCACCTTCTCTACTTCCCTATGCGTAAGGGAGCTAATGTGATCAAGAAGGAAATAGTAAGAACATAGGCCACCTGGCCCTTTTCATAACCATCAGGAATTAAATGAACAAAGAAGTAGGGGAGATCTATGGTGGAAGCATCTAGTCAACAGAACTGAAGTAAAAATCCAGATACTAATGAGAAAGGGGACACAACATCACGAAACATATAAGGATGTAAACTAAGCCCATGGCTTTCACTCAACCAAAGAGGACTTGTCAACAGGGCCATTTTCTCAGTGGAGGGGATCACTGCCCACAGCACAACTCGAGTAAAATGCTGAATCCTCAGACCTGCCCGATCCAGTGGCACACTCGGAAGCTGGACTTCCTAGGCAGGAGCATTTCCACAAAGGGAATGATTCGTTTATGGGGGTGCTGTTTTTTTTAAGATGGCTGAGCATAAACTCATCAGACATATATATATATATATATATATATATATATATATATATATATATATATATAAAGTCTTGCTCTCCAAAGGCATGTAGAGCCAAGGAAGCCGTGAGTAACTGTGTGAAGAGAGGATGAGGTCCTTCGTGGTGGGCACTGTTGACACTGGCATGGCCATGTCAAGGACCAGTGCCTTAGACACACGGGAGCCACAAAGCCTTCCTCAGTCCAGCCAGGGTTTACGGAGCCTCCGTCTGGTCCTGCGTGGCGGTTGCTGCTACTCCTTCCGAGAGCGCACAGCCTTCCTGCCCAGCTTTTCTGTGCACTGGTATCTGTCCTTTCTTCATTTCCACGTGGCCCCAAATCAGGCTTCCAGACCAAGGACTACCAGGCACAGCAAAGGGAAGAATTTTATTCTGAGACAGACATTTCTCAGGCACTGTGATAAGAGGAGGAAGAGGAGGAGGAGGAGGAAGAGGAGGAGGAGGGGGAGGAAGAGGAGGAAGAAGAGGAGAAGAAGGGGGAGGGGACAAAACCAGACCAAGATTCAGCATACAAAGCGGGCTGGGGAAATCTGCAAAGGGTGCTACCATCTTGCAAATTTTAAAATGTTGAAAGAATCGTCTTTTTTTTAATGTAACACATAATCATAATGTGAGCAAATATCTTCACAGGTGGAGAGAGAACTCACCTGCTAGGAACTGGCAGTTAGGCAAAGCCTAACGAAGGTGGTCTGGTTTGGAAATAGATGAAGTGGGCCTTAATGACATTCTTCATTTTGGGACAGGTCAGTAGAATGAATGACTAGGTCGTCTGGGCATCTGGGCCAATCTTGTTTTAGTCAGTGGAGCTCTGTCGCTTAGCTTGCTGTTGTTTAGGTGAAGGGGGACAAGCAGGCATGAGTCTTGAAATGCTAGGCAAGCATTCTGTAACTGAGCTACAAGCGCCCCGGCCCTGCCTTTTTTGAGGCAGAGCGCTGCTATGTTCGCTGGTCTCAAATTCACTTTGTACTTTGCGTCTCCTAATTCATCAATCCTACCTCTGCTTCTTAAGACCCATGCTTACTGGAATGCACCACACCCAGATGCTCCCTTGTCTCCGTATTTAGTAACCTGCACTATACATAGGCGGCAACCGAAGCAGACAGCTCCCGGCAAGCATCCTTCAGAGGTACCCTCTGCTCTGACTCTAACACTTCCTAATTATAAAACAAAGAATCACACAGCTCCACTTACACAGAGGATGAAGGCCTTGAGAGCCGCATCTCCCCAGGGGACCCGAGCATAGGGCTGCAGGGGTCTACTGCTTCCTCAAGGACTGACAGGCTTACACTGCAGCTCTAAGACCAGTTCCCACAGGATTCATCTAAAAGCCCAAACTTCAAATAACAACAAAACAAAAACAAACAAACAACAAACAAACAAAACTAGAGGGCTGGAGAGATGGCTCAGGGGTTAAGAGCACTGGCTGCTCTTCCAGAGGTCATGAGTTCAATTCCCAGCAATCACATGGTGGCTCACAACCATCTGTAATTGGAGTCAATGCCCTCTTCGCATAAAATAAATAAACCTTTAAAAAAACAAACAAACAAAACTAGATTTAGAATCCATACATCAGGCACCACCCAGGGACACTCCTTCCTGTACTGTACAGACTAAGATGAAATTCTCATATTTTAGGGTCTCTCAGTCATCAAATACATTTGTGCTTTCCTTGTCAAAAAAAAAGACATAAACTCTTTCTTGAGGGTCAGCAAAATGGCCCAGTGTGTAAAGTTGCTTGCTGCCAAGTCCCTTTTCAGGAACCAGGAAGGTGGGAGGAATAAACTACTCCCGAAACGTGTCCCTCCATGGGTAATTTAATTATAAAAGTTTCTGTAAGTGGCACATTTTGCTGTGCTGTGTCTGGTTGAAATTGACTGAAAGACTGCAGTCTCAGTCTCAGAGCCTTGTAACAGAAGACTTGGAGCATTTCCTAAGCATCCACAGTGTGGTGGGCCAGGCCGCAAGTTTGCAAGGACACAGTAGTAAGCACTGGGCAAGCACTGTGGCCCTTGATGTCTATATCAGTATCACAATGACCATCCCCTGTCCTACAGGAGCCAGACAACATTCCTCGAAAACATTTAACATGAAGCAGTGCATGGTGACTTGCTCAATGACCACCCCCCAGTCCCAGGTATCAAACCCACGGCATCCTCAGAACATTCTACTGGTCTTTCATTCATCTGTTATTGGTGATCCATTCTTTATTTTTCTTCCTCCTCTTCTTCAATTCAAGCAAAAAATTGACTTTCAAGCCTAACAGCAGTCCAGAAGACAACAAACAAGACAAACACTCTCTCTTTTAAATCCACCAGCTAGTAAATATCCTATCTCCTGGCCACTGAGGAGATGGCTCAGGAAGTAAGAGCATCGGCTACTTCTCTAGACAACTGAGGTCCAGTTCCCAGTATTCTCAAGGTGGTTCACAACCATCTGTAACTTAGTCCTGGACATTCTGAAACCCTCTTCTGGCTATGTGGTACAGGCAAAACACTCATATATATAACCCTATCTCCTAAGTCTCTAGTAAGGGATATTTATCATATAGTCTTTATCACATTTTTGCTGAAAAATATTTTGACTGCCTATCTTTGTCCAACATCCTTACAAAGATGTTCAAGAAATACTTCCAATGCCCTTAAACACAAACCAGCATTCTACTGAATACCAACCAATGAGAAACTCACTCGGGAGACTCACCTGAATGCTTTAAGTTGGGAGCCTGGTAAGCCAACAAGTGTTTTAAGTGCTGTCTCTGTCCAGACAGGCAACAACTCTGAAGAGCGTAGTCTTGAAAGTTATGGGGAAAACAAACAGCATAGCACTATGCCTCATTTTTCCAACCATCTCACATACAAAATTAAAAACACACAGATATGAGGATGGTTTTTGTAGTGCTGTGGGAATATCAAGAATCTGGATATAATGAAAACTTTCTCAGTAATAAAATTCTCAAGTAGCCTATAGTGATGGATGGATGATATAAAGTCACTGTTTAAAAAAAAAAAGGATTTGTATGTTCTGACTCAGGGGGTGTCTATACCATATCAATGAAATATTGGTAGTCACAAAGAACATGTGCCTGTGTGTGCACCTGTGTGCATGTGTATTATGCAGGAATGTTAGAATGACTACCCTGGGAAGGAGGACAGGAAGACATATCATTTTGCCCAGTTTCCCAATGATTGATAAAAGCATGCTAATGACAAAAATGTTTTGAAAGTTATAAAGCTGAAGATTAAAGAAAAGAAAGAACTGATGTACAAGGTTCAGCAGATCAATGACACATTCTGACAAGCCAACACATCACTGTGTTGGCGGCAATACAAGACAGTGGATGAGCCAGGAAGTTTAGCCCAGTGGTAGAGCATTTGACTATTGTGCTCAAGACGCTGGAGCTGGGAGGAAATCAAATCATGGAAATCTCCTCTGAACTCCTCAATGGGTGCTTCAAGGGTTCAGAAGGACCAAAGCTCTCTCTTTGTTCAATTCTTACTTGAGCTATGCAACTTCCCTTGAAATCCTGGCATCAACCCTGATGGGGACCGTTAGAATCCCTAAGAGGAAAGACAAGAGGACACCAAAACCACCAAGATTCCCATACCTACTTGAGCTGCTCAAAGCTACTGTGACTCCAGGGTAGGAAAAGGGAGGATGTGAAAGAAGTATTGTTTTATTTTGTTTATCATTATTTCAAACACAGGACAGTCACGGGAACACATAAAGCTGAAGTGGGAAATAGAAATTGTATAGGCATCATTAAGTCTTTTGGGGTGTTGGCTTTATGTCTGATCTCCGTGGCACTCAAACGATGAACAAACCAAGTTATCACGGTCCCAAAGGCTCGAGTAATAAGTGGATGGCTTCCAGTGATCTTGAACTGGGATCAAGCACATAGGCAAAAGTCATGTGGAAAGATTGGATCCTACGGGACAAATGAAACACAAAGGACTGCAACAGAGAAAAATATATTTTGAATTCCATAAGAGGTTTTTTTCGTTCATTTGTTTGTTAAAAAAAAAAATTCAAGGAGAAAAAATCTCAAGCTCGTGCAACCAACCCCTCGGTCTTGCCATCTGAGGAGTCAGGGCAGGCATGAGCCAAACACAGCGTAAATGGCTTGGCATGCTCTCTGACCTGCACTCAACATTATGGGAACTGAAAGCTACATTTTCAGAAAATGTCAAAGCTTCATCATCATGCATCTTATTTTCTCCTTGTCCTGCTGGGGGAAGCTCTCTATGTAGTGTAGAAGAAACAGATTTCAATCCCTCTCAGCTGGACACAAGCTTTGCTCTCTGCCAACTGCAGCAAGCCAAGCAAGCAAGCAAGCAAACAAACAAAAAACCGGAATGAGAGAGGAATCTGCAGAAGAGCTAGAGCAATGGAGATGTTGTACGCAGATATCACAGCCAGGAAGAGGAGCTCTCTCATGGTGAGTGGGGGCGGGGGAATCCCACCAGGCAGAGTTGAAGACCCACACACACCACATCAAAAGTAAGTAAAGGTGTGACAGAGAGATCCCAGCCATCAGCAAGCAAAGGTGACTCTTATATAATCAGATGACAGTGAAAGGGTACCTTTCATTTTCTCCTTCCCCGAAAATCTAAGCAGCCAGTTTTTAATTGCATTAAGACAGTAATTCACAAGGCTGGAGAGTTGGTTCAGTACTTAAGAGCACTGGCTATTCTTCCAGATGGCCCACATTCAATTACGTGCAACCATCTAACAGTTCACAACCATCTGCGACTCCAGCTCTAGGTGATCTAGTGCCCTTTTCTGGCTACCCTGGGCACTAGGCACATACATGATACACAGACATTAATGCGTGCAAGACATAATACATATAAGATAAAAATAAGTAGAAATTCACTAATCAGTATAAGAATTACTCAGTTAAAATTCTACATAAAAGCATCCAAATAAATCCAGTTTCCCTTTTTGAGTGTACATCTCCAGTCACTGTCCATTGCAAATCCTTTACAAGGCCACTTCAGAATGAAGTGTGGAAGAAAATATTCTACGCAATTAAGAAAAAAATTACATTCACTTGCATGAAGGAACAGGTGTGTGTCTACCCTGTAGTCTAGCATGTTCAGGAAATTAAGATTACATATGTGTCTAGTATTTTGATTAAGATAGGACACATCTTTGATTCTCTATGTAAGCACGTATAAGGTACAGGTCTGTTGACTATAGTCCTGCTTAGGTAAGAGTGTCTAAAACTCCAATCATTCATTGTGAAATTCCCACCTGAGACAGGATCATGCCGAGTGATTCTCTCTCTCTCTCTCTCTCTCTCTCTCTCTCTCTCTCTCTCTCTCACACACACACACACACACACACACACACACACACACACACACCAGAAAAAAATATGTCTTTTTTTATATTTAAAAACAAAAATGTTCCAGGTCAAGTATCACAGGAAGTATTAACACCTAATAAATACTCCACTATTGTCACCTATTATTATTTCTGTGTGTATGTGTCTATGTTCATGTTTGTGTGAGGTAAGTGTTGATAGCCTTGCTCAACTGTTCGCACTTTTCTTTTCTGAGACAGTGACTCTCTGTGATCCTGAAAGCAACTGACTGAGTTAGCCCAGCTCCCCAGAGTTCAGGGATCCTCCTGCCTGCGTCTTCAGTGCTGGGTTGTAGAACCATGTGGTCACACGCTCCTTTTACGTGAGTCCTGTCCCAGGAATCTAACCTCAGGTCCTCCAAGCTGGTGTTAGTGGACGCTCTGAGCCACCTCCCTAGCCCTGTCACTGTTTCAGACTTGTCACAGAGTAATGACTCTCACCTAAGGGTAATCCTGCCTCTGTGGAAATATCAGGAAACGCATCTGACTGTCCATTTGAGTCTGCACTACTCTTCAGGCTCAGAGCAAAGATCAGTGAGAGAGCCTCCTCTCCATGTTTCTTCCTCATAACCCCTAAGCACATCTTTTCCCCTCTTGAAAATTAAATCTCCAAACATGTCTCCCTGACATCCTCACGGACCCTCCTACCACAGCCCAGCCATGCCAGATCTGACTGCTTGTCATGACAAACTGTGTTCTTCGAAGACTTCTTTCCTTCCTCTGATCATTTATGATTGAGGATTCTGTTATTTCTGAGCTCGGCATGAAGGACAGCCACCCCACACTCACATAGGAATCACTGCCCTCACGGGTTAGGTCTTATACACAAGTCACATCTGTAAATTTAAAACTTGTCATGTCTACTAAATTTATGCATGCATGTTTTCTGAAACATGCATTTTTTTTTAAGCATAGGAAAATAACTGGTATTGCAGCACTGTGTTCTATTTCCTATAAGAGGAAGAAGAGGAAGAGACCTTGGGGGATCTTGAGCACGCCTGCTCCTTCGGCTGAGTCAGAGTAGCTGAGGAGGGTCTCAGGAAGCTCACTGTTAAAGACTGGGCGTTCCCAGCAGGCACAATCCACAAGACCCAGCACAGCTCCCTAAAGCTGTCAGGAAACACCGCATCAGATAGATGGTGATCCTATCTGTGAGAAACCACCTCCTGCCTCTATCCCAATCATACGCTTTTTTCCTATTCCTTCCCTTCCCAATGGAATATTTAAGAGAACAGTAAACATGCATTTCTAAATCCTGAAGACATTTGATTACTTCTGATGTAAAGAAATAGATATTAGTGTCTGCATCTTAACATTTTCCTGTCTCCCTTGGCCAGAGATCCCGCCTTCCATAAAACACAAGACAAGCTGCTTTGCTGATAGCCTACACATGGGTCTTGGGGACAGACCTGCATTTAGACCTTGCCAGAAAGGTCCTTCACTGAGAACTGGCCCTGGGATGGTCAGAGGGTCCTTAACTCAGCATTGATGAAACTGTGTTTGCATAAGAAACTGTAGTCCAGCCGGGCAGTGGTGGTGCACACCTTAATCCCAGCACTTGGGAGGCAGAGGCAGGCGAATTTCTGAGTTCAAAGCCAACCTGGTCTACAGAGTGAGTTCCAGGACAGAGAGGCCTACACAGAGAAACCCTGTCTCAAAAAATAAATAAATAAATAAATAAATAACAAAACAAACAAACAAAAAAACAAAAACAAAAACAAACCCTGTAGTCCAACACTGATACACCAATAAAGCTATTTAAATCTACGAAACTAACAGTTACAATAGCCATAAAAGCTTCCCGGTATCTGAAATTAATTCCTGCATTAAAACATCCACCTTCCAAAGACATATATCACACCTGTAAGTTGTAGTGAGATAAATCTGGGACTGGTTGTGATAAATGTGAAGATTGTTGGGTTTTTAAATTAATAACTCTGTCTCTGTCAAATTCTAAGACCATAAACAGAAATCCCAATAAACGTATATCCATGACCACTATTTTACAGACAAAATCTAAAATCAATTAATATGATTCTTATTATTATATTTCCTGTCCTCCAGATGCATAAATCTCTTTCCTTCTTTAATGCAATCTCAAAATGCATCACATTATTCCCCTGGCTTACATCTCAAGTCTTCTGTAGTGCACTGCAGTGCCTGTGTGAAGGGAGAACACGGGGGCTTCCCACCCGTCATACAACATCCTAGCTTACTAAATAATTTACCTGTCAGCCTGTGAATAGAGAAGATACTTTAAATGCTCTTTATACAAAACGGAACATAATCAACAAAGAGCAGAGCTCATTTGAAGCTAAATATAAGTAAATTATTTAAATAAAAATGTATGTTTTGGAGGACTTTCTCCATGAGGAAAACGTTTAAATAATTTGGTGTCAGAATATCATCATGTACGTGAAGAAATCAAAAAGAAATAAAGGTTAGAGATCACGACATAGCATTCATTCCACTGAACACGGGCAACTTTCAAAACAGGGAAAGCCAGTTCTGGTGGCAACAGCCTTTAAATCTAGCTACTCAGCCAGCAAGACAGAAAGATTGCAAGTTCCCAGACCAGCCTTGACAACTTAAAAGGGAGATTTGTCTGAAATCAACAGGTAGAAAGAGGACTGGAGATAGAGCTCAGCCGGGGTGTTTGCCCAGAACACACAGGACCCTAGCTAGGTTTAATCCCAATTCTAAAACCAGAGTGGTCTGACAGTCTCTGCTTTCTAGTGCATGTGTTTTGCTAGTCAATGGTTATTTCGTTGTTATTTTTAATTACAAAGCATTCCTGTGTACTCATCATGCTAAACAATGGATCTGGTAGGAACCCAGCTTCCTTTTCAAAAAGCAGACCCTTCTTCCACCACTGATATCACGAGGCTGGACTCATAAATCCCAGCAAACCTAATGCAAAAATCATCTTCAAAAATGAACTCTCTTCCAAAAGGACTGAATTTTTTTTTTTTTTGAATAATTATAGGACTGAGAAAGAATCCAGAGGCAAGGGTAGGGGAGCTAAAACAAGATTCCCGTCACTCTGGGGAAAGAAGAGTAGTTCCCACGGCCTTCGCCATCAACAGCTTCTAGACGTGAACTCTAGTCACCAGGAGCATGGGGAGAGAGGCATACAAACAGCACACAGCTGGAACCAGGAAGATAGAGAGGCAGGCACACGGTCACTCCACACTCAGAGCCAGGAGCATGCGGAGGCAGGGGCACAGTCAACACGCAACTGGAAGCAGAGCAACAAAATTTGACCAGGCCCCAGCATTCCAACAGCAACAAAATGCACACTCCCGGGTGGGCCTGACACACGAATGATCTCACCCCTTCTCAAGCTCCTCAGGTCCCGCAGACACAGCTGGAGGTCTTCAATGGCGGTCAGAATACATCCAACCTATTACGGTGTGCTTACCCTACTCTGTGAGTGGCTGTCACAGATATCAAAATTTCACTTTTGAAAGAGAAGAGAAGAAAGCGGAGTCGCAGCTCCACAGAGACGGGGACTACAGGAATTCAACCCTTAAACTCAAACTCGTACACCAGGAGAACTGAGGAATGAGCTGGGAGAGAAACAGTGCCCCGCCATGGAGTAAGCTGAGGGCACTCGGGCCTGGATAGATAGCCTAAGGTGGACTCAGACCTGTCACAGTGAGGCTCTTGCAGATCTGTATGGAGGTGAGTATACTCCAGGAGCTACCTGTGGATGCTGCTGTGTGTATGTGCATGTGTACCTGTGCAAGAAAGAGCATGTGTATGTGCATGTGCAGGAGTAGTGTTCTCAGCTCCTCCCTCTTCCACTTCCCCTCTGAAAGGTGATCCCAAGAAGCTAACATTCCCTTCTCCGCCCTACCTTGATTTGAAAGACTTAAAACTGAGGCACTATCATCTTTCTCATGGTGTGACAGATAGCCAGCTTACTCTTTAGGGACCTTCACGGTTAGTGATACTAACATGTATATTATTTCGTGATGGCCTCCTGGAGTAAAGAGTTGACACCTGAAAGAATCATCAGAGACCTTGAAGTAAAACAACAATAATAAAAGCAATCTCCCACCTCTCTGCTACGGGTGCCATCTTTCATTGATTGCCCCATATGGCAGAAGAGGTGAACTTCTCACCATGATCAGACTGAGATCCACGCCCTTGACATTCCACAGTAGAGGTCTGGGATGGTCCACACAGCCCAAGTTTCAAAAAGCACTGAGCACCCTGCCACTCACTAGGACTCTGTAAGCAGCAGCAATTCCCTACACCACGTGAATCTTGCTGGACAGATGAGCTGGACAGGCTGGCCTCTGGGGCTGGTGAGTAGGCAGAGAAAAAGAGGAAGATGCCTGATAACAAACCTCTAGTATGTATATGTGTGCATCCATGTACGTATGTGTACACGTACACACACACACACACACACACACACACACACACACACACACACACGAGGTCCAAGTTAGGAATGCTTTCTACTCTTTTCTGTGCCCTATATAACTGCCTCTACAAGTCCTGAAGCCATCTGAGAGGCTGACAAGCATGGGGAGGGTACACCGTGCAGCACAGCAGGAACAGAGGGGTTGCCCAAAGAACTCTGTGCTGCAAGACTCTGCAAGATATAGTAAACTATCCTTACAGCTAAGCGACACATCTGTGGTCTTCTGAAAGGCTAAAACCTCCTAATTCATCCCCAAACAGTTTCAGACACTTACATGTGCTCCAGGAAAAACGTTCTATGGGACTGGGAAGGTGGGGGAACCCAGGAGATACTACCAGCCTACCAGCTGCAGGGTACTACAATTCCAGCAGGAAACAAACCTTGACCCGCTCTTTCTTCTACCTCAGGTGAGCTGTCCAATGGGCATGAGTACAGAAACCTCCTTTCACACCCTAGTGGATGCCGAGAGAAAGGGCAATCATACAGGAAAAGGATGTCATAAAACAGCTCATTAGGAAGTAGTGTAAGAACTAAAAGCCACAAGCCTTTCAGAAAGTGTCAAAATCTCATGTCAGGAAGAGACCGCCAAGTCTCTTATCACAACAGTGATAAGAAAATACTTCCCATTATCACAGAAAGTTCCAAAAGCAACCCCCCCCCAAAACTGGCCTGGTCATCTTTACCAGTGCTTATCAAAAAGGCTAGAAGAGATTCACATTTTGTTCTCCTTCTAAAATTTCCCAACGGCCAATCAATATACTGACTATACTAATGGCACTGCTAAAAGGAACAACAGTGTCTGAATACCGCGACCTAGGAAACAGGGAGGAAAGAAGAGCCTGCAGGAGGGAAATAGGCCAGCGAGAATGAGAGCAGGGCTGCCAAGCGAGGCCTCTGGGAGCAGGAGTTTCACTTAGAAGGTGGGAGCTTTTGTGTGCACATAAAAGGAAGGCTCCCAGGTAAGGACGTGAAGACACATTCCTAAAGCTCAGGCCGTAGCCGCTGCATTCCACAGGCCACGGAAGATAACAAGATCAAGTGAGGCAACATAGCAACCCTCACGCCCCCAAGACACTCCCCGCCCTCTCCCCCCCCCTTCCCTTCCCCTCTCTTTCTCAGATATCTAGCAAGGGCTCAGTCAGCAAAGCACTTGCTGAGTCCACTCACTCCTCAAGGCCAGCATAAAAATGTGTGTTGGTTGGAAGAAGGTGGCCCCCCTGGCTGACGACCCAGGTCAACGAGAATCCTGTATCACCAAGGAAGATGGTACAGATCCCAATCAGTGACACCCTGGGTTGTCCTCCTCCGGCCTCCACACATGCACACATACCAGAGATTCTCAGGGGCTGCTAGAGGCCTGGTGTGGAG
This sequence comes from Apodemus agrarius, assembly GCA_964023405.1. Taxonomy (NCBI): domain Eukaryota; kingdom Metazoa; phylum Chordata; class Mammalia; order Rodentia; family Muridae; genus Apodemus; species Apodemus agrarius. The sequence goes on along the minus strand of OZ030013.1, from coordinate 109,491,501 downwards.
ACTTACTGCAGGAGCCTGAGGCCATCCTTAAACATGGAAGAGACTCCGAGGCAGCAGGGGAGGCGGGCTGGGACCAACTCTGACTCAAGATGTTGAGTTCTTTATTCATAAGGCTGAATGAGGGCCACACTGAGACTGAGCCATGGTTTCTGACCAGACCCTACCCATTTCCCTGACTCTCAGCCCAGCTCCAGGCAACCCTGTACCCTATGACCTTTCCACCTTGTAGTAGTTGGGCTGTTTGACATCTGGCTGAATGACTATGTCAACGTCTCTGTGCCAGTTCTACTCCCTGCAGGGGAAGGTCGACTGTGCCAGTCTAGAACGGGAGTTAGACAATTGTTTAGATAAAACTGTTCTGTTTAGATGATTTTTCTTTCTTTGTTGGATCTTTTTGTGGTTTAGGTATTAGCGTAATTGTGGCTTCGAAGAATGAGTTGGGCAGTGTCCCTTCTGTCTCTATTTTGTGGAATAGTTTGGAGAGTATTGGTGTTAAGTCTTCTTTGAAGGTCTGGTAGAATTCTGCACTAAAACCATCTGGTCCCGTACTTTTTTTGGTTGGGAGGCTTTCTATAACCCCTTCTATTTCTTTAGGGGTTATGGGACTATTTAGCTGGTCTACTTGGTGCTGATTTAATTTTGGTATTTGATATCTGTCTAGGAAATTGTCCATTTCCTCCAGATTCTCCAGTTGTTTTGAGTATAGACCTTTGTAGTAGGATCTGATGATCTTTTGAATTTCCTCAGTTTCTGTTGTTATGTCTCCCTTTTCATTTCTAATTTTGTTAATTTGTATACTGTCTCTGTGTCCTTTGGTTAGTCTGGCTAAGGGTTTATCTATCTTGTTGATTTTCTCAAAGAACCAGCTCCTGGTCTTGTTGATTCTTTGTATGGTTCTCTTTGTTTCTATTTGATTGATTTCAGCCCTGAGTTTGATGATTTCTTGTCTTCTACTCCTCCTGGGTGAATTAACTTGTTTTTCTTCCAGGGCTTTAAGGTGTGCCGTTAAGCTGCTAGTGTATGCTCTCTCCAGTTTCTTTTTGGATGCACTTAGAGCTATGAGTTTTCCTCTTAGCACTGCTTTCATTGTGTCCCATAGATTTGGGTAGGTTGTACCTTCATTTTCATTGAATTCTAAAAAGTCTTTGATTTCTTTTTTTATTTCTTCCTTGACCAAGGTGTCATTGAGTAGAGTATTGTTCAGTTTCCATGTGTATGTGGGCTTTCTGTTGTTTTTGTTGCTATTGAAGACCACTCTTACTCCATGGTGATCTGATAAGAAGCATGGGATTAGCTCGATCTTCTTGTATTTGTTGACATCTGTCTTGTGACCGATTATATGGTCTATTTTGGAGAAGGTACCATGCGGTGCTGAGAATTGACCAAATGTTTATAAAATCTTCAATGTACTTTAACAGGGAATTCAACAGATCCAAACAGAAAACGAGCAGTTCTGCCAGACAGGAAAGACCCCAGGAAATTCTGGCATTACCATTCCAAGATATGCTCCTACTAAAGACTCTGGGGCCAGATAGATCATTCCTTGTTATAAAAATACCCGAGCCAGCGGCGGAGGCATGAAAGACCTATTGTGCCAAACCCAGAATTTTTCCCTGAGTAAAAACCACTCAAGAAGGAGTGGCATTATCAGATTAAGAACTGGTCATTTTTTAGATTAAAATAAAATCACCTTCAATGTTACACTCGCTGAAGGCAGTATTTTATACTTCGGTGATGTTAGTCAGGGGAAAGCGAGAGTTGCTAAAAATACTAGACAGTGTTTCTCAAGAAGGCAAGCTCAGGACCCGAGAGATGGATCAGCATGCAAAGGTGCTTGGAGCCACACGGTAAAATAGAGCACCAACTCCAGGCCTACATTTGTGTTTGTTCATTCCCCCGCGCCCCCCTCTGTGTGTGTGTGTGTGTGTGTGTGTGTGTGTGTGTGTGTGTGTCTGTCTGTCTGTCTGTCTGTCTGTCTGTGTCTGGTGAGCATTTCCGTGGAAGAATGTGAAAACAATTGAACTGTCTTAGATAAAACCCACAAAGCCAGCAAGATCAAAGGCTGGGTGTAAAGCTGGGTGTGGTAGTACACACTAGCTATCCAAAGGCTCATAAAGCAGCAAGATCAGGAGTTCAAGGCCAACCCGTCTACAAGAGAGGAGACACCAAAAGAGATCCTCAGGGTGTTAGATATGAACAGAGGACAGTGCTCACACGCGGAGAGCTGAAGGGAGCCACGGGTCCACTAGCCTGACTTAAAAAGATAAAGATAAGTGAAGGTTCTACCTTAGGCAGATAGCACTGCTGTATTCTTAGCCCCTTCCCCCAGACCTCAGTGGCCTATGAGGAAATGAGCTCTGGTGAAAGACATAGCTGGCATGCTTTAACAACATGGAAGATGAGAAGAAAGCAGGTACAAGACTTAACTGCAGTCAACCTCAAACGAGCTCAGGATCCCTAACCACAAACCTTGCAACTCATTCTGCTTTCTGAATTGAAGTAAACCAAGAGAAAAGTCAGTCTCGGGGCATACATCAGATATTTAGTCCAGACCAGCCTGAACCTTCCTAATGCAGTGAAACCACGATACCTTACTGACTGTGCTACCATGACCACTTACTTCTCTAGGAAAGGTGACAAGAAGATAAGGAATGGGAGTCCAAATCTGCTTAATAACCTCCACAAGAAAAAGCCCACGGAGCGGGGGAGCGGGACTCGGGATGGTATGAGCCAGTAGCACGTTGTCAGTGAAGATGCTCTAAGCCACGCCTAACAACGTGCAGGGCGGAGGGCTGAATGTTTGTTTTCTCTCATCAGACAGTGGGTTTATAAGCTGAGCTGGGGACAAACGTGCATTGTTAGGTCTGAAAGGCAAACCTGCAGCATTCAAGTAACTCTCACAGCATGTGTGAAGCCCTGCTATGTGGTTATTAGGCGTGCACTGGGCTGCATGGATGTTCCTTTTGAGTGATTAATAAAATCTTCCTCCTCAGCCACAACCCCTGCCCCTACCCCCCCCCACCAAGGAGCCAGTTTCAAAGGCAGAAATATCATCCTTTCACATTTATAACTAGGAGAAAAGATGTATGGCTTTGATCCATCACAGATGTGAAAAGTATATACTTCTATACAACCCTGTGCCTTGTGGAGGCCTACTGAATTTATGGGCTAATGAATATAAGGATTTATGTTATGTCAAAGTAAATATTGACCTTAGCTCTGCCCCGGTCAATATTTACTGCTTTACTCAATAAACCCTGATGTTCATTTTCGAGCCAAGTCAATATCAGTTCATTAATTTCTGCATGGTTCATATCAGCATTTTATAAAATGTTTCACCTAAAAAATTAGGATACAGACAGTTAAAGAGACCAAAGTGGTGTTGCTTCCCTTATGGCTACATTTACTGCCAGGGTTCTCCCTCCTTACTCTGTACCCTCAACTATTACTACTGCACGAATTTAATACAAGTCAGCAATCTATCCTAAGACACAATCTTCTTTTAAAATATACATATATTGGCATAAGAAATTTTCAAAACATTTGCACAGAGACAATCTCATTCATTTCTCAGCAAGAACGTGTGCAGTCTCCACAGCTCTCAGTCTATTTCACAATGGGGCCGTATGTATCATCTAGATCACAGCAATGCATACTGTGGTTTAACCTACTTTGTTTGGGTGGCTACTTGGAAGCATTTCAGCATGAGCTCCTACTGAAGGTCATTGGAGACTGTCACCTTGGAAACATGTAGGTTCCTAACGCCAGTTGCAGGAATGACATTATTCAACCGTACAGACACATACACACCACACACACCACACACACACACACCACCTTAGTACTAGTTTACTATTTCATAGTCTAGAGATGTTCCCCAAAGTCCACCAAAATACTCCATCAAAACTGGGAGCTTCATAGTCAATTTAAAAGTGAAATTTGGACTGACCTATAGCCATTTTTAAAGGCCCATCATAGAACCAAATGAAATTTTCATCAATAATACCACTTGACACCAGGGCAGTGCTGGAAAAATGGCTCATCCTCCTAGGAGTCCCTCATGAGCACAGCCATCTTCACTTCTGATGATGGACCCTAAGAACTCTTACAGAGCCATCTCTGAGGATATGATACCAAGAAATATTAGGGTAAAAAGGTTGTGTTGTGTTGTGTTGTTTGTTTTAAGAAAAAAAAGGACCCAAGCCAGGCGGTGGTGGCACACGCCTTTAATCCCAGCACTTGGAAGGCAAAGACAGGCAGATTTCTGAGTTTGAGGCCAGCCTGGTCTACAGAGTGAGTTAGTTCCAGGACAGCCAGGGCTATACAGAGAAACCCTATCTCAAAAAAAAAAAAAAAGAAGAAGAAGAAAAGAAAAGAAAGAAGGAAGGAAAGGAAAGGAAAGGAAAGGGAAGGGAAGGGAAGGGAAGGGAAGGGAAGGGAAGGGAAGGGAAGGGAAGGGAAGGGAAGGGAAGGGAAGGGAAGGGAAGGGAAGGGAAGGGAAGGGAAGGGAAGGGAAAGGAAGGGAAGGGAAGGGAAGGGAAGGAAATAGGAAAAGAAAAAGAAAATAGAACTCAAAAGCAAGAGAACAAGAGAAAAATATGAGTCAAAAACAAACCTTCTTTTAAACAATCAAAGGGGAAAAGCCAAATTTGGCCAAGCGTTTAGAGACCCCAAGCATCCAACACCAGATCCAGGGAATGTGGGACCTTGTGCGTTCTCGCTCACTCTATCTTGTAGCCAAAGACTAAAAAAGAAAACACCAACACATAAGAAGACACAGTCTCACCTACAGGTTACTTCCTACCTTGGGGGCCCTCCTACCCTAAAACATTTATTTGAGAACACAAAAATAACTGCAGCTGATGATCATGCACTCTTTTGATCCCAACACTCAAGAGGCGGAGGCCAGCAGAGTGAGTTCCATGACAGTCCGGGCTGTAAAATGAGAAACCTCAACCCGTCCCAACCCAAAAGACAAAACAAAACAAAACAAAACCAACAAACAAGAACACAGAAATAAAAGAATTACTCACAGTTTGAACTCAATGAAATAAAAGTGTAAAAACCACTAGAAATATGAAAAAAGACACATCTTGATAAGATTAAATCCAAGTTGTCTTTTTTTTTTTAAATCATTATAACCAACCCATCTCTCTCCTTCAGATTTACTCATTTTAAATTAAATATAATGTCATCTTGAATCTCCCCTGGCATCATCCTAGAGAATTCATCTTGCTTTCTGTCCCCGAGTCCAAACAGTCATGGACCTGTGGTGGTTTGAATAGGAACGATCCTCATCTGCTCTTGTGTTTGAATGCTTGGCCCATAGGCAGTGGCACTATTAGGAGGTGTGGCCTTGTTGGAGTAGGTGTGGCTCTTTGGAGGAAGTATGTCAGTCAAAAACAAACCTTCAAACCTTTGGAGGCGGGCTTTGAGGCCTCATATTTTCCTACCATCTTCAGATGAAGATTTAGAACTCTCTCAGCTTTTTCTCCAGCACTATGTATGCCTGCATGCCACCATACTTCTAGCCCCAATATGTTTTTCTCGATAAGAGTTGCTATGGTCATGGTGTCTCTTTACAGCAATGGAAACCCCAAGACTGACTCCTCAGGGCTCTTTCCTTCAACTTCCCAAAGTTCCAGTGATAGGCCTGCTCACAACGAACACAGTCTTTTCTCCGCATTTGGAGTACAAGAAACATTCTCTGGGGTCTGTCATTATAGCCCAACACTTGGCCTTCAGTAAACAATTCAAAATGGAGCAGAAAAGAAAAACTGACTTAAAAACTGCAACCAGATTAACAGGGGTGTGTAGAAAAGAAGTAAGTTCACTGTCAATAAAGACGAGGACCCCAGCTGTTGAGGAAGAAGTGCATCAAGGCTGTGCTGGGAACCCAAGGCTGATTATATCCCTGCTCAGCTCTGGCATTGGTGCAGCCAATCAGGAGCTATCTACTGCAAAGATGAAGTCTAGGGAAATTACTCCCTAAAGAGACTCTGTAGGAGGCCTCAGGAGAGCAGTAAATAATACAGCAATATTAACATTAAACCTCTCGTTCTACAGTGCCTTCCATTCTTCCAATGACAAAAGCAGCCTTCTGTAGGCATGTGTATTTTGATTTACCCTGTACAGACATTCTTAAAAATAGGCATGGAAATGTAATTTTAAAGAAGTTAATTATATCCTCAGTTCACAAGGGAGCTCATTACTTAAAGGGCTCCAACGGCAAAGTCTTCTGTAAATCACCCACTCTTTTATCTGAATATCAGAGCCCGTTAGCGAGCACTGGAGCACTCAGGCTCTGATGCAGTGGCTATCATTTGTCTGCCCATCCATTTGTCCAGCTAAAAAACGAACACTAAAGCCTGATCTGGAGGCACATTGCTCCAATCCCAGGAACTGGGACCCTGTCTCACACAGAGGTATTGTATCTGCAAAATCAAATGAAGCACAGTGCATGGCAGAGAGATAAAAGCTAAAAGCTATAATCTCTGTCCTCAAAAACTGTACACTTAACTGGGGGGAATAAACCAGATACCTACACATAGAGAGACATGTGCGTGTGGAGTCGGGTGCAATTAGGAGCCAAAAAGTAACACGTCTTCTGGTCCAAGGTAAAAGACGCAAAATTCCTGTGTGTGTGTGTGTGTGTGTGTGTGTGTGTGTGTGCGCGCGCGCGCGCGCCACAATGCTTGACACTTGAACCTCACAGCCGTCTGCAGGACAGTCCTTCATTTCCATTTCACAGGTAGTTTAAAAAAGATCTTCGCCAGGCACTGGCCAAAAACACAGAAGCAATACCTGTGAGGATAATCCTGTTTGACCTTCAACTTGCCCAAGAACACAACTCCCCACAGGGAATTTTGCAGTTGAATGTTTTGAACTTTGGATTGCTCTAAAGATGGGCACCACTGCCACCCCTACCCCAAATCACATAATTTCTTTATATGCAAAAGCAAGTATTAGAGATGCAGAGAATCCAGGGTCAAAGATTGCAGATCAGGTTTCCTTCCAGTGTTTGAAAGGGAGAGCAAACACACACACAGCTCTGGAAAGACAATCTACAGTTCTACCTGGACTGCTTCCAGCTCTGCCTCTTATTTCTCTTTCCTGCAACCATGACCTATCCAACATATGATATTTTCATGTTAAAAAAAAAAATTACAGAAGTTCTCGGCACACTCCAAAATGCATAAACTGTCATCACCTGAAGTTACAGAGAAATTTTTACACCTTCCTTGGGCTAAAACTACAGAAGACAAATTGTTTTAATATTTCTAATGAGATACTTGAGAGGACGGCATTTTTCCTTCTGGTGTAATCCTTCATGAAATCCTCCCATAAGAAAAAAAAAATCCCAAGATGAAAAGCATCCTGAAACGATAATCTTAGTCCTCACAAGTAGCATCTAGACCCAATGCCTCACTTTTGATGGGTGAAGTCTTCACGTACTATAGAAACCTTGACCCTTTGCTACAGTAACCAAGAACCGGAGGGGGAGACCCATCTCGGAATGACACAAGCAGAGTACTGTGGGCTCCTCAACCATCAGTCCTGTGTGCCACAGCTGAAGAAGTCCCATAAGCCTGTGACAGGACAGCTTACGCACTGAATGTAGAGGTCTGTGGTATGCCAGCAAACCATGGAAATGAAGTAACTGTGGTCACCCTCGCATGAACACAGCAACGTGCACACTCTACTAGTGAAGTTCAGTTGTGGCCCTGGCCTAAGAAGACGCTAACCGCAGCTCAGAGCTCAGCCTCTAAAGCGACTGTGTGGGACAGCCCGGGAATAACGGTGTCAGTTCTGTCTGCCAAACTGCACCCCACCAAACATCTGGGGATGGAACCTAGAGACGCTTTCCTTGACTCATCCACAAACACAACCCGCCTCACTCACACTGTCTTCTCAAAGCCCTTTGCCTAAAAGGGAGATGCAAAGACTATCCAGAAGAAGAGGACCACAAGGGAAACCAAAGATGGCTTCCCACCCTGGGTAGCTCCAAAAGAGACAGAGACAAGGAGGGCTCTGATCAGGACCCAAGCTCTGTGAATGTGAGCAGGGCCTAAACATTTTTTTTCTTTCCGTGAAGGGTCAGATAATAACATTCTCCATTTTCCACCAAAAGTCCTTAGTTGGGGAGTTGGTGAGACGGCTCGGCGAGTCAAGCACTTACTGCGTAAACGCGATGACCCTGGACTCCATGAATGGTGGAGGGAGAAAACTGACTCCCAAAGGCTGTCCTGTGACTATCACATACATTGAAGCACATGCAAGTGTGCACACACATATGCAAATCATACCCACACTCGATAACCATGTCTTCATTATAAATTAATTTACACACACACACACACACACAATTTCCTTAGCTCTGAAGCTATAGCGAAGCACCACAGAAAGTACACAAAGGAAGGAATGTGGCAGTAGGACGACAGCCTGCAGCTTCTCCACCTCTGGACTCACTGATCCTTTCTATGAACTTCATTCGAAAGATGGCGGCGAAGCGTGGAACCCTGTGCGTGCTACCTCGGCTGCTGATCCGCCGGTGCGACCCAGTGACTGCTGGGAAGTGTGACAGCTCAAGGAGCACTTCAGGAACGCCAACAAGGAGGAAGAGGGAAACTGAGTCAAGAACATCGAACTGCAGACGGTCCTGGATGACACAGGCTGCACTCATCAAGAGGAACACCGGTCATCTCGCGTCACACGCGCAACGCCCTAGGAAGGAAACTATTCCAGCTTCTCAGAGGGAAAACCGAGGCTCTGAGCAATGGAAAGTCCCTCCAAAATCAGGCTCGGTGTCACCAGTATTTGACACAGGTCTATACATCTGTACAGGATTCATACTCTACACACTATATGCCCTCCCCCACCCCCAAGGGACAAATGGCAATATCCAAGGAGGAACTAAATAAATCACGGAATTAGAGGCGTGATGGTCAGATCCTTCAGACATGGCCTAATTTACCTTTGCTAAATTTAAAAATGCCTCACACCAAAGAGCCTTGCTTCTGTCAAGCCTACATTTTAAGCAGCACTTATACCTCAAAGTATATCCCAGGAGTGAGAATCCCAGTCTTCTGTGGTTTTATGGCACCAGCCAAAGGTATGGAATGTGATAATAAGTCTCACTGTTTCCTGCCCTTCCTGTATCCATGGGCAAATAGTGAAAAACATCTCTGATAATCCCCAAATCTTCTTGACAAGAGAACCAATCCTGAGCGGCCTCCACAAAATAACCACTCTGGCATCCTTGGAAAATGATTTTTATACATATATATACATATATATATAGGATGAGGCGATCGGACTCAGATACATATGGACATAGTGTAAAAGTGAACGATTCTACAGTCTAAACTCTAAATCCTAAAGGCGTTGTGTAAGATCATTTTTGGGTGTTCGCAACATATGAACTATAATATCCTGTCCAGACTTGGGTTCTACCCCTGAGACACTTTAATGTGCATGTGTAAAGACCTAACACTCGCCAGTCTGACAGACCCAAGAATGTCAGATGAGGTGCGCAGAGGACACATGAACTGTCTCCTTCCTCTGCTCCTCTTTCTTTCATTACAGCTAACCAGTGGCTTGAGAAACTCCTCCAAACTGGTCAGATCCATCCATCAGAAGGATCTTCATGGGCCATCCTATCTGAACTGGGGAGTAGGGTTGGGGGAGTGGGAGCTGACTTACCAAAGCGAGACTTGAGGGACTACAGCCTGTGAACGCTATCCAGCTGGCTACCTGTTCTTACACAGCCTGTGAAGGAAGACTGCTTGAGAACACTTTGAAATGCTCAGTTTAAAAGAAAAAACAAATCTGGGCTGGAGAGATGGCTCAGCAGTTAAGAGCGCTGACTGCTCTTTCCAGAGGTCCTGAGTTTAATTCCCAGCAACCATATGGTAGATCACAACCATCTATAATGGGCTTCCATGACCACTTATGGTGTGTCTGAAGACAGTAACAGTGTACTCATACACATAAAATAAAATAAATAAATCTTAAAACCCAAGAGAAAATATTTCCTGGTAACAGGACTCAAGTTCCAGGCCTTACCACACACCCTGGCTTTCCAGGATCATCTAGGGCCACGCTGATGCTGCACTGGCAGGGATGAGTGCCAAAGCAAAAATTCTTTTCTGGAAAAGGTCTCTAGATCTTTCCAGGTAAGTGATAAGTGTGCCAGTCCTTAAGGTAAACAATCAGCCTTCAGCTGGAGGCAGAACCCAAACTCAAACACATATGCTCTGCTGCACCACAAGAGAGGCCTGAGGCGCACCCTCGATGAGGGCATCAACAGCGGCCGCATGCCATAGACGCCACCACTCACCTCCCTTTGGCCTTACTTAGTAACGGGAGAAGTTTGGCTTCTTCACTGCCATTTGCAGCAATGCCCTATAACTTCCAATTTCCTGCCTAACTGCATTATAACTCTAAATGGATGAACCGTAAATAACAGGCCACTTTACGCCCCTTCATGACTGATCCCACAGCCAGAGAGTACCCAATGATAAATTTTCTTTGCATGACTTAGCAAGAAGCTATATGTCTATAATGTTGACCTCCATCTCCCAATTTACTTCATTTATCAAAAAATGGCGAGAGAAGGCTCTAATTGGATAATTCGATTCACAAAGGAGGAGGTGGGGTGGCGTTCTTCACCATGGCCTCTGGGAAACAAAACAGATCTGGCCACTCTCCCTGCAGGGGCAGGCGATGTATCAGCAGACAAAAGAATGCAAAGCACCAACAGATAAGGGGTAATTAAAGATCGGGTCTATAAATTTTACACTGACAGAAATTTAACAAGATTTGCAGGTGGAAATTTGGGATTGAGAAGGAAGCCCCGACTCTGAGAACTGCAGCAATTCCATATGCAACGACACTGCACACGACGTAGATTTATTATGAAGAGTAATACCCATGCCTCCGAGCTCTCTCAAACAAGGACTTTGAATTATTCAGTGCCACAGTAATTTCAAAGTGGTCTGTCTTCAAGTATTCCTCCTTAATTTGCCATGATCTGTTTTCCATAAATTTTGGGTTTTAACATCTCTCTTAAAGATAGCAATCCACCTCGTGTATTTTTCTAGTTAGTTAGTTAGTTAGTGCATAATCCAGAAAGGCCTCTAAAGGCAAGGAAGTTATTTCTAATGTAATATGCACTAAAATCCTAACAATGTATTCTCATTTCATGGTCTCAAAGCTGAGTAGAACCGAACTTGACATAGCGTCAAGAATGGCAGTGAGGTCAATCAGTGAGACTTGGAAACACAGTCACATTTCCTAGGCGATGGCAGAGAGATCCCACTGGCTACCCAATGCTTTACGATGCTTAGCTGGCCTTCAAGGACACCACACGCCCTAAAAGCAACACAACACTGTCTCTCAGAGAGTGACAAGTTTGGTACAATGACTCATTAACAAGAAAACTTCAGGGACAAACTCATATTGGTTGCCATACGGAGTGTGGGTTTTCCAGATGGGGAAAACAGGTAAAAACCTTCAGGAAAAGCAGGCTTCAATATTTCAGCTTTTAACAATGCAAACATTTCTTGAACAAACAGGAAACAGGACTCAGGCGAATCTTGATTCTGATTTTTTTTTCCAACCCTTCCAGGGCACTAACCAATACGGCTGGACTCACCAGAGTACGCCCAGTATGGGTCTCCAGAGGCCTTTCTCCTGCGGATCTGCACTGAGCTGCCCTGTCTGCTCTCCTGCAGGGTCCCCACGTAGCCTTCAGTCAGTGCTGGAAGAGACGCAGAATACAGTGAGACAAGTCATCAGGACAAGGAAAGGATATCCAGACTCACACGGCAATGTAACGGACAGAACCACAGGCCTTAGCGGACTATCTGACTAGAACCTCCTTTTTGTTCCGTTGTGAGGTGGCTTGTGTCTATAATCCCAACACTTGGCTGAGGCAGGAGGAAGATTGCTTCCTGTCCTAGGCTGCCTGGGTTACAGAGTAAGAGCCTGTTTCAAAAAAAGAAAAAAAAAAAAAAACTATAGGAAACCCCAAAGCAAGGCATTAACACATTAATTGCCCTTATTAATAACATGTATGAGGTTTTATGTTTGGATTTAGGTTGCAGTTGTTTGTTTGTTTGTTTGTTTGTTTGTTTGTTTTGAGATAGTGTCACTCTGTAGCTGACCTGCAACAGACCTTGTAGATTAGGCTAGCCTCAAACCCACATGATCCTCCCTGCTGGAATTACAGATGTAGCCCCCAGTCAAACTTTTAGTGGGTACTTGATATATATTATATTACTAGTCTACACAACACCAAGTATGGATACAAAAGTCTCAGTAATAAGAAATATTCTTCAAGAAATGAAGAAACTTCCACTTGCCTCAGGTCGGATCACCTTTAAAACCAAAATGTGTGCTTTGGATTCTAAGTACCTGAATAAATATGTGTTGTAGAAATAAAAAGTCACCTGGGCGAATGTGCTCTTCCTTGTTATCTGTTACATGTGGGAGGACAGGTGGGGTTTCAGGTCCAGGGACACTCATTAGGCTTCAGTGCAATAAAAAGCACATACGGGAACTGAGAGCCAAACAGATGCATGAAAACTAGGGCCTTTGCCCCGGAAGCAATCACATGCACTGGAGCTTCCTCAGGGTGAATACCCATCTTCCATGCCCACAAATATTCTCTGTGGTCCTGAAGACAGCAAAGTACAAAATCTTCCACTACCAATGTTCCAAAGGAAATACTGCACAATGGCCACTCACTTCTGAAAATGCAAAAGGAATCCAATCCACCCAGCAAAAGCCAAAGGATTCTCTCCTGCCGTGGAGTTTCCATCTGCCGACTTCAACATTCAAATCCCACCCCTCCAACCCTCTCCATCTGATGCAAAGTGCCTCTGGTGATGAGCCCACACCTGAATGCACAGATGTGTACAAAGACGAATATCACAGGTGCCCCAATCCCAAAACAATGCACACTAAGCACCTATATTAATATTCAAATGCACCCAAACAAAATCAAGTCTGCTTTCCGGAAGAAAAGAAAATGGTTAGAAGAAAGGTTCATTTGCTTTGAAATGAGAATAGCAACGGGAACTACCCTATATTTTGTCTTCAGGTTAGCCAGCATTGAGGGCGCCAGGGCATTAGCAGTGATGAGAATGTGTTAGCCAATGAAAAAGAAATGCTTAAGACTTGCAACCAAGGCTGTAACACAGACACTCCTGAGATCAGTCCTTAGAGGAAATGTGAGCACAAGAAATTCCAAATGCAAATGTAAACCTGTAATGTGTTTATCAATCCTAAATGACAAAGTAAAAAAACAAAAAAACAAAACAAAACAAAACAAAAAAAACTAAGTCATTGTTCACTGTAACTTGCAAGGAAAGTGTAGCCCCTCCCCATCCATCTCATCTGGATGCCCCACTCAGAGCAGGAGTGAGTCCACAGTTCTCACCAGATCAAAGGAAAGCATCCCCTCCCCTGCTCACTCACGCCTCCCTCCCCTAAACCACGCTGAACAATCGGTTCTTTTCCTGTGATAAATGCATATGATAAGTATGTGAAGGTGTATGTGTCTACTGTGTTTCCTCTGAGGCTCCAAAGCCCTTCCTCTTTGTATCAGGACAGTGAGTACAGCAGCCTCCTGACAACGTGAGCAGTAAATGCCAAGTCTACCTGGGGTTTGCAGTGTTACCTCTGGGTCCTTGTCTGTAAATTAGAAGCCGTGGAGGGTATTTCAGAAGGACGTGCTGTGAGCAGAGCGCCTAAATCAGTTCCAAGCCCACCAGACCAAATGATACAGGAATTCACTCTTAACCGACCGCTTGCTGGATGCACAGGAACTTACAGGACTGTTTAGAAGGTAATAAATTGGCAGACTGCCTCAGCTGTAGTCTACCAGGATGACTTTGTTCGTTTGTTTGTTTGTATTTGTTGAGAGAAAAGGTCTCCTATAGCCCGGGAGGCCTCAATCTTTTGGTACCCCTGATGCCATGTCCCTGTTTGGGATTACAAGTGTGAACTTCAACACACCCAGCTTATTAGGGAACGGAGGATAACTCTGTGCACCGTAGGCAGGGACTCTACTCCCTGTGCTACATTCTCCGGCCCATGCCCAGCTGATTTCTAGACCTCTCCCTCCGTTATCTATGAAAGATGTCTGAGCTCCCTGTGATGGATTCTCGGAACTTGTTCTGGGTGATTATTGGGTTCACAGCCCGATTTTTATTTTCTTTTGCTCCAGTAAACTCGACTAAGTTTAAATTTGAACTGCTCTAGAGATGGTTTCCCTCAGGACCATCAGAGGAGGGATTTGTTCCACACACAGTCGCTGTTTCAGCAGCAATCATAACCCATTCTGTCCATTAATCTATTGTAGAATGAACAGCTACCCAGGCACCTCTATCTCTGCCGACACGTAGGCTGGCCCTTGCTTTCCTTAAGCTGTTGAATCCCCAAACTCCAGCATCCAAAAAACCCTTGTGATGAAATCAAGCACAAGAGTATCAGGCAATCAGTCTCCTTTGCTAGGGTGCATGCTAGAAATAAGCCCTGAAGATGCCAGGATATGATCTCCAAAACAAAGGGTTAGGTGAGGATCAAGAATGGAATCAGCAGAAGCTAGAATAACAACAGAACCTGGAGCCAGGCCAGGAGGCAAACCATAGAGATCAATTCTTGTGATAATATTAAGCCCAGACCAGAGCCAACTAGAAGCCAGCCTGACCTGCACCTGTAGAAATGAAGAGTTACAATGAACTGATTAGGCACAAAACTTTCTCCTGCCATTATGTGAACAGCCGTGTAATGACTAGGATGGTATACGTTAAACCAGAAGTGGCACATCAGATATCCTGCATATCAGATATTTACAATTCACAACGGTAGCAAAAATATAGTCATGAAGTAGCAATGAAAACTTTATAGTTGGGGGTCACCACGACTTTTAAAGGGTAGCAGCATTAGAAAGGTTAAGAACCTTCACAAAAGAACCCACATGGTATGCACTCACTGGGGAGCGGATATTAGCCCAGAAGCTCAGAATACCCAAGGAACAATTCACATATCAAATGATGCCCAAGAAGAAGGAAGGAGAGGCCCCTGGTCCTGGAAAGGCTCAGTGCAGCAGTGTAGGGGAAGACCAGGACAGGGAAGTAGGAAGGGGTTGATTGGGGAACAGTGGGAGGGAAGAGGGCTTATGGGACTTTCAGGGAGGGGGGAACCAGGAAAGGGGAAATCATTTGAAATGTAAATAAAGAATATATCAATAAAAGGAAGGAAGGAAGGAAGGAAGGAAGGAAGGAAGGAAGGAAGGAAGGAAGGAAGAAAGAAAGAAAGAAAGAAAGAAAGAAAGAAAGAACCCCTAACAGGCTGGTCTTTGGGGATGCAACTCCCAATGACAAGGGGAGCAATGTACTCATCACCAGGCACCATGCTCTTTGAGTAGAAGTAACTATGTTACTTTTCCTTTTGATTGTGACTGTCCGCTATATGAGATTTCCTGTCCTTCCCGCCCCCAGATAATAATGGAATCATATATTGATGGCACCTGCGTAAACTAAAAGAAAAGGATTTAAAGCCCTCATCTCAATCATTCAATCAAAGACCAGGTGATTTTTAAATGTATTTTTTAAAACTATTTGAATAGCAGTACTGATGTATATACTGTATGTAAAGCAACTTAATATTTTATTGAAGGAACCAAGGTTTGCAAACAGTAACAATCTGTGGTTCCCAGGTAAAGCTACAGAGTCAGCACGCCAAATTCAATCAATCTCAACACTCCGTCCTCTCCGGAGCTCCGACGGCCCGGCAGCAGCATGGCACTGCTATGGTCTGGCTATGAATCATCCTATTGATTTTCAATATCTTCTGTGCAGAAAATTAAATTATGCAAATGCATGCCTTTACGGATCCTTACCTTAATGTGAAATTGCATACTTGCTTATGTCAGCAACTTAATTACACAATTAAAAATGGAGCGTGCTTCTGAAAATGTGTGGTTTCACTCTTCAGAACAGACAGTACGTGTAAATCTGCCTATGGTTATCATTTGAATAGCAGGAAGGAGGAGATGGTGATACGCAAACATAAACTCTGGCAAGTTCAACCTAGCCTCTATGGTTTATGGATCTGGAGTTATTTGTTAGCTGAAAGCAGGCAAGGGCTTTTTGGTGTGTTATATATAATCCTTCAAATTGCTGGCAAGGTTGTATACAACACTGAGAAGCCCAGTGGTATACATGGATATACATGTTTCTGAAACAGATCAACTCTAATGTCATTGTAAGCAACAAATACGTATCCCCCATTGGCTAGCAAGCCTGGGAGGGGAGGGAGAGTTTCACACTCTAGCAGTCTTCCAGAGTCTTCACTGTATAATAATGAAATGGGTTTTAGAGGGACAAATCCAGAGACTCCTATCATCCGAGTCTAGCGATCCTGACAAGATGAAAGTGGAGCTTTAAAAACCAACAGTATTAACTAGCCAACGGTGCTCACATCTCACTCAGCAGGAGGAATCTTAAGTCAACTTGGTTGCTAGGCAGAGAGCTAAATGAGTGGCAGGCATTTTCATCAGGGAGTTCTCAAAAACTCCATCTCCTCTCAAAACTTCTACAGAGCCTACCTCATTTCCAGCCGAAAGCGAGAAAGATAAAAAGGTTTCAGGCCCAAAGGCCCAATCCCTTCCTATAAAAATATCCTATGAGTTACCTATTACTGAAGACATCAAGGAAACAGTTTCCTGTGTGCATGATTTAATTTCCCAGAGCTACTGGACACAGTTTATAAGAATAAATGTTTGTGCTCAGGGAATATAAAAGCAGATGTGCTACCCATCTCCTTTACTGGATCTTCAGGAGGTTTTGTGTATTCTGAGAGTTTCACAGAAACACGGTCTTGGGGGAAGGAACTTGAATTTTCATTAACTCTCCTGTGTTAATTTGAGTATGAAGATCGTTTTCTATCAAAAACCTCTATTCCTCTCAAGACATTAAGTAACGATTTGACATAGATGGCTTTTTCTAAATTTTCCCTTCATTTTTATTTATGTGTATGTATGTGTGCCATGTGTATACCTCTAGAGCCATAGGAGAGTGTCATAATCTCCTGAAACCAGTTATAATAAGCAATTGTGAACCACCAAACCTGTATGCTGAGAAACAAACCTCTACAAGAGCAATGAGCAGTACTAACTATTGAACTGCCATCTCTAGGCCCAGATGTCTTTTCCTAAGTTCCACTGTTAGAAGCAAGTGTCTCTGAGACTGTAAGAAATAGGAATCAAGTTAGGCGTGGTGTGCACACCTTTAATCCCAGCACCTGGGAGGCAGGCAGATCTCTATGATTCCTGGCCAGCCAGGGCTACAGAGAGAGATCCTGACTTAAAAATAGGAGGGAGAGGGAGGGAGGGGAGAGGGGGACGGAGGGAGGGAAGTTAGTTCATGAGTTGTCATGAACTCTTCCCAAATTATAAAGGCATGGCTATAATTACAAAGTCCATGACATGTCTTCTTTACTATAGCTGAGAAATGGAAGTTGAGATGCCCAGCAAGGAAAGATTTCAGAAGTGCTACCATAGCGCCTCTACAGTGCATTCTCTCTTCCTGGTTTGAAGTAATAATGCTCATTTCACCTCTGGTGAGTAAGACAGAATCTGAAATACAATCTTGGAATAATATGATGTGAAATAAGCGAGAGAGAGAGAGAGAGAGAGAGAGAGAGAGAGAGAGAGAGAGAGAGAGAGAGAAGGCTTAATCCCTGTGGCGGTTTGAATATTCTTGGCCCATGGACAGGCACTATTAGTAGGTATGGTCTTGGTCTTGTTGGAGTATGTATGACTTTTTGGAAGAAGTGTGTCAATGTTAGGTGGGCTATGAGGTCCTATGCATAAGCCTCAACTAGCAGCAAAAAATCAAATCTCTCTCCTGGTTGCCTTTGGATCAAGATGTAGAGTTCTTGGCTCTTCTAGCAGTGTCTGCCCGTAAGCTGCCATGCTTCCTGCCATGATGATAACGGACTGAACCTCAGAAACGGAAGGCCAGCCCCAATGAAGTGATTTCCTTTATAAGAGTTGCCTTCGTAATGGTGTCTCTTTAAAGCAAAAGGAAACCCTAAGACAGTCCCTAACCCTGGGACAATCTTAAAGAGGTGGGTGGATCATGAAGACACTCACTTCATGAAGGGATAGAACCATTCATGACTTTATAACTTAATGGTCAAGCAGGACGCCTGAATTTACACACACAGGCCTGTCGGAGGAATGCTTTTGATAGGCATCATGGGCCTCCAACTTCTGTGGTCTCTTCCTAAGTGTCATGAAGACTCTGTTCTTCCACTTCAAGGTTTCTCTCCTCACAGCCCAAGAAACAGAGAGTGCACTACCCAAATATTAAAACCTCTGAAACCACAAACAAAAACTAATCATTCTTCCTTCCAAAGTTTCTCCCAGATATCTCTAACAATGAGAAAAGGATAACGAATATCATTAATGGTCACATAAGAAACAATGGCGAAACATCAGAGAAACTAATTGGATATAAAAGAGCACCCCAAATTCCTTCTAAAACATGCTTGCATACCTAGTAGCCTGTACATGAAGGTATTTTTTTACCTAACTAGATGCTCAATTCTAGGGCATTGTGGGGAGTCTAGGAGAGGAGATTAACTCAAAATTGAAAACGTTACATCAAAGTGTTTGTGGTTCCTCCCATGTCTGACTCTTCTACCCAAGTCACTAAACTGGAGCAATAGGCCCTTTCATTTTCATCTGCAGAATCCATATTCATACAGTGGCAAACAAAGAGTTAAGCAGGCTGTTTATGTCTATTATAACTCCTCATACAACAAACAAATTAAGGATCCCTCAAGTATGATAAAATCAGGCACAATTTTCTCTAAATTTTAAAGAGCATTTAAGAACATTAAATTCCACACAATAGTCTGAAATGAATATATCTTTATCTTTTTGTGCCTACAATGAGCAAATGTATCAAATTATAGTTAAAAGTAATTAAATATTCTGACGAGTCTCACAGTTCCTTTGTGCTATGTTTCAATTAATTGTGGTAAGATGTACTTGGTGAGTGTCCCAAAAAGCAAAATCAAGAAGTGCCCCTCTTCCGCAGCTCTGGTGCTGCAGACTGCTCTAGCTGTTGTGTGATACCAAGCCAACCTCAAATACAATGGATTCTATTACAGCACATTGTCTATTTCATCATATTCAAATGCACCTATTGTCCAAACTACAAAGAATTGTTTTTCATTATCTAACATGATAAAGAGATCTAACATAGAGCCATGATTTCTTTTTAAGAAAGATAAATCATTAGAACTCAGAGGCGATACTAGGGAGCAAGGGATCACACCATAGAGTTAGGTCCTACTGGGCAACAGACAGAACAGCCTCAGAAAACTGAAACAAGTCAGAGAGGGAAGCCGAGCCATGGCTGCCTATAACATGAGCCCTTTTCCAGAAGGCAGAATCTATTGTCTTTTAAATCAAAACTAGAAAAATTAGAGCTACCTTCTGCTATAATTAACTGAGCCATGCTTTTAGAAGATCAGAGAGTAGAAACACACTTTCCAAAAGGT